>CM012445.1:16159429-16759429 GCA_003999625.1 Oryzias javanicus
GCTCGGCCTCCCGGTCACACAGCTGCAGATACTGTGTGAGCTTCTCAAAGCGTCTGGCCGTCATGGTTTTCTTGAAGCCAGCATTCCCGATGAAAATGTCACTAGCCCAGTACATGCCCGTGTCTGGAAGCTGGTTGATGCCCATCAGAATATTCAGACCTACATAAGCCTTCATCTCTCTGACATCAGTGGGATGCCAGTGGGGGTCTGATTTCCCGCTCCTCCTTTGCCGATAGAGGGCGTAATTGTTTGTTTGTTCTACCATGTGTTCAAAAAGAGAATCTGGGAAGAGCAGCCGGAAATAGTCACGGGTGTCAGCATCGTCCCCCAGCGAGTGCTGAGGGCCACTGACAGCGGAGAAAGGTTCGATAGAGATCACCTGGTCGGGCTCGCCCCAGAAGTCCGGAGAGTCCTCGTCCAGGTCATCGTCGAGGCGGAAAGCGCCCCTGCGCTCCTCCTCCTCCTCCAAATCCGAGAAATCAATATCAGAATCGTTGGAGGTGGCGTCGGAGCAGTTAGTGGAGGTGGAATAATAGCAGTCCTCGGCGTACTCCTCCTCGTCGTGCTTGATCCCGTTACTGCCGGTCACCAGTATAATGTTGCAGCCTCCTCCGGCTATGAAGCTGGCCGCGTCTGCAGCCTCCTCCGCCGCCGTGGCGGCGGCAGCGGCTGCGGCTCCATTCTCCCCCTCGCCGTCCTCCTCCACCTCCTCCTCCTCCTCCTCTTCCTCCCGTACTTCGTCTTCCTCGTCCGAGTCCTGCTTTCTGTTGGGAATTTCCAACCACTTCACATCGGCTGAAAGATTAAGGGGAGACTCTTGACTGTCGCACTCCGTGCTACTTTCTGGCTCCGCGCTAGTTTCCAAAATAGTAAAAAGCTCCCTCTCTGTTCTTGCCGTCGCCATGTCGGTGTATTAAAGTGCCCCTGCATGAGTCTTTTTGGGGATATTTCTCATCAATCGCTGAAACTGCTCATCTGAAATGAGCTGATGCGCGCTCAGAAGCGTGGAAACTTGCTATGCGGCGTCTGGAAGCCCGGTTCTCATTGTTTCCGCTCCTGGCTTTTCTGGTCTTTGTAGCGCAGTGTGGCCGCAGACGTCAGAAGCTGCATGCATGTCCTGCTTTGTAGGGCGTTTTGCGACTGCAGCTGGTGGGGTTGCTAGTTCGCTAAGCTGGCAGATGGCCGCTCGCTGTTCTAATGCCCGCTGGCATTCACCGCCATCAATACGCACCACATATATATATTTATTTGAGAAGAAACACAAAGCACAACCTAAAATCCCGACATCCCTCCCAAGTTTCAAAGATCTCAACAAGACGTGAGGAAGTTTGTAACTTTACTTAGAAGTGATTGACACCAATCTGTCGTGTTTAAAGTTCGTACGTTTGCAGGAAAATGCGTAAAAACGCACACATGGCTCCAAACAAACACTTATTTCCACATAAATGATGACCCCCCTCAGTGTGCAGGCTACTGTCTAAACTGAGAAGCAGTATGTTCATTCATAAACATGCTTCCTCCCTCTGACAGGTTCCTTCATGAATCTGAAGCCCTATAGGCTATTGTAGAATTAGGGACCTCCCTCTAATTTATGAATGTGGGCAGATACTCTGGTGTTTTACTCCAGAATTGAGGTTTGACATCTTCCCTTGGTGGATGGGATGATCGTCTGTGATGGAGATGCTGAAACAAAGGACGAGAACTATTTTTTTTCCAAAATCGGACCATCACACCACCAATAGTTAGTATTTGAAGCATTTGATTTTTTCTTTCTTTTTTTTTTTTGGCTCCTCATCTTTAATTTATGTAAGCTCTGTCAGATTTTATTCCATGTTAATAACCCTACTTGCACAAATCATAAAGATGTAAAGTCAAACTTTCACTGACATAATAATCTCAGCGAGCTTGGCTGCTTGTGAGAAGATTTCTTAAACCTTCAGGGGTGGGGTGGGGTGGGGGTTGACTGCAGGAAGGCTCCTTTCCAAATTCTTTCAGCTGTGGCCTGAGTCTGCACGGCTGGCTGAACGCTGGGTTGCTGCCCCCCAGGCCCTGCAGCGGAGGCAGGATTTATGCGTCCTTCCTTTATTGCACAGATTCTCATTGTCTCGGTGGTTTCGTATTGCCTGCGTGAGCTGCAGGCCTCGCTGCTGCTTCTGTCTGCAGCGAGAGCAGGGAGCTGCAGAAGCAGCCAACACTGGGAACCAGTATGCTTAAAAAACAGTGGAAAATGAGGGAGGCTGAGGACCTTGGATACGCAGCCCAAAAATAGAAGTAAGAGGGGGGGAAAGGCTCGCTCCAGCGTTTCCAGGCCCCTGGAGCAGAGTGCTGCAGCAGACCCCTCAGAGACTCCTGTGGTGGGGTGGAGAGACGTCAACCAATGGGGGCGAGGCGTTCTCTGTGTGTGTGTATGTCTGTGCGGCAAACTCAGCTCCACCACAGCTCAGATCTTTTCCCGTGGATGAGCTCAGAGGCGACTTCAGCTGCATCTGCCAGGATGAGAACGACTGCGAATGGTGCAACCACTGCGGCTCCAGATACAGACACACTAACTCTTGTCCTGCAATCCCTGACGATCTTCTGCTGCATCTCCAACTCCCTCTCAGTGTGTTAGTGAGAGGGTTATTAATAATGATTCAGCCTCTTCCACTGCCAGCAGCACACGGAATCAGATGATGGGATGGGAATTAGGAGAGCAAATCATGTGCAGCTCCGTAGCTTTGAAGTGACTACATGTCTGCCCCCTTAATGGGATTATCTTAACTCAAAATAAAGGGAAATAAGTTGGGATCTAATCAAAATGGATGGGGCCTGTCAGGACAACTTTGAATGTTTTTATAACTGCTTACTTGAAAGTGTTTGGATCATTTTAGTCCACATCTGGATCATGTTCAGAAAGCCTTGATACCTGTCCTAACGATCAACCTGATCTGTAATGTTGACCTTGAGGTACATTTACCTTATTGCCCCTTTCGTTTTAGTCAGCAGTGATATATTGCCCTCTTGTGGTGGTTGGTGAGTAGTAACTAAAATTTTGACACAATTGGAGTAAAGAATAACACATAAATTGACAAATCTTGCAAAGTAAAACCTAATTTAGTTGTTAAAAATGTTAAAAATTAGGAAACTATAAACAACAATCAGCATTAGAGTTGATAATTGACACTTAGGAAGCAACAGGTTTTTTTGCACAGATGGTAAAGCTTTTGCTTAACCTTAACTTTTGTCCACTAGATGGAGGAAAAAGACAAAATAGAAAAGGATCAACTCAGGTTACTCCACTGTGGGCTCAGCATGCTTACATTTGTAAATAAGTTTAAGTGGGATCAATAAGTCTGCATCACTCATCTATCTGGTTTCTCTTTGTTCTCTTTTTTTTTCTTTATTTGCTCTAAATGACATAACATGAACCAATATAATCGGAAAGGTCTGCTTTTTGCATAACATCTGATGAAATGCAATTTTACTGTACCTGACTTTACTGAAATTGTCATTTATTTTGCTTATTTTCTTCAGTCTTAATCTTCTTCTTCTTAGTCTTTATACTCTTTAATCTGTCATGAGTAGATGTGTAAAAGTATTTTTAAAAAATCATAATATGATAGACCCCTTAACTTAATGCTCAAGGATTTTAACATAACTGCCCACATTTTATGTATTTAACACCCTGTCCTCCAGAAAACCACTAAAACAGGGTTGAGAAAGAACACGGGTAGACTTTTGAATCATAGGCCACAAAGAGTTCTGAAGTTTGTCAGAAGGGCTGGACCAGGAACAGATGAGTGGCTTGTTTTGGTAAACCATTTGAGAACAGAAAGAAAAAAAATGGACAAAAACATGCCTGAATAATGACTGAAAATGAATTTATACAGTTTGAAAAAAAGGAAATTCTATTTCAAAACAGAGGTTTATGATCTTCATTTTAGTGCCAGTTGCACTGATGTCCATCAGTAAAAAACACAAACAAAAAGGGAAAAATGCTGCTTTCATGTTGTGTTGGAATGATTGAAAAAAAATGACAGAAAAACAACAACATCATCCAAGACCAGATTAATGCAGACCCACTTTTGGCACCTTAACAAACATTATTGTATTTATAGTGAACCGTTTTCGGTTAGACACCAGCAAACTTGGTAATTACAACAGTATTAAGGAAAATCAATGTAATTTATTCCAGTTTTTGCGGGCCCCTGGAAAGTAGCTTGTCCACCCCTTCGCTGTTTTGATCATGAAAGTCATTTTGACTGCTTATTTGTATTGAATTTGGTAATTATATAATAAAGGGTGGGAAAATAGGTACAAATACACCAGAACACTAAATAAAGACTATAATAACTGAGTGTTTGACTGTCTCCAAAACAAAATAAAATATTCATCTTATCAGGTCTTTTCCAATTAATGCCAATATCAACTAACTGTCTATTTTTTTCGACTCACTTGGGTCTAAAATGAATCTATAACAGGGTTTTAGTGCTGCAGTGGAAATTGTGAGTTTTCTGATTTGCCATCTTGCAATTTTAAAAAAATCCAGTTTTGATTAGATTATTATTTGCGTAAAAGCATGAATTATAGGGCTTTGTGAATTATCAAACTATGTTAAAATCTTTTTTTTTTCTTCACAGCTGAACGTGTTGCACTGATATGTTGTACTGGGGAAATCCCACTTTGCCATCTTTCACTCGACTTGACTGTGGAAACAGATTCCCACAATGACGGAGATAGGACCACAAAATATGGCACAACAGGGGATTGTGCAAAAGGCTTTCGTCTGCTGCATACTGACAATAACCAAAATCATTTTTTCCAGAACAGTAAACAAAGAAAACATTTGTTTTGAACAATGTGCTATTAATCCTCTTACAAATATTGATCAGCAACCTTTACATGCATTTATGGGAAAATGAGAATGATTACTGTTCATCTGTGATGTGGTTTATGTTCTGTTAGGATGACGGCTGAGGCATAAAGCTTCTTCCAGCTTTACTCTGCTATGATTCAATTTGTTGGCAGTAAATCATTCTTTTTGCGTCGGAGACTCTCAGATTAAAAGAAGTGCTTTTCTTTTGTGTTTTATTGGATCCACACACCCTTGATGGGAAAACATCAAGAAATGTTTGGTTATTAAAAATGTCTTGCTCCATTTCAACATAGATTTTTGGTGTAAAAGCAATGTTTTTTGAAGAGTATTCTTTAGAGAATCTTACAGGATCAGTAAAATTATTTTTAAAAGTCTTATTTTATGCATTTATAGCAAATATGTTAATAAATATGCAATTTTGCTTCAGCACATGTAAAGAACACTTGATTTTTGGCAGAAAACATAAAAAGGGTTAAAATTCTTATAATTTATATGTTATTATTTATATATTTAGTTACAGTGCTTTAGCCCTGCAGCAGCTGTTAAACTCACTAAAGAGATTAAAACCTAAATATATTAAAACCAAAAGAGAAGAAGGTGGAGTACATTTAAAATTTTCCACCCTTTTTTCTTTAGTTGTACAGAATGACACACTTTAATCAGTTAGTTATTTACCATAACATGTTGAAGAAACGAGGTGTAACAACAAAGGGGGCACGGAGGAAACAAATTTGAAGTTGGGTTCCACCCCATATTTATACATCATTAATATAGCACTTATATTGTGGCACATGCATAATAAAATTATGTGTTGACATGTTTTTTCCTTACTATTATTTATTTTGATAGTGAAACATGGCAGCCCCACTAAAGACGGCCCCTTCTAGAGAGGCAAAATATCTTGTTTTTGTCATTTCTAAGAGGAAAAAAATATTCTCTGTTATCCAAAATAGAAATTTCCTTCTCTAAACTGCAATTACTATCTGTTCCAAGTTTCATGAAATCCTCATTTTTTTGTGTAATCGAATTCCCCGAACAGAGAAAAACAAACTTCATTGATAGGGATTATGTACCTCCACCCATTATTTCCATAGAAATGTGTAAACAGTTTATTCATCCCAATGACAACTTCATTTCTCACCACTGAGTCTGCATGGTGCAATCAATGTGCTGTGTGAGCTTTTGATTAAAATCATTGATGACTTTGGCAAAAAGTTGCCAGAGCTTGACCACACTCTCCACAATGAAACCTGCAGGATTGTCAGGATTAAACAAATCACTTAAACTTTGACTATTAGACACAATTCCATTTAGAAACTGAGGTATAGTTTGAATTATAAATGGACATTTGCCTTACTAATAAACCTTTTCTTGACGTTATCAAATTCACTCATCTGAATCCCTCTCGAGGTCACAGGGCTGCAGGAGCCAACCCGGCAGTTGTTGGGCAAAGACGGGGAACACTCTGAACAGGTTGGCAGTCTTTTGCAGGGCTGTATTCTAACACACACAATCACATGCACACCTAGGGACAATGTAGAGATATCAACTTTTTGGACTGTGGGAGGAAGCCGGGATAACCAGAGAAAACCCACACATGAATGAGGAGAACATACAAAGTCCACACAGAAAGGTCCAAGCTAGGATTCAAATCTGGGTCTTCACGCTTTGAGGCAAGAGCGCTAACCACTACGTCATCATCGGACCAATCAAAGTCAAACACTTAGTTGATCACATTAAAGGCGATCTCTTTACAGAAAAAAAAGAACAATTTTCTGCTTATAAAAGTAAAAAGCATCTTAAACAGGAAACGTCAGAATTTTCTGTTCTTTGTTTAAACTTTTCTTCATGTTCAAAAAGTTAATCAATAGATTCTGTGGTCTTGTTAATTCAAGCTACTCACACCGGGGAAGACAAAAGGGGAAAGAGAACAACCACACATGGACCTCGTTACTGGACCCTTGATGCACACATCGGGTCACAGAACAAGCTTGAGCTCTGGGTGACCCACATATTCAGAAGAGAAGGACCATACAGCCTATACATGGCTGTAATCTTGATATCCGAAGATAAGTCTTCATCTTGAGATTTGTTTTTGCACAGTTCTGTTTTTTTTTTTTTGCTTTTTCTAATTTCCAGAACCACAAAAGAAATCCCAAAAGAAGATGTGATTTTAGGGCTTCGTTGTATAATATTTTTACTACAACTTTACCTCCAGGCACTTGTTGGATAAACAGATATGTATGCAATAAACAGAATACATTTGATTCTGTTTATTGTCTTTTTGATAATGGACACCTATCAAATGCAAAATAAAATACATTTGCATGCTACAACTACGTGTTATTATTTTTGTTGTTTCTTTAGTTCAGAAGACAGTTGCTAACAAAATATCCTCATGTGTCATTTAAACCTTTCAAACTATCAAGTTTGAAGCTCTTGTTTAATAATAATAATAAACATATTTTTGTCATTAAGTTTTAGGTTGTTTGTGTTATTTATTGACTGCTTGATTTGTGGTCACCAAGATACATTTGGCACTCAAAGTGATCTCCCTTTTTTGAAACACCCATTTATTGACTCATTCAGCAGTCTGAACTGCTTTGTCATTGGCGTGTGAAATACCAATCTGCAATGAAAAATAGAAAAAAAAAAAGCAGAGAAAGGTGATGTGAGGACTCCACAGAGTAGGTTAATACAGACAAAATGTTGGTAACCATACAATGTACTAAAATTTCCTCCAATATTTATGTTGCATCAAAGACAGATATGTAATTAATGTAGATTAAAATGTGTTTACTGACAGAAGCACAGCAATAATGCATGGAAAAAGGGAAAACACAATAAGAAACTTTATGCATTTACCTAATTGCAAATCAGATTTAACTTTTGGTTGCATTTCAATGGTCGCTATGCAATATAACTGTAAAATTTGCCAAATGACAAACTTTTGCATCTGTGATTACATCAGATTGGGGCTGCAAGTCATGTTGCACTGGTTTATACAAAATGTGGGCAAAACTTTATTTGTGGAGTACATTTATGTGGTGCAAAAGTTTTTGAATCTAAAATAAAAATTGCAAACTGGTCAAAAATGAGAACAAATATTAAGGTAAACATTCTATAACATAACATAATGTATAATTATATAATAATATATAATCTATCTATAATCTATAACATAGAAATTCTCTGTTACTCTCTCATACGATCATTGTATTTTCTTTTAAATTTTTCAAGGTTGTTTTTTAGTTTGTCTGAAATTGTAAAAAACATATTTTTATTAGATTGGCAACTGTCTAACAAAGTTTTCTTTTAACCAGTCTTTCTGGAAAAAAAAAAAAGAGAGAGTGAAGCTAATAATTTACTGCTCCATCTGCACTCCCATTTTACACTACGGCCCTGAGCTCTGGGACCAAAAGATAATCCAAAAGGACATAATCCCAGCTACAAGCAGCAGCTGACATGAGGTTCCTAGGTGGCTGAGTGCTTCCTCTAAAGATAGGGTTGAGGTGCATGGTCACCTCTGAGAACACTGTGATAGAGGTGATGCTACTACACATTGAGTGAGGTCAGTGGAGGTGCCTCTGACAATTTTTTTGGTGCCTTTATGGTGGGATTTTCCCAGGCATGTCCCACTGGATGAAGGTCTTGAGCAAGACCTAAGATAAATGGAAGAGATGGTGTCTCTCAGCTCTTTCTGGAGTGCTTTATGGTCCCCCAGCAGAGCTGGAAGAAGCTGTGCATAGGCAGGTCTGGGTATCTCTGCTTAGATTACTGTCTCTAAGATTTGGCTAAGTGATATGTGGAAAAGATGAAAATTGTAACAGTTTAGACATTTTTTGTCACCAAATTGAAGGAAAATTCTACTTCTTTATCTTTCATCTCTCTTTAGGGATCTCCAAAGAAAATGATCTGTCAAACACAATCCACAGCATCCTTCTTGCTCTCACCCACCATCATCATGTTCTTCTTGAGTACATAACCTCTTTGGTCATCCTCAAGGCTTCTCTTATGGTTCCTCCAACCAACCTCATCCTTCTTTTACCAACATGTCCAAACTATCTCATTCTTTATTTATTAATTCTTTATCCTATCCTTCCTCATCAATCCCAAAAGAATTTAAACATCTTGACCTCTGCTGCCTCCAGCTCTGCCTCCTGTCCAACATCATGGCTGCTCTCACCACAACTTTTAAATCTTTTAATCTTGCCGTCATTCTTTTATCACTCCAGTCATTCCAACCTGCTTCCAGATGCCTCTTTACCTCTTAAACAAACAACATTAAAGAGGTGTCTAAAAAATAAAATGCTTTGTGAATTTAAGTTTGGATTCAAACCACACTGGTGGTGTTGTGATTTAATTGTGTGACCATGCAGACTTCTAAGATTCCAACTGACAAATTGGTGACGGTTTACAAGCGGGAAAAGCCGCAGAAGAAGTCTGAAGTGGTAGATTTAACAGCCTTAGGTGATAGCAACACCAGAAACAAGTAACATGAGATGCGTGTGAGGTAACAGGAGCTGATAAGAGGAACTAGAAAATATGTGGCAGGCGATGGCAAGTGTGATCTCGGTAATTAGAGCACTTTGGGATGTGGCTCCAGCAGATTCCAAGAACAGCATCTGTCCAGGAGAGTGGGATACTTGGAAGAGCTAAGAAAAAGATCTACTACTCTCTGCAGTACATCCTCCGGGTTTTTCTGACTTTCCTTTTATATTATCAGCATTTTTTTAATCTCAGATCTGAACCCCTTAGTGTATAAAAGTGTAAATATAAATGGACAAATCTTTGTAGAATCCACTTTAAACATTATTGGACTGAATGTATTAAAGTGTTCATGTCATTTCATAACTTTTCTTCTTTCAATCTGAGCAGGACTGTTGTTTCTCAACCAACAGAAGTTTGCACCACACCAAACTCTGTGGCATGACAAGGGTGTAAATTATGGGTTTGTTGCCCTCTGGATCGTCACTCCTTTCATGTGTTATTGCTCTAAATGGATTTCAGCTGAAGCAGATTCACATCAGCTCACCAAAAACATTGTGGGCCGATAAATAAAACAAATGACACACTTGTAGTTCAATTAGAAACAGTTCTTTAGTGTTGCAGCTTTCATCTGGCTTATGAAGATGTTGACGTTCGGATTCCTCGCCGATGTCCTACACTATACTCTATCTATTTTACAGCTGGAGAGCATTTATGGTATTTCTCAATCCAAGGATACACCCTTGTGTTTGAGTCTTAGACGGGCATCTCACTGAATTTCGGATGCAAAGACTTGAAGCCGGCTGACTTGAGGCTTTGGCCTTGATGAACCCGGTTATGTGGAGCATTGCTGTCTGACGTCTTCAAATCACATGCTAAAGTCTGTTGCACAGGCTTTTCGTTACCTAAAAAAAAACATTTCTAAACCAAACTCTACAGTGTTGGAATGCCAATGTTTTTAATGCACCCGGTAACACACATGAAACACAAAAGCTTTAAAACTCAAAGCAGTGAAGGATATCATGTGCAAAAGGATTATAGACCAGTAAACTTAGTTATAGCTGGGACACAGAGATATTGTTATTACACTACAATGTATCAATAATTGTACATAAAAAGTGATGTTTCTTATTTAATTTGTTAGTGTTTAATATTACTAAATGCAATGGCAATGATCATATTTTGTTAATATGTTATTCTAAATGTCATATCCTACAAAGTAGATACATCAATGTCACTTTCTACATTTTGGGACATCATCATTTTTTTAAATATTTTTGGAGGCTCTCTGTGCAGCTATATTGTTAGATATCAACCTTGATGGTCGTCTAAACCTTAAAAGTTTTCTTTTTGCATTTCTGAGTGTGACTGTAACAATGGCGAGATTATTTTCCCCTCATTCAGCCACTATCTTGCACAAAAACAACAGAAAAGTACATAAGCCTTTTGAGATCATAGTCAGAAGCTTATCAGCATTTGCAAACAGAATCCAGATGGAAAAGTGAATCTCCACCCAAAACATAATGGTCAAAACTTTGCAAAACAAAGCTAGAAATTATTTAGCAAAATAAGTGAGTTGTTCTCTGATTATACTAACAAAGCAACTTTGGAATAAAACAATGGAAACAATGTGACAAAGTGACATTTTAGTAATAAAAGAAAGAGAAGAATACAGTAAAACATCACAAAGTTTGCTTGACTGAGAAATTGAGATGAGTTAAAAAAAAGAAAGTTCGAAACTTTAAAGGACTGATTAAATAATAATTATGAGCAATGATCAGAAGTGAAATGAAAAGCCATGTTTATAATATGGAAGAAGAGTCAGTAACACTTTAGGAGACTAAACGATCTGACTGTGATATGGAGCGACAGCCTTGGGTTCTGTTCGTGGGAGCATCCACAAAAAAAAAAAAAGATCCAGGTTGAATGTTTTTTATTTAAGCACACCTGCCATTTTCTAGATTATTTCATGCTGCACATCTTCCTGCTGCTGCTGCTGCAAAAAAAAAAATATTCAAAATAAAACCAAAAAGTTTTAGTGCATCATAAAGGCCCACTCCAATGAATGTGGTGTTTTCAACATGTTCTTGTTGCATTTTTCTCATGATGAAGGACTTGCATAAAGAAAGCAAAGCTTAAAATTCCCATTTCTGAGTATTTCTTTATTTAAATTGTTGTGAAACTGGAGCAGATGAAAAATACTGTTAGTAAAAGCTTACAGTAGTGATGACCTACAATCGGCGGGCCACATGCTCCCTGCTCCGCTCCATCCTGATGCATCCATTTGCAGACGACTAGATCCATGTAAGTCTTTTTTTTCCTCGTCTGAGTTGGCATCTGGCTCAAAATTGTATGGCTGGATAGCTTCAGTGTTGCTCGCCATTATCATTGCATCAGTAATTTTAGGTTTGGGGTGTGAGGGATTGTAAGATAGCGAGTGTAAACAAAGTGATGATGGGTAATGGGGTAATGCTTATGGTCCTGCCCACAACCCAGAAGTGAATTTCTAATAAACTCCTGCCACTCTGCAGAAACTATGTGCGAATAAACAACAGATGTTTTAATTTTGGCCAAAAAAAAGGCAAAAACCCTTATTAAAAACCACTGGGAGCGCTCAGAATATAGATCAAAAAAACTGATTGGATTAAGTACTGCTGTGTCTTCTATGTGAAAAACTGTAGCAGTCGAGTATATTGATGCTTTGTGATATTTGCATTTGATTTCTAAGGGTTGTTTCCCCAACTGTTTCTGCTATACCGGTGACTCCCCCATCAGCAGGTTTCACTTAGCTGCGTAAGAAGAAGCTGTTACTGTTTGTTAGTGTTGTTCTCTCATCTAGAAGGTTCCCACTGGGAGTTGACGTAGAGAGGTTTGTGTCCCAGATTGTAGCTGGAAACCTGCCTTCTGGACATAAGCGGCCAACCCAATTACCAAAGTCTTCAGTTTTCCTGGAAATAACAGGAGAGTAACTTACAATCTGCAATTGTTAGAGGGCTCTTGCGTCACGTGTTCAAACTTGGGGCACATTGAAAATGTACAACTGTTGTTGATATGAAATACAACCGTACATCTCATTCAGAAATTGCTGTTTTAAGTGTAAAAATTTGAAATGTGTTTTATTTATACATTCTTCTTGCTTTTAACATGAGATTTCTACTGTTATATGGCATCTCAGGAAATGTTTACACAAAATAGTCATTAGTATATGGATTTTTGACGTATATTACTGTGTATAATAAATGTTTATCTGCTTTAAATCAAAATCAAAAGTTTTCTGAAAATAGATCTTATTTTTATTTTGATATTTCCCGTCTCCCTGCAGTCTCTATCATTGATGTGGTCTTGTTTTAGTCTTTTATAGGGGTAACTGTCAGACTTACAAGAGATTTTGATTCACGATGTTTCTTTATTGGAAAGTGATTGATTGAGTGTATGAGTTTTAATGGAAGTTTTTTTTTTTCTAGGCCTGTTATTTACGGAAGCTGTGACACAGTAGAAGCCTTATGTTCTTTAGAGCTGATAGCTTTCCCTTATTAAACATCGCTCAAAGCAAACTTGCAGGGCGTGAGTCCAGTCTGGGTGTAATGACACGGTCATTAAGAAGTCTGCAATCACCAGCAATGAGCTGTTCTGTGCACTGACGCAAATATATAAGCAGCCAATTACGTGACTGCAAAGCAAGCATCAAAAACGGGAAGAGATTAATTAATTGGCATGCAAGTCCTGCCAAACACGGTTATTTACAACCATCTGTAGCTTTCACAGAGAATGATCCTGAGAGGGAAACATCTGCAGTGAGTGTTGTGGATGAACAGTAGGCTTATTACTACCTCAAGTCAGAAGAAAATGACAAAAGAAAAAGAAAAACAATTAAATGAACTATTTCTCAATCTTCACTGTAGCAGCTGGATGGTGGTCAGGGCTTGTTTTTAATATAAGACATAAATATGTTAAATATTGTAGGCTCCCTGAGCCTATGTTTGGCGGGGTCGGGGTGCACCCTGAACAGTCTGTCGCAGGACCACACGATCATTCACTCCTAAACAAATTTTAGAATCATCAGTCAATTCATGAAGCATGTTTTCTGACTGTGGGAGGAAGCCTGAGTCCCTGAGAATTACCCATCTATGCATGAGGAGAAAATGCAAACATAAAGGACCCAGCTGGGATTTGAAACCAGGGTCTTCTTGCTGTGAGAGTGTTAATCACTGCACCAGCATGCTGCCCTTCTCTGATGTCATATTGAACTTGTATTCAGGACATCACCTGTTGGATTCAATGTAAGAGTTCTGCTCAGTCCATTCGCGGGACCACATACCAGTCAAAATGATGCACACATGTGAGCTCTGATTCAAATTAAAATAGCTAATTAAAAATAAAATTACCTCCTCAAAATAGTCATGAATAGAAACTGAAGCATTTTTTTATACCAGAGCACATGATCATATCTTTGATACAAACCAGCCACTAGTGGTCATTTGAGAAACTGCAGCATCTAGTACTTATGTTGGGTCCAAATTTGGGACCAGAAAATTGGGGCAGGGCTTCACGGTGGAGCAGTGGTTAGCACTCTCACCTCACAGTGAGAACATCCTAGTTCAAATCCCAGCTGGGACCTTTCTGTGTGGAGCCCACATGTTCTCCCTGTACATGCAAGGGTTTTCAGTGATCACTCCAGCTTCTTTGCACAATTGTCCCACAATTCAAAAGCATGCCTCATAGATTAGTTGGTTACTCTAGTGTCTCTAGGTGTGTGAGGGAGTGCAACAGATGGGTAACTTGTCCAGGATGTACTCTGCCAACACTCATCAGTAGCTGAACAGGTTCTGGGAACTCTGAGCTCCAAAAGGGTTTAGCAGGTTAAGAAAATGGAAGGATGGAGGACAGTTCGAGGCTTGATATATCCTTATTTGCTCTATTTTACCTTCGTTTGATGCAGCCTTTGAAGCCAGTTAGCAAGTAAACGGCTAAATGGATGTTTTGATTAAGTATTTGTTGAACAGGTGCAGCCTTTTACTGTTGGCTTTGTGCAAAGCAAAAGCTGTGTGGTTGGCTGGGGGATCAGAAACACCAACTGGGACCTTTCTGTGTGGAGTTTGCATGTTCTCCCCGTGCATGCGCGGGTTCTCACCGGGGACTCCGGCTTCCTCCGACCGTCCAAAAACATGCTTCATGGGTTAATTGGTTTCTCTAAATTGCCCCTAGGTATGAATGTGAGAGTGAATGTGTGTGTGATTGCGGCCCTGCGACAGACCGGCGACCTGTCCAGGGTAAATAAACCCTGCCTTCGCCCATCAGCAGCCGGGTTAGGCTCCGGTACCCCCGCGACCCCAAAAGGGACAAAAAGGCTCAGAAAATGAATGAATGAATGAATTCCAGTTTAAAGAATCTCTTTTTGGTTTTATCTCTTCTCTGTCTGTTGGTCAAACAAGATGCATTTTTAAATTACTGCCCTCTTTAGGAGGAGTTTGGGATTGCAGTTTCAAAATGATCCAGACCTTTATAAAAATGATTAATGTGAAGCAGAGCTGTGTTTTAATCATTTTGATGAACTCTTCCCATAATTTGGATTTTGCTAAATGTATTGATTAAAGATTTTTTTTTTCAAAAAGGAACATAATTAATCATAGTGTTGGAAAAAATGTTTGATGAGGCCCTCATTTGAAAGTGTAGAGCAGGAGCTTCAGCTATCAAGTCTTAGGCCCTTTTGCGTTTAATAAAGTAGACCTTGGCCAATTCAAACATAGAAATCACAACATGATTAATTGAGCAAACACAGCTTTAAGGTTTATTTGGGCACAAATTCTGTAAGAATCTTGATTATCACTTTGAATCTGCAGCTGCAGATTATGGTGGTGCAGATTTTGACTACAATGTTAATAGTTGTTTCGTTTTTGTCCCACAGTAAGTCTGGCAACACTCAGGAAGTCTACACTTGTCAATGTAATGTAGGGCTTTTCTCAGTCCTCCCAGCTTTATGTAACCCTTAAGCTATGCTAGACATGTTTACATTAAAAGTGGGGTCATCTGGACCCCACAAGACAACAGACTCAATTTTTTTATTTTCACTGGTGTCTGTAGTAGACATAAAATCCTGTCCACCTTTGTCATGGGAGTGATCACACATCAATGTAAGGGTGGGATCATCTGGACCCCATAGGATAGCACAAGGGATAATAGACCCAGTGATGGAAAGCATCAATAGCTCTTCCACACAGTTTGGTTTTCAGCTTCACTGACCCAGAGACCTCCATGCAGTCAGCCTGTATCTCTGCTTCTTAAGATAGAAGCAAAGGTCTGAGAGCTTCCTGCTGCTTTGTCTCCTGAACCTTCGTCACAGCCTGATAGTCACAAGTTTACCGGTAGGCTTCACTGGATGCGTTATCTTAAACAAAGAGTGGCAAAATGGCTGCAAATGGTGGGACCCCAGCTCCCAAACGAGGGTCTAGATGAGTGTCTGGTGGCATCTGGACACTCATCCTGACCATTTTTATCAAAGTTGAGTGCGCCAGCAAGAGCCCTCTTTCAGTGAAATCCTCTTTACCAGAAAAACAAAGCCAAGGGATGTGGGAAATGAGAAGAGGATTTTTTTTTTAATTGTCCTACTTAAAATGCTAATGCGTAATATTTTATAAAATACATTGTCTGATCACGTTTTGTTTTAATATGTGGGTATTCTTTAGCTATTTTCTCATAATTTGTGTGGTTACATTTCAGACAAATACACAAATCTGACATAGCATCCAATGTGTAACACATGTGCAGATTACTTTTTATTTAAACAGGAAGTTTATCACACTTTCATTGAAAAAGATCCTTAAAACTACTTGCTTTCATGACAAGTGTTCAGTGTTCAACTGTTGTGATGCTGAAACATCACAACAGTTTGTGCAATAAAGTTCATGGATTACTTTCAAACTATTGTTGATGACATTTTTAGAGTTGCATTGTGACAAAACTTAATGAAAACCAAATTAAAAAAAGATTTGAACTAAAAAAATTACAAATATGTTCTTTAATAAACGGTTTCAAACTTTTTTTTTTTACATCGGGAGCTTGTTGAAGCAAATACTAGTGACAACTGGACACCTGAAGCGCTACAATACTAATTCTGTGCAAACAAAAAAGAAAAAAAAGCAAAGCCTTAAAAGGAAATGTATATGGCTGACTTTAAATATGTGACATATTTTGGAGGATCCCTTTTAGTGAAGTTGGGGAAACTGTTTCTAAAAAAGAAAGTAAAATGTGATTCCATGAGAAGTGGTTGACTGAAGCATTTCTCTCACATTTGCACAGATCTGGAGTAAACAGTCTACATAAGGCCACACAGACCTGAAAGGGTGTGAAGCAATTTTGAAACACACTGGAGCCTTTCCCGTCAACGTTGTCCTCCAACAAAGACCAGTTTGGTCTCTGCAGCTATGACGTTTCCACGAGAGCTTGATTTCGGTACATCATTAAAGCGACAGCCATCCAATGTCTTCATGTGCTTGTCAGATAAGACCGTCCACGCTTCACCGTTTGTCCATTTCTGCAAATGTTGCCTTGTAGTTGGTTGTCTTTGGGTCCTTCGCTACTGAAGAAACAGTATACTGAAAGCCATGATGATGCAGCAGCAAGCCACCCAAGGACTCTTCCGCTCACCTGGAAAGAATAGGCAATGTAAAATTAAAAACAACAGTCTGCTAGAAATTGACTCTCAGGGGGTTTGAAAAAGTATATGATTCCTCACCTATTCTGGCACATTTCCAGAAAATTCCTAGAAGTCTGCAAAATAAAATTAGAAGTTATAATTGGTGCCATAAATTTAAATAAAAAATAATTAATAAAGCTGCAGAATAAATCTCTGGCAACAAAACAAACAAAAAAATAAAGAAATAAAAAACAAAAGTAGCCTTCTCCATGTAAGGAGAAAGTAAGTAGAGACAGACAGCAGGGCGTCTCATCTACACGACAGCTGAGGCGAACATGACATTCCAGAACTTAATTCCCCTGTGGGAGCATTTACTTTCAACAAGGGTGTATACATTCACACTTATACCTTTGTTTTATTGACTACATTGTGTTGTTATCATAATTTTCTAAGGACATAGAATAAATCCATGTTTTTCTTCATTTGCTGCTTTTTTTGTATAGAACTCAAGATTTACATTTTTCATTTTACAAAGCAACGACTTGTAGAAAATAATGCCTCTTGTTTTAGTCAATGTAGAGCAGTAGGGAACACCTAAATCCAGCCATCTGTCATCTCAGACTCATGTTTCTCTTGAGAGACTGCACTTTCTCCTTTTTCCTGGGCTTTGCCTGATTTATCAGAGAAGGGAACCATAACTTCACTTAAAAGTTCATGAATCAAGTAACATTTTCTGATATTTTGAACTCTATCAAAATACTTTTGTGGAACAAATATTACATGTGGTAAATAATGGAGGAATAAATAAAAATGTATTTATTGCTACTTTTGCATTTATATAATCAAACTAAGATTTGTGACGGCTTTTTTTCCAAACTATAATGAAAATTCTTTGAGATTACAATCTAAAACTGTCAGCATAAGTAGTCAAGCTTAAGAACAAGACAAAACCCAAACTACTACTACTTAGTTAGTATTTAAAGGTTTATCATAATTAACGAGATCTGTCCAGCAAAGAATCTTTTTAAAAGAACTGCTTTGCCACTTGTGGCATTCTACACAGCAGTTTCTACAGTGTTGCTGAAGTCAGTTGGTGTCTGATCTGATCGTACCCGGTCTTATTTCTGTCGAGCAGGCTGGGAGCCAGCGCTCTGAGGTAGGCACATGTGCAGATCAGGAGGAGAATCACAGTGAGCAGTGACTGGAAGTTGAAAATGGCAGACTGGAAGATGAAAAAAGGAGGTTTAGTGCAACAATTCAGTTCTACTATTATAATAAACACACAAAACCTAATTCTCGGCTAAACATTAGAGTGTTGCTGTCCCAGTTGATTATTTTTGCCAAGGAGGACAGCTCAGATTAAATATGACTAAGTTTAAAAAACTTTTTTTTTTTTATCTTGCAGAACACATAACCGTAAAATTAAAACATTGCTGAAATATGACACGACATCTGTAGTTGTTTTGAAAAACAACCAAACAAAAAAACAAGTATTAAAAAAAAGCTAAACTGATGCAATTACTTTGAACTATAACCTGAGAGCTGTCATTTTCATCATTTTGATCTTTCATTCTGTAAACAAGTGCAGCCCGTTTTTTTTTTTTTTTTTTATTATATGTTCATAATAAAAGGAATTCCGCATACACTAATTTTTGGAGTTGCAGCTAAATTTTGTTTATCTTAGTTCCGAAACTGTGATTTAGATAAAAAAGTATTTAACCTTTAGTGCCAAAATGAAATATCAATATTTACTTAACATTTTTTTTGTTTGTTTGTTTATTTCCCCAATATATCCTCTTAAATTCAGTTATGTTGATCAATGTGACTCTTTCAGCAAACCACATCTAATACACGTGTTTCACTAAAACTCCCACATAGTTACTAACAACCCCCCCCATAATTCTCACATGACCAAATGTTCAAGTTTTCTTTTCACCATATTTTGCAGGATGTATAAGGTAAAATAATAAATTAATGGCAATTTAACTCATAATGTAAACTAAATCGATTGTTAAAAACTATAAGCAGTAAAAATAAAGTGAAGCTGTTGCAAACATTGTGGATCTAAATTAAAATAATAATTAAACAAAAAATATTTTAAATTACATATAAATGTTTCATTGTTTTATAAATAAAAATATGATAAAATGTATTTTTTTCACTTATATTTCTCTGTCATGTATATTGCATTCAGGCTGCATGTGTTTGTATGTCAGCTAGTGAACTATCCAACGATTAAAAAACCTAATTAAAAGGAAAGAAAGGATAAGTAAAAAAATACTAATAAAATTCTGTAATTTCTCTAAAATATTTTCTTTTTCATTCAGTAAAGGGGTAACAATATCTATCAAAGAACCACAAGCCATACAAACAGATGTTGATCCAAATAAATTGTGACATTCATAAAAGTTTTTATATAAAAGAAAATTAAAACAAAATAGTCACAAGGATGTTACAGTGTGCTATTATAAAACACGAAAGTAGATTTTTTTTTCCCTCCATCACAAGGTAGTTTATTTGAATTTTATGTTTCATGAATCCACAGCCACAATCTCTTACTGACAATAATGGATATTTGTGGTCCATTTCGTGGGAAAACGTACTCTGACTAATTTTACAGTTCACAATGCCCTCTAAATGTTTTCATTTAACCGTAATTGGGATAAATTACTTTTTTTTTTTTTTTTTTTTTTTTTTCAAATACTTTATTGAAATATTCAAATGTATACATACAAGTCAATAAACAAACCAGGGGGTTGGCATTGATTAGACATAGGTTTTAAAGAAAATAAATACAAACAAGTATAAAGTTACACCAAAAAAAAAAAAAAAAAAAAAAATGGTTAGGATCTGAGAGTCCAATAGATTCTAGGGCATCAAAAGTCTTGACAGCTCTGGGATCTGAAGATAATTTCACACAGTCGACATAGTTTCTAATTTCTATTAAAAAGAGGTGGAACAGTGGTTTTTTGGAAGAAAACTTACTTTTGTGAATATGAAATTTTGCTAAATAATAAATAGATTGATAATATAAAATTGTTTTTTATAAGTGTTTTGGAAATCAAAAAAACCAAATAAAACATGTTTATATAAAATATTAAAGTCACCAGAATGGTATTTCGTATAAAAACACAAAAATCCTCCAGAAAGTGACAGTATAAGACAATTTCCAAAATAAATGACATGGTGTTTCAATGTCCAATTGCAAGAATGAGCAGTGTTTGTCTATGTCAATGTAGAGACGAGATTTCGCTGGATAGCACTGTGAAGAAGTTTGAAACACCTCCCGAGGTTTGTTGGGATAAAGTATTTCAAGGATAGAGTCCAAACTTTTTTCCAATCGATTTCCGGGCAAATGTTCTCCAATATGGGTAAGTACGGTTATAGTTCTGTTTTGTTAAAAAGGGATCTATTTTTTTGTTTCTGATGAAGGGCTGGAAATAAAACACATTTACCTACAGAAGTTTCAGACAATGACAAAATCTGTGGTGAAGTACACATGCTCCCTTTAAATAGCATCAACACTCCTGGAGGAATAGCATCCATTACAATAGAAAACTCTTTAGGAGTGACTGGAATGTGGTGGGTTCATAGGAATCATTATACGATAATAAGTTGCCTTCTAAATTAAATAGTTGTTTAACGTATAATTATATATTATTAAACCAGTTAGGAAAAAATATAGATTTTCGTTTGTAAAGGATATTACAATTGTTCCAAATTCGGAAGTTGTGAGGAGAGAAAGAGTGAATTACTTATTTGCAGACGGTCATATTCGACACAACTTGACCGTGTGCATCGACATAAGGAAAATGTTCTGCATTGATTGCATGAATTGCTTGAGAGCAGCTACGTGGCACAAAACTGGAAGATACAATGAAGTTTGCAGTTTTAGTTCGTTAATTCTCTGACACATTAACTCTTAGATTTTAACTATATACGCAAACGTTAGTTGAACTTAAAGTGGATATTGTTATTACGTTATTATTTCTAAGAAAGAAACGGAGATATTTCTGTTTAGCTAAACGTGTAGCAGAAGCTAGCTTAACTATGGCTGCTCGGTGACGTTTAGCGCGAAATGTTCAAATTGATTTTCTTTACTACATATTCAAAACAAATGGACGAAAATGGGTTCTCAAAACACGAGTCCACAGCCAAAAACAGGCTGACAGAATAAAAACAAACTCACCATTTTCGATGAGATTCAAAGCCACATCAAACTTCCTGCTCGCTGAGGTTTTACGTAACGTAGCTTCCGCTACGCATGCACGCACGACGCTGGAAGGGAGTTTACGGCCGTTCCTGATTGGCTGAAAACGAAAGGAATTGAAACTCGCTGGTGTCAAAGCTGTCAAAGCGAAGAAGTGCATTTTTAGTTTTTTATTTCTTTTTTGACCAAAGAGTCCTTCATTTGGCCGTCGTGGCATAACACTTCCAGCGTGCCGTAAGTGTTTTTTAGAAAATCTGATTTTTCTGCCTCATTTTTTATTGAATATCCTGGTCAATTCATTCCATATAATAACCACAGTGGAAACCAAGCTAATGTATTACCCATAGACATAATGTATTATCCCAGAATGCATTATGCTGCAGCAAATTTTAACACGTGCCTACTTTTGACTAATTTCTGAAACATGAACGACCAAAAAAAAAAAAAAAAAAAAAAAAAAAAAAAAAAAAAAAAAAAAAAAGACACAACAACCGGAAACTGAAACAGCACAAGCAGTTATACAGATAAACGACCTTAAAAAGAAAAGAAAATAATATGGCATCTTTATTTTTTCTAACATCTAAATATATGTCATGTATACAGATTCTTATGAAATGACGAGAACTTTATCTCTTTATCTCATAAAATGTGTTTATATGTCCTTGATGTTTGAATCAAAAATAGGATGGAACCTGCTTCTCCTGCTCAAACCATTGTTTTCTGGATCTGATGAAAGCTCCATTGTTTTCTGGATCTGATGAAAGCTCCTTCTGCTTTGCTTAATAAATTTGATCCGGGTCATCCCCCAGTCTAATCATTTTTATTTTTTTCATTTTATGCATTTTTTTTTTTTTTTCAAAAGATTGCATTAAAATGCCATTGATTATTTCTTGTTCTTGGTGTCTTTTTAGTTTCCAAAATCCACTTTTTGATTACTTTATCAATTGCTAACTTGCGCTGAAAATGTTTGCACGCACCAGATATAAATTTGTGCTTACAAAATGCTAAATTGTGCACACGAGACACCTATTTGTGTGCACAAAATGCTAACTTTTGCGCACAAAGTACTAATTGGTGAGCACAAAATGTTAACTTGTGCACATGGAATACTAATTTTTGTGGACAAAATACAAACTTGTGCACACAAAAGGCTAATTTGAGGGGACTAAATTTTTCTTCATTGATTGATAACTTTTGTTTTCAAATTACTAACTGCACAAGAGAAAATAATTTGTGTGCACAAAATGCTAACTTGTGCATACTAGATACAAATTCAAGATTTTAAAATGTTTACTTGTTCACATGGGATACTAATTTGTCTGCTCAAAATGCTAACTTGATCACACAAAATGCTAATTTTATGGAGTGGTTTTATTTTTTCAATGTCTTGTCCAGGGCTCCGTACATAAAGGAGCAGATACTGTGCTGAGTTTAGAGAAAGATCTGATTTGAAGATTGATTTCAGCAATTTATTTACTGTTCTTTCTTCAATTAATTATGTGGAACAAATTTTTGTGGTCCACTTCCCTCGAACAGTTTTTCACAATAAAGGCTCCTCCCTTTAAAGAGCCACACAGCATCTTGGTTGCATTTAAAATGTGTTTTTGTAATTCCCACTCATCCCTTCCTTTCCAGGCAACTCCTAGAGAGCCCTTCATGTGAGAGGAAAACTGCCAGACTGTAAACCACACATAAATAACCTTTTTGTTATACAAGTGTAAACAGCCTCACATTTCTCTTCACATGATTTGGTGGGTAGTTTGAAGGATACTGCTTTTATATATTTTGGTCACTGTATCCTGTTTTTAGTTTATAAAAAAATCTACTATTACTTTCTGGAAATTTGTTCTATATTTTTTGCTATTGGAATCCTTTATTAATGAGGTTACAGAATCAGCATTATTGTCATATTTTATAATAGCTTCATAATAGCTTTTTATATTGTACATATTGTCTTCATAGTATTTTTTTCTACATTCAAATTGTACCAATAGTTGACTAAATTTGTTTTCTCCCTTATTTCTTAAGGGTTGCAATGCAATAGTATTTGAACATTGCATGATTAACCTTTACCTTTTCTGTAAATTTTGGATAAGTGTTAAAATCAAGTTTACTAAGTGCTCATAGTGTTACTTTAATACAAATCTGATGTTAAAATGTTATCTGTTTAGCTTTAAACCAAGTAATTTCAGGCTGGAAAGAATAAAAGGACACATCTTTGAAAATTTGCAGTTCACTGAATTACATTATTATTGTCAAGGAACGATAAAAATTAGCATCCTTATGTTTGTTTACTTTATTTTTTTGGATCATGATACTATAACTCAGTTAAAATGTATTATTATGGTATGAGTCACATGTTCACAGTTGCATATGCTATTTTATAAAAACTTCTCTCACCATTTTGCAAATACTCAACTTTAATTTAATCAATTAAACATTACATTTTTCAAAAAGGGCTAAATGTTTAATTAAAACCAATATTATCAATAAATTCAATACCTAGAGCTATAATGAAAACAATAAAACCTAAATATAATGTAAAATAACATATATAAAAAGAAGATTGAATAAAAGATCATCAGAGGCCATTTAGAGAACCGTCGTGTCTGAATTCTTTGAACTTAGTTTTATTGCTGAAAGAACTATTGCCCTGTCCCATAGTTTTTAATATTTGTCCTAGACCAGTGCCTGTGACCTTCAAAACTTTAAGAGCCAATCAGGTCAATTTAATAAATTAACAGAAAATGGCAGTTTAAAAAAAAAAAATTAAACAGTTTATAACTTTTGTCAGAAGTTTGCATGCTGTCTTTTCAAAATAAAGGACACTCTACAATATTTAAAGATCTTAATGCAGTAAATGTTAGTGTCATTCCAAAAATCCCCAATTATAATTTCTAGTCATACACTAATTGATTTTTGGTGGTAAAAGTCTCTGAAAAATCAGTCAAAATGTTTTAGTGGGACTTTGACGAAGCTGCATCGTTATTTTAATTTAAAATGGAAAGCCATTTTTATTTATCTTTAACCATTAGAGCCACAATGGAGGGGTCAAATAACCACATGTGGCTGAGAGCTCCACGTATGTGGATTTGAAGTTGTTTCTGCAATGTGAATGAAGCCAAAGCTAATGAGTTTTTAAATAAAATGATTTTTTTTATGATATATAAAAAAAAGTATTTACAAAAAGAGGTTTCTATGCTAAATTTAGTTTTTGTATGTTCACTGAACACTAATCTCGTCTGATTTGGAGTCTAAGCAGGGTTGGCCCTGGTTTATGCTTGGCTATGACACCGCCCAGGTCTATGACTACCTGGTGGTGGAACATACGGCAACCACAAGGGGGCACTTACCAGTGCTCCCATGAGCCAGTCCCTAGTTCAGGTAAATCCAGAGGGTTGTCAGAAAGAGCATCTTCTATTAAAAAGCCAAATTTAAATCACACCCTGATGAGCTCTAATTGGAGTAGAAAGGAACAAACATGATCATACAGGGAAGGAAATAAGTATTTTATCCTATTTCTGTCGGGCTGCTTTGGACTTCATTTGCCACAATGAACCACATGACAAGCTGTTTATTCCATGTTCTGTTTACATGTGTTCAGTTAAATTATTAAATTTGACTCATTTTGTCAAATTTATATTTAGGCAAAGGCTTTGATCTCTTCCTCTTAATCTCGATTTTTTTTTCAGTTGACTTCAGCACTTTTAATTCTCATCTTTTGAAATATATCAAAGGTTTGTGAAGATGTGAAGTAATTCACCTTTCTGTTGTGATTTTAGGAATTTTAGTGTGTGAATTCATCCATTAATGGGCTTCAGCCTGTTGACGTAAAAGCATGAAAAAAACTCTTGCTGGTTTTGAAAATTTGCCGACGTAAAAATAAATTGCAGTCTGTGATCCTAATGGAAGGTCGATTTTTCAAAGAAAATCAAGAAACCCACTCTAAATAATTTATATCCATTTATTTGCATTTTACTGAGGGAAATATTTGAACTCTCTTGCCAAAAAGACTTAGTACTTGATGGTAAAACCCTCATTAACAAGCACAGAGCAAATATTTATTTCCTCATCTGTGTTTTAACCAGGGATGAGTCACTAAAACAAAAAGTGTTAAAATATTTTGTTGACAAAAAAGGTAGCACCACAAATGGTTTTAGCTTTGCTTTATTTGGAGAAGCAGAAAAACGGCAGTGAAAGGGTTTTTAGGAGAAGGTCATGAAAATCAGGACTGTGTGTCAGAACTGGAATGGAGTTTGGTTTATGATTGAAGCATGTCAGGGGTTTGGTTCAGGCTGAGGAACTGAACAGATGCTGACAGTGAGTTTTTACAAATGAGCTTTGATGGTTTTGCGCAGCTCTCCCCTCCTGACAGACAGTGCTGTTTATTTAATTGAAGTGCCCTTCTGTCATTACCACAGGGTCATCGTCCCTGCACAACAGATGTTACAGTAACTAATGAGTAGCTGGGTTCACTTTATGAGGTTAAAGTTGATGCCTTCAGCTGCCTCGTTCACCCCCCCACCACCCTTGAAGCATAAGGGGGTCAACCTGAAACTGCTGCACCTTTCTATGTGCGTGTGAGAGGGCAGATGTTGTGAGGGAACATTCATGTTTTTTCTGTCAGATCTTCCTTTTAAATATGTCTCATTTTTCAGGCCACTGTACATGACAGAAAAACTGTTGAGCAGTCATACAAAAAAAAAAAAAACATGCTGTCAGGTCATAACTCAGCACAATATCCATTTGCACTCATCTTTTTTCACAGCAGGACTAACTGCTTATTTGGATGTCCTTTTTTCCTCCGTTTCCACGTTTTTTGACCCTGTGTTTAAGTAGGGAAGCTGTCTAATTCGCCCCACACGTCTTGTGGAAGTAGTAATCACATGTTCTGGACTAACCGTCACTACTCAAGTAAAAGTTTCTTCAGCAATTTGTGAAGAGGAACGTTGTGTGCCTGGCCAGCTGTCCTGACCTTTGAGGAACAACCACAAACATAGCAAAAAACAGTATCTAAAGAAAGTAAAAAGACCCTCGTTTCTGGTCTTAGTTTCTGTCTTACAAGAAAAATTATTTTATCAAGAAAACTTTTCAGTTGCAAAATAACCTTAGTTTAAGAAAATATGTCATGGTGACAATAGTGCTGAACGATATGACGATACATATTTCGTGGGCAATTTAAAAAAAAATGTCTATCGTGCCATTTTTATTTGTTAATTTTTTATATCTGAACTTTAGTGCAAAAATGTTTCCTACAAAGAAACTTGAAAGTGTTGTGCACTTTAGAAAAAAGTTTCTCATTTGCAATTATTTAGTTAAAAGTTACTTGAAAAAATAAAGTCAGGGAAAAGTAGAACATTTTTGTCTTATTTTTTTTTAAAAATTTATTTTATTGTGGTATAATGTGATATACATTGTCTTTCTTGGTATAAAATAATCTATAGCATGATATAAAAACTTCTCCACATGACTTAGCTCTATTGACTCGTATTTTTTTCTTAAAATGAGAACTCTTGCTAAGACGATTTTTTTAAATCCCTTTGGCTCTTTTTTTTGTTATTTAAAGACATTGTGTTCATGTTGTGAATTTTTGACTCATATTTAGGGGTGGGGGAAGTTTTAAAATGTATTATTACATTCCAGAGAAAAAATTCCACTAATTATAAATTGATTAATTCATTCATTTTCTTAACCGCTTTGTCCCTTTCGGGGTTGCGGGGGTGCTGGAGCCTAACCTGGCTGATAGAAATTGATTAAATTCTTTCAAATTACAAATAAATCAATTTTTAAATCATGAATAGTGTTTATCCATGCAAGGAATTGTTACATATGTACACTTTGGTTTTCAAGAAAATAACAGTACTTTTTGTGAGATCATTATATAAACACTTGTTTGTTTTTTAGATGTTTGTATGTAAATAGTTTACTCAAAATTTGCTATTCTTATTAGGTTACAAAAGCATAGTAATATTTGAAATATTTTCCATTGATAAATTCTTTGTGATTCCACATTTTATTAATAACAGAGTTTTCATTCACAAGAACAGGTTGCTGAAAATCAACCCACTATTAACCATATTCCATAAAAAGAAATCGGTTTATATTTTAAACCACTAGATTCTGAAAAACAAAAATGCAAGAAAACCATCTATTTAAATTGAAGACAAGTTTTATGAAAATCCCTAATATTATTATGTTCTACAATATATTTCTTTTTATTTATGTATTTTCTGTCCATATGGTTCTAAATATAATTTTCTGAAGTTTTAATAAAAAATAAAATGATTAAATTTTACTCTAGTGTGCTGGCCACCAACTTTTTTACATGATATTTTGCACAACAGTAATTATTTTCCCGCATAAAGTTCTTCAGTAAATTTCAATTTTACAGATTTTCCTCAGCTTGCGATTCTGTGATACTTGCACAACATTGAGACTACCTTTTAGGAAGTCCTAACTTTAGAGATGTATTTAATTTATTAATGAAGCTACTTGTACTTTTCTGTCGAACTTCCCGTGTTTGTCGTAAAAAACGACCCCGCTGGTGGTCGCAGTTTTAAAAACGTGCTGGAGCGTGTTAATCTCCATGTGGTCAGACTGACTCAGGACCCCACTGAAGACACATTAATGCTCTTTTAAGAGCCAACAATGAAACATGTTATTGCAACTAGAGAATAAAAGCAACCTTTGCGAGTTTTAAATAGCAGGAATGATGGTTTTCTTCATGGGAGGTCCCCGATTCTTGCACACAGCTAAAAAAAAATTAGATGAAAGTAACGTGGGAGATGTTACTGGAACCCGATTTTTACATTTCTGAAGTTGTGTCTTTTATTTTTGCAGGCACCAGCAACATTTGTGAGGAATGAGTGGGACTGTTCACCAAATTTCCATAAACTCTAATCCAGAATTAGACTTCTTCCTGCGGGTGGACTGGGCTGTGGACCTGGGCGCAGGGTTCACTTTGGCCCTCACTGATGGCAGCTCCGCGTGGATTGGAGAGGGTGAGTGAAGGGTTGTCAGATTGTTTGCCCCATCTCTCTAAATCCATAATAGTTGCCCCAACTTTATGTTTCAATGTAATCTGGGGAGAAAATCCTTTTACCACTGACTAGGCTGCATTGTGACCAGGTGTACCGCTCATCAGGCTTAGGCACCTGGCTGACCCCATCTCATAATATTTGAACTGTTCTGGTCCCCCGGCTGGTGGGACACCAGTGACCTTGTTTCAGCACTGGGGTCTTCACCTCTGTGCTGCAGCTTACAGGTGGATGAAGCAGATTACACTCTACAAGGTCTCCCTTTGTGTATTCCATGCCGACCTGTGTGTTTTTGTCTGTGCGGTCGCATTTGCACTGTTCTTAGGACACCTGGAATATAAGTGCTGCGTGCCCATCTGCAGGGTTGACAGGTAGAGATGGGTCCGTGACAGCTCTGTGTGGGCTTCTGGGTCCTCACTGTTGCTGCGTTTGATGTGCTAATTGGGACTTTCAAGCTTTAGTGAGCAGCTGTGCAACAGCTGATGACATCCTTCTTGGTTTCTCTGTATGCAAATCCGCTTTCACATGCACCCGTGTGTTACTACATAATTAATGTTTATAGTTTTGTCCTGCAGTCCTCTGAAGCTTCTGTCCCTTTTGCTTCTCTCAAATAAAACCTTTGATCATTTATGACTATTTTATTTAAAGACAGTCTTGTTGTAACTGAATAAACATGTGTCTTTTTTGTTGAGTCATTTCCTTTACCTGGGTTTCATGTTTTTAGTTTCAGAAGATGATCTAACAAGGGAGGCCAGCAGCATGGGAATTGTACGGGAGACGTACATCAGGGATCTTCTTCAAGCTCTAACAAAAACAGACATGGAACAAGGAAAGAGGAGAGGAGAGGACAAGAAGGCGTTTTCCTTTGACATCACCCCGGATCGTCAATATCTCTCATACCAGAAGATCTGTAATAACATCACGGTGAGAAGAAAAAAAAACCTCTGCCGAAAAGTGTTTTGGTTTTGTGTGTAGTTAACAGAACCGAACATTCAAAGTAAACAAAAATATTCTTTAGCGTCAAAAGGTGTTTTTTGTGGAAAGTAATTCACTTAATTTGGTACATTTTGAAAATTTCAAATGTTGCCTGCAACTGGCAGATGCATAACAGGGCTGCCTTAGCTGAGACGTGACTTACTCATGAAGAGCACACAGTGTTCTCAGAGCCTCTTTCTTCGTAAGAATTTAGCGTCTTCTGCTGTGCAACTATATCTAAGTTTGGGGCTTGAGCGACATTGAAATGTCATTTGGTGATGCAGAATCACTATAGAAAGATATCGAATTACATTAAACACTTCGTCTTTCTTCCTATTTTGATATGAAGAACTCGCCTTTTTGAGTACTCAGAATGGAAGATTCCTCTTGTGTTATTGCTCTGAGATAGAACAAAAGAGTGCTATTGGCATAGATCTATATTTTTTCTGAAAAAATGTTTCAAAAGTTGCTTTTGGATTATGATTTCTATTACATTTTTTAGACCTTGATTTATTTTATTTTAATCATCTTTGGTGTTGGAGAAGTGTTCCATTTGTTTGAGACCTGGATGAGCAAAACACTTAAGATCATCATAAAACACACTTAGTACAGTAAACAATAGATAATCTGTATTACTAAAACTGAATGTTTGAGTCTTCCTCGAAGATCAAAATTTAGTAAAAAGACTATAAAACTTCACTTGTGACAAAAAATAAGACAATTATAGACATGGGATTTGGCCTCATGGTAGTTGCTTTGATCAGATTACATTGAGGGGATTATAGACTAATAATAATAATAAAAGTATTTTCTGAAGGATTTTCATTCATAATCTCTGGAAAAAAAAAATCTAACTGGTCTATACTTGTATAACACTTTAGTTCCTTCTTAGAAGACCCAAAGTGCTTTACAGTCACAGTTCTATTCACACACACACATTCACACACTGATGGCAGTTCTGCTGACTTACACTGGTGGTAACCTATTACCACCAGGAGCAATAATCTTGTTAAGAAAGTTCCCAAAGACACTTTGACGCACATGAGCGGGAACTAGACTTGTGATCTTCTGATCAGAGGTTGACCGCTTAACCTCTGCACCACAGCTGCACCGCGGATGCATGATTATCTCAGATGTGTGGTTAAGATTGTTTGCTAGTTTGGAGTCAATTGAATCATAACCTGGAATATATTTGAATGACTTTCACTGAGTTATTGGTCCTCCTTAACAACCAGTAAAATACATATCATTGAGTACTTTTAAGTATTTGTACGTTTATGTGGAACTGACAATGTGAGTAAAATCCTAAAATCACACACACAACCAAAATCAATAAAATATTGTCAACAAAAAAGTTAGGTTATTTGCCTGCTTTCATTCAACAATCTGTCTAAAAAGAAAACTTCTGCATTTTTCTACTTTATTCTTTTGAGTTAAGGTTTAAGGTAAACAAGTATGGAAATCATATTAGTTGACTGGGATAACTGCACTACCAAAATTATTTTACATATTCACAGTAATTTGATTGAATCATAATATTGCACATTTTTGTTATACTTAATCACAAACATTAGTTGGCTCGTTTCCTTGAAGCTTAACTGGAGCAGCTTTGAAACCTCAGACTGTGAGTGTTTTAGATTAGTGGTCTAGATGTGTCATTACTTCACTTTCGAATCACATGGCGGTGTCCCCCTTCCTGCTCTAACAATTCCCCGAGGACAAATGCCTCTAACAACGTCCATCAGAAATAGAAAGGAAGTCTTTTTTTCTTTTATGGTGGGGCAGTTTAAAAGATAAGGTTTATAGACTCCATGCTTTACAAAGAATAATAAAGGTCTCGCCGCCTTCAGGCCAATGTCAGAAAAAGGAGTCTGCTTTTGACCACCTACACTGCAAAACCAGAGTCTTTAGAAAGTAAGTAGACTCTTGTCGTCTTATTTTTCAGTCTAGCAAGAAAAATAATGTTGCAAAGACAGTCTTTCAATTGCATAATAATCTTAATTTCAGAAAACTTATCTTAGCCACCAGAGTTTTGCTTAAATTTCGAATCCTTGGTATACCATTTTTCTTATCCCATTGGGATTTTTTTTTTGCTAATTTAATACTTTTTCTTATTTTTTAAAAAAATTTCTTATGTCTTGGTGGTCTGTTTTTGCAGTGTAACAGCAACAGAATCTAAAGCTAAAAATTACATATCTTGTGAAGTCTAATGTTGACTATTTGTATTTATTGCTGAACATGTTTTCATGTGAAACACTGCGTTTGAAGATGGTCTACAGCTAGAGGCACTTTTGATAAAAGACACAGATCCTGGTTCAATCAGGGAACCTTGATGTTATTCTTTCAAACTGTTTGAGGGGGCTGCTGCCTTCAGAGGTCGGGTCACCTGGGGTCCTGGGACGCTGCTTTAACAGAGCTGACCAGAGAAAGGAGGCCAGGAGGTTAGGAACACTGTAGAAACAATAAAACCCTGATTTATGGTTAGGGCTGTGGCCATGTAGCAATCTTAAAAAGCACTTGATTAGGGCCTCCTTCCTCCTTTTCTCCAGTCTGTCCTGGTTTTCATTACCTCTTCAAATGGTTGTATATTGAAGTTTGAATAAGTACTTATGCTCCTGTGTTCTATTGGCTGAATTTGGTGGATTAATAAAGCCATATATGGTGTTTTGTAGGTACTTTAATGATATGGTGTAGAAAAAAAATTGCAATGATTTAGCAATTTAAATGTTAAAATAAGTTCCACTTTTTATTTCTCCACTTTGTGAAGGATTTGTAAAAGACAACTAATTGAGTCACTTTATAACTATCACTTGAAATATTTATAGATCAGTACATTTTTCTACAAATACTTTTGATTAGTGCAATTTAAAGTAATAATTATGCTGTTCACAATTAAGAAAAATTCACTTGCCACTTCCATTTTGTTTACATTTTCTTTTAATTTTATATTTGCAATTTCTTATCTTTTTTACTTTGACTCTACATAATCACATAGGTTCAGTCTCCTGGCTTTTAGGCATAGAGGTTGTTCAAGACAAAAAACCTGCATTTGGCAGAAAATATTTTTCTTCAAAATGTGTGGCCACATCCCTAATTAGGGTTTTCAAGGCTGATTTAAATCCAATCTCCAAAGTTGTCACCTCGTGGTCTGGCCATGACACAGCTGAACCCTTCACTTTCAACAAAAAGGAAAAAAGAAGCAAACAGAATATGTGACGAACTGTAAGACAAAACATTGAAAAAGTGGAATTTGCAACTTAAATATAGAATATAAGAATAAAAGATGAGTATTGAATAAAAAATGTAATAATAATTGTCATGAGTACTAACATTTAACCAAAGAAGTAAAAAAGGAATTCTTTTTCATTATAACTGTAAATATAAATTTTTTTATACAAATGTTTAACAAGCTACCAGGTGGTAAACTGACCTGACAGTCAGAATTGTTTTAAAACTTGCTTCAGTTTGGAAGTCAAGATATACCTATTTTATTAAATAAATTTTAAGCTTTGTCCAAACTAGTTTACCTAAACCTATGTTATTACTTGTAACATTTTAATGCCTTTATCCTTACAGTATGTTACACTTATGCAGTATGTTACACTTTCAATAGATGGTTATCAACGATGGTTATCAAAAGGTATTTTGTAATAATAATTAAACTCGAGTGATTTAACAGCAGCTCCTAAGAAAACTATGTAGTTATCAATTTTAAATAAAAAAGAAAATCATTTAAAGTTGGTAATGCCTCTCTAATTTTTTTTATGTTTAGTTGATAATAAATGAACACCCAAAATGATACATTTTCAAATATTTCCATAAAGGAGTTTTTCAAATGAAGAACACCGTAAAACTGAGAAAGATGCCCTTCCACAACATGAACCGGCTGGGTTACAGTCATGTGAGAATCAGATCTCATGTCCATCAACTGTCATAGACTAACAAACTCTCACAATTTCCTTTCAGAACTGTTCTTGCTATTTTTTGCCCTTTTCCTTAAGAGTGATCTGTAATGGTGCACGTACATTTAGCATCACTCTACCAGAGGTAATGTCGTTATAAAGCCAGCCAAGGTGTTTATGCAACAGCTCAGACAAGAGCATTGTAAAAAACAGTTTTTAGTGTGTCTATGGATAATGTAACGTAGACAACTATACTGTACATCTGAGGGCATTTAATTTGTCTATGCTTTGTAAGACATTTCTTGCAGATTCATTCATATAATTCTAATAGTTAACATTTTTAGTTATGGTACAAAAAGATGCACACTACATGCAGCTGTTTTACCTTTCACCAGCTGAAATGAACTGTTTTTTGGCATGAGTAACGTGGACTAATTTTATCCTAAAAAGTGAGAAAACAAACACATTTTCATCCTCCAAATGCTGTCGTTTGATCACAACCAGATTAGCACTTTAGCCAAACTGGACTTTCTGTTTTGTTTCAGTCTTACAATGTTTCTTGCGATAGGAGAACCATATTACGAGACATGATGCTTTCGCTTCTTAATGGCCTCACAGTTCAATCTAAAACAAATTACCTAAAAGTTTGGCTGCTCTGTAGGGTATTTGCTTGATTTTCACCAAACGTGGACCAACGGGAAAAACGGTTATGCTACTTTCCTTAACTGTATTTAAGTTCAAACCGCTCATTTCAAGAGGAATGAAGATTAGAACCTTTAATGCAGTCTATTTTATTTCAGAAATAAGTATTTACTTGTAAATGAACATGAAAATCTTTCTGAATATTTAAGGTTGAGAGTTAGAAAAGTTGAATTTATGGCAGAGCTGTGGGGTTGTACCTGCTAAATGTGTGGTAAGTGGAAAGCCACATCCTCTTTATAATTTGTAGAAACGGCCAAAACATCTTGACATACATTGTAATATTTCATGCATTAAACCATAAGGAGTCGGGATTTCATTAACGGTTACTTAAGTATATCATTTACAGTTTAACCACAACTTCATCATGGATGCTTTCAATCAGAACGAGAGGATGTGATCTACTGCGGTGACATTTGCGACCTGCATCATGCTCCACAGCTGGAGACCTCAGCGAGCTAATTTCCTGATGACAAACATAAAACATCAGTGTTTTACTCATCTGTTTAAACTTATCCAGAATCTCGAAGCTCACCATGACTGTTTGTAATTATCTACACTGATGCTCTTCACAAAAAAATTCAACTTAACAAAGCTTATTTTCTAAAGAACTATTGTAACAATAAATGCTGTAAGTTCTTGAGACAAAAGAAGTAAAGCAATCAATCAAAGTGACATTACAGGCAACAAAAGCTCTCAAATTGAGTATCAGCTTTGCAGCACAAGTTGAAGCCTTGTCCACCATCTTTTATGCCTGCATCAAAAAGTTTTGCATTAAAGTCAGTTTTTATTTACAGTCATCTTTCAACACTTTTGTAACCAAAGACCTCCTTTCGTCTGTTCTTGAGATTGTCCCGTTTTGGAGACAGCCCGCTGCTTATGCAATGGTGTGTCTTATCCGTGATGCACCGACCGCCTATCGCCCCTCGCTTCCTGCGCTTTATCGGCCCTCTTGCCTCCTCACGGTGAGGGAATTTAAGCTACGGGCTAATCTCAATTTCTTTTCTTTTTTTGTATGCCTTTGTATCCCACGCTGAGGGCCTGTGCCGAGTCTTGTATACTGCCCCTTTGTCATCGTCCGTGTAGTCCTCACCCACTCACTTCCCTGGCCCTCCTCAAACAATAGATACTGTGGCAGAGAACAGAAAATTCCCTCTTTCATGTTTTCATTTAGATTTCAACTGGGAAACATTTTCTTTGTGTTTGGAAATGACCTTAGTGAGTGCTGTCAAAATGTTCTCGATTTTCAGTCATATTTTCTCATCGGTAACGTATTCTGTCGACGGTCAGGGGAGTACATGTTGGTTTAGGTGTTTGTATTTTCTGCTCTCACAGCATGTTGCGGTATCATTTTCACCGGGACCTGCATACCTAATGTCAACATTTGACCTTCTGGTCTGACTGTCCGTCTTAAGACACACACAGTCACACAAACAAACAATTAGACCACACACAAGGACCCACACTGTCATGTCAGACACAAGATTTTATTTTCACACTTGAGGACGTTGTACAGAAGATTGTAAACAGTCTCGAAGGTCATGAAGTCTGATATCGAAGGTCGTTCATCTCATTGCTTGTGTTTCCATGGCTGTACTTTGGGTTTTATTCTGCCAGAGGGCCAAAATGGCTTCCGTAAATGATATTCCGAGGGAGATAAATGTGACAGTGGGTCATCACAAACGGTGTTTGACCTCCCACACCTTGGCCGAGGTTGGCACCAGCATGCCAGGTGACCTTTAACTTTATCTTTTAGTCCCAAGAGAGAGGAGGAATCTGGAGTGCTCCATCAACTTTTCTAAATATAAATACCTAAATAAAGCATTCCTTATCAAAATTTTACTTGAAATGAGCTTGTTACTTAACAAAATTTTCACATTTCTTCTTCTTCTGTTGCAATAATTGTACATTTTAGGCCCTCTTGAAGCCTTAAAGTAAAGACGGTGAGACGAGCTAGCTCTGGTATTTAAATGGCTGCAGGAACTTAAATAAACAAACAACAGCTGAGTTTCATTTTCAGTGTTAATTCAGTAAATAGAGCTTGTGCCTCCAGCAGCTTAGATATCTGTTTCTGGTGTCTTGAACCGGTCGTGTGTCGATTAGGAAGATTTATGCTCCCAAACTGTGTTAGTGGGTAAAGCAGAGATTGACAGGGACCCATTCATTATTAGGGATTGAGGCTTGTACTGTTAATGTTGGACATTAGAGGATTCTTTGAAGTCTGAAAATATGAGTGTGTTCAGCATGTCAGAGATTTCAAAGGTTTACCAGAATACATTTTCCTGTGGCTGATTTATTGTCACAGGAGCAATCTCAGGAGCGCGGCGATATGGGAGCAGAGAAGCAGAGGAGGAGGTGTTCCAAATTCAGTTGCAAGACGGCTTGAAGAAAAGATCAAAGCTTTTTGAGTTTTCACTCTTCACAAATTGTGCAGCTTTACACAAGTGCAAACAGATGGTGACATTAGCCTCCAGCGATGAACAAATTGATGTATCTTGAATAATTTGGACTGCAGCAAAAATGGAAATCAAAAGATAAAGATTTGTTTTTAAATGTCTGCTACTTCAGTTTCAATATTTGTTTAGATGGGACCACCTAATCACAGGTTTCTTGACTTGGTAATGACTTCAGTCATTCAGCTTCCCTCAGTGGGAGAAGCTTTAACTGGACAGATGAGTAAACTAATGCTGTTTTTGGTTTTGGAGACGACAGGCACAATGATCCTGGGTGGTCCCCTCTTTGTCCTGGTCATCTTTGGTTTGGTTAAGCGAAAATGCAGATTTTTGGGACTGGGATCTTCATTTTCAAAATAGGACTAGAAATAAAAATTGTGATTCTTTAGGAGGTGTCACGAAAGACGTAAAACAAGGGTGTAAGAATTCTTTTTAACAGCAATTTAATTCATATCATAATTTGTGTTTGACGATCCGATCAATAGTCCTTATACCATGGTCCGAGTGGATCCTCAATTCTGATTGGTGGCTGGATATGGATTAAAAAGTGAAAATCTACAGTGATAATGCACACCTGCAAAAGAAGTTCCTGTCACACAGCACAAATGTTCTATATCACTGCGCAGTCTTCTTTAAAACATATTTTTGCTTGATCATCTGGACAAAAACAAGTGGCAAGAGGTGAACTTTCTGAACTAATGCTGTGATGATCAGCATATATTTTGCTTTTCTTTGCTGCTGGAATTGAGATAGATGCATCACATATCATATGGTCTGCTTTTTGTGAAAAAGAGATCCAAACCAAAGAAGTAACAATAAAATGTACTAAATATTTATTTATCTTTTTGTTCAGGTTTCCACAGCGTGATTTAATTACAAGGAATGCACCCTTTGTCGGGCATTATCCCTTACATATTGGTTCATTTTGAACAATCTGATAGGATCTGATTCACTGACCTAAAATTAATTCAGGTCATCTTTAGTCAAAAAAAGAACAGAAGAGGACTGGGAGAATTCTCACTTCAATCTCAGAATTTTGACTTTTTCTGAAAATTCTGACTTTTGAATTGAATTGAACTTTATTATTTACACTTAATTTATTACAGACTTTTCCTCTGAATTCTGACTTTAAACACATAATTATAAACTACGGAGGCCTGTGAGCTACTTTCTTCTGTTAGCTTTACACAGTTGAGTCAGAGTTCTGAGATTAAGTCAGAATTTTCCACGCTCCCTTTTTTTCTTTCTCCGTGGCCCTAATCTACTCTTGTGTAAAAATGTAGCCAGTGTGACTCAGAGATTAAATACCTGGTACTGAAAAGTGTGGATGACGTTTTCCAGATTCTTTGTATTTTTTGCAAGATAATCGAGTTTAAATTAAATATGTATACAAACAAACGAGGGGCGGCCGTGGTGCAGCGATAGGGCGGTCGATTGAAGATTGTGGGTTTGATTCCCGCCTTGCCTGCCCATGTGTCAAAGTGTCCTTGGGCAAGGCACTGAACCCCAAATTGCCTCTGGTGGAAGATTGGCGCCAATGTTCGGCAGCCGAGCCAGAGGCTGCACGGTTCATTAAAATTTAATAAGCTATCATCTTAATTCTCTTTATTTATAGTTAGTTAAAAGCTAATGATGGTTAAGATGTGTGATTTACATCCACTTTGCACATGATCCAATTAGTCGACTAATCGAAATAAATAATCAGTGATTAGTCGACTATTACAATAGTAGTTTGTGGCAGTCTTACTTACATTATTATGAGCTATTTTTAGTTTGCGTTCCTTTTTCATGTGTTGACTAATGCAGTCTGCATTGTAGAATCCTTTATATTTCTAACATTAAAGTATGGAAATCAGAATATGAAGGAGGGAAACGGTTGAAATGGAAAGACATCAGGTTTCAACATATGCAGCTGAGGAGACAACTCCATCCAGGCGGTGTAAAACCCATGGCCGCTCCGTGACACGTTCAAGTTTAGCTTTAGAAGGAAAAACAGCTGTGTTGCTTGCCAGGACAGAATCAGTCCAGGACAGAAAAATGACAACGATTTTATGAGAGCTTTTGAAGATGGCTGCTTTATTACAGTGAGTCTGTGACCTCAGTACATCCCAGTAAAGATTTAGCACCCTATAACCTTCTGGTTTTTCAGGATAGCACGTACAATCCCACGTCTGTGCGTTAATGTGTGAACATTTAGCGGTTCAATGGTATTTCGTTTTCTCCACTGATTCAGTTTTTTGTACAGTCTTTGACTTTGTCCTCAGACTGATGAATACAAACTGAATGAGAAATTGCAAAATACTAGGGCAACCAACAACAGACAGGAATCAACAAGAGGGAAACTTCTCACTTAGATACTTCACAAGTGACCAGTGAATTCCGCCTTTATTTGTCCAAGATGCAGGAGAACACCTCATCATCTTAAAAAAATCTCCCTCTTGAAAGACATTTTTTTACAAAATTCCTTGCACCTCTGCAAGGATAACAGAAAGGTGCAAATGCTTACTCACTTTTCACTGATATCTGATTTTAGGAACTAGATGTGGTCCGACTTTCTGTGTTTTTGTCAGGTTTTTGGCATTAGGTGTTTTTTTCTCTAAAAAAAAAAAATCAAAAAAACACCTTGATTGCAGTCAGTCTGAGGCTGCATGAAACGACTTTCAATCTAAGCTGCTAATTGGGTGTGATCAAAGGAAGCCACAGAGTTATATTATCCAATGTTGTTAAACAGTTGCCTGAAAATAATCAAATACAAGTGATCTGATCTGATTATTAATATAATTCAACTACAGTTTTATTTCTTCATTTTTTTGCTCCTTGTTACAGATGCATTTGGGCTCTGTGGAACTCCAGCCGGCTCCAGACCCCGTGGAGCTGACCCGGGGGATGATAGCTCAGTCCCTGCAGCGCAGCACTGATCTGGAGGCAGAAAACTCAATGCTGTCAGCAGAGAACCACAGATTGAGAGAAGATCACTTAAGAAGAGTTAAGGAGTAAGGACTGTGAGGAAAATGTTTTGGGTAGCTTTCTATACATCTTGTCATTCATTAGTCAAAGTACCTTAACAATTATTTACAAACTCAGGGCTGATTCAAAAAAATGAATAATTAAAGAATGGAAAAAATATAAGAAAACCATCATGTTGAGAAGTTGCAAGAACTGTTTTTTGTTGGTGCAGAGATGTAGAAAAAGTTTTGAGTTGTGGATTTTTTTAAGCTTGAAGACTTTTTTTTTTTTAAGGAAAAAATCTGGTTCTGCCCTGCTTTGAAACGTCTTACTTCTCTCTCTTTTTCTTATCAGGCTCGAACAGAAAGTTCAGGACAAGGAAAAGCTAGAGATGGGGCTTTACCGACGTTTTGTCATGGTGATGAACGAAAAGAAGGCCAAGATTAGAAGCTTGCAAGATGCAGTTCGCCAGCTGTCTTACAGTGAAGAGGATGGAGGAAGAGAAGAGGGGAAACACAGGTCTATTTTTAATTCATCTTAGCCTGTTTTGAATAACAGGAGAAGATCCATAGAAATTAAATTCATCAACAGCATAAAGAAGAATAAGTTTAAACAGAAAAAAATGGAAGAGTTCCAAAATCTGTATAAAAACTTGATCAGATTGGCTTTTCATGTAACTGTTTAGTCATATTCATCGTTTTTTCAACCTTTTTTCTCATCCTGTTGAGTAAAACACTTTTTCCCTGATTGTTGTGACTTATTAGGCCCAAAGAGACAGCTCAGGATTGTTGGAGCAGAAGAGAACAGACTGTTCAAAGCCTTCATCTGTCTCAGGAGCCAACTATTCTAATCACAGGTATGTGTTAGCAAATTGTCAAATAAACTGTCATAAAGATTTAAAAAACAAATAATATATAATATTAACATTTTAAGTCTGCCCTAAATCCTCAATCGTATCTTCTCCATCCTCCTCACTCACATCAACCATCCTGATTTTATCCCTGATTACATCCATGAACTTCCTCTCTACTGATAGTTCCAACCTCAGCATCCTTTTACCAACATAATGCATTTATAACCAAAGCAATATGATCTGTTCCCCTGATGTATCCATTCCTGATCCTATCCGTTCTCATCACTACCCCCAAAAAGCTCATCATCTTTATTTCTGCTTCTATCTCTTTTTTATGCCAAAACCCTGACAAAATATAGTTGCTAAAATATAATCACTTTGTTTTTTTCACCCCTTCTTTGCTAATTTCACATAATCTAGTTTTTCTGTGGATGATCATGAAGAAAAATTGATCTCACAGATAAAAAACATCAGTTTTAGACTATATTTTCCAGTTGGACTCTCCAAAAATCTGCAAGGATTTTTCAACTCCTTTCATTGAATGGCAAATCTTGTGACAAATTGTGACTCACTGTGCATCTAACTACATAATTGTGCTGTTTTGAGGTGTGGTTTCATAGTAGGTGATGATTGAAGAAGATTGGCAGATACAGTCAAATCTGTACCTGAGAAGCTAGAGTAAGTCAACGGCTGGTTCTTTGCTCTTCCTTTTAGATTATCTTAAATTATTTATTAGTCTTGCCCTTCCTGTGATGTCACAAGCTAGTTGTGATTTAGCAATAGCACCAACCCCAGATGAAACTCTTGACTTTTAGTTGTGCGCTTAAGCATTTTACTGTCCAATAAACTGACTAGTTGAGTGTAACTGGATATTCAAGCGGGGGGTTTGAGCATAAACATAAAAGCTGAGAATTCACCCCGGGGTCGCTCTGTTCTGGGAAACACTTGTCAATGAGCTTGCAATGATTGCTTCAACACGCTCTGCAGTGAGGTGGTCTTCGCTTTCCTGCATCACGCAGAGCGGCGTGCATGACGTCACACACGCTGAGTCATACCCCCGCAGACAACGGGGCGAGAGTTTGCGGGGTTGACCCACCGATCACTTTCTCAATGGCTGCACTTGTGTTTACAGCCAGGCTCAAGCCCATATGGAGGAAAACGTTGTTGCAGTGATATTGTAGGACTTCAGCAGATTGAACTGTTTGCTACTTTCTAAGTTTCTTTTGAATGCATTCACAAATTTTATTGTTTATAGTCTGGGAGCCTCTTGCAAGGCTAAGTGTTGTCACCTATCTTCCAAATACTCTGCATTTTACTGTTGAGCCTGTGTTTGCGGTTTGATAGTTTTAAACTAAAACTAAAAGGCTTTGAAGGAAGCCCTTCACCATGCATAGTTAACGAATGGTTTCGCTCGGTTTTCAAGTCACATGTGAAGAAATGCTTCCAAGCCTCATAAGGATCCCTGAGAAGAGTTTAAATGTGGCATTTTAATTTGAAAATCGAGCTGATTCTCGCATTATTGGAGTAGATTCTTCCCTTAAAGTATTGCTGTCTGCTTGATTCAATAAATATAAATGTATGTTATTCAGCACTAGGGATCTAATGATTCACTTTCCCCAATATTCAGTTCAAATCTTAACTTTTGGGTTACAATTTTGTTTTTCTTTGAATATATGATTTATGTGACATGACAAAAAAAATAAAAAAAATCAGAGAAAATGTCTTTTTTTATTTTGCTTTTAAGCAAGTATCAAAAACTTATCAGTTGACGTGAATCAAACCTGGTGTAATGTAACGCAACAAATTTTGACACTTAAATCTAAACATACTCAGATATATGCAGAGAGGATAAAACCATTCACTTTTTTCATTATTTGGTTAAGACCTTGACTTTCGGTTTTGTTTAGGTTTAGTCTATGATGTGTGTATTACACAACAACAATCAGAAATAAATGAAAAAATGGGACAAAAAATTGATTTGCTTTTAATTCAATTCAGTTCAGTTTTATTTAAAGTCCAATATCACAAAAAAATCTGCTCATTTGGCTTCATACTGGTAATTTGTACAGAAAGCAGAAGGTCAAAAAATATAAACAACAGCTGATTGCTAAACTAAATTAAATTAAACAATATTTTAAATAAGTAACAGTGGGAAAAAATCAGTTAACTCAAGCTTGGTGTAATGTAAAAAAAACGCGTTTGACACTTTCAATGTAAACATATATAAACGTATGCAGTAGGGATGCAACGATTCACTTCCCCATGGTTCAGTTGTAATATATGGTTCAGTTTTAACTGAAATTTCTGGACATGTACCCTGTACATTCTTTTTGATCTTTAGTGCTGCATTAAGTGACTCTATGTCCCAACTTCCATAACCCCTGCCTTCCATGTATGACCACACACACTGGCTAGCATGAGGCCTAATTACAGCCTCATTACGCTCTACGACTATTGGAACGGAGTCCAGTCCCGCTTGGTCCAAAAAAATGTTGTCATCTTATTGGAAAAAAGAATGGAGTCAATGCCAAAAGGTCTCGTCATGTTGACATCTAAGCTGCCCTAGGCCAGTTACCATGGCAGCTGGCAGATACATCGGAGTCTTCCCGATGATGCAAAAGTGCGAGAAATACAGAATTCATTGCAGTTTACTGTATGTTTACACTTTCTTTCACCATTCAAGTAATCTAACACCTCAGTCATTGTTTACAGTTCGAGTCTTCAACGGTTGGACTAATACAAAGCTTGACCCACGTCGGATACACAACACACTGGAGGTTTAGTGGGCTTCAGCCTTTCCCTTTGACATGCTTAGCCCCTGCTGACCTCCGAGCCCTGGGCTGTGTTTTCTTGCTAAGCAGAGCTGGGGATGGGGAGGGGGGGGGGTGGGGAGGGGGGGGGGGGGGGGGGGGGGGGGGGCTCTCTAACTCATTCCCTGCAGGTTTAGTTTCTGATGGTGACAACACAGGAAGCATCACTCACAGCGGGGGGGGATTTGGAGATAAGAAAGATAGCAAGACAAGGGGAAAACTCATTGAGTTGTGGAAGGCTGTGTCACTGGGAGCATGCCAGAGCGAGGACAGAAATCAAGTAAAGGCAACATTTTTTTTCCTCCCTCTGAGCAGGTCAAATCAAATGTTCCTTTGTTTTCAAACAACAGCTCAATCTGTCGATCTCTGAATTTGAACATGCTTGTGGCAGTGTTAAAGGGCACACAGGTGTGTCTGTGTCTGTATGTAATCGATTGTAGGCAGACCTGTGTGGAATGCCAGATCTTCAGTACCGATAAAGGTTGTCCTGGGTTACCAAAGGTTATCTTGAAGTCAAGAAAATGTGGCCAAGAGGATGGCAATGGAGAGTCTGTTTATTATAATAGATTGATAATAGATTGTGATGTAATGCTAATTGAAAAGCAGCGATGTAAGGAGTTGTAGAGATTAGTGTTTGCTTCTTTCTTTCTTTCTGTACAGTGTGCATACTTTTTGTATCCAGGTCGCAATCTGATGTCACATGGTATCCCTGTTCACCCGTCGTCTTCTGATGATCAGGAGAGATCAGAAAGATCAGAAGAGTCTAGACAGACGGACAGGCTGCTTAATACCTCAAACCTGGAATCCTCTGAAAATAGATAAACAATCCATCCCAAAGGTGAGACTTTTTACCAACTCCACACGAACGCCTCGTCATTTCATTTAATAAGATCATCACCTCTATCACATCTTTAGTGGCCTTTCCTTCAAACCGAGCAACTTGATAATATTCTCCCATAGCACACATTTGGGTGTTGGCCGGGAAATAAATGAGACAGAAAATGACTCAAGTGTGTGGCTTCTCTGTTCAGAGAAGCAATATGAAAGCAATAAGTTTGAACTGCGTACTTTTTCAGCTTTCATTTGTCTCCTCACTCATCCACTGTGTGAAAGCTCCTACTTAAATGATTTTCAAGGGTATGACACCAAAAAGTCCCATGAAATGCTCTCTAGAATGTAATACACATTGAACATTTTTTTCTAAGTAACTGATTCTTAACAAAGGGTTTTGTCGTTTCTTTTTTCTGTCTTTCCACCCATTTTTTTTAAACTTAATTCTAATCAAAGCCCTATTGGTTCTAACTGCTTAGATATGTGGCAATCAAGTTTACAGAACTACACCCAACCAAAACAGAGTGGACCAAGAAACCGTGCTTACATGTTTGGTGCCAAAATTCATCCCAGATTGTGAAAACACGTTTCCTGAAAACCGAGAATGTTTCTGCCATCTGGTTTGCTTTAACTATGACAATTACCTGCCACAGCTTTCATCAGACTGTCTGCTTGCCTTTCGTCTTCAATAAATTTCATCTTAAGCAATAAACAACACCATCTTTTCCCAGACTTTTGGAGAGAGCCACGCTCCCATCGACGCTGCTGTGACGATACGTCGGTGGTCATGTGAAAAGAACCGCTTTATGATTCTCCAGCGCCTCCTTTGGGAACTAATTCTGCTACCGCGAATCACGAGACGAACACAGTGGAGGATCTGGACCGGGAGTTGGAGAGCAATTTCCTAAGAGCTTCACACAAACCTAAAACCTCGCTGCCAAACCTCTCAGCGTCAGCTCTGTGTGAGACCTAAACAAGAGGAACAGCCATTAAAGGACAACCAGAAACACCCAGAAAAGAGGGTGTCACCGACATAAATCCAAAGCTGCTTTGCTGCTGCTTATTCAGCATGCCTTTTAGTCAATTTATGAAATATCTTTCTGTAAAACATAAAATCCTCCCCCAACACACACCTTTTTTCATCCTTAAATACCCTGTGGTTCAAACAGTCCGAACAAAGGTTTAATAGGCTTTATGTTGTCTGCCATTGTTTGGCTTTAGCCTTCCAGATCACTGCAGGGTATTTTGCGCGCGAAGGCAAACGAGCCCACCTTTTGAGGGTCTTTATCTGACTATTCCACCTCTGGGTTTTAGTCGCTCTAGTCGCCTTTTGTTATTTTGATGATACCTTTTTTTTGGTCAGCTGAAGTCCACGGGTGGCCACTTGGATAATCCGCCTGCAACACGTTCGTTCTGGTATACTAATCTCCACAGGAATGTCACTCTCCCCTTTTCCATCCACCCCATCAATTAGGTATTTTACAAAAGGCAACGGAGAGCTGTGTCGAAGGGTAATTTACAAATGACTGCATGACAGCCTGATGACAAAAAGATTACAAGTCTAATCGGAATATTTCAGTGCGTTTGTTAGTTCATGTTACTCACAACTCTAATTTGCAGTTGAATTATAGCAAAATTTTTTATCTTCTTTTTATTGATCTTGAGAAAACATTTTTGATTTTTTAAAGTTCCTATGCGGTTTCAAAACAGCTTAAAGAATAAATCTGCTCCAGGATTGATGGCATTACATATACTGTTGAGTCCTTATTTTATTGTATATTCATGAATTTGTACATTGTTTATTTACATTTTCCCCTGAATCTTGTTCACCAAACTATTTTATCGATTAAAAGAATAAATGTTGAAAAGACTAATAAGTAATTTTCCACTGTTGTCCAATATATTGTGTTTTACAAAAGTTTCTTTAAAAAAAAAATGTTTATCTTTTCTGAAGAAGCCATTAACTGTATCACAGGTTGCTAAATAAACATTTTGACAGCAATAAAATGACAAAAGTTTAGCATCTAGGAAAGAAAAAAAGAAATTTTCTATTCATTTTATCTTAATTCAATTCTATATTTTGAAGTTTTTTTAGTCACAGGCCAATTGTTCTATAAAAAAAATAGGAGAATGTTTAGATGGATTTCTTGTCCCTATATCTTATAGTTCAAACATGTGAAACCACCAAGGCCCCATTTTTGGTTGTGCTACTGCAGGGGGCCCAGCTCCGGATCAATCAGCTGCACACGTGCTCCTGCAGCTGAAGGAGCATTGACAGCTATACCAGCCTGAAATTAAATGTTCAGTCACTTATCATCGTCATTCACTTACCGGGTGCACCTGTAGGATTCTCAACATGCAAGAAAATGACAGGACTCTTCCTGCTGCCGAGCCGCAGCCAGACAGAGCGGTCTTTGTCTGATGCCAGGCGGTCCTCTGGTCCCAGCGCTGAGCGCCTCGCACTGCAATGTCTGAAACAACTTGGCCTCGTACCAGCAACGTTTGAAGGCTGAAGATGACATCTTGTACTTTTGCTAAGCTCTGTTATCAGACAATTGTAGAGAGCCGTTTTACTGTAATTCGACATTGACTTGATGTAGATTAAAAAGAGAAAAAAAAAAACTTCTAACAATGTTTTCTTGTCAGGCTATACCATACTGTTGTTCTAGAGCACGTGCTAAAGTCGAGGCTGGGTAATTATGCATGGCCCATTTTATTTTATTGTTATTAAAGCCCAGATGTTATCTTGCACTTATTTTTATCTTGTGAAAATTTTGACAAAATATATTTTTACAGAGTAAAATTCTGAAAGTTATTTGAGGTTGAAGTTGATTTATCCTGGAATAACATCCCTGCAAGTTTTTATTCATAGTAATGTAAAAAAGTTACACTTTTAATGCTGTAAAAATGTTTTTTTTTTTTTATTAGCTTTTTTTGTTTAATGTTTATCCTGTTTAGCCTGCAACCAAGGGTGGGTTCTGGATTTTGGCCCCCTGTGGGATTGAGTTTGACACCCATGTCCTATAGGAGACTATTGTTTGCTGTTTCTGCAAAAACAGATGCAGGACCTTCTTTTAAATGTTCTGCTTTTGTACTGTTTTTGCTCATTTGCGTTAAGAGATTCATGAATTGGATTTTAGTTGTGTTGAACTGATCTGACTTTGGGGGGAAAAACTATACTGTATCAAGCTAAATCAGTTTAATTCAATTTTACTTCAATAATTCTGAATTTTATTTAGAAATGAACTGATTAAAGTTGCATTGAAAAAAATCTATTTGGATCGGATTAAAATAAAATTAAAGGAATATAAATTCATTAAGATTAATTTATATTAAGTCTTCCAAAGCAGAGCTGAATGTGATTGCCTTTATTTAAACTATGATAATAATAGTATAAAACAAATAGGACTGGTATCAAACAAATTGTTAGAACTAATCAAAAAATCTAAAATTTGATTATTCATATTTAGTTATCTAACGATCTTTAAAAGTACTTGCCTTTCTAAATCAGTCTTTATTGGGCTCCTCTTACAGATATCACTTTCCTCTGAATGCAGAACATTTCTTTGACTGTTGGATTACAGATACATCTCCCAAATGAGCCAGGAGTCGTCTCCCAGCTGTGGAGTCTCTGCTGAAGTGATCCAGCACAGCCAATGGCAAAGACAAAGTCTTTTCATTGTCATTAGAACATCCTTTTGATCTCCATCCATAAGTGGGATTTCTTTCAGATGCTGGTTTGAACTGATTTGCCTCGTTATTTAAATGAAACAAAATCTTTTGCTGGTTGGAAATGACTGAGTTTCAAATTAAGAGCGTGATGATGACGAGCTGCTGCAGTGTTTCCCGTGGGGGGATTGCTCTCTCCAAATTTATATTACCATATATTTTTTTGTAATTTTGGAAGCTTTATCGTTTTTAGCATGGATTTAAATATATTTACTTACAGCACATAACAAGATCAAACACTTGCATTATGCTTTAATTGCATTAACTACTTCCTTCACCATTTTTGAGCACTTTGGGATTGTGATTTGACCCATATGTTAGTTTGTTCAGATGAATCACAGTGTTTAGCAAATATTTCCCTTGTGTCGCCACGGAAACCTATTTAGAAAGGTAGAAGGATGTACACTAACTGCTAAGCAGCTTTTAATGCTGTGTGTGCCACCCAGGCATTTAATGGGATGACTAAGAAAGATTTGTGTTGCAGCCTCACCAAAACATGCTTTAAAACGCTCATTTGAGCTGTAGGAACCATAATGATCGGGACTTTCTTTCATGGCTGGAAATGCATAGCGTATGCCAGAGACCAGAGGGCTGTCAAACTATCCATAATGCCTTCTGTTTAGTAGTGCCGCTTGGCTTTCCAGCGCACACACCCACTGGTGCTGTGGTTGAACTGCAGTGAGAAGCGGTGCTCCCCTCATTTATCATGGGGAGTCGATGAGGGTTTGCAAATGCTGTCTTAAGTCACACAGTTTTAAACATCTTGATCCTAATCTGTTTACTAGAAACCCCCTAACCCAACTGTGATCATGAGGCCAAATGCTAGATGATAACAGCAGGGGGAATGAGAGTTAAACGATTGCCATTGTAATGCGGTATGGTTAATGCAGATGGCAAAGATCTGGGAGATGGGAACGTCTATGTTTGTGTCTGTGGATCTCCACCCGTTTACTGTTTATAGCATTTTTTTAATAAGAAACTTCTTCAAAGTAAAACACCTTTCTAGAAAGTGTCAAAAGCAGTGATTCATAACATTACAGTTTGTTCACATTATGATGGGATGTTTGAGCTGAGTTTAATCTGTCATGCTGAGTTTAATCTGTCATTGTGTGATCGGGGGCAGTTTTTATTCATATTTTCACCATTTTCATGGACTTATATGAGATTCACCAGACCAAATGAATTATATATTTAACACTGAGCTGATTCAGTACCATTAAAAAAATATAACGTCATCCTATGATAGCCCATTTCACAACGTATGGAGCACAAATAACCACTGTAAAAAAGTTGAATTTACAAAAACTAATGTCTGGAATCAATAAGTAAAATCTGAAACTGATCAGGTCATTTACAGTAAAAGCTGATAGTAGTCGACAGAAGGTTACATCTGCCTGTGGTCCAAAGTTTGCTCTCATTATGTGACTAAAATCTTCCTGCAGGGTAACACCTGGTGCAGAAAATGATGAGGCATCCTCATGTAGCAGTTCCAACTTTTATTTATGCTTTCTTTCATTTGTGTTTAAGGTTTTTAGTTTGATAAAACATTTAAGATAAACATTTTTTTATTAAAAATTGCATAAATGCCCCACCCCCTTAAGATCACAAATGTATTACTTATATTAGAATCCAGTAACTCAATAAAAATGCAATTTTATGAGGCCGTTCCCTTTTGAGAAGAAAAAGAATGCCGCTCTATTCATTTATTTTCATTTCAATTATGAAGTATAACACTAAAATCTATATTTCTTAAGGTTTATAGAAATTTAAGTAATTAACTGGAAAATGTTAGGATATTAACCCAATGTGTGTGGAAAAAAAACAAAAACAAAAAAGCAACGCATTAATCCTTCGCTCCTGAGATGCGTAGTATTGTTTGAAGTCCTGAAGACACTTGACTAAACTAACTTCTGCATTGTTTTAGGGATCAGCTGCGCCGGTCTGGACCTCCTCACTTGACTCCAAAAGATCAAGGTTCACGTCTGTCCAACTCCATTTTCCCACATGTCGTACTCCAAACAGGAGGTTCACTGACAAACACACACACACACAGCAAGCTCGTTTCCCTGAACCCCAGAATCCACAGCAAGCTGTGTTGTTTCACTGTCTGTCACAGGTTTGGCCTTTTGCTGCACTTTATTGCAGCAGCTTGTTCAACACACTCATTTAATAATTTATCTCTCTCCCAGCAACAGTGCAGCTTGTGTTGTGTGCCAGGTGGATATTTTTGTGTATTTAAACATGATGTCAAGCACTTTTTTATTGGTTCAAATCGGAGCAGCTTGACCTGTATTTAATCAACAGAGCACAATAAAACAGACTATGTGAGGTTTTTTTTTAGAATGACCGTTTGAGTTTTTGAAGGCAATCCTCTTAAACATGGAGAAGTTGGACACACTTTCATGTTTTTTGCGATGGCACGGGGCCGGAGGCAGACCGTCTTTATAGGTCATGTGATACTTGGGTCATTTTGAGGCCCGCACAGCGGATCACCAGGATCAAACGCTCTGACTGGCTCAATGGCTCAGTGAGTTATAGATGGTTGGAGGCAACAGGGTTACACATACAGTATAAATGTTTTACAGAACACTAATTCACATCAAGCTTTCAACTTGACGTTGATTGAGCAGGAAAGTGAAGAGCTACTGAAATGATGCCTGTGAGTTGGTCTTAGTTAGGCTGGTTTCCTTTGAGCTGTGCAAAGTTGTTTAAAAACCTGTAAAATGTTTGCCCTTGAGCCTCTTGTGTCGTCAAGTCGTCAATCTCTGTCATCGTTCGTTTGTGATTGCGGTGATAAATGCCCTATTTCAAAAGTTAAACATACGTTTAGTGTCATTTTCAGATTTTGTCTCTTCTCCCTATTCAATATTTCCATTGTGAAATTGTCAGGTTGGGTGTGTGAAGGACCAAAATCAACAGAAATGGACAGGTTGATGCCTCCAGCCTTTCCTTGACTTCCTTTTTTTTGTCAGGATCTGTCTGTCTAGACTGGTCCAGCCTCGTAGGAGAGAGATGCATTGTGGGGCAATTGCTGGACATGAGATGATTACAACGCACACAGGTATGAAAAATGTTTCTTTAACAGGATCTCCCGGGCCTCAGGGACTAACTTTCCTGCCCGAGTCTTGAAGTTGAGTCATGGCGTCTGGATTTGGTCTTCCTTCTTCAGTCCACTGATGACTGATGAAGCCACTTGGATGAGTGGTGAGACATTTCAAGAAATGAGTCTGTAAGTCCAGATGTCATGACTCAACTTCAAGACGACGTCAGCGGGATAAATGAAAACTTTTATCCTCACTTTCCCGCTTGAGGTTTTCACCTCTGCTTTAGTTTGTCCAGTTCAACACAATACTTCTGACTCAGAAAAATCAAGTGAACAGTTATTTTACTCTGACTATAGTCTTATTGCAGACTTTTTGCTTAAAGTTGTAAGATGCTTTAAAGATCCAGGCTTTTTTTAAATATAAATATGAAACTGCTCTCAGTAAAAACTTGTCTAATTTTTTTTCATTTATTTGATTAAATAAATAAGAAAAAAATACATTTGCACAAGAAAGTATGAGAATCCTTCTGAACATAACAGATGCATGGTGTGTTTTTTTTTAAGCTAAATTACAGCGATGGAGAAAAACATTGTCAGCTTATATTACATCAAAATATGTTTTTTGTTTTAATTGAACACAATCGTGTGTCCGTTTTATCCATAAAAACCAAGTAATTCCGAAGGGTTCACATATTTTCTCCTTCAGCTGAAAATGGTCATTTAGACCTTTGAAAAATAAAAGGCTTTGTAAACTTCCTCGTTTGTCTTGTCCTCGTACCTCAGCACTCTTTTAAAATAAAAGATCAGGATCTTTTCATTTTAACGTGTCCGAAAAAAAACTTCCCTCAATGTATCTTCTTAAACATCTACATGCTGTTCCATTGACAAATTGATTCCTAATTTTTCAATGGCTGCGAGCATTAAATAAGAAGCCAATACGACTTTAGGTTAAGAGGTGCTCTGACATTTATTGGCATTTCTTTTTAAATATTCTAAGCAGATAAGTGTGTTGCAAGTCCGAAAGAATTTCTTCAATGTAAAGGAACAATATCACAAGCATCTAATAAACATTAATGAATTATCAAGATTATCATTCGTCATTTTCTATTAATATTTTAATTTCACATTTTATTGGTGTCTCATTTCATGCTTTATTATGTCTCAGACTCCCACCCCCTACATGCTGTGTGTGCGCGGAGGGGGGCATTGTATTTGTTTCATTTAATTTATTTTTTTTGTTTGTCCTACTCTTTTGTTTTTACATTTGGAAATCTTTTTAATGTGAAGCACTTTGAGCTACACTTGTTGGAAAAGTGCTCTATAAATAAATGATTTCATCATAGTCAAGCAAATAAAAAAAGAAAAATGTTTTTCAATTGAAAAACTGCAGAATACAATGTTTTTTTTAACAGAGAACTGCTGTGTGATTGACTGAAAATATATTTAAAATGTACTATACTTTCACTGAGATGGTTGCTATTTTGGGTTTCATAGGAGGGTTTAATATAACATACTATCTGGTGTCTGGATCCATTCCAAGCCCACGCACAAACTCATTCACTCAGCTGGACTTTCCTCATGCAGTGACCACTCTGCTGATTGTAAGTGGAGAGCTGATAACTGTGATCCAGCCTCTCCCCCATGTGGAAAAGTTAAGCACAGAGTTTCCAGTCAACCACCACTTTTATCCAATCAGATCCTACTGCTCGCTCCTAAACTTTCTTTCAATATGATGAGAAAAAAATGATGGAAAAGCCAAATCTCTTTGCTGGAATGAATGAGATCTACTCGTGATAAACAATGTTGTCATGGTAACTGTGTCTTCAATGGGATGGACAGTGAAACTCCCTCTGAATTCTGACAAAATGCAGTGTTGGAAAACACAATATTTTGTGAGTCAAGCGCTTCCAGACACATGCCTGCACCACCCTGTTTCCATTGCTCAACTTTGGATATGGTCTGATGCTCTCTCCCTCCATGTGGCATCAATGTGGCATCTTTTGTAAAGGCCATCTATTTTTGAAAAAAAAAAAAAAAAACAACCACTCAAGCATAATTTAAGGTTAGGTGTGACTTTTTTCTTTTTTTTTTAGCAAAAAATATCTGATGTAAAGTGTTCCTCGCGGACAAAGGTTTAACTGGAAGAGGATTTGTGATGGAATAAAGCACCCCCCCCTCCCTCCACCCACCGACCCAGCCCCCTCCCACTCTCCAAAGGTGTCTCATTCACTTTTTTTTTTTTTTTTTTTTAAGTCGAGCCCCTCCTCTCTGACGAGATAGCAGCGTGGGTGAAACAAACTTCAGCGTGTCCCTTTCTAACACTTCACGGACTCTGTGCCTTCATCCAGAGCCAGGATCATCCCGGAGCGAAAGCCAGCGCGCGCGCGGAGCATCCCGCAGGAGAGGAGGGAGGCTGTTGCGTCAGTTCGAAGAGGACTTATCCGGGCACTTTTACGCACGAATTTTACGCACGAGGAGTTGTTCAGTTTGAGGACTTAAATTAATATTTTTAAACTTAATGGAATAAAACACAAGTAAACGTAAGTTTTTCCCCCCTCTCTTCAATTTTTATAGTCTTGAGTTTTTACTTTTAAATGTTGTCATTTGTATTTTCTCATCTTTTTATATATATTTTTAGTTTAAACAATTACCTCAACTAACATAATTTTTTTCCATTCTGTAAGAAAGAGGTTTTAGAGATTCACAAATTACATCCAGTGTGGGTTGTCCTCAGATAACCCGCACAGACAATATGAGGAAAGTTTATTTAAAATATTAATTTGTTTGATTATACAAAATTGATTTTCTAGGATATTTTTTTCGTATTATTTGTTAGCAATACATTATTTTTTAAGTAAAATAATTGAAAAAGAATCCCTTTGACAATGCAGGAAAGCATCTTAAAGGTGCATCATCATGTCCTTCAAAAATAAAAGGCCAAAAATGTGTAATGATCAGTTTTTAACTTTATTTTCCTTTACTACACTCACTTTCAATTAAAAAAAAATGCATTTGCATTTAAGTAGCTATATTAAGCATTTGCCACAGTTGCCCTCCCTGCAGGGCTATTAAAAACTTCATCAAGAACATTGCCACCAGTGTCCTGTTAAATCCAGGATGAGGCTAAAAAAGTGTCACAAGAATCTATAAGTGCATTTCAGGTGAAAAACCTTTGGATGCTGCTTACAAGTGCTCCCTCAGTTGCAGCGTCCACTGGGACCCACCACTTTTGTTTATACAGCGGGGTGCTGGCGGGAGCAGGGGTCCACAGCTCCTGTCTCCACAAACTTCAAAGTTTGACCTCACAGGATGTGTTACCCTTCAATTCTGCCACCCACTAACTCCCTGAAAACCTAAGATTTTTACACGTGTGTTTGAAGAAAAAAAAAAAAAAAGAAATTAATTAATTTAATTGGAGATTATTAACTTTATAGTCCAGAAAGGAAAAAAAAGATATATGTAGTGCTGGAAATGTATCATAATAGAGCTTTTTACTGTGTTTTTTCACCCAACAGATGGTACTAAATATAAGGCATATCCTGTGGTTGTATTGTCTCTGTGAAGCTGCTGCAGCAACAGGTAAGGTTTAAATGGTTCCATCCATCTCCTCCTCCTTCAAATCTCTTCTGGTAACTCTTTTGCTCCTCCTCAGTCTGCCTCCTTGAGTCCCTCCCCCTTTTTCTTATAATTTTTTATATTATCTCTCTCTGCTCTTTTTTTGATAAACTTGTTCATGTAAAGTCCCAAAATGTAAGGGCTCTTAAAATAGTTTTTAGGAAAATATTCTTTGAGTGGAGGTGGCCTAAGTACAGAGGTTAACGTTGCCTCTGTGGCTCTATTGGCCCCTTCTCTTTTTGTCCCTGAATGGACACCTTTTAATTAGACACCACACGTATGGAAGCTGAACAGCTGGTTGTATCCTACATCCTAATAAGACCCTGTGTTAAAGCTCATAGGCGCATGCCTTTGGGGCTGTCCCATCACAGCGTCCTGAGAATTCTCCACCTTGTTTTCTGTGAATGCTTGCAAACCTTTTCCAAAAGAGGACAAGGACATGAAAACATTCTTTTTTTAAGTAAACCTCAATATACTGCCATACATTTTGTTACTGATATCCTGCTGTGCACAGTCATTTTACCAGCATGTTTGAAAATAAGGATTATGTTTATAAATTGTGTTTTTGTTAAAGCTGTTAACTAATTTTACAATGCTGAACTCAGTCAATTATCTATCTATTGGGCTAAAACTTAAGTAGGAAAGAGGAAAAACACACTTTTGGATTGGATCTGTCTTTTGTGAATACGTATCTGTTGGTGAAAGCTTAGAAGTGATGCAATAACGCTCCCTCCTCTAAGCTGTTATGTTTGACATCATACAAACATACTGTACATTCAACAGCCTTAAATGTCCTCCCACACCCATCGATGTCAGGTTGAGGTTAAACTTTCCAAAAGCTACTTTCAAGTCACAGTACTTTTTTTTTTTATTAGGCTGGGTGTAGTTGTCACACCCCATCAACAGAAATGAGTCAGGCACTACGTAGTGTCTGCTAACAGGCTCAAAGTATAAGAGAAAAAAATAACTCAAAAAAGATGAAAATATTAATTATTATTATTGTTTTTTTTTTCTTTTAGCTTCCCACACATTATCAATATTCAGACCAATATCTGGATCCCTGTCTGGGAAAGTGACTCTTCCCTGCTTTTTCTCAACAATACCAACATCAGCACCAGTCATTAGTCCATACGGAGCTATCATTTATGGGCGTGATTCCTTGAGGATCAAATGGACCAAAGTGGAAGGAAATACAGAGTCTGTTGTGCTGGTGGCACAAGAAGGGAAGATTAAGATAGATATGAGTTACAGGAACCGAGTGTCAGTGCCCAGCCATCCTGAAGATGTTGGCGACGCCTCACTGACGATGGTCAAGCTGCGTGCCAGTGATGCAGGCACCTACCGCTGTGAGGTCTTGTATGGCATTGAAGACACCGAGGACACAGTTAACCTTGATGTCAGCGGTGAGATTTTTACACTCTCCGACACTCATATTATCCAGAAAATCTCACTGGAATCATGGCAATGTTGCCTCAAGGGGTTAATAATGACTGCAAAGTTGCATCAATAGGTTCTTAATGATGCCAGATATACAGTTTATGTTCTGAATTAATCCATCTAAACCGTGGAAACCAAATGTCGATGACATTGAACCGATCAATTAATCTCAGTGAAGTTCTTATACCTGTTTAAGATTTTCTCTTGCTGTTCATCAACATGTGCGTTTAATCTACTGTCACTTCATAATCTACTGAATATTCATTCAAACTGTGTCAGAAGGAGAGTGGAATATGTAAGAATCAGATGGAGAGCCCACCAGCTTGTATTTCTTGTCCGCATTTACGTAGTTTTGACATTTTTTTTAAAGTGTTATGGGAAATATTGTCTGGCTCTAATTGAAAACACGGGTGGGGAGAATATTGGGATAGTTTTGGTTTACAGACTGCACAACCACGTTTCTAACTATCTGCAATCTTAATTGACACCATCAATCAAATCTTCTGCGTCTTTCGACTGTCCACAAATATGGGGATTTCAGGGCCATGGCATCATGTGCAGTTATCTTGTTCATTTGTGGTAAACTGTAGAGTGCTTTGCATATCCTCCAGGCTCCCCCTTTCCATATAAAGTGCATGATTCAGTTATTTTACTCATAGATTCTGCTTTATAAGACATTTACCCACAATTTACCACTCCAGATTTGTGCTAATGAAATCCAGATGGCAATTTCATTGCAAGAAAAATTTTGCAAAGAAATTCTTCTCTCATCTTTGAAAAGGATGTTTTTCAAACTCTTTTGTTTCAGGTGTTGTTTTTCATTACCGAGCAAAGACCAGCAGATACACTTTAGATTATCAGAAGGCTGTTAAGGCCTGTAAAGATATCGGAGCAACTATTGCCACCTATGACCAACTGAAAGCAGCCTACGAAGATGGGTTTGACCAATGTGATGCTGGCTGGATTGCTGATCAGACTGTTAGGTAAGCATCTTTAGTTATTCATTTTTGAATAAGGTTTGTGTTTTAGATGCACATTTTACACATTGTGCTAAGGCAGCGAGTAGTGACTCATGGATTCTTGTAACTTTTTGTTTCTCCACTCACAGATACCCAATTACAAGGCCAAGAAAGGGTTGTTTTGGAAACCTCATGACTAAACCTGGCATTAGGTCGTATGGAATCAGAAAACTCACAGAGACCTACGACGTGTACTGCTATGTGGACAAACTTGATGGTAAGAAAGTATCATTTAGAGGCAAAAAGCATAACTTAAACTATGAATAATGTTCTAAAAAAGGAAACATTTGTGTATGTACATACGGCAGCAGAAGAGACAAACAGAACCAGCCCCAGCTTCTTTTATTACCATTGTTTTTGGTTTTTGATATCGTCCCAGTTTGCTGTCGACAACCACAGTAATAAGCTGTGGTTTGACCTGCTGAAAGATAAACAAAGATTTTTAGGGAAATACATTTGGGCCACATTTATTATAAAAATTCCTCCGGGACCCGCAAAACAATAATTTCCTGTTAATGTTGTAATGTAAAAATAAAATATCACACCAATAAATAAACCCAAAAGTTTAGCCTCTCTTTAATTATAACACCTTTTTAATATCAGCATGACAATTTTATGTTGATGACATAAATTAAAAAAAAAAAATAAAATCTGATGGTCTGGATTCTGAAAGTGACTTGTTGAGGGGAGTGTCGTTTGTTTTGTCTGCTGTAAGAGGGGAACACATTCCTGAGTGGAAAGCCTCGGTATTCTCAGCGCCCCTATAAATCAGCGCGTTTCAGCCAATATAGCGATACTTGAGGATGTTACACCCAAAACGAAGTGAAATGTAGCAAGAAATCATCTCGTTTCATAACGATGATTGGATTCAGTCGCCGATGCACAATTTCTTTATTTCATATTATCTTTAAAGAAAAATATTGTAAGGCTGAGATTCACCAGAGTGTGGTCATAGGGAAAGAGGCTTTAGAAGACAACTGAAGATGGGATTTACTTTACACAATGGAAAACTTGAAGCACAGACATGGGTGCCGACAGGGTGGGCACATTGTCTGCATTGTTATCCCACATGAGGGTTATATACTGAAAGAACTACTGTTGTCCAAAATGTTAAAGGTGGGAGATATTTTGGGTTTGGGCCTTGCACTAAAGTGAGTTTGACATGATTTTAGGATTTCCGAAATTGGTTTCAAAATTAGTCATTATCCCAGCTATGTTTCTTCTGATAACAGGTTGCTCTAATCTTTGCTTTCATTTATTTGTCTTTTCTTTGCTTCAATTAAGGTGAGGTCTATTATGCTCCTGTGACCCGTAAGATGACTTTTGAAGAGGCCAGTGAAGAGTGCAAAAAGAGGAATGCCGTCCTTGCATCCCCTGGCCAGCTTCATGCCGCCTGGAGACAGGGGCTAGACAGATGCGACTATGGCTGGATGTCTGACGGCAGTGTGCGACATCCTGTCGCGGTATCCAGAATTCAGTGCGGGGGAGGTCTGCTTGGTGTCAGGACCATGTATCGCTACAGAAACCAGACCGGTTTTCCAGAACCAACAATGAAGCTTGGGGCCTATTGCTTCAAAGGTAAGTGTCTTGTCGTTATTTATTGTCTAAAACGGTGTTGCTGAGTGTTTATTTAAAACAAAAAAGTTGTCACAAATGATCAGATTATGAAAGGACACTATACAATGTAGAATCAAACACAAATATATTAAATACAAGGTGGAAAAAAAAAGGGATCAAAATATCTAAAAAAAAAAAAAAACTTTTTTTTTTGATTTTAACATGTTCTTATGGCATTGTTCTCATAATGGAGGGCAATTATTAAGAAAATTAGGCTTAAAAGTGCATTTCTGAGTATTTCTTTATCAAATCATTATAAATCAAGAGGAGCCAAAAAATATTTTGGAAAAAGCTTGTAGGCATGACCTGGGACCTAAAATGGCAAGGCACAAACTCCCTGCTCCTCTTCATTCTGATGCATTCACTTGGAGATAAATAGATACATGTATGTCTTTATTTTCCTCACCTGAGCTGGCATCTGGGTTGAAATTGTAGGATTAGATTTTGCTCACCATTTTTGTTGCAACGCTAATGTTAGGCTGCAGTTGTGAGGGGCTGCAAGCTAGCAAGAAAAATGTAAAAAACGGATGATGAGAAATAGGGGCAGGCTTACACTGCACCAAAAGTCCAGCCCTCAAGTCAGAGGCAACATTGCAATTCACCCAAGCCGCCCTGCAGAAAATGACAGATTTTTCTGATTTTGACCAAAAACGAGGTAATCAAAATTAAAAGACTACTAGGAACGCTTTCGCATTAAATCGAAAGATTATTGGATTGGATCTTTAATTTAAGTCAAAATGTTTTAATCCACATAATAATGAAGTCACTTGTTTTATTGTTTTGTACAGCTTCTATATGTTCTTGTTTTTAAGCTTTGTTTTAATAACAGAGAAGGTTATAAGGTCAGTGAACATTGGAGCACTTGTAAAAGCTTCTAGTTTTGTGGGGTTTGCAATAGGAGTTGTCAATGACATAGCAAGGCTTTAAAAACTAAAATAAATGAATAAAATATATATTCTGTCGTAGAACTTGTACGAAGAGGTAAGAACTAAAAAAGTCTTCATTATTTGTATCTGTGGGGAAATTAAATGGAACAATGTGGACAAGATACAGATGAAAATAGTCCAAATTTTGTAGCTGTATTATTTATAAAATTTTAGACTTTCTTTTGTTTATCTTTCCTTGAATTAAGTACAAATTATAATATCATTGTCATTGTGGTTGTTTAATTTTTTAAATTTTAGATTATTTTTTAGAGGGCTAGGGCACAGATCAGCACAGAAATGAAAATCACTTCCAAAATGTCTTTAAATGTTTTCAAATATAAATGAAGGGAGAATAATAATGGAACCTGAGGGAATTCCTCATGGAAGGACATCTAGGATGACATAAAGCTGCAAAAACAAACAAACAAAAAAAACATCACCCCACAGTTTTACTAAATATGATTATACATTTTTTCAGTTCACACGTAATGTTTTTTTGTATCAATATTAATAATTCTTTTCAGAGAAAGCTAAAAATGCCTTTTCACTGTTCCTCAAGTAACTGAAATTGTAAAACATGCTGTTTATTTCCTTTAACAGAACAGAGGCAGGAATAAAAACTTTCCACAAGAAATCAGGCCTGACTACACTGAGCTCATTTTCTATACTTAATCGCTTTTGCTTTCCCACCCTTTGGTTCAATGTTTTCTCTGCACCGCCCTCGAGTTTAAAACATCTTTAAAAAAAAAAAGAAAATATACGTATTTTTTAAACAGTAACTCTACTTGTTAGAGAACTATGCGTAATTGAACTGACACAGACATGAGAAAATAAGTGTGTGATAACTTTTAATGACACTGTTGATGAAATGCCAGACCAACGCTTTGACCTCATTGTCTCCTGTCTTGTCTGAGGCAACAGCGTGAAGAGAAGAGTAAAATACCTGTGGTGTACTTTGTTTACTATAAAAGTAAGATTCCTATCCTACTTTCTAATTTTCCTAAGGGCTGAATAGATTTATTATTGTTTATCTTGTTTTTTCTCATTATTTTTATTTGCCAGGGCTTATTAAAGTAATTTCCTGACTTTGAAATTTATAATGAAAAAAAAACGTGGGATTATAGCCGCAAAAATCCAGACAAAACCAGGAAGAACTTTTTGGTCAGTACAACTGGACTAATGTTTTTAAATGAGATTGCTCTTAACTAATCAGTATTCCCAGAGCAGCAACAAATCACAGCCATTTAGAGAGGCATCAAAAGTATTTAGGTACAGCCCGCAGCTTTTTTCGTCTCTCTATCTGACCCCTTCTGCGTCTTTCATCTCTCATTTCCGCTGTCAGTTTGCTGCCTGTCATTCTCACTTGCACTTATCAGAACAGACGTTTGGAAAATGGACAAAGCTACTGCTGGACTTCTAAATTCAGTCATCCTCGGCGACCTCTGACATGGCCTTTCCATCTTTACAAATGAGTGGCCGGACAGATAAGCCGTCCACTGTCTGGTCATTTTCTCTCCCTTGGGCCATACTGAGTTTTGCAGTGATAAGTCCCAGTGGAGTTCAGAGGTCACGCAAACAGGCCACCCTCACGTCCAGCTCCGTGTATGTCATGTCAGCTCTCTCAGCAGTGTTGTATTTACACCCTGGAGTAAGTGCTTTTCAAGTACCCTTGTTTTCTGGGGCCCTCTCCATCACTTCCTGTTTTCCTAATGCTCGTGATATCTCAAAAGACAAACACTAGGTGAGGCAGTGCCACTTAGACTGTACAGAGAGACAGTGACTGAGGAGGTGGCAATAGAGAAAAAGAGAACTCCTTTCTGATAAGTCTAAATATTGAAACGACAGATCCAGTGTTTTTGTTAGATAATAAAACTGAGATCCGATTTATCTTTAACAGAAAAAAACAAAAAAAAGGGTCAAATTCTTTTAGACAAAAGTTCCTCACGATCAACAGCTGCATAAAAGTAATCTGTCCATGCCTTGAGGAAAGCTTTCTTAAGATGCTGCTTTTATGGGTGGGAGTAAATGTTGGGGAGGATGGGGGAGGAGTGCAAAACAGGCCACCAAGGAGAATCATTGAGGCGTTAAGATGAATGGTGTAGACGGATTACCAGTGGAGAGTCAGGATCATCACTGGGATGTTTAGGATCCACTGAAAAAAATAAATAAGGAGTTAAAGTATCGTTAGCACAAAGAAAATTGAGAGTTGTGAATTTCTTTTCTATTCTATTCTATTCTATTCTATTCTATTCTATTCTATTCTATTCTATTCTATTCTATTCTATTCAGCTCTATATGTTATTTTAGTCTTTCACTCTCATGGTAATCTTTTCAGACAGTAGAGGGAGTGTTTGGAGAAACAATCAAAGTGCACTTTGCTTTTTAAAGAAAGAGAACTCTTCAAAGATGATGTCATTTGCTTTGACTTTATATTTTATAAGGTACAAATAAAGTGAGATTTAAATGAATGAAGCTATATGGCTATATCTTTTTTTAGCACTTTTTCCATTACATGAAAATTAATTTCTGCAACTTTTTTCTATGTTGGTTTAGAAAAGGAGTCTTTTACCATGAAGTTTCTAGAAAACCCTTTAAAGTCCCACTTCAATCATATTTTGATCTATTTTAAAAGTATCCAAAGTGGTCTTTTAATTATGTTTATGCAGTTTTTACTAGATCAAAAGCCTTTGAGGACTTAGTTTCCAGAGAGCATCAGAAGTTCATTTGAGATTCAACTTTAAGTTGTGAGCGAGCCAACCCTACTTCCCATCATCCCTTTGTTTACACTCCCACTAGCTTACAGCCCCTAACTCCCCAAACTTATGTTACTGGGGCAACAAAAATGGCGAGCAGTATTGGAGCTATCCAGCCGCACAATTTTAGAAAGATACCAGCTCAGACGAGGATAACAAAGATGTACGTGGATCTGTTTGTCTTGAATAAATGCATCAGAATGGAGTGGAGCAGTGAGCGTGTGGCTTGCTGTTGTAGGTTCTACGTTACAGCTACAGTGTTTTTTTTTTTTTTCATCTGCTTCTGAATCACAATAATTTGAATAGAGAAATACTTGTAAATGCAAATTTTAAATGCCCTATATCAGTTTATTCTTAAGCCTTTCAGAGTAAACTATATCCCTATATGATAACATAATACCTTTGGCATGCTAAAGAACACATTTTTTGATCAAATATGAGTTATATTTTCATGGGCTTTGTTTGCTACCTGAAAGTAAGAGGCCTTGATCTTTGAGTTACCAGCTTTTGCTCCATGTGGATGCCGCCCATGTCATGATGTCACTCTTGATCTTGTTTGAATTTCGCCCATGAAAACATCCAAATTTTACAAAGACAGATGTTTAAATTGTGCATATAAAATGAAAGCATTTTGCTGATCACCGCAAACTTTGTGGAGAAAGTGTGTGTGCGTTAACCTGGGGTGGTGCAGCACAGACTCTTCCTGAAAGGGGCCGTTCCCCACTTTGTGATGTCACACTGTGGCCAGGGAATGCTCAGAAATGCAGTAATGAAGTAAAATACCAATTTTGGGTATTATAATACATCTCAAAGCTAAAAAAAAAAAAAAAAGGTTTATTTTGTATTATACAAGCCCTTTTATGCATAATTTTCTTTATACATGTCTATGATGAAAAAAAAATGCCACGAGAAAATGAATAAAACACGATTTTCATCAATGTGGGTCTTTAAGTTAAAGATCTCTGCTGTAATAATATTGTTACTTCCTTATCGGCTCCGAAAAGTCGAAAATACTTATAAAAATAATTTTCAGAAATGCGCCTGACAACTTTCTTGTTGGGTGATTTTTGATAGCATTGTTCTGGTTAATAAATGCATGTCTGTTTTTGTATGTTTCTTTATAGGAAGAAAAGATGTGCTCAACCAGACCTCTGTAGTCGATGTCTCTGTGGTAGACATCACAACTCCCACCATTGGATCCACAACTTCCCGACCTTTGCTGGAAAGCAGCACCACTCCAGTCACCACAACATCAGCCCCAGCCACAGAGGGAGATGAATTTAAAGACTCGGCGGCAACAACAAATCTTCCATTTATGTTTTCCACTAGCATGGCTCCACCCCGCTCCACTTCTGCAGGTCGTGAAGAGGACCTGATCACAACCAACACACCCACCATCAAGGAGGACGATGACCCGTTTGATATTGTCACCCATCCACCACTGTTCAGCATTGATGACTTTGAAAATGTTGATGAGGATTCTGTTCCAAAACGTGGCGATGTTGTCAGGGACCCGTCCACAACAACAGAGAGCAGCGATGATACTGTGTCTGACCCTGAGGATATGTCAGTGATCAAAATCAGCACAATCCAACCTGACATCCTCATGCCAGGGGCTTTTGTTGACACAAAAACCATGTTTGCTGAAGGAAAGACAGAAGAAGCCATTCTGCATTCTGGCATCACCACAGCAGCGACCTCAGATGTGACTGAAACTCCAAGAGGAGCTACAGACCAGACACCTGAGGAGACTTCAGAAAGTCAATCAACAGCACAATTCCCAGATTATGATAAAGACTTGCATGATTCTGGCGTTTTTGTTGAAGTGATGCCACCAGTGCAGATCTTCAAAGGGGAGCCCTCGTCCAGCCCAGCGACTTCAACAACCGCCGCTACAACCCCATTCATGTGCAAGACTCTACCTGGCACTACAGAGCCACCTACTACCACTCATACTGGATCCCAAACTACTCTTGAAACAAATGATACGGACTCCAACCCCACATCTGGAGCCACTTCTGTCACAAAGGTTGACAGAGAATCAACGTCTCTACATGAGATGTTGTCAACGCGTGCCAACACCTTTGATGAGTCTGGCTCTCAAACGTCAAGGCAAAAGACAGGAGCAGAAACAGAAGGGCAGCTGTTGACATCTACACCTGCAGCTAGCATGCTCACCTCCCAACCTGATGGGATAACCGAGTTCCAGGCCTTGGAAACAAGTGATGTCACAAAGACGCAGGATGTATCAGGTAATTCACTTCCTTCCATGCTTCATTTTACAGTACTTTCTTCATTTTTGTTGGTTAATCTTGACTTGAGTCATGTTTGGTATTCATAAGGTTTATTTTAGACCAGTTTGCTTAGTTTTTGGAAATTTAGATCATTGTAATTATGGTTTTGTTGCCATAGTGACTTTTGTAAGTTATAGTGTGAGTCTACTGAAGGTTTCTTTCCATGAAAGGTTTTTATTTCTGAGGTTATGTTTTGTTATGTTAATTTAAACATAATATTACAAATAACTAACTAAAGGATTATTTGTATGCATTAAAAAGTAATTTTAGTAAAACATTATATTCTTCCATAATCTAGTGGTTTAAAATTATTCAAGAAGTTACATTTTTTGTAAACCAATCAACTTTGAGATTTATCTAAAAATATATTTTATATATGTCGGTTTACAGCAGAGGTGTCAAACTCAATCCCATAGGGGCCAAAATCCAAAAGACACCTTAGGTCGCGGGCCAGACATGAAAAACTTTTATTGAACACACTAAAACTAAATTTTTAAAACTTTAAAACCTCGACTTTTTAACATTACTATGCAGAAAAACAGGACTAGAAACAGTGGGACTGAAGAAAAGACAGGAAGCAGAGCTGGGGGTAGCAGAGATGAAGATGCTGAGGTTCTCTTTGGGAGTGACCAGGATGGATAGGATCAGGAATGAATCCATCAGAGGACAGCACATGTTAGAGGTTTTGGAGATAAAGTCAGAGAGGCCAGACTGAGATGGTTTGGACATGTTCAGAGGAGAGACAGTGAATACAGTGGTGTGCAAAAGTTTGGGCACCCCGTAGAAAAATCACTTTATCAGTTTGTCACTTGCTGAGCTTTTGAAGCAGCAACTTCAATTTAACATATGTTATACCTTGATGAAACAGAAACATCTCAGTAGTGAAATTATTTTAATTGGTTCAACAGAAACATTTTTATGTCCATTTAAACAAAAATAGGCATGTGCATAAATTTGGGCACCCCAAAGAAATAAGTCCATTAATATTTAGAAGAGCCTCCTTTTGCAGCAATAACAGCCTGTAGACACCTTCTATAGCCACAGACAAGTCCTGAAGTCTAGCAGGTGGTATTTTTGGACCACTCCTCCATACAAAACACCTCCAGTTCAGTCAGGTTTCTTGGCTTCTGTGCGTACACAGCCTGCTTCAAATCAATCCATACATTTTCAATGATGTTAAGGTCTGGGGACTGGGATGGCCATTCCAGAACATTGTACTTGTGCCTCTGCATGAATTCCTTGGTGGATTTGAACTGTGCTTAGGATCATTGTCTTGCTGAAAAATCCAACCCCGGCGTAGCTTCAACTTTGTGACTGACTCTTGAACATTCTTGTCAAGAATCTGCTGATACTGAGAGGAATTCATGTGGCCCTCAACTTTAACAAGGTTTCCAGTTCCTGTGCTAGCCATACAGCCCCACAACATGATGGATCCTCCACCAAATTTCACAGTAGGCAACAAGTTCTTCTCCTGGAATTCAGTATTTTTTTCCGCCATGCATACCTTCTCTTGTTCTGACCAAATAACATTATCTTAGTCTCATCTGACCACAGTATTTTCTTCCAAAATGCTTCTGGCTTGTCCAGATGTGCTTTTGCATACCTCATGCGACTCTTCCTGTGGCGAACACTCAGGAAAGGCTTCTTGTGCATCACCCTTTCAACGAGCTTTTCCTGGTGCAAAATACGCTGGACTGTGGAACGATGAACAAGCACACCATCAGTAGCCAGGTGTTCTTGCAGTTCTCTGGAGGTGGTCTGTGACTTGTCTGTGACCATTCTAACCATCCTTCGTCTGTACCTTTCCTGTATTTTCTCGGCCTCCCACATCTTTCCTTCGCAAGGACCTTCCATTTCTGCACTACATTTCTGACTGTGGAGACAGACAGTCCAAACCTTCCATAACTTCTTGTACCCTTCTCCTATTCATAACAATGAATTATCTTAGTTTTTAGGTCAGTGGAGAGTTGTTTAGAGGTCCCCATGTTGCCACTCTCTCAGAAAGAACCCAGGACAAGCACAACCAGCCCTGACCCCTGTTAAAAAGCCTTTTCCATGATTAGTTCCACCTGTATTTGTAATTGACGGTCTAAGGAGCTAAGCAAAGCAATTTTGTGCCGCAACCTGTCAGTAATAAATCCCTACGGGTCTTGAAATGAATGTGATTAAAAGGGTGCCCAAAAATTTGCACATCACATTTTTTACATTTTATTTTATAACAATAAGACTATGTAATTCTACTTCACGAATTTTGGTCTGGAAAACACTCAAACGTCTATATCTCTGTAGGACAACAAATGTTGTTGCTGTGATGTTCTCTTATGAAGTTAGAGCAAATTATCATGAAATCTCAGAGGGGTGCCCAAACTTTTGCACACCACTGTATATTGGTAGAAGGATGCTGAGTCTAAAGCTGCCAGGCAAGAGGTCCAGAGGAAGACCAAAGAGGAGGTTTATGGATGCAGTGAATGAAGACATGAAGGTGGCTGGTGTAAGGGTAGATGATTCTGAAGACAGGCTTAGATGGAGGAAACTGATTTGCTGTGGCGACCCCTGAAGGGAAAAGCCGAAAGGAAAAGAAGAAGATGCAGAAAAACAGGAAGTAATATTATTCCAGAATAAATAACTTTAACTTAAAATAACTGTCAATATTTTACTCTCCGTAAAAATATGTTTTGTCAAAATTATGCAAGTTAGAAATTAGCGCAAGCTAATATCGGGTCATGAATAATAATTAAATAAAATGATCTGGAGGTCCCGATAGAATTACCCGGGCCTTGACTTTGACACGTGAAGCAGAACATGACCTACCCTATTTTCTTTTGTTTTATCGTTTTCTCATTATAACAAAATAATAAAGACTTCCTTTCCTTTCCTGCATAGAGGCGCTCAGACTTAACTGTTTTAAGTCTCTTTATTTTGTGGTTAACAACAAAAACAGTAGAAAAAAACAATCCCCAATGTAGTTTTTTAGTCTATTTTAAATGTATTAGTGGATCAGAACTCTTTAAAAGCCTTAACTCCATCTCATACACCAGCCTTCTCCCACTATATCTCCCAAACCCTGAAAAAACAGGTTAATTGACAGAACCCAGGGTGGCTCATCGTTTTTGCCTGGTGCGTTCACTGAGCTCCGGATATCTGCAGCAAAACAAAGCAGTTTATCAGAGAAAATGTCGAACACCAGAACTGATCCATAACGGATTTATTGATATAATAATGTCAACATTTTTTATGAAAAATTGCTTTGTTTTGCTTTGGATTGTATAAAAATGACAAAAGCATTGTTGGAGACTGAGTTGATCTGAGTGGCTATTTGGGATCGGTAAAGTCTGAACGCTTCATTCTTTGTTCCTGATTATATAGTTCTCTCGGGGAAAACAGACTTGGATTTCTTGTTATAATGAGATATTATCTCGCTATAAAAAAAAAAAACAACCCAAAAAAAAAAAAATAGAGCAAGCGGTTTTCAGCCAATGAATGATTAATTATTGCTGAAACTTTTCATGCCAACTTCTTAAAATAATATGTTTAAGTTCTTCTGATTTCTCTGCAAGGGTGATATAGGTTTTTTTCTGACACGTTGAACAAATCAAAGTCTGCCAGAAGCAACTAAATTAAACTAAATTAAACACATACAATTTATTTAATAATTTTAAGGAAAAATCTTGTTTTTTGAAAAAGTACTGGGGTAAAAAGGGGATTCCTTTAATATATTTAAAGCACAGCACTCCAGGGCATTTCTGCTGTGGCTTCACACGAGTTGGAACACGTGCTCCATATGTAAACAGCTGATCCACACTCCCCGATTTTTGTCTGCTTCTGCGTTACAAGTGTTTTTATAGTGACGCACTCGCTCTCCCTGAAGAACATTTTGGGTTAGAGGAAAGGGATTTGCTCAGTTGGAAGAGATGCAAGTGCTTTACCTAGTCATTTGGCAGAATTTTCATATAACCTTGTGGTTTTTCCAAGCCTGCCCAAGAGAGCAATGATTTGTACTTCTGATGAGGCACAATCATAATCCACTTAATGCCACCACTCAGTGTGTTCTGTGTGGTCAGTTTGTGGCTCATCACAGAATATTACACGCCATTAAAAAAAAAACCAAAAACATAGTGGTGTACACACAAATCTGCTTACTTTTTGTGTGTTTTTACTGTTAGAAACTATGTATACACATAATTTATTTTCGTGTGTGTGACCAGCTGACTTACCAGCAGCCTGGCAATAACAAGTGTGTTGGCAGTCCACTGCTACACACAGAAGTACAGTGGACAACACCTCATGAGGTGATGTCATAGCTAACTCACAGTCTCCCCTCTCTGTCAGGGCGGCTGGAGACTCTCTGACCAAAGCGGGTGATTATAGCTACTTTTACTGCTACAACATGTGATCAGCTGAGACACTGGGACTCTTTGCTGCCCTCCCAGTATTTTGTGTGGGAAAAAATTGTGGAAAATATTGTGGCATTGGAAAACAGTGTGCTGTCTGGCTGTGTGATAACGTAGTACACTCTTTAACGCCAAGAACATCACTGAATGGACACTTAGTTGCGCTCAAAAGATGGCGGTGTTATTATGAATTGTGTCCATCTGGTCTTGATTAATTGATGACAGTTCAATTTACTGTTTACCGAGTGTTTATATGAAAGATTATGACTTGTGGAATTACTTGTCTGGGGTGTGAAACCCAAATGTCAGAAAACAATTCATAAAAACCACCAGCAGTACATTCTTTCTGTGAATAAATATATAATATTCAGTCTGCAGACTGAGCCGTCTATGACATTTTAGGAAATGCACTCATTTACCTTTGAGCGCTGATTTATGTATGCATGGTGGTCTGCACATGTAAGCCGAGGGAGAAAGAAAACAAAAAGTTTCATGATTAAGGCTAAAACAAATCCACATAATAAATATCATTGAGCTAGGGTGAGTTTTAAAATTTCTTACATATTATTCTGAAAGGACAACTCCTTCAATTAAAAGAAAGATGGCTGGTTTACAATGATGGCTGTCTTTGGTTTTCTATTTTCACAAATTCGGACATTGTATTTTATAAACTTTTTTCAAGACCGTATATTGATAAACATATTTAATGGCATAAACTTATTCTGGTAGATCTTTTTTTTTTTTTTAGAAATCTATCAGTTAGAGAATGTTTTTTAAAATTTACATTAAAAAAATAAGAATAAATGTATTTACCCTGAAAAAAAACATAATTAAAATATGAAAAGAACTATAAACAGAAAAAAAATGTATGACAAGATGGAATGATTCTAACATGATGAGATGATGTGGCAGCCCAAGCAGATAAAACAGTGTCGATCGCTCTAATCTATTCTTTTTTGCTGTAACTTAAGGAAAATTGCATGTGATTAGAACTCTTATGGTTCATTTAGAAGGATCTAAAACGGAAAAAATATATATATTTGACCAAACAAGCTTTGATATATTTGAAGTTTTCCCATCTGAGCTACTAATGTTAGTTTTTTTCTGAGCAATGATGGTAAGTGTTAGGATTTTGATAAAAGGGATTGTAGAAGTTTTACAAATGTTGCAACAACTTGCAGAGGAGGGTATGCTTGCAAAACAACATGCGAGATGGTCTTAAATGATCAAACAAATTTATATATTTGTGGCCTGTTTGAGTATCTGGTTTATAGTGGGTTTCAAATGTGAAAGGTTATTTATTTATTATTCCTTTATTGGTCTTTTTTTAATGTGTTACTTGAATGAAAGACTACCATTTATCATTACAATGTGATATTTGCACATCGTCACATCATTTGATGTGCAAACATCAAGTTCAATATTAAAATGATGAGGAAAAAAATGCAGTTTTAAATCTATCCAACTGCAGACACAAACATTTAGCCAAGCTATGATGGAAACAGAACAGTATTTTCTGCATATAAATGGATAAATCCCTGAGGGTGTACCAACGAAAGATCCTAACTGTTAGCTGTAAATATTATATGACCTAAAATGTACCCCTGAGGGACATAGGATGCCTGCTAATGAATTTTGATTTTCGCAAACCAGACATGACATATAGTACATGCAAATAAATAATTAAGGGTGCAAAGTTAAGTTATGACACTTGGGGAAAAACTTAATTTAAACCCAGAAATACTGCATCAACAACCTACTCTGTTAGACTACCTTTTTTTTATTTAATTATCTAAAACAGTTTGTCATTTAAGTTTTTCCATTTTTGTAATTTTATCAATTGTACACAGTGTAATCTCTTGTATGTGCTTTTTCCTTTACAGAATGTGTACAGTTTGCCAGACATATACACATCTTTGATCAAGATCAGATCTTTGTTTTCATTCTAAAATAGGCATACTAGGCTTATTTTTCCACGTGGTTTCAACTTTGGCAGTTTAAAAAGAGATACAAGTATGAAAATCTTCATGTATGTCTGAAAAAGTGTGTAAAGCGTGTAGTGCATTTTACAACATCAAACCATCTATAATCCTTTTGCATAAATTTCACCTTTAACAGTATTTTTAAGAGCATAAACAAGGGAGCACTGTACTTAAGAAAATAGTGGGTAGGCAGTTAAACTGCAAAAAAAAAAAAAAAAAAAGAAATCAAAAAGATCTAAAATTAACTATTATTACCATGTCATTGTTGTGTAATAGGGTGCATAGGTAACTTGTTAATGGCCCTGGCCATGTTTCTGACTGCATGACTAATGTATAAAAGACACATTTTTTCTAGACTATGATTCTATTAATCTGTTGTTACTGAGATGAGAACTTGTGACATACGGTACCTGTACATATACTTTTTAGTATAAATTTAAACTAAACTAAACTTATAAAAAAACAAAAAACATGTTTCCATAGCTGCTGTGTGAATCCAGATGATGGTTGTAAGGAAATAAAAAAGTGACCCATGTCAATTTTTTTAAATTTTATTTTATTTTTTCACTAGTTTAAATTGAGCAACATGCTATTCTATGTTCATAAATGTCGATGTATATCTAGGTCAGGAAAGTAGGCACATTGCACAAGTTCTCAGGCCTGACTTAAATGTTAAACAGGTGCCTGTTTAAAAAGGTGTTTGACAAATACAGGTGCGTTTTGCTGCAACCAGTAATCTCTCCACACCATCATTTGAGAAAAATATGGAGAACAGACATAGTTTGTGGACAGACTGACAGGGGAGCGCAAGAGAGAGAGTGAATAAGGGAAATTTGTTTAATTATTCTAAAAATATTTGTGATTAATTTATTTTAAAAATCCCACATGTATTTAATGAATGTTCTTGCTGGTTCTATACAAGAACTCCTGAAATTTACTTTCATATCACATCATTCAATTTTGTGTATACATTTTAAATCTCAAGGAAAATTTTTGGAACATTTATTTAATGTGCTGAACTCCACAGGTCAGATTCAAAAGGCAATATAATAGGAACAATTTTGAAGGATTACATTTACTGTTATGACAATTTACTGATTTTTTTTTGTATTTTGGAGTCAATTTTTTGTTTAGTAAACAAGTTTTGTTTGGTAAATAGTCCACAACTCAAATAACCTTTTCTTAACTGTCTTCAGACATGGTCATTTATGTGTTATTGAAAAAAATATTTTCCATTATCTGTCTATAACCAAATTTTTATTTTTTTGAATTTTACTTGAAGTTAAAATCAAGCAGTTGACTAAAGGCTTTAAAACGCAATAGAGATGTTGCAGTCTTTTGTAAATGTTAAATTCTTCTGAACACATCAGTGTGTCCAACTGTCATTGAAACTAATTTAATCCTAATATATAAAAGCAAATGTTTCTTTGAAGTAAATCTTTTATTTAATAGTTTTAAGGCAAGTTGTAATTGTGAATACATGGTAAATGAAAAATATCAGTTTTAGATAACGAAAAAAATGGCTAAACATTCTAAAAATAGCCAATTTTTATAAATGGCTTGCCTTTTATGCACAAGATAGTATGGAAAGATAGGAAAACAAAGCTCCACCTAGTTGATAGCATCAAGTTTGTTCTGGCATTTGCAAAATTGTCCAACTTTTGAGGTTTATAGTATACTTGAGAATAAGTATAGCAAATGTATAGACCATGTTACAACTGTATGGACCATGTAGTCAGTACACTTTCTGAAAATGTATTAAGCCTTAATAGAAACATTATAAATTTACAGTAAAAAAATGATTATACCGTCTCACTTATAGTACAGACTAAGTATACTTGTAGTATATTTATAAAGTCTATTTTAAGCTGAAGGATAAGAATAATCTTTTTTTTTTCTATAATCAATCATGTTCTGGTTTTGCTTTGTTATTGCAGCTCAACTGATATTTGATCCTCTGGATTCCAAACCCTCTTTGGTGCCTGTTGTACCAGACAAACCCATTCCTTCCATTGCTGACGGTGAACCTATTCTGCTGTATGGGCACCATGGACATATTATTCAAGTTAATGAGACTGTAACTTCAACTACTCCTATTTCAAAAGGAAAAGATAGACTTACACTAGAGACGGAGAGTTCAGAAGGAAAAGAGGCTAAAATCCCCCAAATTCAGTCAAATGTGACAACTGTGGTTGAGAGTGGTGAGGTGAACGAGTCTGGTAAAAACCTTAGTGATACTTTAGGGACTGCCTCCACTGCAGCATCATTGCTCAGCAGTACAGAAAAAGTTTTGTCTGAACCTTCATATGGATCACAACCAACTTTCACGTCAAGCAGACCTCTGGAAGAGTCAGTGAAAACTCAAGACGCCTCATTTGTTTCATCAACGGTTGATCAAATGAAGAGTGCGCAGACAAGCATGGCATCAGGGGCACCTACAGCACGTCCAACTGGTTCTTCATTGTTCAGCACAGAGAAGCCAACATCACTGGCTTTCCAGGAAAATGACACTGTTCATCTAGACCAGACAATAGTGCCAACTACTCCATCTGATAACCAAACCGAAGAGCATCCTTCTTCTACATCATTTAGTGGGACAGATTTAGATAACCAGACCAAAGATACGTTCACCCCAAAAGATTACATCAGCACTACCAGGAGAACCTCTCTCAGTACTGACAGTGAAACCTCAATGTCCTCTAAAACACCTTCATTGTTCAGCACCACAGAAAGCTCTGGAGATAGTACTGATGATTTCACGCAAGAATCCCTCATAACAACAACTGTCTCCTCAACACAAGGAACAGCGTCTCGTTCTCCGGAAGGATCTCAAACTACGGGGAAAAGTGATACTTTAGGGACGGCCTCCACTGCAGCATCATTGCTCAGCAGTACAGAAAAAGTTTTGTCTGAACCTTCAACTGGATCACAGCCAACTTTCACGTCAAGCAGACCTCTGGAAGAGTCAGTGAAAACTCAAGACGCCTCATTTGTTTCATCAACGGTTGATCAAATGAAGAGTGCACAGACAAGCATGGCATCAGGCGCACCTACAGCACGTCCAACTGGTTCTTCATTGTTCAGCACAGAGAAGCCAACATCACTGGCTGTCCAGGAAAATGACACTGTTCATCTAGACCAGACAATAGTGCCAACTACTCCATCTGATAACCAAACCGAAGAGCATCCTTCTTCTACATCATTTAGTGGGACAGATTTAGATAACCAGACCAAAGATACGTTCACCCCAAAAGATTACATCAGCACTACCATGAGAACCTCTCTCAGTACTGACAGTGAAACCTCAATGTCCTCTAAAACACCTTCATTGTTCAGCACCACAGAAAGCTCTGGAGATAGTACTGATGATTTCACGCAAGAATCCCTCATAACAAAAACTGTCTCCTCAACACAAGGAACAGCGTCTCGTTCTCCGGAAGGATCTCAAACTACGGGGAAAAGTGATACTTTAGGGACGGCCTCCACTGCAGCATCATTGCTCAGCAGTACAGAAAAAGTTTTGTCTGAACCTTCATCTGGATCACAGCCAACTTTCACGTCAAGCAGACCTCTGGAAGAGTCAGTGAAAACTCAAGACGCCTCATTTGTTTCATCAACGGTTGATCAAATGAAGAGTGCACAGACAAGCATGGCATCAGGCGCACCTACAGCACGTCCAACTGGTTCTTCATTGTTCAGCACAGAGAAGCCAACATCACTGGCTGTCCAGGAAAATGACACTGTTCATCTAGACCAGACAATAGTGCCAACTACTCCATCTGATAACCAAACCGAAGAGCATCCTTCTTCTACATCATTTAGTGGGACAGATTTAGATAACCAGACCAAAGATACGTTCACCCCAAAAGATTACATCAGCACTACCAGGAGAACCTCTCTCAGTACTGACAGTGAAACCTCAATGTCCTCTAAAACACTTCATTGTTCAGCACCACACAGAAAGCTCTGGAGATAGTACTGATGATTTCACGCAAGAATCCCTCATAACAACAACTGTCTCCTCAACACAAGGAACAGCGTCTCGTTCTCCGGAAGGATCTCAAACTACGGGGAAAAGTGATACTTTAGGGACGGCCTCCACTGCAGCATCATTGCTCAGCAGTACAGAAAAAGTTTTGTCTGAACCTTCAACTGGATCACAGCCAACTTTCACGTCAAGCAGACCTCTGGAAGAGTCAGTGAAAACTCAAGACGCCTCATTTGTTTCATCAACGGTTGATCAAATGAAGAGTGCACAGACAAGCATGGCATCAGGCGCACCTACAGCACGTCCAACTGGTTCTTCATTGTTCAGCACAGAGAAGCCAACATCACTGGCTGTCCAGGAAAATGACACTGTTCATCTAGACCAGACAATAGTGCCAACTACTCCATCTGATAACCAAACCGAAGAGCATCCTTCTTCTACATCATTTAGTGGGACAGATTTAGATAACCAGACCAAAGATACGTTCACCCCAAAAGATTACATCAGCACTACCAGGAGAACCTCTCTCAGTACTGACAGTGAAACCTCAATGTCCTCTAAAACACCTTCATTATTCAGCACCACAGAAAGCTCTGGAGATAGTACTGATGATTTCACGCAAGAATCCCTCATGACAACAACTGTCTCTTCAACACAAGGAACAGCGTCTCGTTCTCTGGAAGGATCTCAAACTGCGGGGAAAAGTGATACTTTAGGGACGGCCTCCACTGCAGCATCATTGCTCAGCAGTACAGAAAAAGTTTTGTCTGAACCTTCATCTGGATCACAGCCAACTTTCACGTCAAGCAGACCTCTGGAAGAGTCAGTGAAAACTCAAGACGCCTCATTTGTTTCATCAACGGTTGATCAAATGAAGAGTGCACAGACAAGCATGGCATCAGGCGCACCTACAGCACGTCCAACTGGTTCTTCATTGTTCAGCACAGAGAAGCCAACATCACTTGCTGTCCAGGAAAATGACACTGTTCATCTAGACCAGACAATAGTGCCAACTACTCCATCTGATAACCAAACCGAAGAGCATCCTTCTTCTACATCATTTAGTGGGACAGATTTAGATAACCAGACCAAAGATACGTTCACCCCAAAAGATTACATCAGCACTACCATGAGAACCTCTCTCAGTACTGACAGTGAAACCTCAATGTCCTCTAAAACATCTTCATTGTTCAGCACCACAGAAAGCTCTGGGATGGCACTGATGATTTCACGCAAGAATCCCTCATGACAACAACTGTCTCTTCAACACAAGGAACAGCGTCTCGTTCTCTGGAAGGATCTCAAACTGCGGGGAAAAGTGATACTTTAGGGACGGCCTCCACTGCAGCATCATTGCTCAGCAGTACAGAAAAAGTTTTGTCTGAACCTTCATCTGGATCACAGCCAACTTTCACGTCAAGCAGACCTCTGGAAGAGTCAGTGAAAACTCAAGACACCTCATTTGTTTCATCAACGGTTGATCAAATGAAGAGTGCACAGACAAGCATGGCATCAGGCGCACCTACAGCACGTCCAACTGGTTCTTCATTGTTCAGCACAGAGAAGCCAACATCACTGGCTGTCCAGGAAAATGACACTGTTCATCTAGACCAGACAATAGTGCCAACTACTCCATCTGATAACCAAACCGAAGAGCATCCTTCTTCTACATCATTTAGTGGGACAGATTTAGATAACCAGACCAAAGATACGTTCACCCCAAAAGATTACATCAGCACTACCATGAGAACCTCTCTCAGTACTGACAGTGAAACCTCAATGTCCTCTAAAACACCTTCATTATTCAGCACCACAGAAAGCTCTGGAGATGGCACTGATGATTTCACGCAAGAATCCCTCATGACAACAACTGTCTCTTCAACACAAGGAACAGCGTCTCGTTCTCTGGAAGGATCTCAAACTGCGGGGAAAGTGATACTTTAGGGACGGCCTCCACTGCAGCATCATTGCTCAGCAGTACAGAAAAAGTTTTGTCTGAACCTTCATCTGGATCACAGCCAACTTTCACGTCAAGCAGACCTCTGGAAGAGTCAGTGAAAACTCAAGACACCTCATTTGTTTCATCAACGGTTGATCAAATGAAGAGTGCACAGACAAGCATGGCATCAGGCGCACCTACAGCACGTCCAACTGGTTCTTCATTGTTTAGCACAGAGAAGCCAACATCACTGGCTGTCCAGGAAAATGACACTGTTCATCTAGACCAGACAATAGTGCCAACTACTCCATCTGATAACCAAACCGAAGAGCATCCTTCTTCTACATCATTTAGTGGGACAGATTTAGATAACCAGACCAAAGATACGTTCACCCCAAAAGATTACATCAGCACTACCATGAGAACCTCTCTCAGTACTGACAGTGAAACCTCAATGTCCTCTAAAACATCTTCATTGTTCAGCACCACAGAAAGCTCTGGGGATGGCACTGATGATTTCACGCAAGAATCCCTCATGACAACAACTGTCTCTTCAACACAAGGAACAGCGTCTCGTTCTCTGGAAGGATCTCAAACTGCGGGGAAAAGTGATACTTTAGGGACGGCCTCCACTGCAGCATCATTGCTCAGCAGTACAGAAAAAGTTTTGTTGAACCTTCATCTGGATCACAGCCAACTTTCACGTCAAGCAGACCTCTGGAAGAGTCAGTGAAAACTCAAGACGCCTCATTTGTTTCATCAACGGTTGATCAAATGAAGAGTGCACAGACAAGCATGGCATCAGGCGCACCTACAGCACGTCCAACTGGTTCTTCATTGTTCAGCACAGAGAAGCCAACATCACTGGCTGTCCAGGAAAATGACACTGTTCATCTAGACCAGACAATAGTGCCAACTACTCCATCTGATAACCAAACCGAAGAGCATCCTTCTTCTACATCATTTAGTGGGACAGATTTAGATAACCAGACCAAAGATACGTTCACCCCAAAAGATTACATCAGCACTACCATGAGAACCTCTCTCAGTACTGACAGTGAAACCTCAATGTCCTCTAAAACATCTTCATTGTTCAGCACCACAGAAAGCTCTGGGGATGGCACTGATGATTTCACGCAAGAATCCCTCATGACAACAACTGTCTCTTCAACACAAGGAACAGCGTCTCGTTCTCTGGAAGGATCTCAAACTGCGGGAAAAGTGATACTTTAGGGACGGCCTCCACTGCAGCATCATTGCTCAGCAGTACAGAAAAAGTTTTGTTTGAACCTTCATCTGGATCACAGCCAACTTTCACGTCAAGCAGACCTCTGGAAGAGTCAGTGAAAACTCAAGACACCTCATTTGTTTCATCAACGGTTGATCAAATGAAGAGTGCACAGACAAGCATGGCATCAGGCGCACCTACAGCACGTCCAACTGGTTCTTCATTGTTCAGCACAGAGAAGCCAACATCACTGGCTGTCCAGGAAAATGACACTGTTCATCTAGACCAGACAATAGTGCCAACTACTCCATCTGATAACCAAACCGAAGAGCATCCTTCTTCTACATCATTTAGTGGGACAGATTTAGATAACCAGACCAAAGATACGTTCACCCCAAAAGATTACATCAGCACTACCATGAGAACCTCTCTCAGTACTGACAGTGAAACCTCAATGTCCTCTAAAACATCTTCATTGTTCAGCACCACAGAAAGCTCTGGGGATGGCACTGATGATTTCACGCAAGAATCCCTCATGACAACAACTGTCTCTTCAACACAAGGAACAGCGTCTCGTTCTCTGGAAGGATCTCAAACTGCGGGGAAAAGTGATACTTTAGGGACGGCCTCCACTGCAGCATCATTGCTCAGCAGTACAGAAAAAGTTTTGTTTGAACCTTCATCTGGATCACAGCCAACTTTCACGTCAAGCAGACCTCTGGAAGAGTCAGTGAAAACTCAAGACACCTCATTTGTTTCATCAACGGTTGATCAAATGAAGAGTGCACAGACAAGCATGGCATCAGGCGCACCTACAGCACGTCCAACTGGTTCTTCATTGTTTAGCACAGAGAAGCCAACATCACTGGCTGTCCAGGAAAATGACACTGTTCATCTAGACCAGACAATAGTGCCAACTACTCCATCTGATAACCAAACCGAAGAGCATCCTTCTTCTACATCATTTAGTGGGACAGATTTAGATAACCAGACCAAAGATACGTTCACCCCAAAAGATTACATCAGCACTACCATGAGAACCTCTCAGTACTGACAGTGAAACCTCAATGTCCTCTAAAACATCTTCATTGTTCAGCACCACAGAAAGCTCTGGGGATGGCACTGATGATTTCACGCAAGAATCCCTCATGACAACAACTGTCTCTTCAACACAAGGAACAGCGTCTCGTTCTCTGGAAGGATCTCAAACTGCGGGGAAAAGTGATACTTTAGGGACGGCCTCCACTGCAGCATCATTGCTCAGCAGTACAGAAAAAGTTTTGTTTGAACCTTCATCTGGATCACAGCCAACTTTCACGTCAAGCAGACCTCTGGAAGAGTCAGTGAAAACTCAAGACACCCTCATTTGTTTCATCAACGGTTGATCAAATGAAGAGTGCACAGACAAGCATGGCATCAGGCGCACCTACAGCACGTCCAACTGGTTCTTCATTGTTTAGCACAGAGAAGCCAACATCACTGGCTGTCCAGGAAAATGACACTGTTCATCTAGACCAGACAATAGTGCCAACTACTCCATCTGATAACCAAACCGAAGAGCATCCTTCTTCTACATCATTTAGTGGGACAGATTTAGATAACCAGACCAAAGATACGTTCACCCAAAAGATTACATCAGCACTACCATGAGAACCTCTCTCAGTACTGACAGTGAAACCTCAATGTCCTCTAAAACATCTTCATTGTTCAGCACCACAGAAAGCTCTGGGGATGGCACTGATGATTTCACGCAAGAATCCCTCATGACAACAACTGTCTCTTCAACACAAGGAACAGCGTCTCGTTCTCTGGAAGGATCTCAAACTGCGGGGAAAAGTGATACTTTAGGGACGGCCTCCACTGCAGCATCATTGCTCAGCAGTACAGAAAAAGTTTTGTTTGAACCTTCATCTGGATCACAGCCAACTTTCACGTCAAGCAGACCTCTGGAAGAGTCAGTGAAAACTCAAGACACCTCATTTGTTTCATCAACGGTTGATCAAATGAAGAGTGCACAGACAAGCATGGCATCAGGCGCACCTACAGCACGTCCAACTGGTTCTTCATTGTTCAGCACAGAGAAGCCAACATCACTGGCTGTCCAGGAAAATGACACTGTTCATCTAGACCAGACAATAGTGCCAACTACTCCATCTGATAACCAAACCGAAGAGCATCCTTCTTCTACATCATTTAGTGGGACAGATTTAGATAACCAGACCAAAGATACGTTCACCCCAAAAGATTACATCAGCACTACCATGAGAACCTCTCTCAGTACTGACAGTGAAACCTCAATGTCCTCTAAAACATCTTCATTGTTCAGCACCACAGAAAGCTCTGGGGATGGCACTGATGATTTCACGCAAGAATCCCTCATGACAACAACTGTCTCTTCAACACAAGGAACAGCGTCTCGTTCTCTGGAAGGATCTCAAACTGCGGGGAAAAGTGATACTTTAGGGACGGCCTCCACTGCAGCATCATTGCTCAGCAGTACAGAAAAAGTTTTGTTTGAACCTTCATCTGGATCACAGCCAACTTTCACGTCAAGCAGACCTCTGGAAGAGTCAGTGAAAACTCAAGACACCTCATTTGTTTCATCAACGGTTGATCAAATGAAGAGTGCACAGACAAGCATGGCATCAGGCGCACCTACAGCACGTCCAACTGGTTCTTCATTGTTCAGCACAGAGAAGCCAACATCACTGGCTGTCCAGGAAAATGACACTGTTCATCTAGACCAGACAATAGTGCCAACTACTCCATCTGATAACCAAACCGAAGAGCATCCTTCTTCTACATCATTTAGTGGGACAGATTTAGATAACCAGACCAAAGATACGTTCACCCCAAAAGATTACATCAGCACTACCATGAGAACCTCTCTCAGTACTGACAGTGAAACCTCAATGTCCTCTAAAACATCTTCATTGTTCAGCACCACAGAAAGCTCTGGGGATGGCACTGATGATTTCACGCAAGAATCCCTCATGACAACAACTGTCTCTTCAACACAAGGAACAGCGTCTCGTTCTCTGGAAGGATCTCAAACTGCGGGGAAAAGTGATACTTTAGGGACGGCCTCCACTGCAGCATCATTGCTCAGCAGTACAGAAAAAGTTTTGTTTGAACCTTCATCTGGATCACAGCCAACTTTCACGTCAAGCAGACCTCTGGAAGAGTCAGTGAAAACTCAAGACACCTCATTTGTTTCATCAACGGTTGATCAAATGAAGAGTGCACAGACAAGCATGGCATCAGGCGCACCTACAGCACGTCCAACTGGTTCTTCATTGTTCAGCACAGAGAAGCCAACATCACTGGCTGTCCAGGAAAATGACACTGTTCATCTAGACCAGACAATAGTGCCAACTACTCCATCTGATAACCAAACCGAAGAGCATCCTTCTTCTACATCATTTAGTGGGACAGATTTAGATAACCAGACCAAAGATACGTTCACCCCAAAAGATTACATCAGCACTACCATGAGAACCTCTCTCAGTACTGACAGTGAAACCTCAATGTCCTCTAAAACATCTTCATTGTTCAGCACCACAGAAAGCTCTGGGATGGCACTGATGATTTCACGCAAGAATCCCTCATGACAACAACTGTCTCTTCAACACAAGGAACAGCGTCTCGTTCTCTGGAAGGATCTCAAACTGCGGGGAAAAGTGATACTTTAGGGACGGCCTCCACTGCAGCATCATTGCTCAGCAGTACAGAAAAAGTTTTGTTTGAACCTTCATCTGGATCACAGCCAACTTTCACGTCAAGCAGACCTCTGGAAGAGTCAGTGAAAACTCAAGACACCTCATTTGTTTCATCAACGGTTGATCAAATGAAGAGTGCACAGACAAGCATGGCATCAGGCGCACCTACAGCACGTCCAACTGGTTCTTCATTGTTTAGCACAGAGAAGCCAACATCACTGGCTGTCCAGGAAAATGACACTGTTCATCTAGACCAGACAATAGTGCCAACTACTCCATCTGATAACCAAACCGAAGAGCATCCTTCTTCTACATCATTTAGTGGGACAGATTTAGATAACCAGACCAAAGATACGTTCACCCAAAAGATTACATCAGCACTACCATGAGAACCTCTCTCAGTACTGACAGTGAAACCTCAATGTCCTCTAAAACATCTTCATTGTTCAGCACCACAGAAAGCTCTGGGGATGGCACTGATGATTTCACGCAGAATCCCTCATGACAACAACTGTCTCTTCAACACAAGGAACAGCGTCTCGTTCTCTGGAAGGATCTCAAACTGCGGGGAAAAGTGATACTTTAGGGACGGCCTCCACTGCAGCATCATTGCTCAGCAGTACAGAAAAAGTTTTGTTTGAACCTTCATCTGGATCACAGCCAACTTTCACGTCAAGCAGACTTCTGGAAGAGTCAGTGAAAACTCAAGACACCTCATTTGTTTCATCAACGGTTGATCAAATGAAGAGTGCACAGACAAGCATGGCCTCAGGCGCACCTACAGCACGTCCAACTGGTTCTTCATTGTTCAGCACAGAGAAGCCAACATCACTGGCTGTCCAGGAAAATGACACTGTTCATCTAGACCAGACAATAGTGCCAACTACTCCATCTGATAACCAAACCGAAGAGCATCCTTCTTCTACATCATTTAGTGGGACAGATTTAGATAACCAGACCAAAGATACGTTCACCCCAAAAGATTACATCAGCACTACCATGAGAACCTCTCTCAGTACTGACAGTGAAACCTCAATGTCCTCTAAAACATCTTCATTGTTCAGCACCACAGAAAGCTCTGGGGATGGCACTGATGATTTCACGCAAGAATCCCTCATGACAACAACTGTCTCTTCAACACAAGGAACAGCGTCTCGTTCTCTGGAAGGATCTCAAACTGCGGGGAAAAGTGATACTTTAGGGACGGCCTCCACTGCAGCATCATTGCTCAGCAGTACAGAAAAAGTTTTTTTGAACCTTCATCTGGATCACAGCCAACTTTCACGTCAAGCAGACCTCTGGAAGAGTCAGTGAAAACTCAAGACACCTCATTTGTTTCATCAACGGTTGATCAAATGAAGAGTGCACAGACAAGCATGGCCTCAGGCGCACCTACAGCACGTCCAACTGGTTCTTCATTGTTCAGCACAGAGAAGCCAACATCACTGGCTGTCCAGGAAAATGACACTGTTCATCTAGACCAGACAATAGTGCCAACTACTCCATCTGATAACCAAACCGAAGAGCATCCTTCTTCTACATCATTTAGTGGGACAGATTTAGATAACCAGACCAAAGATACGTTCACCCCAAAAGATTACATCAGCACTACCATGAGAACCTCTCTCAGTACTGACAGTGAAACCTCAATGTCCTCTAAAACATCTTCATTGTTCAGCACCACAGAAAGCTCTGGGATGGCACTGATGATTTCACGCAAGAATCCCTCATGACAACAACTGTCTCTTCAACACAAGGAACAGCGTCTCGTTCTCTGGAAGGATCTCAAACTGCGGGGAAAAGTGATACTTTAGGGACGGCCTCCACTGCAGCATCATTGCTCAGCAGTACAGAAAAAGTTTTGTTTGAACCTTCATCTGGATCACAGCCAACTTTCACGTCAAGCAGACCTCTGGAAGAGTCAGTGAAAACTCAAGACACCTTTGTTTCATCAACGGTTGATCAAATGAAGAGTGCACAGACAAGCATGGCATCAGGCGCACCTACAGCACGTCCAACTGGTTCTTCATTGTTCAGCACAGAGAAGCCAACATCACTGGCTGTCCAGGAAAATGACACTGTTCATCTAGACCAGACAATAGTGCCAACTACTCCATCTGATAACCAAACCGAAGAGCATCCTTCTTCTACATCATTTAGTGGGACAGATTTAGATAACCAGACCAAAGATACGTTCACCCCAAAAGATTACATCAGCACTACCATGAGAACCTCTCTCAGTACTGACAGTGAAACCTCAATGTCCTCTAAAACATCTTCATTGTTCAGCACCACAGAAAGCTCTGGGGATGGCACTGATGATTTCACGCAAGAATCCCTCATGACAACAACTGTCTCTTCAACACAAGGAACAGCGTCTCGTTCTTGGAAGGATCTCAAACTGCGGGGAAAAGTGATACTTTAGGGACGGCCTCCACTGCAGCATCATTGCTCAGCAGTACAGAAAAAGTTTTGTTTGAACCTTCATCTGGATCACAGCCAACTTTTCACGTCAAGCAGACCTCTGGAAGAGTCAGTGAAAACTCAAGACACCTCATTTGTTTCATCCACGTTGATTCAAATGAAGAGTGCACAGACAAGCATGGCCTCAGGCGCACCTACACACGTCCAACTGGTTCTTCATTGTTCAGCACAGAGAAGCCAACATCACTGGCTGTCCAGGAAAATGACACTGTTCATCTAGACCAGACAATAGTGCCAACTACTCCATCTGATAACCAAACCGAAGAGCATCCTTCCTCTACATCATTTAGTGGGACAGATTTAGATAACCAGACCAAAGATACGTTCACCCCAAAAGATTACATCAGCACTACCATGAGAACCTCTCTCAGTACTGACAGTGAAACCTCAATGTCCTCTAAAACATCTTCATTGTTCAGCACCACAGAAAGCTCTGGGGATGGCACTGATGATTTCACGCAAGAATCCCTCATGACAACAACTGTCTCTTCAACACAAGGAACAGCGTCTCGTTCTCTGGAAGGATCTCAAACTGCGGGGAAAAGTGATACTTTAGGGACGGCCTCCACTGCAGCATCATTGCTCAGCAGTACAGAAAAAGTTTTGTTTGAACCTTCATCTGGATCACAGCCAACTTTCACGTCAAGCAGACCTCTGGAAGAGTCAGTGAAAACTCAAGACACCTCATTTGTTTCATCAACGGTTGATCAAATGAAGAGTGCACAGACAAGCATGGCTCAGGCGCACCTACAGCACGTCCAACTGGTTCTTCATTGTTCAGCACAGAGAAGCCAACATCACTGGCTGTCCAGGAAAATGACACTGTTCATCTAGACCAGACAATAGTGCCAACTACTCCATCTGATAACCAAACCGAAGAGCATCCTTCTTCTACATCATTTAGTGGGACAGATTTAGATAACCAGACCAAAGATACGTTCACCCCAAAAGATTACATCAGCACTACCATGAGAACCTCTCTCAGTACTGACAGTGAAACCTCAATGTCCTCTAAAACATCTTCATTGTTCAGCACCACAGAAAGCTCTGGGGATGGCACTGATGATTTCACGCAAGAATCCCTCATGACAACAACTGTCTCTTCAACACAAGGAACAGCGTCTCGTTCTCTGGAAGGATCTCAAACTGCGGGGAAAAGTGATACTTTAGGGACGGCCTCCACTGCAGCATCATTGCTCAGCAGTACAGAAAAAGTTTTGTTTGAACCTTCATCTGGATCACAGCCAACTTTCACGTCAAGCAGACCTCTGGAAGAGTCAGTGAAAACTCAAGACACCTCATTTGTTTCATCAACGGTTGATCAAATGAAGAGTGCACAGACAAGCATGGCATCAGGCGCACCTACAGCACGTCCAACTGGTTCTTCATTGTTTAGCACAGAGAAGCCAACATCACTGGCTGTCCAGGAAAATGACACTGTTCATCTAGACCAGACAATAGTGCCAACTACTCCATCTGATAACCAAACCGAAGAGCATCCTTCTTCTACATCATTTAGTGGGACAGATTTAGATAACCAGACCAAAGATACGTTCACCCCAAAAGATTACATCAGCACTACCATGAGAACCTCTCTCAGTACTGACAGTGAAACCTCAATGTCCTCTAAAACATCTTCATTGTTCAGCACCACAGAAAGCTCTGGGATGGCACTGATGATTTCACGCAAGAATCCCTCATGACAACAACTGTCTCTTCAACACAAGGAACAGCGTCTCGTTCTCTGGAAGGATCTCAAACTGCGGGGAAAAGTGATACTTTAGGGACGGCCTCCACTGCAGCATCATTGCTCAGCAGTACAGAAAAAGTTTTGTTTGAACCTTCATCTGGATCACAGCCAACTTTCACGTCAAGCAGACCTCTGGAAGAGTCAGTGAAAACTCAAGACACCTCATTTGTTTCATCAACGGTTGATCAAATGAAGAGTGCACAGACAAGCATGGCATCAGGCGCACCTACAGCACGTCCAACTGGTTCTTCATTGTTTAGCACAGAGAAGCCAACATCACTGGCTGTCCAGGAAAATGACACTGTTCATCTAGACCAGACAATAGTGCCAACTACTCCATCTGATAACCAAACCGAAGAGCATCCTTCTTCTACATCATTTAGTGGGACAGATTTAGATAACCAGACCAAAGATACGTTCACCCCAAAAGATTACATCAGCACTACCATGAGAACCTCTCTCAGTACTGACAGTGAAACCTCAATGTCCTCTAAAACATCTTCATTGTTCAGCACCACAGAAAGCTCTGGGGATGGCACTGATGATTTCACGCAAGAATCCCTCATGACAACAACTGTCTCTTCAACACAAGGAACAGCGTCTCGTTCTCTGGAAGGATCTCAAACTGCGGGGAAAAGTGATACTTTAGGGACGGCCTCCACTGCAGCATCATTGCTCAGCAGCACAGAAAAAGTTTTGTCTGAACCTTTATTTGGAACACAACCAGCTTTCACGTCAAGCAGACCTCTGGAAGAATCAGTGAAACCTGAAGACACCTTGTTTTTGACATCAATGAATAGTAAAAACGTATTTCTATTACCCACAGATGAAACTAGTCCTCCTATGTCTTCCACATTAACCTTAGGGAAATTATCAATTTCTGATGGAAAAAGTGACGTTGACACATCTTTTACCACAGACATAAATTCCTTTAACATCCAGACAATGGCTAAACAAATATTTAAAGGATCCACTGTGTTTTCATCTACTACACCAGTACAACCACTAAAGTCCTCCTCAGTGTTATCTTTCCAGCACAAAGTATTTCCCAGTTTATCCTCATTCTCAATTAAAGATACCTACACAGATATGGAAATTTCCAGTGACATACCTGATGAAGATTCTTCAAGCCTCTACGAATCAGGTTCAGGTCCCACCGAATATAGAACAGAGTCCTTCAGTGGATTTATTGTTACAACAGATGAAGCTGAAATAAATGAGATGGTTAGCCCATTAGATTTTGTTAGTTCTTCTTCATCAACATACTCTGGTACCTTTTCATCAACTCAGTCTTCTCATCTATCCAGCACCAAATCTTTACCTTATGAGCAGAGCAGTGTGGACTTTATTGATGATGTTTCTGGTGACAATTCTTCTGAGTCATTTTCATTTAAACCTAGTATGCTTTTAGAAACAAAATCTTCTTTGCCCACTGCCCAAACAGTTATCACCGAGGCTACTTTTTTTCACAGCACAGAAAGAGCAAAAGCCAGCTCTCTTGAAACCCAAACCTCAGCTAATATGCTTCTGACTCCCCATAGCACAGAGAAGCCATCTGAACCAAAAGATTTTGAAGGTCCTCCACTTCATGAAGTGAGGATTCAGTCACCAACTGAGACATTGAATCTAACCCTAGCTCAACTATTGACAGAGGATAAGGTTTCTTCTGACCCAACAAATGAATCATACATATCAAAACAATCTGTGTCAGAAAGCTACACATCTAGTACAGCTTCAATTAAAGCTGAAACTTTTTCATCAGGGATACCTGCTCTTGATAATCTTTCTATCTCACCTGAAGAGGAAACTGCTCAGTACACCAAGGATTCCTTAATTTCTCAAGCAACTGATTATTCTGACTCAAGCATGGGGAAAGATGAAGCAATTGTGACAAGCAACACATTGCAACCATCTCATACAGCATCTCGTCATACATCTGAGTCTGTTGATAGTGATCTGACAGTACTTAACTCTTCTCCAGAAACCTTAAGCATTTTAAAGGATAAGGTTAGTTCCATTTCTACCACATTTCGAACAATCATATATAAAAGCATACCAGACCAGCAAGTTGGTATTATTACTTCTAGCACCAAACAAGTGGAGACTGTAAAAGCTGGACAAACCCCCACAATGGTTCTACATGAGCTTAAAACATCAACAAGTGCATCCCACAATTTTACAAAGGAAGCAAAGGAGGAGAATGAATTAATTTCTGGAGGTACAGAAAGTCTAAAGCCAGACAATGTAACTTCTGAGGTTATTACCAAGGATAATGCAATCATTGATGTAGATACTATCTCAACAGCTCAGGTTTCTTTCTTTTATCCAACTGTCAAGACAGATGAAGCTAGTGAAATAGCAGCAAATACATTGACACAAAAGCTTAGAATAATGGAAGAACCAGAGGGTTCAGGAACTGCTAAGTCTGTCATTGTTACTCCCACACCAACATTTGTGTCTGCTGCTTCTGAATCTGAATCAGCTTCACTTACAAGTCATGGCATAACTTCCACATTGAGGACACAACCTGACCCAGCAAAAACAAGTGAAAATCCTGATTCTTCTGTAAAAGTGATAACATCCCATGTCTTCTCTATGAGTAGTACTGAAAAACCAACTCTTGACACAAGGGATACAGTCTCAGATGACCTTGACCAAAGGAGCTTTACTCTAGCCACAGCTGATAGTAATATTTCTAAAAACACCACTCCATTATCTAAAACAGTCAACGCAGAAACTCCAGCTTCCATGACAGCAGAACCCCTCATGACTACTCAAAAGAATGACACTCAAACTTCACGCATTAGTGGAGTTTCAGAACAAAACAAAGAATTGTTATCCATCAGCGGATCAGCTTCAGTTCCAACTAATGGAGAAATTACATCAACATCTGGTGGAATATCGCCAATGGCATCTATGGTCTCTTCTCCACAAAGCACTTTAAAGTCAAAGGTCACAGTTCAGTTCTTTACCACTTTTGCCTTACAACCGGATGCAACCCAATCCATGGAGACATTTCAACATGCGCGATCTGATCATCATCAATTTAGAAACGATAGTTCTTTAGATACACAAAACCCCCAGGAAAACCTTTTCTCTCAAGATGTAGCATTCACTACAATTCTCCCTACAAGTCATCAAGGAAGTCACTTAACAAAATTCACAGCTATTGAGCCTGCAGAGTATTCTGTGACTGATGCTGGATCTGTGTTAAAAGATGAAAAGACACTCAAACCAAAAACACCATCTTTAGACACTAATTATATTAATACCATAGATTATCCTGGCCCAGACTATGACCTTGTAGATCCTAGCAGAGTCGAATCAGCTCCTAAATACAACGATTCAAAAGAAATGAAAGATTCTTTAGTTAAATCACAAACTCCAATTAACACATCACCAATCACATCATATGAGAGTGGTTCAGAAAGCACCAGTAGCTCTGAAGAAAGCATGACCTTGGCAAGTACTGCTAAAGTGGAAAGTTATGATGATGGGAAAATCACCTCTGACCTCCTGTCTCCTACTACTACCATGACATCTGTCCTTGATTCAGGACATGGGTCTGCTAATTTAGTAAGTACATCCGTCAAGCCTTACAAACAAAATATCAGAAGACTGGGAGAGCAACTATTATTGACAGATGATATCCTTGCTGTATTTAAAGAATATTCAACAGCTGCTTCAAAGACAGAAACTTTTAGTTCTGATAACACTTTGGTCAATGAAAAATATCTGAGCACAGTTTATACAGAAGACAGTGAATTGACCTCAAGGACCCCTGCAAAGTCTTCGTCAGCACCGATGCAAAGCATGCACGGGTCAGCTACATCTGTGGCCACCACAGCTGTACCCCTTCCTGTGGAAGATGACAAACAACTTGGTAACTTACCATCACCTGCTACTGAAGGAGAACTCTCTCCAGAAAAAAAGGAAACAACAACCTCGCCCCCTATAGGATGGGATTTGGGGCACACTGTTCTTGGCGAGGCAATGGAAATCCCTGGTAGGTTTTCCTTACAATTTAGTAACATTGTCATAGTGTTAGTATTTTTAAAGTTGTCATTCTTTTATTTTTTACTAGGACTATACTCTTGTGCCAAAAACATCTGCCTAAATGGAGGGTCTTGCTACAAAAGTGGGAGTGTCCTGTCTTGCAGCTGTGCTCCTGGTTACACTGGTCCTCTGTGTGAAAATGGTATGAAAACCTTACTTTATACATAAAATATATTTGATGCAGCCTAGTACATTATAACATGGATTATGATGTTTTTTCCCCACACAGATATCGATGAGTGTCAGTCAAACCCTTGTCGCAATGGAGGCACATGTATCGATGGACTGGCATCCTTTTCATGTGTTTGTCTTCCAAGCTACACTGGACTCTTTTGTGAAAGTGGTAAGTTTTTGTTGAGTCTGTATTCAAACACTATTTTTCTTTTATTTTTACATAGAGTTACCTAGCTTCAGCTGCATGTTTATACTGTTTAGCTTGCTTAGAAATTCGAATTACATAAATAAAAAAACCAACACCATCATTCAACCACTTAGATTTGGCAAACTGTTGTCTTACCTGCTGCCTTCTAGACATTTCTGAGTCACAAGCCATTGTTAACTCATTACCACAAACATTTTCATGGTCTCCTGAAAGTTTAGCCCTAAGGTTTGTATGGTTGGTTCCATCAGTTTCAGACACAAACAGATGACAAATTGTCTGCATATGTTTTTGCAATCATTCTGATGTGAATGTTAGGTCAGAGGGTGTGGTGATGAAAAAATAAAATAAAAACCTTATCCAAAAGACCTTTCTCCTTCAAATTGTTCCCATTTGCCCTCAATACAAATGGTAACCAAGTAAAAAAAAAAAAAAAAAAAAAAAAAACTTAAAGGAGAATCAAAAGTATTAAAGTCCTTGGCAAAAGAATATTGAAGTCCATAGACTATGGGACTAGCCAGTTCTAATAAAACTACTACACAGCTGGCTAAAACAACAAAAATACTCCACCTCATTCTTTTTGCAAACTAACAGTAAAAACATTTCCAAATCTAATATAATTAGATTGTTAAAGCATTTTAGAAATATAGAACATGGATGACATTTAATAGACACATTTTAAGTGTTTTCTAGTGTTTCACAATTTTAGTAAAATGAAGTGTCCATAAGTTACTTAAACTGAAGTGCAAAAAAGTATTTATTTATCTTTTAAATTACATTCGAGGATTTGTCTTACAATGAGCCTGGTGAAGCACACCATACCTAAGCCAGAAGTCTTTTTACTGTAAGAGAACGTTTTAATGTTTTCTGAACAGTCTTTTTGACAGTTTTTATTGTCATACATCAGACAAAGGACTGGCACTTCCAGTGTAGTTCAGCTGCAAAATGTAAGAATAGAACAATGAGTAAAGTTGGAAAACTTTTATAAGTTTCTGGAGAAGAGTTACATGATTAGTTTTAGTGATGAACAATCTTAAGATTTGTATACCAAATGACACCAGCAAAGAAGTGTGTGATTAACTAAAAGCTAGCATCTTGCAAAACCTTTTTGCCAGTGTATTTTCTAAGTGTAACAGCTTTTGAAAGTAACAAAAAAAAGTCCTTGAGAACCAAGTTGACATAGAGCTGAGATGCTATGTAAAGGCTAAAGTGACTTTAAAGGTCTCACAGTAAAGTGCTTGGTTGATTTCTATTAATCAGAACCTATATTATTTTTGGATCCCTCTTTAGTGAGTCAAACACAGACAGTGTAGTAGACACAATGGCATTCAAATTAAGTGTAGCACACACAAAAAAGAGATAAGTGAAGAAACAATATTAATTATTTTAGCTATTTTATGGATGTGGCATTATCAAAAATATATTTTGAAATTCAGCTGTTTTGTTTTTAACTATGTATTTATTAAATATTAATGTTGCTGCAAAGCTGACCCTTGTTTCTTGGTGTAAACTGCAAAAGTAACTTAATGCTAAACAATTTCTATTATGATTTATTCCAAAGTTCATTGGATGAATCTGTTTGTTTAACTTGTTTCCACTGGAATTTTTTTTTTTTGTCTTTCTTTTTTTTCCTACTTCTATGATCATTCAGCATTGTAAAAAGGCCTTCGAGGATAATTCTGCTACATTGTTCCTCTTTCATCTCAAGACAAGCTCAGAGATAATACAGAGATAACTGCGGGCCTTCAGGGCAAGTAGACCCAGGTGTTAACAGTGATGTAGATTCAGCAAGTGATGGCAGGAATGTTTAAAAGATGAAGAAGATTGATGTGTGAAGTACCGCATTGGCTTTATTTTAGATAAATGTTGATCTTGGGAACTTCGCTATCTGTCTTTGCTCAGACACGGAAACCTGTGAGTACGGCTGGCACAAGTTCCAAGGCCACTGCTACAAACACTCCCCCCAAAGGAAAAACTGGGATTCAGCAGAGCGAGAATGCCGCATCCAGGGGGCTCACCTCACCAGCATCCTCTCACACGAGGAACAGCAGTTTGTCAACCGTAAGTTAAAAATGTTATTTACGGATTGTCATTTAAGTGATTCTTGAACTATAGTTGCAACTAATATAAATAAGGTGGTGTTAAAAAGTGCAAATGCTAATGCTATTCTGTTTTTTTTTAAGTTTTGCTTTTGAAAAGCTCTAAAAAATGTAAATTAAAATACATTCTTCTATGTTATATTGTACTCTTGCAGGTCTTGGACAGGACTACCAATGGATTGGCCTAAACGACAAAATGTTTCAGAATGACTTCCGCTGGACTGATGGAAGCGTTGTGGTAAGATTTCTTTCACACCTATTTGTGTTTTCACAAATGTGACACAGTATAAATATTTATACAGATTACAGATGTCATCATGAAAGGAGAAATGTTGACTTGCTCAGGATTTCCTTCTCTCTAGTAAACACACCAGGACACACCATTCAGTTTGCTTTGTGGATGTCTCCAAAATATAAAAAAAAAACAACAAGTTTAGCAAACTTTCCTCTCTTGACAGATAAGTGTTTAATTACAACATGTTGTTAGACTGGTGTCTGGGAAAGGGGATTGTTAGGCAGTGAAGGAGACAGAAAGAAAGGTCAGAGGTTAAAAAATAAGCACAGGCCTCCCGTGGAGGCTGATTTAGAGGTGACGACGAGTGAGGTGTGAGTGATGCTTTGTGGAGAGTAGGTCTGGCAGGCAAGCACTGGTACAGTCCCTCTTTATTTCTCACACTCCTGAGGGAGCACAACCAAGAGGAAGCCACTCAGGGGAAAGGCCACAAAACAGGCAGGCAGACAGATGGACAGCACCTGTGTCTCACTGCAATGAGGAAAAAAAAAAGGAAAAAACTAGAAAAGCCCAGGGGGTCTAAGTGGGTGGTCACCTCTGCTTCATCAAAATAAATATTAAGATGGTTTTAAACTACTGTAAAGTATTTTGACTGGGAAACGCTGCAGTGTCTCATAAATGCAGGCAGTCGCAGACGTGTGTTTGGCAGCATGCCCGCTAAGTTTGGACGATCAAAGTTTGTTTGAATTTTTCGAGGAGGATGCAGCCCTGCTGGGCAGTTGATGGGTTAACCATTTGTTGAGCTGAAGTGAGCAGAGCAGGAAGTCGCAGTGTGTTTGTCAGCCATAATGACAGAGTAACAGGGCCTGCAGGCATGATTGGAGGAGACGGGGTGGGTGGAGGGGTCACAACTTTGAAGAAACTGTTTGAACCTAGAATGCGCTGAAAGACTGCAGTTAGCATCAGTTCCAGCTTGAATGCCCCACAGCTCCACAGCTGTGTGTATACTGTAGATGCACATCTGCAGATGGCGAATTACACACAAAATAGTAAATGTATGGAGAAATGTCATCACAAATCGGTGACTGTCCATTAACATAAAAACACATACAAATCTTTAACTTGGATCCCAAACATGCCAAGAGGATAAAAATTCCATCACTGAGTGATATACAGCTCCAAATGGGATCTTATTTCAGGAAATACATGTCTCAGAAGATCCACATAACTTTTGTTTTGTCATATACTATAGTATTGGGTGAGCAGTGATGTGAATAGGGATGAAGTGCACTTGATGAATGTGGGGTTTTTATGCAATACTCCTCCTTTCTTCAATCTGAGAGTCAGATGCTACCAATTTTCTGACTTGAGCTGTGGCTCTGAGGTTTTCTAGCTCCCTCATGTGGACAACACAGAAGTTACACCAAAAGCAAACAGCTTGAAACAAGTTTCTAGAACACTTATATATGTGCTGTATATTTTCAGCAAAACCTGGTGTTGAAATAACGTAAACCTAATCAGAAACACTGAGTCATATTTTAATATTTAAGTATAATGTTGATGTAAAAAAATGACATAAATATGGTAATTTTCAGCAACAAGAATCATATATCTGATTTTGTAAATGCATAAAGTCCCCAGATTAGTAAAAAGTGGCAAAGATATAAACAATTGTAAACAATTTAATTTAATTTATTTATTATTATTTTTTTTTAAGATGAATGACATCATATCATCAGTTCTTGGACATTTAAGGTTGTATTTGATAATAACAAGAACTTAAAAATGTATCCATATGATATCACTACAAGAGTGTTAAAAACAAAATAATAATCTTTTTGATATGTTTGGTAGGGGTGTAACAATTAATTAGTGAATTAAATATCTTTTTCTAGGATTCAACCAGATTGTTCTTTAACTTAATTAAAGTTATGAATTGAATCAAATCGACCTATACCATTATAAAATTGTTTGAAACTTGAATATCTTGATCGCATCGATATTGGAAGATGCCGTTTTGGGTTGAGGCACGGTGGGCTAATTTATATTATATTATATAATAATTTATATTTAACGCAAAAAACACCATCCTCCGTCACAGAGGACAGCATACACATGATGGCAGTAAAAAAAAGGATTAATCCATCATTACAGTCCAGTCTGTGGAAATGATTTGGATTTTACAGACATGTGACCATACATAGTGGTAGAATCTTCCAATAATGTTTAATGATTGCAAGAAATAGAAGGAATCTTGAAAACTTTAGCTGCACTGCTCAGTACCCAGGTATTTATCTCTGAGTCACACTGGTTGATTTTTTGGCTAAAGATTTTCTAGATCAATTTTCGGTCAGATAATTGGATTGTTCAAATTGAACCAATGGATCATATCAATAACCACAAATTACGATATGAATTGAACCGTTTCTAAGACAAATCACTACACCTCTAATGTTTGTCTTGACTAAAATTCCTCTATGTTAAAAAAAAAAAGTTACTAATGTCTTTAAAAGCATTACATTTGAATTCTGATCTGTTTGCAGCAATATGAACACTGGAGACCCAACCAGCCTGACAGCTTCTTTTCCACCGGTGAGGATTGTGTGGTGATGATTTGGCACGAGGATGGACAGTGGAACGACGTTCCTTGCAACTACCATCTAACCTACACCTGCAAAAAGGGCACAGGTAAAACACACGGCTCAGTACAACAACTGCTCTTGAACGATTAAACGACGACTACAATACAAAGCTTATTTGTTGTTTCTGTTCATCAGTGGCCTGCAGTCAACCCCCTGTGGTAGAAAATGCCCGCACCTATGGAAAGAAGCGGGAAAGGTATGAAATCAACTCGCTGGTGAGGTACCGGTGCCAGACAGGGTTCATTCAGAGACACGTTCCCACCATTCGTTGTCGTGGAGATGGACGATGGGACGTTCCAAAAATCACCTGCTTAAACCGTAAGTATAGCTTCTGCATCTCCACCTGCCGACATTTGTGATGCAAGATTGTGACAAGTGCAATTTTGGTAAACCTGAGTTTATTTCATTTCAGCTTCAAGCTACCAGAGAAGGTTTATTAGAAGGCATCAACACAGAAGTTTGTATAGCATCAACAACTTCAAAAAGTGGCAGGAGGACCCCTTTCATTCAGGCTACAGGCGCTACCGGGGACGGAGAGACAGAAATGAGCACAAAAGAAAAAAGGCTGTTAGCGCCAAGTAAATGAAATGCAGCTGCCTGATAGCTGTTCACGAAGAGGAAAAGCCAAAAAAAAAAAAAGCACAAGGGGAGAAGCTCATCAAAGGAACCAAGAGGATAAAGTACTATTTGTTTGCATTTTGAAAGACTATGGAAACTTATGAAGTGCCTTAAATATGTTATTAAGAACACTTTTTGTATAAAAGGGAACTTTGATACATCCCAAAGCTGCAGTTTGCCAATGGAAAGCCACATTTTCTGTGTCAGCTATTTAATATCATCACAAGTGTTTCTTATTAGCAGCTTTACTTTTCAGCATGAGCTGCATTCATGTAAATAATGAAGCTCTTTCAAAAGGAAAATGGTACACAAAGTTTTGATGATCCAATGCTGAATTTTCTTAACACAACTAAAAAAATTAATTAATAAAAAAAAAAAAAAAAAAATTGGGGGAAATCGGTTTCATAGGATTTAAGTTTTTCAGATTTCTTGTCTAAAAATGCAAGTTTAGGGAACTTTCCAGAGAAAACAGTTTTTTTGCTGGCAGCTTTCAGACACCAAACATTCTGCTTTTTTTTTGTTATTGAATCTCTTTAGCTGTGTGCAATGTCAGCTGGAATATTTAAAGAGGTATAGCAGAAAAAAGGTTTTATGAGACAGAAATCAATTTATTTTTGACTACATGAGGAAAATGTGCCTTTAGCAGCCCAATCAATCGCTTAACTTCTGTCATGTTTACATAGAGTTGTTCTGCCTTTTTCTAATCCTAGCAAACATTCTTCTCATGTATTGCTGCTCCCTTACATCAAGTTTTCCTATGAGGTTTGTCTAACTTGTGCTTTTTTTTTTTTTTCTTCACTGAGAATTTTTTGTTTTCGTGGTCACGTATTCTCAGCCACTGAGTGAATGTAATTTGTGAAACACTCAGAAAGACTTGAACGTACGACCTGTTTTTTAGGCAGAGATTCCTATAATTTATTTTCAAGCTGCTCTTGAGCTCTTCACTTGTTTTCTACTGACAGGTAAAATATGAGCCCACCACCTGGGCCGGCGCTTTTTCTTTATTTTTTATTTTTTGAATGCGCGTTTGTCAAGAGCAGAGACCCATTCACACAGTCTAAATAGCATCCATTGAAGATGAGAAACTGCTGAGCGGCATGAACAATGTGCACGACTTTTCAAATCTTTAACGCTGTTAGTGGACCAAGGAAATCTAAAGGGCCACATCAGCAATAATATGCAATGACTTTGTTTTATAATGGGCTGAATATTTGTACAAGTGGGTGGTTTTGTGTTTCAACAGTGTTTTTCAATGCTGTTAGGTTTTGACTGCCTGTGAATGTGTTTTAGACCTATTGTGCACATAATACCGTTTCATATTTATGAAAACCATTTAAAAACAACAATATTGTAATGTGAATGTCTAGGATGCTTGTGAATTTCTGTTAAAGATGAAAATGTCTGTTTTTTGTGTTTTTTCCTGTTTAAATAACTAAAGAAATAAAAATAAATATATGAATATTTTAAAGCTTCTAAGACGAAAATTTATTTTTTATGGTTATGGAGTTGAAAAAGCTGCAGTTTCATTCTTTATGTATTGTTTGTTTAGTTTTATCACTTCAAAAATGTCCAGAACTCTGAATGACCGTAGAAATGAGAATACTAGGTAATTTCACAATAGGCAACACAGTTATTTGACCAGCAGGTAGTGCTATCAGACTAAAACAGAAAGCTGAGCTTATGTGGTTTAGGTTTTTATTACTTCCATTATCCACTTTCATGTCAACGTGTCAAAAATCCTACAGAGAATATAACATTTTCACTGAATCACACTTTTCAGAACAAAAACTTCACACTTTTAAGCCAAATAGAATATTCTAGGGCTTTAGCTAAGACTTGGTGATGTTAAATGAGGCAAACTGATAAAGTGGCTGAAGATCTTTGAGATTTTCCGAGTTGGTTGATTCTACTATATCACACACTCAACAAGTAAATGAAGTCCCTCGCTGTTAATAAGCAGACACTTTCTGAGAACAATCCGGTCCCAGAGTGCCCCCTTATGCAGCCGTCCCCTCTACTTCACAGTGACATTACTGCCACAGAGCATCATTCCCTGGGTAACCGCATTCACTGATGTAACCTTTGTGTAAGTTAGGTTGCTGTGGTTTTCCCTGTGACTGGCCACCCTGTCATTAGACCAGACTTGACTTATGATTAAAGGCTACTCTGAGGTGCCCCAGTGAGAGTAAAACCTGCAATCTGGCCTCATGAAATGCAGATGTCCCATGGCTCAGGGGAAAAAAAAACCTGGACCCTGTCTTACATATTTCCCTGAGATTTAACAAGATTTTACCCTTCACTTTCGCAACTGAATATGATTTTTGTTGTAATTTAAACCTACTCAAAACTTGATGGTGTTGGCTTTATAATTATCGGGTGATACACTGCAAAAACAGGCTCCATTGATAGATTTCCTTTAAATAAGCCAAAAAACTATCAGTGGGTTAAGAAATATAGTCTTACCTTAGATTTTAAGTTTAATAAAATAAATCCCAGTCACTAACACATAATTTATTAAGGATTATTTTGATTTTGAAAAAATTCGATAGGATTTTTTTCTAGCAGACAGAAACCAAAACATTTTTTTTCTTGAAACCAATAGTCTTACAGATTCAGTTTTTACAGTGTGCTTTTCACCATGTTGTAACAGAAACCACAGAGGCAAAAATGAAACACAACCTTGCTTTATACCAAATCATTGATCTGCCAGCCTTAAAATAGAATTGAAAAAAAATCAATTTGTCTGTTTTTTATGTTAATGTGTCAAAATTCCCTAAAGTTGTGTTTCTTCAAAGAAAACAAAGTTGCATAACTCACATTTTGTGTCGGTGTCTTGCTGTATCCACCTGAACTGGACTCTGTTCTTGGACGACATCACTCCTTGGGTGTATTCAGACTGGAAGAGTCCATTGGTCCGGACCGACTCAGCTTAATTTGATTCAGATCGAGTTCTGATCCTTGCTTTTGATCTGTATTCAGACTGTCGTCAACTGGACTTGTCTGTTCTGGACCAAAGCTTGTAAACAAAACCACGTGACTACAGATCTCTTCGCTCGTTGGTCAGGAATTACAAGGGGACCGAGAGAAAGAATAATGGAAGTTTTAAGCTTTACAATCCTTGTCGAGATAGTTCACCTACTCAAACGTTGTCATTTGCTGAACAATTTTGAACGTCTACATCAGATACAACACTTACTTTTGCTACTTACTGCGGCAACATGCTTCAAGCCCTTTACTGAAGAGACATCCGCAATAAAGGTAAGCTAAAATGACAGATTGTCATGAAAACTGTTTTAGAGGAAGCAACACACGTCACAGTAAGAATTGCTTTAATGAACCTGCCTTCATCCAACCATATTTCAATAAGTTGCTGTTGCATCGTTGCTCCACGTTTGTCTGTTTACATCACATAATGATCAGCTATGGTGGCCGTTTTGATTCAGTTGTTCTGACCCGAGCACTGAGCCCATTCAGACTGCAAACATTCAGAGGGATCTGGAGCTCAGTCTGATTGGAAATTAACCAAGACCATCTCAAAATATGGGTCTGAGATAAGGCTGGATTGATAAAATCGATTAATTGATCTAAGCTTAATAGACCAATCATCGATCCATAAAAATAGAGATAAATCTAGTACATAAAGTTAAGTCTGCTAGCTTGATTCTAACGTTTAATTAAATTTCCTATAGGATGGCTAATGTTAACGCTGAGTCAACCTAAACATAAATTTCTGACTAAATAATCATCTTAATACTCACAGCCATGAATTTTCCAGATTCTTTTGGAAACATTTTATTAAAGCAACTGTTTGTGGTCCAAAGCACAATTTTTGCTCATACTTTTCTTATTCTTCTTAAAAAAAAGTGTACTGCTATTAATGCTATTAATGTGTTTCTTTACAAATGTGTCTAAATGTGTAAACTGTGTCAACTCAAAATTGAATTGAATTAGACTGAATTGAGAGGATCGAGAAAAAAAATACACTGGAATTGAATCAATCCAGACTGGTGAATCTAATCGAATTGATTCTGGTGAATCTAATAGAATTGATTCAGGAAATTATTATTGATACACAGCCCTAGTCCAAGAACTGTTCCTGGTTCCAAACCAATGTCTGCTTGGATTTATTCAGACTGAAAATTTGTTATGGATTCTCAAGGAAAATGAACTCTGGTTCACTTTAAGTGAATCAAATGTGTCCAGTCTCAATGCAGCCTTACTTTCTGATTCTTCTTCTTCTTCTTTTTTTTTTTTTTTTTTTTAATAAAAGGAGTTGTTCTGGTTGAAATAAAACACGCATATAAAAGTAAGTTGTCAGATTTTTTTCTGTTATACATAAACCTCTGTTTAGCAGCTTGATCACTTCTGCTTCATTGCTTTTTGAGTCCCCCCCCCATTTATATTACACTGAAAATTCAAATGAAAAGGAACACTGAAACACTAGTATTAAAGTTGTACTCTTTATTAAAAATTCAACCAAAGAGGGGCAAAAGATACAAAACATATTTTAGTTTTCCATGCACATGTGTGCAAACACACATCTAAAGTAAGTAGCATATGCCAGTGGCCATGAATAGAAGAATGAAAAATAATACAGAGGGACAAAACTGTGAAACACATTTTTCAATCAATTTATTGATTGGGGTACAACTCTAACTTACAGGGTTACAACACACAAACTCTGATCTAGGTGACAGACAACTATCAATTCCAATTGTCACTATAAGTCTATTACTAAATTTGAAGTCTATTAGACAAATAGGGATTAGTATGGCATTGAAAACACTTAGAAACAATTGGAAATACTGTTGGTTGGTTCAGTCAAATCTGACAGTGTCCACCAGTCATCCATTAGTGTTTCCTCATGTGGTTGTTAAAATACGATGTTTAATGAGAAAAATATCAATATTTCTACACATTCTGAGGTTGAGGGGATACAAGAACTATCTAGTCCTGCATGTGTGAGTTTTAAAACTACAAGAAAGAGAAGAATTTAATTAGAATTTCACTTGTAAAATCTTTGACAACTGTCAAGAAGTCAATATTTAAAATAAAATAATAAAAAAAATGTTGCTTGAATGTAAACATTATGCATGGTGTTTTGCATAAGAAATAAAGTTACTTGTACCTGTTGGTTGATTGGTGATCAGGAGGTGAAACATTTTATGAAAATCGAATTCATTGGAAAAACGAAGATAAAATCAGTAATACTGTTGTTGGTTTGATCATAAAGGTTTGAGTCAAAGAAATATATTTTTTTGCAGTTTTAGACATGAAAAAGCAGTTTCAACACAAATAATTGCAGTGAGACATGCATGTATATCATAAACTCAACCGTCAAGCCAAGTTATGTTTATCACATTGTAATCAGTGTTGTCCTTCGCTGATGTGATACTTGATAAAACACAATATCACACGATTCCAGAAACATTTTTCAAAGCAGCACATAACTTCTGAACAAGAGCACAACTGCTCTCCCTCTTCAACTTCACACCTTTTAAAGATGTCAACCACTAAGTTCTTGTGTCAGTACATCGGATGAACCCCCAGCAGCCTTATAAATGTACGAACAGCTGGAAAAGAAAGGAAGCAACAACCATTCTGTTGCTTGTTGCAAGATTTTAAGAAATGTGTTTTAGTGTTATCGCAATTTTAGAAGAACATTGACTTCATGCTAGTTAATATCCAAAGGGTATCTGCTTTATTGTGGATTTTAATTGGCTGTTGTTGCAGCTCTTTGGTGATTATTTTCTCCATCACTTTCTGCTGCCCTCACTGCTCAGGCCTGAAGCAGTAGACACCGTAAGACTTTTTCTTTTTGTCTGGGAATCCAACAAGACGGACAGCAGCTTCATTTGGGCTGCAGTTCTTACGGGGGTTGGAAATAGGGTAACGGACACTTCCGTCCGCCAGCCATCCGGCGTCACAGCGATCGTAGCCCTCAAGCCTCCAGGCGGCAAACATGTGGCCCACTTTGGCAATTTCTGCGCCGTCATCCAGGCATGCCTGCACAGCTTCATCAAAACTCAGCCTTTCTGGCTGCACCAGCCAATAGAAATGTCCTGATGAGAGAGACACAGAAACCGTGGTTAAATTCAGAAATGTCCAAATTTTAACTGATCCGCTAGAGAATTTGTGATCTAGTTTGAATGGAAAACTTATTTTAACAATAAAAATTTCAATAATAACATTTTGAAAAAGCGTAAGCTTACCACTTAGTTTAGAGGCAAAGCAGAACACATCAAAGCGGCTGGTTTTCTTGTTTCGCTTTCCATAACTTCTAAGTCCTGGGGCATTTTGGGAGCCACCACAAGGCTCTCTGGGTTTGTTGATGGGATACTGCACAGTTCCGTCATTTAGCCAGCCAGCATTGCACCAGTCAAAGCCATCTTCCCATTCCTGAAACAGCTGTTCAAATGAGGCGACTACAGCACCCTGGTCTGCACAGGCCTTCTCAGCATGCTCAAAGTTTAGGATATAGCGGCCCCCATGCGGGGAGTATGGGAAGACGACACCTGGAAAAAGGGTCAAAAGCTATTTAGGAATACAGGCGAAAATTTTGCATATTTAAACTGTTAATCTTGAGCATTTGTTTTAAGTCACTATAATTTCTTTCATTGTTTTAGGCTTCACAAATAGTTTATACAAAGTATACAAATGCTTTAGTTCTACACCAGACAAGACTGTACTTAGTTGACATTTGTAGAGATAAATTAGGAATAAAAACCATAATTAATCGGAATTGATAAAACTTGAAACCATTTGATTATTTTCAAAGGTGAGAAGTGGGTTAGCAACCCTTCACCCCATTGATGAACTATTTTTTTTTTTTTTGATGAGCTGTAAAAAAGATAAATCATGAACAAGCTTTAAAAAAACAGTTTTGTAGTAATCCCAAAGCTATAAAAAACAATTTTTGTTTAATTTTATTTCAGAAAAAATTTTAACTGACAAATTTAAACTCCAATGTGAAACTATGGAATGCAAGGAAAGTTCCACTTTTTTACAAAATTAATGTAAGAAAAAAAAATATGACAGTTTCCTTCCTGTAAAATGTTCCGGATTATTTGGTGAGTGTTCAAATCCTGGCACACTCTCTTCACTCTTAAGAATTCTTCCTAAACAGCTGGCTTTGGAGGACATCCAATAGACTCACATTCTGTTCCTCCAGATCATCTCTTGAGAATTTCAGTGATCAGTTGAGGGGATTATGAAATCCGGTTGACTGTTCATTATATCAGAGTGGAGGTCATTGTGAAACATCATGTTCTTGAATGGAAACCATTCAGGAAGGTGGAAAGAGGAAAATGTGGTAAATTAATGGATTTTAATTTTGACTTTTGTGCTTCTTAAGCAAAACGTTTAAGTTATTTTATTTTGAAAATCTCCTAAAATAAATGTGTTGAGTTTATAAAGTTTAACTTTTAAAGAAAGCATTTGTTTTTTACATTCTGTTGACACAATTTGCGAACATGGTTAAGTTTAGTTGTTTCATTCCCTTCTCTGAAAAATTGTGATAAAATACACAATCTTAAAGTTGTGCTGTGTTGCTTAAAAAAAAAAAAAAAAACCCTTATTTTTGGATTGGGTTTTGTTTAATATTTTCCAGGATAAATCATCTGAAGTTTTTAGTGGTATCAGAGGTGTACCAAAGAACAACCATATTCTCCTCGTTTAATGCTAAATAAAATTAATTCAAATTTAAAACAGCTGGAACTTTTGTAGAGGTTTGGATGTAAGGCAGTCAAATAAGAATTAAACTGCTTTGCAAGAAACAGATGCCACTTAAGAAAAAGGAAAACATCAAGGTAGATTTATCAAAGTGTTAGAGTAAAACAGGGCTAAAAAACAAATATTCACCTTCTGGAGCATTGGACTCCACCACCAAGTCATAATCCATCTCGATGTCGTCCTCTCCATTGATGATCTCACAACGGTATCTTCCAGTGTCATCCATGGACACATCGGAGATCACTAGTGATGCATCATTTTCACTAGTCTTCTGCAGATACTGCCGGTTGTCAAAGCTACTAGAACCCCATCCATGGGATCCCATGGACCCCACCACAAAGTTAAACGAGGAGTTTTCATCGTCGGCTTTGTACCACTCAACTCGATGTCCAGTTATTGAGTCTTCTGAGGAGTGCAGTTTGCAGGGCAGTGTGACAGTTTCACCCAGTTTAGCTTTAACTAAACAAAAGAGAAGAGAAGAGGATTAAGCAGTTATAAACTGTAAATTCATGAAATTTTTACTTTGTTTAAACTGGATCTAGAATATTTAATACAGATTAAAAACTAGCTTGAAGTAGCAGAAGTTTGTGGGATAACGATAATGAAAAATTGAAAATGCAGTTTCCTGAGTCTGATTATCCACAGTTTTGGGCTTCAGGCAGTCTTCCTCCCCTAGAGCCAATACTCCTCCTCTGTCTCTTTCCTGCTTATGTCAAGTCTTGGCAGTTGTTTCATCGAGCCTTTTGTTTTCTCAATATTACCTTTCGGAATGAAATTCTCATGTTTTATCCACTACATCTGATTTATGTTAAATATGTCAAACCCAAAAAGGAATACAAGAAAGAAAAACTCCTCTTTTGCCAAACTTCTCTGCTCTTCCGAGCCAATTCAGGTCACCATTTAGCTAAAAAACGTTCGAGTTTTAGTGCAGCACAAAAGGTTTCCATCATCTCCCTGACCTCCATGCTCAGACCTTCAAAGCTTTTCTTTGGAAGGCTCTAACTGGCAAAACAAGGTTTGTGCCAGGGAATAATAGGCACCAGATGAATAGATGTGCAGGACTTTAGAAGTTGCTCAATCACAAGCAAAAGAATAAACTAAACTAAATAAAAGTTTTGTAAAGCTCTATTGTACCAGAAAACGCATTGACGGGGAAGGATAGCCTTATTTTCTGTCTTGGTATCCGCGTAAAAACAAAACTAAAATAAAAACCTGTCTCAAAAATACTCAAAAAAAAAGAACTCTTTGTTTAATTATTTGACAGATTCAATATTCAGTTTAAATATTTAAGAATGTTTTGTTAACAAATCATTTATTTGATTTATATTGGATCACCTATGACTCTGTGTTGATTAGGGTTCAATTCTAAAGTACTAATCTGGATACAGACTCTCCCAGTTGTTCAGTCTAACCATGGATCTCTACCACATAAGTGCGAGCTCTTCTACATGAGGATTTCATTAGTAAAAATGCTGCTGGCAAACTTAATCTGTCCCTCAGTTCCAGTTCGTGCTACCTTATACTTCTCATTTTTCTCTTTCCCTCCAATAAAGCTTCTTACTCCAACTACTTCTGTTGCAAAATCACCACACCCAGTAACCCTATGCAACTTGGTCAACGAGATGCCAGGTGTGCAATGATGTAAGAAACACTCTTTAGGTTGCTTATTATTAATGTCTTTCAAAGCACTGCAGTGTTTAAAAACAGTCTGGATATGAATCATTCTGGGGGATTTTGCCTGTGAGAAGTGACTCATGACTTTTCCTGCAGTTTTGGGTGGTCATGGCTCAGTGGATTCAGGATTCAAGACACTCAAGTGTAAATAGAACAGTAAGACAAGACATGTTTTGTTTGTGCAGTGTAAAAGTTGGCCACTGGATTTAGTTTTTTTTAACTTGAAATGTGTTACTAAGGGCACAGCTAAAAAAAAATATCTGTGCCAATTCATCACTTACAGACCTTGGAACATATAACTCTTCAAATTAGCATAAAAACTTCAGGCGCTGGTGGAAAATTAGGTTTACTGTAAGACATCATCCGCCAAGAAAAAGACTTTAATATTGAAGGTAATTTCTAAGTTTCACTTGCTTCTCTGTTCTTCCATTAAAATAATGTGGCCCCTGTTTGGCTGGGTGCTTTGTGCCAATTAAGAAACAGCTAATTGTGTGCAGCCACATCCTCTTGGAAAGAAAAGAAAGCTGTGCATTTCACTTAAACACCTGCTACAATTTTTACCCTAAAGCCAAAGGCAAGGCTAAAAAATTTTATTTAATATGCAAACGTGTGGTCAAGCAAGTCAACATGGACTTTTTTTAAATGGGCAGCTTGGGACTGACAACACAGCAAAGGACTAAGTGGCCACATGTGTGCAGGAGGACAATAAACAGCTGCAGCCAAGCCCTACTGCCATTTTATTACCAAGCACTTTGTAAAAGGTTGCATTAGCAAATGATTGGAACCATCTGTCTCTTTGCTATGCTGAACTGTAAATTAGCAGAGATCCAAGTCTGCCCTACATTCTGAAACTACAAAAAGTCTCATTATGTGGTTTAGTGTCCAAAACTGAATGGAAGTCAATGAAAACCCGGTTAGAATCTGTCCTCTCTGAGAGCGTCGAAATCTACTACTGGTGTGCAACCCTGGGCCACACCCTCTGACAGAATTGCAAACCATGAGATGCTTTACAACATCCCACTGATTTGCTCTCCTCCGCTGCGGCTGGCCTGTTTGCTTTAGTGGGGAGAAGGAATTAACAAGCACAGCTGGGACAAGCGCAGCAGACCACCCCCTCCAGTTCACACCGATCCAAAAAAAAAATGTTTCCGGTGTTCTGTCAAGCATGACAAGCACAAAAACAAAGCTTTTGTCTTTGCAATCACAAGCACATTAAACTGCCATTAGAGTGAATTGTTAAATTTCACCCAAGATTAATAAAGACGATGCAAAAGCATCAGATCTGGTTCCAGTGAGCCTGAGCACAGTTTCAGGTCAGGCGCCAGCCGTAGTCTGTTTCCAACTGAGCTCCTTTTTCCATCAAGCTCAAGCAAGTGGGCCAAGCTTCACTAACCAATCGCCACAGTAAGCATTATAGTTAACAGACTGTTACCTCACAGGGAAAGACAGAGTCATTTGGCCGCCGTTCAGCACAGGGCTCTATACATTTGGCTGTGGGTCATTAATCTTTGCTCCGCTCTTGTCAGACTGTCTGTTACCATGGCTGCTTTCCAAACGCTCCCAGGGCTACAGTTAGTCAGTAGGTGTAATGACAGGCAACACCCCATGAACAGACAGTGTGTTCTTGTTACAGAAGTATAATCTCGTGCACGATATAGACATTTATAAAGCATGTGAACATGATAGTCCCATCACCGGCCTGTGGGAGTATTTTCAACATCGTAATAAAAAGGGCTAATCCTTTCATTGTGCCAAACTTCATCTTGCAGGGGAGCTGTTTCTTCTCCACCTTGAAAGGAAACACCAGAGGAATCCTTAATTTGAAATCCACTGAGTCAGCTTGCAGGGCTGCTGAAAGCGCATTAAATATCACTCGATCCATTCAGCATGAAGGATTGTGGCAAACCCTTTTTCTCCCCTCATCACAGAAGTAGATTTGCTCTACAATTGTGGAGTTCACATCTCAGAAATTACAATAAAATCATTTTTTTTACAGAAAAATATATGCACATTTATTTGAATTTATTTGCTTTTTTTTCCCCAAACCAAACAAAGAATATACATTCAAAATGAAACGACAAGCACTACTAGTCTAGTTTCATCCATTGCAGCACTTGTGACCTATTTAAACAACCAGCGGTATTGCTGGTGTGCTTTTCATTCAGTAGAGCGAGCAGTTATCCCGCTCTGAATGACAGGGTAATTTATTCACCAGCTTCCCTGTGCTGAGGCGGCCTGCATGCAAGTCACAGAGTTAAAGGGTGAGTTGCAGTCTAGTCTGTGTGTTATACCCAGGAGATGACTCTGTTACCCGTTTCATCACAATGACCCTGTTGTTGTCTAAGCCTGTGCTGTGAAACCACCGTGCCTCCAGATCTCCACATGCATCCATAAACAGCTGAAGCTGAGACATGACCGTTGAATAAAAAAATAAAAAAATCATTTTAATCTTACCTGTTTTTATGCCATGCGTTTCACAGTATGCCCTCCCAGCCAGGGTCAGAGAGATCACTGTGATGCAGAGCAGACTCATCATTTTCTCCTTTTTTTTCTGTTTGCTTTTGGCACAAAAAGGCTGTTCGGTGGAATGAAACAAAATAAAAGGAAAAGGTGTTCTAATAAAACAAATCTAAAAAAGACAATCAGATACCAAATATTCTAGTTCACTGAACTGCCCCCTTTTTGTCTTATTGTGCAGCAGTCGTCTGTGGTGCTACTGGAAAATTTGGTCTCCTCGGAGGTCCAGACAAGTGCCTTTTATTGAAGCCTAGCTTGGTAAAGACCACTCCTCCTCCCCTCAGCCCATCACCATGCTTAGCTCCTTATGGTTCCCCTTTGGCACTTCTTTTATGAAATACTCCCTCCTCTCCCCCATGGGAGACAGAAGAAAAAAAGAAAACCGCTAGACAATAAACTTGGACATAATTATCCGTCCTGTTGGAATCAGACAAAGGACTTTGGAAAAGAAATGCTGCACCAATTACACATCTTAGGTAATATTATTAATGCTGGTGAGATCTAAATATTTATCTTCCGTTGATGAAAACTGAAAGCACATGTTTGCATCTAAAAAAATGCTCATTTTCTGATTTTACTTGTTTTTAATTTAAAATGTGTGTAACTCCAAACTTGAACAGTTTATTGTGTCCATAAAAGGACAAACACATAGTTACACACTACAAGCTTGCATAAAACCTACTTGTTTATACAATCGCTTGATAAAAGCCTGTTAACTGTAACAGTGCTATAAAAAAAGCACACAAAAGGTCTACCAACAAATTGCCTCTTTTTTCCCGTCTCTCCACTGGTGCTTGTATTTACTGTGCTCTCTTGCTTTCCTGTTACTCCTTTTGTTGTGATCTACCGTGGCCACAAAGGTGAGAAACTGAAGTCAGCAAATATCAGCGCTCCCAGCAGTTACTGTAAATTATGAGAGCAGGTTTTCTCTCGGATTTTAGTGACTCGGAGTTTCTCCCAGCAGAGATAGCAGATGCTCTGTGAGGACAGAGGAGCCCCGGGGAGGTCGGATGTGGACTCACAACAGGCCTTCAGGAGCTGTGTGGTCTTTCCTAAACATTTTGTCAAGCTCTGCAGCCGTCTTTGAACGATAGAGTAGACTGCCCCGTTCTTGAGATATTGCTGCTCCTTACTTAAATCATTACAGCTGGGACAACCTAAGACGCTTTCCTTTTTACTCTTATCCTTTCTTTTCAACGCCCCATCTGTCAGTCCTTAAGTCCCACCAGTAAATGACAAGCACCGTACACAGAGGGTTTATGATGTATGATCCAGAAACCTGCCAGTCTCATTTTAGATTGCATCCTCTGGCCCCAGATAGCGGAAAAGAAGAAGGGGGCCCATCTAAGCAATGGCTAAACAAGACTGCCACAGGCCCAGTGCACAAGGGTAAATAATGAGCACACATGGCTTCAGTGTGAGGGCACTGCAGGCCCTCAAGGAGACAGCTGTAATCACCTACAGTACTATACTATCTCGGTGTTTGTGGATTACTCAAAGGATATCAAAGCGGACGCACGGTGTTGAAGCTTTTTTGTTAATGGCAAGATGGCTGTATGAGTGAGCACTTCCTTCCGTTCCAGAAACACACCCTTTTGGAGAGCAAAAAATCTGGGAAACATCTGCTGGAGAAAAGACAAAAATAATTGCTACACAAGATTTTTGCTCAGCCCAATGAGTCAAGAGACATACTGTTCATCTATAAGAGCTGATCATGAAACAAAAGACATAAAAAGCTAAACAAGCTTACTGATCAGTTCATATGTATCAAAGGTACAATGTAAAAGCATAATTGAAAGAGCTGCTGGAAAAACATTTGTCATTGTTATGAGATTAAAGCTGTGTTTTCTTTTAAATAAGTACAAGTGATGAAATTTTACTCAAGTTGTTTTTGGCTGATCTTCCTGCCAAGGACAAGCTGCCAGACAGACAGACACAAATCTCTTTCTCTGGTTGGTTGATTAAACTCAACTTCTGAATAAATCTTTAACCCCTTAAAGTCCCACTACAAACATATTTTCTTTCCATCATAACGTTGTTCCCAGTGATCTTTCATTATGATCAAGAAATTTTTAGCCCATATCAAAAAGCCTTTGCCATTTTTTAAGACTTTGTATGCATAGTGAGAGTAGCTAATTAGAAATACCAGCACATTCTCAACTAGTCATAGATGGACCATTGACTGTATAAATAGGAACTGGACTGACAAACCCCTCCCTTCTGTGTTCCAAATAGGAAGTACCCACGGGTTGCAAGAAGGCCAAAGTCCCATAGACTTCCATTGAAAAACAGACAGTTATTTCTCAGTCATTTTATTTGTCAGAGTAGCCATTTATTCTTTATCTGATGCTTCCTTTTTAGCATGTTCTTTATAATTCAATTTTTTCAAAGATATGTTTTCTTTTTTGCCAGTTATTCGTGTTATAAACTGACCAATCAGATGCCTCAGTAAAAGCACGTGGCTCTCGCTGGCCCCGCCTCCTGCATTTGATTGACAGATTTCCCCAAGCTGCTTTCAGTGGGAGGGGTGTGGCTTTCGAACAAGCCGGAACAAGCTCACTCATGACTGGCAACAGCAGTTTCTTTAAAAACGTGACTCAGCGCAACTCTGTCTAATCGCTGTCGAGGGGTGGCAATTGGATACAATACGGCGGTAGACATATCAGGAAGTGATGGCGGAGGCTCTGGCCTGATTCTGCGAGGGCTGAAGGTAATGCATTTCCTATGGGGGACCTCAACGCTTGCTATGTCCAGTTCGTACTTATACAGTTGATGATATGGACGTATGGTTTGATTGTCATATTTGATGTGCTGGATGTTACCATTAAATCAGGAGTCCCCAACTTTCAGGCCACAAACGGGTAGCAGTCCGAGGGCTGCATGGTACTAGGCCACAGATGCCAATCAGGGGTCCCCCAACCCTCAGGACACCGACCGTGAACGGTAACCTGACCCGGGACCAGTTTCGCATCCATTACAGCGTCCACTACTGCTTCTGGTATCGCGTCCAGTACAGCATCTCGAGGGTTGAGGAATCAAGATTTAACAGCAACAGCCAGCACATCAAAAATCCAGTGTGTCAAAAAACAACGGGTCAGAGACACCCAAAACTTAAAAAAAGTGACACCATATGTTCACATATAACAGGTAGGGAGTGAGAATGTGTAGCAACAACATTTCTGGGTTGTGTGTGAGATTGTTGGCGCAGAGCAATCCCTCTACATAACTGTTTGCACACATACACATAAGCTAATAGCCTCAAACTAACATTAGTGGTGCAAAAATAACAATGAGCCACGTTGGATTCAATCCAGTCAAACAGTTTTGAGCCAGAATTGCAATTCACCACAGCAAGAGTGTTGAAAGCTCATCATGTCTCGCACAGCTAAGCATAAGCGGGCTAGGGTACGCAGAGGGAGAGGAGACTTTGCCACGCCCATTTCAGTAGTTTCATCATTAGTCTGCGCATTTTTAAGCATCCTGTTTTCTGATCCAATGATTTGAATCAAGAAACACTTTGAAGCAAACTTTTAATTGTAAATTCTTTTATACGGGTCTTCTACAATGAAAAACAAAGGCTTCAAGAACATGTTAAAAACATGAAAAACAATGATTTTCTTTGGAGTGGGTCTTTAAGACCCGAGCTAATATTTGAGCTAACCCTCTATACACATAGTCATAAAGTTGAGCAGAATGAACTACAGTTTTAATGGAACACACAATGTGACGTCCACGTATGTCGATCCCATATCTTAAAAGGTAAACCTTCAACCTCATGAAAATGACAGTAAATAATTATATATTACATTATACTGTATATTTCTGGTCTTATCAGTTCAGTGGGACAAACAAGGTTGTTGAAAGACACGCTGTGAAGTCATGCAGAATTTTGGTTAATAATCAATTATGTTTCTTTGAAACTTCAATATTACATATAAAATTAAACTATTAAGTAAAAAAAAAATCACTTTTGATTGAGTTGTCATAAATATAGAAAAGTTACTTGGAATTGAGTGAATTAGGAGAGCCTTCTGGTTCAGCAACCCCCTATAGGTTTGCTTGGCAAACTGAGGCAAGCTCTTATTACTTTCAAATGAGATTCAAACTGGAAGTCCTTTAGGAGAGACCTATGCTGTGAAAAATTGCAACATGAGATACATTTTACCATGTCAAGGGTAATTGAGCTCCCTGATGAAATGATCTTAACTATACATTTTCTTTCTTTGTGAATCATTAATTGAGTGTCTGTGTTTGTCCTCCTTATAGTCAGCTTCATCTACATTACGATCAATAACTAAAAGAACAATAGAACTAAAGAAACGCCTGAAAATCAAAAAGCTGATGGTGTTTAGGGCTCATGTGCAGATGCTTAGTAATGTGCTTACGCAGACTTTCAGGAGAATCGAACACATCTAAAGTCCCGCTTGAGACTCCTTGATGGCTCTGTTGTGTCAGAGCCAGGTCTCAAGGCCATGAGCACATTCACAGCTGGTTTTTCACATGCTGAGCTCCAAGCCTTTGGCCGGACGACATAATTCCTCGTAACATATATCAGCTCTCTGGCTCTGGGCTTCAGAGGTGCAGGATGGTGTGTAGCATCTGAAAAGTGACTATCAAGACTCTTAGGAGTCTGTTATATAAACTTCCCTAAAACATTGGACAGGAAAAGGTCAGGGCTGAAAAAGCACAGGTTATCCCATGTTAAACACATTCACATTAGCCACTGCCAGACATGTGTTCCTCATTATATCCAGCAGTACCACACGTGATCAGGCTTGGAAACATTTACGAGGATGACGTGGGGTTTGTACTCCATGTCTTCTGGTAACCAGTGACGTGTGGTAATGAACAGGACTTCACTGGTCTGATAAAATGAATGGAAACGTATGCCGCTCTGATGGTATTACTTTTTACCACCTTTATAAAGATCATAAAGTAAAAACATATATATATATATATATAAATTATTCCTCGCATTACTTTAATAAACTGATGATTCTCAAAGGGGACGTCCAATAGTGGCCTTCAGTCTGCTCCTCTGGCCGTCCTTACAAACCATCTGTGTGAGGTTCAGGGGAAGGGTCGGGTCCTGCTTGGGAGTTGGACATGTAATCCATTTGTTAGCTTTGGCACCAACACAAAACTCAGTGCAGCAGTTAAGCAAATGGTTTGAATCATTTCGTCATTTTTTATCATCAACCAACGGAGGATCAAAGTGCAGTGATGTGTTATCTGTCACATCTTTCATTTGACATCAAGCTGATTTTAATGCCTCCTCTGGTGAGATGATAAAACTGACGTCCTCTGGTCTTTTGGATTGCTGTTTTGTATAAAAACATTGTATATAATGTTTGTGCTATTTTAGCCTCCACCATATTATTCTAACACTTTCCTGTAACGGTCAACCAGAAACCTAAACATCCCTTATGGAGCTTCCGTCAATTTTTCCGTCAGACTTAGAGCGGTAAGGTGATTTGGTGTTTTTCAGTTTCATTTTAGTTTACATTGGAGGTGGCTACATGCCATATAGTCCAAATACAGAATCTTTTCCAGAATACAACCAATGAAACCACAATAAACCACTTACAAAAGCATTGTAATTTAAGAAGAGCAACTTCAAACTGTATTTTATAGCACTTTTCCTACTAATGTGACTCAAAGAGCTTTACGTAAAAACATTTTCAAATTTTAAAAACCAAAAACAAGACGAAAGACCAACCCATAGATACCTCCTGTCATAACACATAAAATACATTACTAATAAGATGTGAAGTAAAACCTGTTATTTCATATTCTGCTCTAATAAGCAAAAAAGCCAGAATAAACCAACAGACGACGGAATGACATTTTTGTGTTGAACTACACCATGAAGCCAAATAATATAATACCATACGACCACTGCTGCCATGGGGACCACTGTTATTCCAAACAGCAGCAACAACAATTTTCCAAAAGTATAAAGTTTTGAAATGTGTCAAGAGACAGGGATCAAAGTAGATTTACGTTCATGCAGCACATTTTGGGGGAAAATCCAATTTGCTTTTGACTGTTCAGACTCAGAAATTCCCCTGAAGGGCCACAAAATTCATATGATCTTTTTTAAAGCAACCACTCCTACCGTCATGCGCATCTTTCCATTATCCAGTATTGAAATTCCAGTGTTTTTCAAACTTTATTAAAGCTCCCATTAAAAGGTAATGGTGAGAGCGTCTGATTGTATTGTTCTTGTTGTCATCCCTAATTTCTCAGATGTGCAAGCATCTTGCTCAGTTTTATAGATTTAATTTTGCTTAATGCAAAATGAGCTGCTTTGACACCAAGCTGAAGAAAAATGTTATATTTTGTGACTCAGAAGGGGCAGAGCTGTCCAGTTTTCATTTAAATTTTCATGTAAAAAGTTAGAATGACCCTGCAAACTGTAAGTCAAACTTTAAAGCCAGATTCTATTCGCTCTTGGACACTTTTACAATGTTTACATGTGCTTCACCAGTTTGTTTTTTATGGGTTCTCGTCATGATACAACAGCTATGTCAGTTTACTATAAAACCTCTTGGGGATCTGTTTAAACAATGAGGAGTTTTCTGTGTTCTTCAATCAAAAATGGTTCAACTTCATAACAATACCTGCTTATATAGCAAGTTATTCAAGGTCTTAGTGTGAGCAACATCTATCATAGAAATTAAAAAAGTTGGTGGGAAAACAAGGTTGGATTGTTTATCTGCCAGAGTAGCAAAACCAATATCTCAAACATCAAGCTGTAACTGATTCCATATCCTGGTTATGGAAACCACGTCAGTCTGTATTGTGTTTTAGACATAGATTTCTTATAAAAAAATAAAATGGTGGTTATGAATAAAAAAAAAACTTATTTCACATTGTATTAATTTAAATCTGATGTCTTGATCCTAAAGTTTTTGCACTTTCACTGCGACGTGAGTAACAGATATTTTTCCTGCGTCACACTTTGCTTCCCCGGCCCGTCTGACGGTTTATTGGTTGGCCGTCTTCATGAAACCAGCTGCCAAGCTCTCACCAGAGGCCGCATGGGAGTATGAGTTTAGGCACAGCTGCAAGAAAATGTGGGTGTGAGTCACCACAGTAACACATATTGAGCAATCATATTCTGTGTGTCTGTTCACAATATTAAAACCTTGTTTTCCGAGATGATTGGTTGCCGTAGTGACATGGATATTGACAGTTTCACTTTCTTTGAAATTAATCTTAGTAATTTGGAGTTTTCTTTCCTTGTTTTATATGAACTATCGTCATACCCATTCAGTGAATCAATACCAATTGTGTGAAAACATATACAGTAATAAGCAAATTAGCTTCTTAAAATATTAAAAGGGATTCTAAGAAATATTCTATTAAAGAGTTTTTTTAATGACAATGAGGTTAAAGAGAAAGAAGTCATCTTAACTTAATTTGCTGGAAAGACAAGATTTTTTACACAATTGAAGCTATAGTGAATAGTTTTTTTTTGGAAAATTACACAATCAAAACACCTTTTATCTAAAGATGTAGTCAAATATAAGCTGAGTTGAGATTACCTTTGGTGAACAGAGTAATGCCCAGGGCAAAAGCTTTGCCTCAAAGAATTAATAAATAGAAAGCTCCTGCTGATATTATTTATTGAGTTCTGTGGAAGGAAACCATTATGAAAATATGGTCATAAAATTAATCACTTCTTAAGTGTTTTTGTTCTGTACTACTGTGTTTACTCTTAGTCAAGTAAGTACTTGGAATGGAGGATTTTTCTACTTTATTATTTTAAAAGAAATTAATAAATTCTGCTCACCTCTAGTTTCTGATAAAGTTGTGTAATGATACGCAAAACAGGGAGATGCAGAAATCTGGATCAAATTGCCTGCAGCTTCTTTTGGGGTTTGTTGGTATGCATACTCGACCCACAGTGGCACATAAAAGAGAAATTACAGCTGCCCTGAGAAATGACTGTGTTCACTGGGAATTATTTATAGGAAATCACTCTGAATTAACTTTTCTTCTGGCAAAAGAATAAAAACTGCTCAGTTTAATAGTCTGAACATTCTTGTATCATCATAGCCTCCCCTGCTTTACTCTATTCACCGTGGAGCTCTCTCTCATTGCTCATCATTATACACAACCCATTAAGTAGTTTCATTATATGGAGCTATGCTTTTTAATAAAATAAATAAATATAGAAATTACTCATGTACAGTCTTTAATACTAGGTAATTAGATTTCTAATTTTGTTCAGAAAAAAACATTAGAAAAAATGCAAACTTTTTTTCATTAGATTTGATTTTTCTAAACAAAGAAAGCTGACAGGTTTGAGAAAACCTGTGCAAATTTGACCAAAATATTACTAAAATGTGTATAACAGCTTACATTTTCTCAGTTACAATTACCTGTTTGTTGCCCTTTTACAGTTTCCACTTGGAGTTATTTCATTTCACCATACTTTTTACTTTTACTCATATTAATATCTACTTAAACAGCATTACGTACAAACATACAAAGTTTTATTCTGTTTTTTTTTTGGTAAGAACTATTTATTTATTTAAACTACTTATTTATTCATGTGTTGTATCTGCAGCAGTGACAGACAGAGACAGATAAACAAACAGTCTTATAATATTTTTAAAAGCAGCAGTGATGTGTGAAGGGGACAGAAAACAATTCATTTTTCAGTTTATTATCAGATAAAATAAATAATATAACAGCCAAAAACATCTATACATCTTTATTCTTGAATCTAGTTTAAAGCACTTTATTTCTTTTTAAGAAAATCTGTAGTTTTTATCAATAAAAAGTATTTTCAAATACAAACAAATTTTCAGTTTAGTTTAGAATTAAAAATTCTGTAAAGCTTTATTTGATCATAAACAGGTTAAGCAAGCCTAAAAAGAGAGACAACCAGAATGTCATTCTAATTGTTTGGTTAGAGTTAGAGTCAAAGTGTTGCATCCATAGCAGTTTAATGATGCATTCATGAATTAGCACGAAGTGTAGTTTTTTCTTAACCTAGAGTGATTGATGGACACACAAAGCATCACAGAGCCCCACAGGTTTGGCCTTTGATTGATTTTTTTTCCTTGAAGGAGTCAGGTCATAATCTCTGTGGTAAGGAGCGATGGACATAACCTTAAAAAAAATCAAATAAAATAGAGAAACAAAGTAAAATAAATTGTTTCTTCAAATTAGCGTTTTGTGTGCACTACGTAGTATTTTGTAGCCATAAATTAGGCTTTTATTATTATTCTGTGACCACAAATTAGCATTTTTGCACACAAGTTAGCAGTAGCATAATCCACTTTTTGATTCCATCTTCAATACCTGTTACTGATTTGAGCTAAAAAAATACTCACCTGTGTGCGCAAGTCAGTATTTTGTGTGCACAAATTAGTATTTTGTGTGCACAACTTAGTAGGTAGGCTGTACTGAAGAAGGAATCTAAAAAGTGGATTGCGCTACTGCTAACTTGTGTGCACAAAATGCTGGCTTGATGGCATAAAATGCTAGTTTGAGATAACTTTTTCTTTAATGTCATGTCAAGAGCTCTGTAATTTGCTACCTGGCAGTGGCCCATGATGAAAAAAAATTGGATCAAGAGTGATCTCTTTCATTATTATATTCTTATAATAAAGAAAACTAATCATGTTTCTTTGTGAAGATAATAAATGCAGTGCAGTGAGGTCTTTTAAGTAATTGTTTTCATTTGGGAAGAAAAGGGGGACTTTTCTTCTAGTTGCAGATTGGAAGCAGATGGTGCCCAAACTCCTAGCAGGGAAAACTACAACCCTGGAAACAAGAAAAAAAAGGCAGAAAAGAATATCTAAAAAGTACCTAAGAGTATGACTAACAAAAACCCAAAAACGTTTACATAAAATGAGCTGGGAACCATATGCAAATCTCCACCTTGCAGCTGGAAAAGAAAGCAAAGCCTCTCATGAAATATTTCATATGTCTTCACAGCTCATTGCACATGTAAATTATGGAGACTCAAAGTGAAAAATTATGGGAAGCAAATGATAGAGAAAAACTGATGCTGTAATCACACACAGAAAAGCTGCAAGATAAATTGTCTGATTTGTTTCCGTGTTGATTAAATCAGAATGTATTTGAGAGGTGATCTTAAATTTAGATTTGTTTGGAAACAAAACCAATTACACTGTCAGCAGTTCTCGAAAAACTTATGATTAAGGCCCACAAAACAGAAAAAAGCTTAAAACCCCCAAAAAATAAATTAAAAAAAAATGTTTGTAGTGGACATGAAATCTAATCCAAAAGGGTTTTCTTGTTGGTATGCTGTAAAAATAGATTAGAATCCAAAGACACTCCAAAAACACACGTGTGTGTGTGTGTTTGGACACAAACAATATTTGTTTCTTCAATAATACACGTCAATGTGGACAGTGATGTATGACTCCACTGCCAACTTAAAATCATTAACAGAAATATATGAAGGACAGTAACCACTAATTATCCATTAATCAGATTTTTACAGATGCTAACTCCTGTTCACAATCATGGGGTTGCTGGAGCCTATCCCTCTACTAAAGAGTGAGGTGGGGTGAACCCTGGATTTCTTGTCAGTCAATTACAGTGCCATACAGACTCAGCCAAACACTCAAATTCATAGATAGGGTTTTATTTAGAATGACCAATCAATCAATGTTTTTGGACTATGGGAGGAAGCCTGAATGCCGAGAGAAAACAAACACATGAACAAGGAGAGCACGCAATGCTATGCCTGGTTTTATTAATTTTTTTTTTTTTTAACTTTTAAATCAATAAAGTTGTAATTGATACAAATTTCCCTGTAACTCAGGGGTTAAATATACAATATTGAGATACAATAGGGGGCATGATTTTAGAACTTGACAGAAAAAAAATCTTTCACATCCAGAGGTGTCTTAGTTCCTCAAAATCTACATTGAGAGCAGCTTTGTTGTTTCCTGATGGTAATTTTAACTTTTCTTGTCAATGGGAGCTTGTAGGCAGCTGCTGGTGCTGGTAGCTGTATGTCCTTTTCTTTCTTTTTTTAATTATTAGTGACAGTAATTTTTCAAGGCAAAGCTCCAGTAAAACCACTGCTTCCTCATGTGTCAGTTACTGACTGTGGAGAAAGATTACCCAACCAAGGCTGAACGCTCACGGATAAATTACGTGTTTAGCCGTGCAACACCATACATCAGAATTCCTCCCAGACACAACTCCTTGCCCAACCCCCCAACCCCTGTCAGCCTCCATCTCGTCTCACAGAGGATCCTTTGTGCAAAAGGGTAGGCAGTGAGAAAAGGGTGGAGAAATGGAAGAAGAATTAATTTGTTCCATCCTTTTCTCAATCCTGCTGAACAGACCACTGTTTGACTGGGAATAATCCTCGGATGGAGTGTGGGTTGTAAACCCTATTAATTCCTCTGAATTGCCAGGGCGATCCTCAGACCTTCTCGGTGCCACACATTGATTTACATTTTCACACAAGCCAACCAACTTCTAATCCTGTGCTCCTGTCTTTTTGGAGAACAAGCAAACTCAGTGTGTTTTAGAGAGATATTCCCTTAAAACATGAGGCGTAGAAATCAGAAACAGAATCATGAATATGATGGACAAACTTTAGTGAGAGGAGGAAACCTAAAAACCAATCATAATGACTCTGAAAAATGTCAAACAATAAAATCTTTTCATTTGAAATTGTAAATATATGGTTAGTTCTGATTATTCACAGGCAAATCTGAGGGGCTGAGATCACCCGCCAAACAGAAAAGAAAATATACAAAACAAACAAACCAAAGATTTCACTTGTAATATGAAACGCTCATGTGTTTTATGTCTGGACAGCTGCTCGCTATTTACAAGGACATCCTCAAAGCGTCCTCCTAAACGGTGATTTAAACCCTGTTTGTAATAAATGTAAACCTCCACATTTAAATTGTAAACCTTGTTTGAACTACACTGAAGCTCTCCTGGTGCTTGGAACAGCGATGAACTGTGGAGGGTGGGGGAGTGCGACCACCCCACGGTTTAAGGCGCCAGCACAGCCTGCACAGGAAGGCCACCCCCCCAACCCTCAAGTGGGCTCTGGGATTGTGTCATAGGACAGTGCCCAGCTGCTTTTATTTCCCAACGGGTTCCCCTGAGATTTAAATCTGAGCAGCATGTGCATTGAATCCTGAGCGGTCATAGTTGTCTGTTCTCCTGTGTGACATAACCTGCTGCACAATGTCATTTTGTTGGCTTTCAAAATAAAAGTCCTTCCAGTGAAAATTATTTCGATCTAATCCCAACTAACCTGCAGCTGACAAACAGATGTTTTTTTTTTTTTTTTTTTTCTTTAAGAAAGCCATGTTTTCTTCCCAAAGAGAGACAAATAATATAATGAATGCTTGATCCAGGATTTTAAAATTCAATCTTCTCCAAGAAAGTTCAGCTAATTGCCTGTGGCAATCCAAGATCTCACAGGGTTTAGGAGCTGTGTTTGGTCAACGCACAACTGGACCAGTTCCCTTTTTGCTTTTCTCCCAGAATGTTTTTTTTTCCCCTAGGCCATTTTTATTTTCTTTTCTCCTGTGGAACCCTCTGCAACATCCATCCTTCCACCAAATGTGGTGACAGATTCTGTAAACATCTGTGGCACTGCCAAAACCCTCAGGTCGCAGGGGGTCTTCCTCCGTCTTTTTGAGTCGCTCATAATGTCTATATGCTTCAACCCACTGAACACTGTCACAATATTGAATGCTTTCATTCTAGACAAAACATTTCCCACTGTAAATTTTAATGCATTTATCACATTTAAATTCTAATCTTTTCCGACTTTATGTTTTTATTTTGCCTGCTGAGGCTGCTCAGATTTACAATCTCAAAAGGAGCAATGCATCATGGTACTTCACCAGATTTGAAAAAGAAGAAAGCATTTTGGCAGCAGCTAACCCAAGTTAGGTAATAATGTGATAGATTTAAAGTTTTTGTTCTCTGTCCCAACTGAGCTTTGTCCAAAGTTATGTAAAATAAACCATATTAAAAAAGGTAGAATGAGGAAAAAATACAGCATTAGTCTCTGGATATAATTTTCCTTTTTTTTCTTTTTGCATAATACAAGCCAAGGATTCAGAAAATCCTCCTAATTCTCTTTAAATAGGAAACAAGGCCAACAAATATGAGTAAAATGGATTTTCTTGTGTTGTTTTTGAGCCTTAAGTGAAACTTTTTTTTGAGGATATTATTATCTTGGCCATTCTTTATAAAAAAATGGCCGTAAGGATGATAATGAACAGGTATTGTAACCTTTTCACACACTTGTCTCGATCGAATTGGTGGAGCTAGTTATTGTTACCATGTGATGTTTCAGTTACAGAAGATTTTCAAGAGAAATGTTTATTTATGGTGCTTAATAAGAATTAAAAAACATTTCCTTTCTGTTGAAAAAATAGTCATTTACAATCATGAGTGAATCTATTTTGCACTTAGCTTTACTTTTTTTTTTTTTCTAACTTACAGTAAGTCCCATCAGGGCTGGAAGTCACAAATATTCAACAATAGAAAATATTATTGATATACAGCAGCTGCATAGTGGATGTCAAAATGGATATAAGTAATCAATCATCAGATAAGCTTATTTTAAGTGTAAGAATGTGTAGATAAATTTTTTTTCCAGTAGTTTCTGACATTTACAGTTTGTTGGTTCTTGAGAAAATAAATAATTTGTCATGTAGGGAAAAAGTCTAAATAAAAAAAAGAGAGATGAAAGAATAAAAATGAGAGATAATAGAAATAACTACCTGTCACAAACAGGCAGACAGCTGGTTTCACATGCATTAGGTTTATTAGCTCAGATGGGTAGTAAGTACAGCGAGAAGGCCACAAAGCTAAATCAGAGTCAGACGGGCTGGGGTCAGTCACAGGCACGGGATCATCCAAGAAGAGATTGTGTGTGTGTGTGTGGAGGGGGAGGGGGGGTGTCAGGCGGCAGGGAATCAGAGATTGGGGGGGCAGGTACACAGGAGATCAGGTCAGGATGAAATGCTCGTATGCAGGCAAGGTAGCACAAACAATACATCACACTGAGTGAGACTCTGTGCAAGTGTCCTATTGGTGATAGGTAAATGAGACACACAGTTATGCGTTGGGTTGCTGGGAGATGAAGCACATTCAGAAACACAAATTGTTGGAGAAAGTCTTACCATACAGCTGTCACACTGCTGGCGTTACGACTTCGATGCGAGCGCCGCACTCTTTACGTAACTTTAAAAGTGCGAGAGGAAATCCCACTGCAGGCGTTTATGTTCTGCGTCTGCGGTCAAGCCGCTGTGTCGCTGCGAATCCGTTTCCTTTGGTTCAAATTTCACTGGACAACGCAGCTGAATAGCAGTGAATAATGGGGAGGATAAACGTGAACATATGTGAGTTTCAGAGTTTTGCGAGGTCTGCAGAGAGCCTGTGGCTGCAGCCATCCTGTTGCTAATATGAGCCGTTGGCTGTAGCAAGAACGCTCCAGCATCGCACCTTAGCTGGAACAATAGCGGTGTGAGCCCGGGGTTATAAGGTGTCTTGATATGTCTTTTAAAAACTGCTAAAAGGAACCTGCATTTGATTGACTAATTGAAAGATCAGTAATTTGAAGACTAAATTCTTCAGTGTCTGGTTTGTGTCTTCTGATTTGCTAAAATCTTAAAAAGCTCACAAAGTTAACATAAAATACATAAAACACACCACATTTTATTTTACAGTTGTTATTGAAATCCCTTTAACATTGAAAATAAAACAGTTTAGGAAAGGTTTTCAGCTGTTATTGGTGTACTAAAATGCATTCGTTTTTATTTGTTGATGTGAAAATGTAAAAAAAAAAAAACAGAAGAGCAACCAGTTTCAGAGCAGTTTTATTTATAATAGACATGCACACATCTGTCAGTCATTGTCTGGAAAGGATAGAGAAAAAGAAAACAATTAGTTACGTTTGACAGTCGAGACTATTCTTAAAAAAACATACATAAAATACACGTCTAAAATCATTCAAATAATGAAAAATAACATAAAGCAAAGTACATGATTCATGTCCTTTAGCATGTCTGACAGCTCATGCCGTGAAGTAAATTCTATCCCCAACTGTCAAATTACTAGTCATGTGCAATCAGTTTTTCTTGATTTCAATGACCTAACTGACTCATTAAACATGTTCTATGAATTTCATTATTTTCACTGTCTTTTGAGCTGTCTTCCTAGCATCCTTCTTCTCCTCAAGATCATCTCCAGGGCATTTCATTCATCTCACCCATCTGCCAATTTCCACCACCCCTGTGTGTGGACTCCAGGGGGCCTCATTTCTGTCTCATGTCTAACTCCGGGGTTCTGTTGCTTGATATGAAGCCTTCAGAGCTGAAGACAGGGCGAATGAGATACTTTCCCAGGTATGCTTTTGCATCCAAAATGAAAGCTTCTCTGTTTGGAAATCCTGAAGGCAAAGGCTGCAAGGAATTCAAGCAATCCAGCCTTAGGGTTGATTTGGCGGAGGGCGCAGATGACAGTCACAGGACCAGCAAACAAGAAAGAGGGGCTGTTTGTTTTTTTTTATTCATTGACTTTTAGTGTTATTTTCCCACTCTTATTTCATTCATTAAGTTTCTAACAAAGAGGCTACTTAATTAAATGTAAAGATAACAATTAAAAGGCAAGATCCATTTGTTAACTTGAAAAGGTTGCAGAAAATGACTGCTTTGCTCTGGCAACCTCTTTTTTCTTTGTTAAGTAATTAGATGGAAAACATCAATGTGAAAAAGAAACAGAAAATGAAATCTGGACCGTGCTAAGTATTCAAATTAAATAAGTGCAGCTAAAAGTAAGCAACAACAGAGAAAATGCGTCAGCATGTCAAAAATATCATCAGGGATCTCAGAAAAGAAATTGTTGCTGCCAGTCAATGTCTGCTGGGTTATGAAAGCGCTTTGAAACAATCTGAGGCCCACCATTCCACAGAGTGTAATGTGATTCCCAGTTGAAAAGTTTTCAAGACAGCTGTCAATCTTTGTTGGAGTGGATATTCTGGCAATTTCATCCCAAGGTCAGACGGGTTGCTGCACCGAGACCCGAAAGTACGGTGGCCGAGACGGCTCACATGATTGCAAAAGCCACAACACAACGGCAAGAGCCAAAACACAACGACAAAAGCCGAAACACGAAGACAAACGCCGAAACACGACGGCAAAAGCCGAAGCACAACGGCGAAAGCCGAAACACGACGGCGAAAGCCGAAGCACGATGGCAAAAGCCGAAGCACGACGGCAAAAGCCGAAGCACGACGGCAAAAGCCGAAGCACGACGGCAAAAGCCGAAGCACACCGACGAAAGCAAAAACACAACGGCAAAAGCCACAGCACTCCAGCAAAAGCCAACACAGAACGGAAACGAATCAGAGCGGAAGTGAATAATGGACTTTTTTTCTTAACCTTTCATTCAGTTTCAAGCTATTGGTGATTCTTGAGAGATACGTGATTTTGGTAAGGGATAGGTGAGGGTGGACGTTCGTTGTTGCCGCTTTTATTTCTTCTTTCAAAGCCTTCACGGAGAGCTTTCGGGAGAAAAAAAGGAGGGCGGAGGAGGGAAAACGGGATCTGGTTTTTTGTCTGCCATTCTTTCTTTTTTACCTATTTTTTATTACTTTTAAATACCTTCCACGTTATCGTCAGTGTAAACCCTAATACTGGGGATCTATATATTGAGTTTAAACGCTTGGATACGCAAGCTGTGTGGTGGCCTAATGGGTAGCACACTTGGTTAATGTCCCAAAGGCTTGGGGTTCGAGGCTTGCGTGAGTCATTTAGTATGTATACATTTTTTTTCTGTAAAAAAAAAAAAAAAAAAGTATCATACGTGGTTCTTACGTACATTTTGAGAATCAAAATAAATAAATACTTCTTGCAACATAATTCCAGGCAGTTACGTCGTTTCAGTTCAGGATGGTGGGGTTGTGGCACGCAGCGCCAAAATTCCCTTTTCGCCATGCACCCCATGCAACAAAAATGACTAAACTACCTGGAATTATGTTGCAAGAAGTATTTATTTATTTTGATTCTTAAAATGTACGTAAGAACCAGTATGATACTTTTTTTTTTTACAGAAAAAAAAAAACATATAATACTAAATGACTCCCGCAAGCCTCGAACCCCAACCCTTTGGGACATTAACCAAGTGTGCTACCCATTAGGCCACCACACAGCTTGCATATCCAGCATTTAAACTCAATATATAGACCCCCAGTATGAGGGTTTACACTGACGATAACGTGGAAGGTATTTAAAAGTAATAAAAAATAGGTAAAAAAGAAAGAATGGCAGACAAAAAACCAGATCCCGTTTTCCCTCCTCCGCCCTCCTTTTTTTCTCCCCGAAAGCTCTCCGTGAAGGCTTTGAAAGAAGAAAAAAGCGGCAACACCGAACGTCCACCCTCACCTATCCCTTACCAAATCACGTATCTCTCAAGAATCGCCAATAGCTTGAAACTGAATGAAAGGTTAAGAAAAAAAAGTCCATTATTCACTTCCGTTCTGATTCGTTTCCGCTCTGTGTTGGCTTTTGCTGGAGTGCTGTGGCTTTTGCCGTTGTGTTTTGGCTTTCGTCGGTGTGTTTTGGCTTTCGTCGGTGTGCTTCGGCTTTTGCCGTCGTGTTTCGGCTTTTGCCGTCGTGCTTCGGCTTTTGCCGTCGTGCTTCGGCTTTTGCCGTCGTGTTTCGGCTTTCGCCGTTGTGCTTCGGCTTTTGCCGTCGTGTTTCGGCGTTTGTCTTCGTGTTTCGGCTTTTGTCGTTGTGTTTTGGCTTTTGCCGTTGTGTTGTGGCTTTTGCAATCATGTGAGCTGTCTCGGCCACCGTACGAAAGAAAAAGAGATAGGTCTCAATCTGAAGGATTGACAGAACATGTCAGGCATTACAAGTACAACAAGAAAGATAAAACACAAAAAATTACGGCATGTTAAGATACATTTTGAGGGGAAATTATTGAGCACAAAGGAAATGGTGTAAAAAACCAAACAATGTTTGTTAACCACTACTGTGGAAGGATGATTATTTGAACTTCTGAGTAATTTTGCAATTAGAGATCATACAAGAAGTACAGAATGTTGTGGACTACTATCTGTTTCTGATGGCTCCCATGGTAAAAGTTTACTCCAGTTTGGTTTGAAAAAGGTTTTCAATGTTTATTGTTCTGATTTATCTTCCTAACTTTTAGAGAGTTATTTTTTTTAAATACACTAATTTCTATAGGAGCATATTCCTTTATTCTTGCAGGATCTGGAGGCGTGCAGGTCGGATTAAAGCTGACCCTCTCGGTCCCTCGCGCCTCAGGCAGTAGACTCCAGTCAATCCAGAACCAGAACCAGAACTTCCTGTCATAAAAACATCTTTGTCCCCTATGCCATAACACACATTTATAGAAATAGCGTCACATCCAGATACTTGATTTATTGTATTTATTGTTTGTGTAATATTTTGCACAAATCACAGCAAACAAGAATCCTAGTTGGTAAATGCAGCAACACTTGCTAAGAATGGCAGAAAGATATCGTGGTTCGGATTGTTTGGGCATCATAAGAGACAGATCTTTGTGGTTTGGAGTTGGGTGGATAAAACTCTACTTTGTTCCAACTGGCCAGTTTTGTAACATTGTTGAGCTGAGCTGAGGACATTGCGTCAATCTTCAGGGTTCCTTCTTAGTGTTCAGAATCCTCTGGGTAACATCAGAGATCATCCACCCAGTTTATTAAAGGGCACTCCCTGCAACAATTCTTCATCCTGCCTCGGTGCTCAGCCTGGAGTTTGAGACTTCTGTGCAATGGTGCTAACTAAGTTACAATTGACTTTTTTGTGAGTAAATTTGTTTTGTCAAATTCAGAGATATGGAAAAATCATTTTTTTGTAAACTTTTTTTCTTTCGTCTCATCCCTTTAGGGGTCGCCAAAGCAAAGCAGCTTTTCCCTGATTAGCACAGTTAGTTTTGGAAAACCTTCCTGACCATAGACATATTGTTTCACTGGACAAAACAAGGTGTTGACTAGGGGTGGGTGTTGATTATAATAGCCAGAAATTATTCAATTTGATTCACAAGAGCCTGAATCAATTCAATTCCGATTTTTTTCTATTCATTAATTCTATTCAATTTTGAGTTTAAACATTTAGACACATTTGTTTAGAAATACATTAATAAGATACTGTATGTCTTGAACATATTTGTAATAATCGGATATAGTTCACATAGTGTAAAATGTATTAGTGAAATAATGAGATTATTAATAGCATACAGTGGATTCTCAAAAAGAGAAGCTCTAACAAAAATGCTCAGATCATTAACATTGTAAACATTGCTCTGCTTCTCCTGGAGGGTGTTTCAGTTTGGCCACTAGGTGGCGATCGCGCTGTAGCATTACACCTAATTCTGGAAAAAATACTATGTTTCAGATCACAAATGGTTACTTTAAAAAATATTTCCTTATTAATAGAGTTGGGAAAATTCTTGCCAGTGAGTTTACAAAGACGTTCATTTAGTCACTGAATGTTTAGGTCGACCCAGTGTTAGTATTAGCCTTCCTATGGGACATTCCATTAAACATTAGCATCAAGCTACCATATTTTAGCTTTATGTGCTAAATCGATTTATATCTTTTATGAATCGATTATTGATTTATTAATCTTAAATCGATTCAAATTGATTAATCGATTTTATTAACCCAGCCCAAGTGTTAACGTCACCCATAGAAAAGGCCTCGGCTCCTGCTATCGCAAAATCAATTCAATTCAGTTTTATTTATATAGCCCAATATTACAAAGAAATTTTCCCTATTGGACTTCATGCCAATAATTTTACAAAATGCAGGAAATTAGTCATAAAATACAAACAATACTAAATTAAAAACAAAATAAAGGGTTATCCCTGCCCTTAGATCCCCCCCCTGGGTAAGGAAAAACTCCTAAAAAAACCTGAGTCAGGAACAGAGAAGAAACCTTATGGATGCCCACATGAGGGAGCGATTCTATCTCAGGACGGACAAGCAATTTACCAGAACTGTTAAAGAAAAATTAGCTTCTACAGCTAATTCGAGGTCCACACCCCTTCCACTGAAAGCGGCTTGGGAGAAGCTGTCAATCAAACATTTGAAGTGGGGCCAGCAGGCACCACATGCTTTTACTGAGGCATCTGATTCGTCTGTTTATAACTTGCAATAATGAAAATAAAAATAAATAAAAAAATTTAGTATTACAAAAAGAAGATGTTAAGAAAGAAGAGAAATTCTATAAATGAGCAGCAGACAATTTTAAGTTGTGTTTAACAAATGTACAATATTGCATCTTAGAAGTACTGTTTATTTGTGAATTTCTGCAAATTTTGTCTGTTTTTGTCATAAAAGCAAAGCAGCTGAAGATTGTGCGTTCAAACTTCCCACAGAGTCAACTTTCAGATTAAACTGTAATGAAATTCTTTAAGAGCCCTTCTACGTCTGTTAGTACACGCTGGCTCCAGCAACAAAGTGAAGTCCTTCCCATAAATGATCACTCTTCTCCTTGAGGTTCTCGTTTTGCAAAACATAATTCTCCAAGACTTTAACATGTGCAGTGTGTTCCCTGTCTGGGAATAAAAGTCATTGGCTACTGAGCAATCAATCTGTTTCCAATCTACTCCTCTTCTGTTCCCACCAAGTCAGTAACGTGATTTAAAACAGATTGTCCTGGAAAACCTGTCAAAGCTTGATTTTATGCACATTATTAACGGTGTCGTGGAAGTGAGGAAAAACTCTGAGAGGAACAAAGAAAACCAAGCTCCTTTTTGTCATCTGCCTGGCTCATTATGATGGAGGCTGCAGTCTTGAGGGGGATATTTGGTGAAGTAAGAGTGGACATCATTCACATGCGAGGAACGCCAAGTGAAATGAAATTAACGCTAATTCGTGACATCTGCAAAGGCTGTACTATGGTAAGCTGCTGTTTGCACATTGGGACATAATATAAGTTCATATTTTTCATTCAATATGCAACTCTAGACAACATGAGGTGGCACCATTCACACAAACGTGCAAGAACATGTCTCAAAAAATGACAGTGTTGCATTTCATGAGGTGAAAAGAGGTTTTTTTGCGATGTCTGCATGAGTTATTCCAAACTGTCAATGTTAGGAAAAGTGTGAGAATAGATTTGGTGAAGCATTGGATAGAAAGATTCTGGAACCTTCTTCCTGTGTGCTCTGACTGTTTCTTACTTTACACAAATCCAAAGAAACTGCATCTGAAATTAAACTGAACACCATAAAAAGCCAACACATTGCCCACATGGATGCTTTGATTGATTTAACCCCAGTAGTATTGAGATAGAAGACGCTTGTTCTAACAGAAGTTGAGGATAGAATCTGGGTCACAGTGTCCTGGATGCTGAAACGGTAGAGACTGAGGCTGCAGTTGTGTCAGTCTTCTGTGAATCAGTCTCAGCATGAGCTGCTTCAGTCGAAGGAAAGCACAGATTTACTTTAAGTAACAAGTAAATCTCTGCGGGCCCAAGTGAGACTGACAAACCCATCTGGATCACTCGTTTCATGTTACAAGATGAAGAAGAAGATGTCTTTCAAAAAGTATATTCTTTCCATATGAGTGTATGAGACATTCAGAATAAATAAACAAAATAAATGATGCTGTAAACGTGGCAGACTTGACATATTGCATTAAGTTGCATTAAAGGTTCACTTACAAAAAGATAATAGACAAACCTTTACTCAATTTCGTGGGCCTTTTCAGACTAGGGGAGTTGTCAGTTTTTGAAAAGAAAAAACACACTTCTGCAACTGATTCAGCTCAACATTGATCCATTGTTACACAAAAACGGAGGAGAAAACATTTGGTACCACTTATTTTTAAAGGGATCCCACATGCTTCCTAAATCATCCAAAGCTACAGAAGGGGACATGTTAAATAATAATCCTAACATTGCTCAGGAATGACATCCATCATAAATCCATTGAAAAAAGGACAGGTCCAAATTCTTTATTTTTATTAATTCATTTTCATGTTGGGATAGCAAACAATCTCTGAGGATGCAAATTTCTTTTTCTAAAGCAAGTCTTATAATTCACCGTGGCTTTTTTTCTTCCAAATTTCTATGTTTTCTTTCTTTTCCCCATTTGAGGTAACAAAATCTAACACAAAATGACCAACAGCGTTTTGTCTGATTGTTCCCATTTCTCTCATTTCACTTGCTGGCCCCTTTGAAGCCTCCTGAACAAATGTACATGACAAGGCCTGTTCTGGAAACTGAACTGGGAGTGCTGGAATGGATCAATGTGGAAACTTCTGCTCATCCAGATAGGATTAGCCTGTAGCTCCAGCCCAGACAGAGAATGTAGTTGCGGCTCTCAGCATGGGCAATGAAAACTAAAGCTGCTATAATTTCATTAATTTACAGGAAAGTGATTCACATCATTCTCATTTATGAGACCCTGAAGACTGAAGGATTTGATGATGAAACTCTATGTTAATCTCTGAACACACAGCGTTGATTCAGATGTTGAATGTTTCTTCATTCGACCTCTGTCACACCAAAAAGACTGAAACATTGAATTATTTCCTCAAAAAGGCCCAGCCTTTCCCACAATATAGACAGATGAGATGCCCAACCTCTAGCACATGCAAGAAACCATTCTATCTATTCTATCAGGTTATAGAAACCCTGCAGAAAGCTTTTGTTGCTGTCCAAAACTCCCTTCTTCAACTGAAACTAGTGCTTAATGCAGACAAGTCCAAATTAATGCTGTTTTCCAATAAAAAAGTCCCAGATGATCTTCCTGTGGTCACCACTCTTGAAGGAGAAGTCATCGAGGTAGTGGAGGAGTACAAATATCTTGGTGTTTTAATTGACAACTCTCTCACTTTTAAACCTTTTATGGAAAATCTTTTAAAAAAGCTAAAACTTAGGTTGGGTTTCTTTTATCGTAATAGATTGTGTTTCTCTTTTAAAGCAAAAAAATATCTTGTGAATGCAACTTTTCTATCTGTGCTAGATTATGGTGATCTTTTTTATATGAATGCACCTGCCTCATGTCTTCAAATGTTGGACAGTGTTTATCACTCTTCCTTACGGTTCATATCCAACTGTAAAGCAATTACACATCACTGCGAACTGTACAAGCGAGTGGGATGGCCTTCTCTCTCCAGTAGGAGGCAGTACCATTGGTATATTTTTATTTACAAAGCTTTAGCTGGATTACTGCCTCCCTACATTTGTGAATTACTTAAACAGAGAAACCTTCCCTCCCACTCCCTACGATCAAATGACCAGTTGTTGTTGTCTGTCCCATTTGCCCACACAGAGTTTGGGAAGAAAGCATTTGTTAACGCAGCCCCCTTGGCCTGGAACATTTTACAAAAAGGTTGGAGACTAATTGAACTCCCATCATTACAGGTTTTCAAGGCCAAGCTCACAGAAAAACAAAAGTCAACAGAATGCTGTAATTGTTTCTTTTAATCACCTTTCTATTATTTTAATCCATCACATTTTATGACACCACATATTTTAGGTTTCTATGCATTGCTAACATGTAACAGCATTTTAAATGTTTTATTGTCTTAATGTTTTATTGTCTTTATGTTTTGATGTATTTTTAACTGTGACTGCCTCTTGGCCAGGACTACCATGCAAAAGAGGTTTTAAATCTCAATGGGACTATCCTGGTTAAATAAAGGTCAATCAATAAATAAATAAATAAAGTCATACAATAAGTGTTAAATTAAACATACACTGGAAGAAAAACACAAATACAAATAAATCATTGACTAACAATATATTCTCATTGAAACTCAGCCTTATATTACTCGTTGCAGGGAACCAGAATTTTGGTTGGATAGTTTTAGGTGCATACAATGGCAGGAGTCCTCAAACAATGTTGGGGGACCCTATTTATGAGTAAAAACATCAAGCTGGTCTGTCCTGTAGAATAGCAGTCCCAACCCCAGATCATGGACCAGTTTGTGAGTTACGCAGACAGATAAAAAAAATATAGATGCGCTAACTTAGATTATTTCCATTTAGTTTGTTTCCTGATCCTGAAGGAAGTTTTATATAGGAAAACAGCTAGTCTGCTCACAATACCCATCTTGATCACCTAAAGTGACCATATGTATGGTAACCTGGATTGCTAAATTAGTAGCTAAAAAGCTAACAAAAGCCAAAGAATAAAATGTATTTGGAAAAAGTCTGTGTGTAGGAAAAAAAGCAGTAAGGAAACCTAAGAAGATCCTTTATCTTCAAAGAACAATAAAGCTGCTGTTTACAGACAAAACCAGGAGTTTTCCTTAACATACAGAATTACTAAGACAAGCCACTCTGTCTAATACACAGCGACAGACTCTCAAGTGTTTCACCCACGCAGATTATAAAGTTGGAGACACGATGGATTTACGTTTGTATTATATTTAGAAAATACCAGTTTTATGACAGTTGGGTCGTCTTATTTTGTTTTAATTTATCCATCACATTTTAAAAGTCAGATCCAGTGGTTAGCCTTCACTTTGACGTTAAAGGGAAAATCTTCAACACAAAGTTCAAACCAGCCTCAAACATTTAACGGAGAATTAAGATTCAGTCAAATAAAGTTGCTGATTTATGGAAACTTATATAAGAACATTTGAGAATTTTCCTGCAGCAAGACTGAATTGTTTCTGTTCAGAAACTTTAGCACAGAATGAATGAGAATTTATGTAAAGACATAATATGATGAATCTTTTTGTCCTGAAAGACAACCGGAGCCTGAATTTAGAGTTAAAACGGCAAATCAAAAACAGCTTCTACAAATCAACAACTTTGTTTCATTGAATATTAATAATCTGTATTAAAAAAAATCAGAAGATTTAATTAAATTAAATAGATTTGATTTTTTTTTTTTTTTATGAAATATCTTGTATCATCATTTTATTTTGAAAATAGATTATTAGAAACTGGAATCCTGTTTGGACGGGTCTAATTTAAAGTGGTCCGTGGTCAGAAAAAGGTTGGGGACCACTGCTGTAGCACTCTGAAGGCAGAGGACAGGGACAGACAGATTAAGTGTCAGTCCATGTGACAGGGTTGCCCTTTCTCACAAATTCTGTTCATTTAAAGTTTTCTTGCAGTCAAACGGTTGAACACTTGTTTTAGGAGCCTTAAAATCCCATTTCTGCTGTTGGCAAGTGGCCATTTTTGGTTACTTCAGGTCATGATCTACAGCTCTTACTGACCAAGTTTCCATCTAAGATGCTGAAACCACAATCAGCAATTCTGGGGACCTTTGACCTTCTGTCCCCTACCACATCCCTGGTGGGGGGGAGGGGCCTCAGCCTGGTGGGCTTGCCTCTTGGGTGCCGGTCTCCTGGGCTCAGCATGCAGGTCTCCACGCCGGGCGAGGGATCCCCGAGACTTAAGAGCAGGGGATCAAACCAAATCGGAGCCAGGGGGTGTCCAGGTCTCGGTGGTGCGGGTTCTGGTCCTTGCTCTCGAGAACTGGGCCCTTCAAAAACTCCATCAGTGGGTGTACCTGGTCATATCACTCTTCTGGGACCCTCGTTTCTCATGGGTGTCTCTCTACTGGGCGGGGGTGGGCGGCCCCTGCCTGACTCCCCCCTGGACCTCCCGCGGCAGAGACGGGCGGGCATCTGGGGCATGCAAGCAGGTCACCCTTGGAGGCCCTGGCTCATACCTAGGGTGGGGCGGGGGGATGCTCAGTGCTGCTGGGTGGTGGTGGGCTGCTCCTCTGGGTTGGGGGGCTCTCCGGAGGTAGGGCCTCACATTGGTCAGATTACCCAGCGGGCAGACTCTCTCCTCAGCCGCACGGCAGGTGTTGGGGGTCCGGGCTGATGCTGCTGCTGCCCCGGAGGGCCCTGGCGCGGGAATGGCCGGGCTCTCTCTCCCTCTGTACATTCCATCATCATCCACATCAGCTAAACATAAACATTCACCTGAGCACAGGTGTCAGCTCACCTTGCACTAACAGAATGCTTGACAGAATGAAAGGCTTTATTTGTATCAGTTTGTATGATTAAGTGTTTGAGCTGAAGTTGTATTGTGTTGTTTTGACTACTTTAAATGTAAAGACTATTTTAGCCACCAGGTATGTGTGTAACTACTGAGTGTGTGTGTAGACAGGCCCCACCCATTCCAGATTGCTATTTAGACCTGGTTGTTTTATGATTTTTACTTCCCTCTGTTACCCTCTTCTTTTTTCTCTAGCTGTTTGCCAATTTGTTGGAACTAATCCTTCATTTGACAGTCAATGTCCATAGTCCAGACACTTTAAATTGCCTTTAACTAGCATACTTGCATACATCCTATCGTCTTCAATGATAAACTGTGGGTGTTCTAGTTAAGATCAGCTTATTGAAATAAGAAACCTTCCCTAGTTGCTAAAGACTGAAGCTCAGTCAATCGAGAGAATCCATGAGTTGAACTGTAATTCCTCCACATTGAGATTCAGCTGAGACCGTCTGGATACATGGGAAGAACGCCAACCGGACGCTTTTCTAGTATGGCATCACAGACATGTCCATTCAGGAGGAGTTCCGCAGCAGACACAAGGCACACTAGAGAGATTATATCTCTAGGCTGGCTGGGGAACACCTTGCTGTCTTCCCGGAAGAGGTGGAGGAGGAGGTGGTTACTGAGCTTTCTGCCCCCATGACCCCGGACCCCCGGAAGAGCAGGAGATAATGGATGGATGGATGGATGGTGCTCAAAGAGTCCTTGGTGCAGCTCTGTGCATCAACAGATAAATGGACATTTGGTAAAATTGTGCAGCTGTGCAGAAGACAGAGGTGGTTTTCACAGCTCATTGTAGATGCAAGGCTGACTACGGAAAAACCATGCTCCCACGAAGCAGCATCAATGCTTGTACTGTCAGCAAGAGATGCCGGAAAAATGGACTGCTAAACAAGTCGTCCTTTTTTCAAAAATATCTTAAACTAGACACAAACTGTTTACAATTCATGACACGAAATTTCATTCATCAATTTTGTTCCTTACTTTTGACTTTTTTGAAGTTTGCAGAAAGATGTTTGCAAATTAATGTCGAATTTGTCGGAGCAGTCATGAGTCATGTAGGTGCAATCTGAGCACCTTGACATCTGCGAGAGAATCCTGTCTTTCAGGATCAGATAGACATACATTCAAAAAGAACACATTCATCAGTTGTTCAAACTAAAATAAACTCGGTTTTAGCATGTCAAGGCAAACTCGTGATCAAAGGTTGTGAGTTGATCTAAGGCTGTATTTTTGTGACTGAGACCTTATTCTCTCCAGCATTAAAAGCATCTGACTGCATTCATTTCTGTCAGTAAATCTACAGCATAGCAGGAAGCCAAACACAAGACTCAAATGTGCAGTAAACCCCCCCAGTAGTTTCTTTGGGGCATTTTTGAGTACATATGGCAGCACTTAGCGGGCCGTCTTTCCAAACAGTTAGTTGGCCACTGCGAGGTATATACTGTACTTGCAATAGATTTTCATAATTTTAGAGGTAAAGAAATTTACTAATTTACTGCTCAAACTTTTTGCTACATTTTCAAATAGTTCCTCCTTCAAATATGTGGCAATATTCAACGTTTTCCAGATTTAAAGCTCTTCCTGGATTTTATGACAGCACCATGAATGCTGCATGATCAATAGTCAGTAAAATGTAAATCAAAAGCATGTTTGACCTGGGGTGACTGCAAAAGTTAAGAATTGCTCTTTGTGGGCTTTATAAAAGATGCATTGCCTACCTCAGCAGAACAAAACCATAAACTTTGACTATAAAAAGCTATAGGTGGCAGTTAAATAAAGGAAGTTCACTCTTTATTAAGGTTTTCTATTGCTTTTCATCATATGCACTGATAACCCTCATTTTTTATCTTTAAAACACTACTTTGTTGTGTTAAGTGGAAGGTAAAATGCAGACTTAAAAAATGTAGAGGAAGACCAGAAAGAAGAATGTCATTATTATTAGCAGTAGTTGAAGTAGTAGTAGTTGTAGTAGTATGTGTTTTTATGTAGTATTATTATCATTATAATTATGACATTTTTGGCATATATTATACTCACCCCTCTTGAAGCTGTGGTGGACAAAGATATTCAATTCAAATCAGTTTTATTTATATAGCCCAATATAACATGTTGATTGTCTCAACAGGCTTCACACCAGTAATTGTACTATAGCATGAAATCAGTCATAAAACATAAAGAATGACTGATTGCCAAACTAAACTTAACAGACTAAAACTGGGCATCCTTGCCCTTAGACCCTTCTTGGTGAGGAACTCCTTAAAAAAAAAAAAAAGTCTATCATATTCACAAAACACGTCACACGAAAACTTTCAACAACAGTTGACCAACAATGGAATGATCACAGAACAGTTACTAATCATCACTGCTGCAGATGTTCAATCTCTATCTGGATCTCTCAGAGGTTAATGGAAATGTTGTCACTGCTTTTGACCTTTTATTGTTGTGACATTACAAAAACAAACCGCTTTCAGTTTTTTTTTGGATATGGCTGACTGTAAAAAGACTTTACGCTGGTGGTTATCATTTAGAAATGGATGTGAATATATCCCAAAAGCTTTTTAAACTTGCATTTAAGTGATTAAATTGTCTTTAATCTTTTGTTTATTTTGTTTCTCCTTTTGTCTTTTGAACTTTTGTGAAATATTTACCCTTAATATATCATGTCTGTTTTAATAGTAGCATAAAACACATCATGAGTGTTAGAGTTGCTATAAAGTCCCAATATGATCATATTTGATCTATTTTAAAAGTCATTTCATTTCATTTCATTTATTCATTTATAAAGCACCTTTCACCACCAGCCAAGGAGGCCCAAAGTGCTGTACACAAGAAAATACCATACATGAGAATCATAAAAACAATTTAAAAAATAAATAAGTAAAAACCTACAGTATTTAAAAACAAATTAAAATTTACATGATAAAAAGCAGCTAGGCAGATACAATAGCGCGATAGTGGAGGAACAGTTGAGCTTTAAAACTCTCCAAAAGTGTGACTTCTCTAATAGCTTGTGGCAACTGGTTCCACAGTTTAGGAGCCAGTACAGAGAAGGCACGATCTCCCCGGAACTTACATTTAGTTCTCGGAGCCAGTAACAGACACTGGTCCACAGAACGCAAAGACTTAGAGGGAGAATATTTTAAAATCAAATCCGAAAGGTAAGATGGTGCCGTACCTGCCAGTGATTTAAAAGCAAAAACAAAAGTGTTCCTGGTAGTTTTTTAATTATAATTATGTTGTCTCTAGTCTAAATCTAAATATGTGTGTAGTTTTCTTGGACATAGTTTCTGCAGAGCGGCAATAGCTCATTAGAAATTTGCCTTCAAGATGATGGCGGGCTGTTGGCGCGGAGTGAGCCCATTCCATTTGTTTACATGCTTTCCAGATAGCTTACAGCCTCTGACACCCCCAACCAAACATTACCGGTGCAAGAAAAAAGCTGAGTGACATTGGAGCTATCCAGCCGCAATGTTTTAAGCCAGATATCAGCTCAGATGAGGAAAACGAAGATGTACATGGATCATAGCGAGCCTTTTTTTTCTGCTCCTGATTCACCACAATTAGAATAAAAAAATACTAAAAAAGAAATTTTAAGCTCAATTTACTTTATACAGTATGTCATCTATCATGTGAACAATTCCACGAGAACATGTTAAAAACACATTCATCATAGTGGGTCTAGACTTATTTAGGTCAAACTGTGACATTTCAAACACCCTCATAATTCTCACTTGTTTCTGGTTCGCAAAATTTCCAAACAAAGTAACAGGTACTCATAGGTTATGGTGTATCACTGATCAACCATGTTGTTGATTTTTCTATGGCAACAAATTTAAGTATTAGCAAAACAGTGATTTTTAAGGAATTTGTAAAACAAAAAAAGGGAACATTTTGAGGTAAAATTCCATTTTAAATCCCAGTTTAATATCCTTGAGCAAATTCCGCACTCAGCAGCTGGGTGAGGAAACAAGATAGATCGCTTGAGTGGCAGCCAAGAAAACACCCACAGATAGCTCAGCAAGGCTCCATGACGGCACATACATGCTGCTCAGGAAACGACAGACATGCACGCTGAGCCAGAAAAGATGACAAAACTGACAGACCCATGCATGGCTTTAACATGTGTTTGCTCTTAATCCACATGTTCATGCACAAACAAAATGGTACATCTAAGTATAACTGACAGCTATAATACCAATTTACTGTTCCTTACTCAAAATAATTGAATTGAACTTTCATAGCCTACGTTGGGATGTGGGTGGATGAGCTCAACAGCAAAACTGAACTCACAAAATTGCTTAATGCACTAAGAAGCAATGCAAAATTTCAAAATATATTAGACAAAACAGAAAACAAAGAAAAAGGCCAAAAAATGACTTCATTAATAAAATAAAAAGCAACCATGCAACAAAACATAATTCAATTAAAAAGTTGAATTTTTTTCAAAGGTTCTGAATATAAACCTGATAAATACTACACAACATTCTTCAAATGTATATATATCTTGTAACTAACAAAAACTGTTTATATAAAATTGAAGTGCTACATTTTTTGCATTGGTTGAGACGGCTGTAATCTCTTGTTAAAAGTTAAATGTCACAGGTGAGCGTGTCATTGTGCAGAACTGCTCTCTTTTCTGTTTTCCTCTAATTGCTTTGGGCAAAAGAATCACAATTTCACAAAAATCAGACAAGGAACATAGGAAAGTACTGCAGAACAAATGAGCACTGTCTCTTTGAAAATGTGGGACATGGCCACATTAAACTCCAAATGTTACCCCGAGGAAGTGGCTCAGTCATAATTGGAGGCAAACTTCAAAACAAATGCATGAAGTTCAAATAGAGACCCTCCTCCCCTGCTTCCTCCTTGCATGTAATAGGTCTCTGACAATCCTCAGGCAAAATGTGGCATTCAAAAAAATCAGAGGTTATCCATCTTAAAAAAAAATCCTGTCTTTAACTCTTTTCATTTATATTCACATGCACGGTAAAACATTTTTATCCTCAAAGAGTTGAGAGCCAATCATGACTCTTTTGTTTAAAGAATTCAGTTAGCATGGCAGAGCCAAGCAGAGACCTACTTTCCAAACAGCTCACTCGCTAATAGAACAAAGGAATATTGGCAAAAACAATCCCAAAGGCCACAACATCCTTTCTCAATGACAACTTAAAACAGCGGCAGCAACGCGGGTTTAAAGTGCACCATGTAAAGCAAACGACACTTCTGTAGGCTTGTATCTGCAGTGGAGTCATGACAAATGAGGGGACATCGGGTGGAATCCGAGGGACAATCTTTGGCTGGCTGCCTTTTCTCTGTCCACCCAAGGGAGTAATTTCACACTGCGCAGAGGCTCCTGCACACATTTTTCAAACGGTGGAAGGAAACAGTGAAATGAATGGTAGCGTTTGATTTCCCATGTGGCTACCTGATGATAGGGTTGGGCTTTGAGAACTTATACGGATTATAGAGCTATAGAGTTTTCTCAAAAGCGCTTCACAAAGTAAATTGAGCTTTTCTGAGCCAAGAAATAGATAACAGATCGAGTGTGTTGGTTTCAAAATTAATCGAGAACATTTTTGACAAGTGTCTTTTGATTTCCTTCATCTCCTGCTTCTCATGTAAGAAAACTTATAAGAAAAAACAATGCAGGACCATTCATCTTTTTTTGTCAATGGTTTCCTTCCAATGGGAATTTTCAGAAGGATTATTTGTGGTTGTGCTTCTTTCTTTTTTTTTTTTTTTTTTTTTAGAGAGGTTGACTGAGAAGCACCAGTTTGTTTTCTCTTAAGACCACGCTCAGAGCTGTGAAGAATACTGTTATCCTCCAGAGTCGCAACAATTCCCTGCACTGAAAGAGAATTAATAAAGCTACCAGCGTCACACAGCAGCTAAGAAAAAGCACACAGAAACAAAAGGAATACAAGAACAGAAACACTGCAGAAAAAGAAAGGCATTCTAACTAAATATTTACATCCTTTAAGAACGTGACTTTTTATAAAATGAATGATCAAAGTCCAAACTTTAACTTCCAAAAGTCAAGCTTTTACTTTGGAGCTTCCTTTTAAAGTTTATTTAAAAATCAAGATATGCCCTGCTTGTGGGAACTAGCATGAATGTGCTATTGTCATTAGCATGCTCTAAATATACCTTTTTGCTTAATCAGTGACTGCTAAGTTGAGAAGCTTCGGGGTACCATGTGGGGTGAGCTCAGAAAACCACGCTGCTCTTGTGTACTCAGGGTCAAAAGCCGCACACAAACGTTTACAACTTGGGTGCTGCATTCAAGCAAAGCGGTGTGCAGCAATTAGCGCTAATGATGATAAGTGGGGGGAAAAAGTGCAGACAATTGTTCTTGATGAACATTCATTTGAAATGACTGTAATCATCCTAATGTGAGCAAAGAACTGTGAATGTTAAAGGCAGTCATGTTCGCATTCATTTGTTTGATAGGAGTTATTTGCACATGTGTAAAACACACATTGTACAAATAACATTATGACTCGCACCCATTATCAGAACAGGTTTATGTTAGCCATGGCTCATTTTTATTGATGGACCACTTTGTAAGTGTACATTTCACCTGAACTCTGATGTGGGCCAAACATGTAAAATCTGATCCGTCTAAAACTGAGTCACGTGCAAATGAACCCCAGCAGGATTCAGAAGGGAGGCGCAGATGAACAGAAGAGCAGAAGTTAAGCAAAGAGGACAAGTCATACAAGCATTTCAGTGTATATGACAGGAAAAATGCACAAATCTATATATTAAAATCTTACAAGGGTTTGGACAGTGTCTTGTAAGTAAAGAAGTTTGGTCAGCAGGTGAAAACACCGATTGAATAATTAGGTATGTTTACAAGAAGTTGCAGGTGACACTAAATAAAGCACGCTCTTTGAAATATTGTGCAATTTGACCATCAAACATTGCATTAATCACGTTTTCTGTATTTTATTGTCTGCCTGTTTTGTCACGCACAACAAATTAAATTTGTAAACAAATAGCAAGACATTACAATAGAGCCTATACAATCTATCATAGTGGAGGCAGTTATTAAAATAATCCTTCATTTTGTAACACAAGCACCAAAGTTGACATGGACGTACTTTTGGATCCCCTCTTTCAAAAAAGCAGGGTAGCCAAGAGAAAACCCCAAATTTTAAAACATTTATAATATTTATATACTTCTAACAGTATTTTGTAGGCATTCCTCAAGTTTAAAGACTGTATTTTGTGCATGAACAGCCCATATTTGAGACTGGGTCAAATACACTTTGAACATTTGAACAATATTGTCTATGGTTGCCGTCTACAGAAATGGTCGCCATTTTGGTATTTATTTTATTTTATTTTATTTTATTTTACGTGGCTAACGCTGAAAAGTTGAAATACTGAAAGAGTAGATTCATGCCAAATTTGCCGCTTGTACTACAAAAGGCATTTCACAGAAATATCAACCTGACTGTCTCTATGGGGTGCCGTTTGTAAATCAGAGATGTAAAATTTTTACATCAATGTTTTCAGATATTTAGCGTGTTTTAGGAGAAAAAAACAGGTTTTGTTTTTCAAATGCATATTCTCACCCTTTAAATTAATATATTTATAAATGTTACATTTAATAACTAAATATTTAGTTGACCAACTAAATATTTAATTTTAAGCTAAATATTTAGCCTACAAACTAAATATTTAGGTTTTGCAATTAAATATTTAGTTTGCTCATTAAATTTAACTCAAATCTAAATATTTAAATCCTAACTATATATTTAGCTCAAATCTAAATGTATAAATTCGTACTATATATTTAACTCAAATCTAAATATATAAATCTGAACTATATATTTAACTCAAATCTAAATATATAAATCTGAACTATATATTTAACTGAATCTAAATATTTAAATCTTAACTATATATTTAACTGAAATCTAAATATTTAAATCCTAACTATATATTTAGCTCAAATCTAAATATATAAATTCGTATTATATATTTAACTCAAATCTAAATATTAAAATCCTACCTATATATTTAGCTGCAAAACTTATATATTTAGTTTGAAAAAATAAATATTTAGGTTAGATTTAAATATTTAATGAGCAAACTAAATATTTAATTGCAAAACTTAAATATTTAGTTTGTAGTCTAAATATTTAGCTTAAAATTAAATATTTAGTTGGTTAACTAAATATTTAGTTATTAAATGTAACATTTATAAATATATTAATTAGAAGGGTCAGAATATGCATTTGAAAAACAAAACCTGTTTTTTTTCTCCTAAAACACGCTAAATATCTGAAAACATTGATGTAAAAATTTTACATCTCTGATTTACAAATGGCACCCCATACGTCTCTGCTAAAAAGTGACTTTTCAAATCAGCTTTGCACTGACATGCAACATATTACCTATCTAAGTGTGTAACGGCACAAAGACTCTTTTAGAATCAGCTGATTTGTGTGTGTTGTGTAAACTTTACTACTGTAAGTGTTGCTTTTCCCACTTCAATAATCACTCAATTACATTTTTTAGGTAAATGGTGGAATGGTTACAATAGTTAAAAGAATGTCAAAACTGGAGCTAAGGCTCTAGTGTAAAAGGGTTAAATTATAACATTTTATAAGAGAGCGAACGGGATAACCCAATCTAGGAACATCAGATTTTTAAAAATAAAGGGATAACACACTTTTTTTTATGCCTAAATAGCTTAAATTTTCCACCATGTATCAATATTTTTTTTTTTTTTTTCACAATAAAACAGGAAGTCACATAATGCGTGAGACCCAGGGCAACACTGCGTCACTAAGGCAAATGCTTTTTCCTCTTAATAAAAAATTAGCAATATGTTGTCTACAATGCCAACATACTGCATTAGTCCCAAAGTTATTAATGCTAAGTGTGACTGCTAGCACCATTTACCAAAACTGTTTCGAAAGTCACAGGAAGTTTGAGAGTCAAGTCATTACATACAATGTTCGTCAAAAAAATTCATCAATAAAGTCAGACAATGGAGTTAAAAAAACCATTGCATCAGTATTTTTTTTAAACATAGCATTGCAATTTGTAAAAATTTTAAGCTGATTGTTTAGAGCATGTAAGCACACTTATTTGGAGGACTAGTGTGTCAAGTTTAATTCTTCATGCTCTTTTTCACCTGTTTCTGCTGGAACAGCTCTTATAAATTCCATTAAATTTCTGTGCAGTTTGATCTGCACAAGAGTCCAGTGTGACCACAGAACAAATCAAAAAGAGTGGTAACTTTTACTTTTTTACATTTCTTGCTTATTTAAACAGTCTGCTCCACCATCCTGATGTTTAAGCTTTGTTAAAGCCTTCAGGACAGCCACAACTCACTCAGCTGTCATTACTCATGGGTTTCTTCTTGTTTCCGTTGGACTATTAGGGTGTTGTTTGCTTCTACAGGACCAGCATAAATCACACTCTGTGTAATATTTTATTAGCTTATATCTTTTACAATATTTGTGAAAACTCAAATGCGGTCATGGTGCAGGCCCTTGTTTTTTTGCACTTTGCTGCCAAACAGTTCAGTCCCACACATGAAAGGTATGCAGACCCGAGGGAGCTAAATTCCACACTTAGAGTGTTTGTGACCATTGAAAGGAAGTGTAGGGGGGGTTAAAGGTCAAAGACAATCACTATCATTCAGTGAAGGTGACAAAAGAGCAGTCTTTAGTCAATATTGACGCTGTCTGTGTATCTACATTCTTTCTACAGGCAGACAACAACAGGATGTGCCTGTTAATCTGGCGTCGGTTGACCGCTGTAAGAAGGGAGGATATTTTGAAGTGAAGAAATGTGTCACTATGTTTTATAATAGAGGGGGCAAGTAAATACATTGATTTCCAAGAATTACATTTGTTTTTTTAAGTTGAAACTTAAACGTTTAGGAGAGAATTCTCCAAATTTAACATGAATTGTTTTGTCATCCAAGAGTCAAAATGACAGGTGTGTTTGAACAGAGGAATGACAAAAGCCCTCGTATCCTGTGGGTTCCAGATAACTGCAGGAAGCAGATAACAGTCCAGCCTTAAGGACGGCTCTATTTCCACTTGCCGTTTGTCCACAAGGAGGAATACACGCACTAACAAAGCTGTATCAACTCAACGGCTCTCTGTTTCACTCTCACAGCAACAGGCTGGAGATGTCCCTGTTTATTGTGAGCCTTATTGAGCTATGATTGGTTCGTCACATTGACCTGAGACTGTCATCAATCATTGCCGCCTCCAGATCCTTGTTCTTTTTTTTTATTTTCTCCTTTACCTGTCTCTGGAGGAGTAGACATGGAATAGATAGATAGATATGGCCACAGGGCAAGTGCTCTTTCCAGGTGTAGTAATGGTGCGGGTCTACCTTCAGTCACAGAGTGACCACAAAAAAAACGAACTGCGGGGGAAGGATTAAACGATGGTTCACACAAAGCTGTAAGGACACGATTACTGAGCAAGTCAATTGTCAACCAATTCTTAAAACCACCTCATAAAAGTCCCTGACATCCCAAAAACACACAGTTCTTTGAGACTTCAGGGATGCAGGAGGTTTTGCATTCAAGATAAGTCCAAACAGCAGGTGGAGCTGTCTGTGCAGTTAATGCAGAACTCAAATCTCCCCTCTCAATTTGCTGTGTCTTTGTAAAAAAAATAAAACTTTCTTCAATGGCTGTTGATAGTTCTTTATTGTGAGTGTAAAAATAAGATCTTAACTTGTCTCATTCTGAGCATTTGATTAATGTTTTGGTTCTAATGGGACACTTTTTTTTAAAAAATGGGCCAACTAAAGTCATGTAGGGATTCATTTGTTCTGCTTTTCATCATTTGTGCTTTCAAATTCCTGCAGTTTGAGGCTTTGAACAGCAGATAGCACCATTGGACACATCATGTGCCACACTTTATGCATCCATATACAAATGTGCTTGAGGACCGAGGTGGGTTGGTGTGGGTGGATGCAATCAGCGCTCTCTGGGTGTTCACAATGTGCATCCACCAGCATCCTCTTCCTGACCTTTTAAACCTGAACACCACAATCACTGCAAAAAACGCACATTACGCCCTGTATATTTTTGAAAGCTCCTTTGAAATATGCAGCTTGCATTTCTTCTCATAGTGTTCCAAGGTGTGCTACATCAAAGTGGCAAAAAAGAAAAAAAAGCCTGCTGGTTGTGGTTGGTTGGTGGGTGGGTGGGAGATACACTTATTTAATACACTGAAAATATCGGCTGTATGGTGCAGAGCATCTTGTTGCACAAGGCTAAATCATTACAGATGCATGTGTGTATACTGCAACAGTGTCGCAAGAAATTGCATACACTGAAGAAATCCAGAAGACATGCACATGCTTTCTCTTTTTTTTCCATGCTTACTTTTCAAAATGGAGAATGCAAAGGTCAGTGTTTGGTAATTACAGCCCGTGATTAAGGGGCTTTCACACTGGGCTGATTGGTCAACACAAGATTTTGTCTTGGGATATTCAGTTTTGTTTGGTAAAAATGAAAGCTAACCTGAAATTCAATGCAAAAAAGAAACCCTAGTCCATTAAAAATTTGGGTTTTGCTTCCCTTAAAAAGTGAAGCCTGTTCCAGTTATGAAACAGCATGGATCCAGACAGAATATTCCACAGATTTTATCAAATTATTTATTCATAAAGCGCTTTCCATACATTTTCTTGCACAAAGTTAACTTAAAAAAACTTAAAGATAAAAATTGATAAAAAAGATATTTACATAAAAAAATATAAAATCACACACAACCCCCTCAAATACCCATACCCAACCTCCACACCAAGAGAGATGATTATAAATGAGAAGGAGAATATAAATAACTGAATTGATGCTTAGTGCCAAAAAAATGAACCAACCCTGGTCTTCAATAAACATCACCATTTCCTCAAATCCAGACCAAATCCTATACCAAAAAACTTTAAAAATGAGACCCAGTGCCTCCCTGCTTCATACTCAGCATTAAGGGCTTGGGTTGGGGGGTTAATGGTTTCCAAGGGCAGATGTGTCCATAGCTCACCTCTCCCCCTGGGATCGGTCAAATGCGGAAAACATTTCACACACCTAGGTGTGTGACAACTGATGGCCTGAATGACAACTGCTATGATGGCTTTCAGTCAGGCTCAGGCTTCAGACAGGCTTCAGACAGGCTTCAGACAGCACCACAGCGCTGAAACAGCTCTGACCAAAGTGACTAATGACATATGTTTGAATACAGACAGTGGAAATATATAAGTACTCGTTTAATTGGATTTAAGTGCCGCGTTTGATATAGTTGACCACACAATACTACTCAGTCTCAGACAATTGGAAAACTGGGTCGGTCTTGCTGGGCCAGTTCTAAACTGGTTCAAAACGTGGCTCTTGGTAAATGCATAGAGGACAATAATGACTGATTGTGTCACAACTGTCACTACAGTTAAACAAAAACAAAATTGAGGTTATTGTCTTTGGGGCTAAAGAAAAAAGGTTGGATGTCACTACAGAGCTTCAATAAATTCATCTAAAAACTACCAACTTGGCCAGAAACTTGGGTGTAGTGATGGACACAGACCTCAATTTTGATAAACACGTTAGGGCAGTCACAAAATTGGCCTTTTATAATCTCAAAAATATCTCAAGGATTAAAGATCTGATGTCTAAGCAGGACCTGGAAAAATAGTGCATGTTTTCATCTTTAGTCGACTTGATTACTGTAACAGTGTTTTTACAGGACTACCAAAAAAATCCATCAGGAAACTGCAACTGATTCAGAACTCTGCTGCTCGGGTTCTCGCTAGGACCAAGAAAGTAGATCACAACGGTCCAGTTCTGAGGTCTTTACACTGGTTACCTGTCTGCCAGAGGATAGACTTTAAAATTCTGTTACTGGTTTATAAAGCTTTGAATGGTTTAGCACCAAAATACATGACTGACCTCTTGATCCACTATGTACCAGTCAGACCTCTCCGGTCATCTGGATCCGTTCTTTATCAGTTCCTAGAGTCAAAACTAAACACGGAGAAGCTGCAGTCAGCTTCGAAGTTTCACAGATCTGGAACAGACTTCTAGAAAACCTTAGATTAGCTAAAACACTCAGTTTATTTAAATCCAGGTTTAAGACTCACCTGTTCTCAGCTGCATTTCATTAGTATGTATTCAAAAGTTTTTAAACTGTTTATCTATTCTTGTTTTAAATTAAGTTCTTTTTACTTTCTTTTAGTTTTATTTTAATGATCACACCTTTACTATTTATTTTGATTGTTTGTTTTAATGTTTTATGGAAAGGACTTTGAAGACTTCAAGGTAACGGGCATATCAGATCTTCAAGTGTGTGCATCTCAGTCGTATGTCCGTAAAAAAAACTTTTCAACAATTATACTAATTGTAAAATTACGTCTATGCTTCATTTTGACAAAGTTTATCAAATGATCAAATCTACTGTAAAACTTTTTGTACAACTGTGCCTGGAGAGAATGGTGCATGTTTTACTTTATTACATTTATGAATAAAATAACATTAGGATAGGGCTTTTTTGGTTTCTTGATTTTGAATTAACATGTTTTTTTCTTTTACATAGTTAATTTTCCAGCAAAACAAAAACAAAGTAACTTGGCAATTTCACATTTAACGACTTTTAGTCAATGGAAGTTAAAATAAAATGGACTTGCTTTATTCAGCATATTGGATGAATACATTTTTTTGGTAACACTTTAGATTAGGTGCTGCAAAACACTCAGTATAATGTTGACAAAGATTGTTAATACATTTGTTAAGCTTGTAAGCAGTTTATTAATTTAACTTTTGTAAACAATGGTCTCACTTTAGATGTCAATAAATTTTAATAAGTATGTTAATAAACCTTATTTGTCTTATTATGCTAACAAATGTCTTATAAACATCCTATAAACACATTAATAATGTCTTTTAATGTGTTAATAAAGCTTGTTAAGGAATCTTATTATAAAGTGTTACCATTTTTTTTTATTTCTTTTCATAAATGTTCATATATAGTGTTCGGTTTGTTTGTTTTTTAAATGTAACTTTTTTTATTTTCTTTTTAACTGTGTTAAATTGATACATTTTCTATCAAAAAGGAGAAAGAGAAACTCTTAAATACAGTGACTATTTGTCATTGAGTGAGCATCACAAGGATCTTGCACTGAAAAAGTTATTTTATGTTTTTTTTTTTTTTTTTTTTGTGAAGAGCTGCCTTTCGTGGCTTTTGGCTCAACCAAGTTGTAGAGAATATTTAGAAAACATCTTTATAAACATCAGTCGTGTGAATTACTCAACCAAGAAAAATAAAACATCAGAATAAAAAAAGTAATTGATTTTTTTTCTTGGCCAGGTTATCAAAGGGGTTAATGTTTATTTATGGGTAAATTTGCTTTCAAATGCAAGTTTTTTTTAATTTTTTTTAATGAAAAGTTATTTTCTTATAATACATTGATATCTACAGAAGAGGATTAGGGCCACCGAAAAGAAAAAGAAAAAAAAAGCCCATGAAAAATTCTGACTTCAACCTCAGAAATCTGAGAAAAAAAGTCAGAAATCTGAGAAAAGGTCAGAATTCTGACTTAAATCTCAGAAATATAAACTACGGAGGCTTGTGAGCAACATTATTCAGTTAGTTTTAGTAACACACTGGAGTAATGCATACCCAAGAGAAACTAACTAAAATTTTTTCTCTTTAAGCTTCTTTTTCCATGCTTTAAGCTTACCAGATGAGGCTACTGTGTTCATAAAGTAACAAAAGGTGAGCAAAAAAGATATTTATTTTTTTGGACTTTGTAAATAGAAGCGCGAAAGACTATGTTAGTCAGAATTCAGAATTTTTTCTCACAATTCAGACTTTTTTCCTTAGAATTCTGAGATTAAAGTCAGAATTTTTAATGGTCTTTTTTTTCGGTGGCCCTAATCCTCTTACGTAGTTTCTATTATTTTTCCACAAATACTTTTTTTTATTTATTTGTTTTACAGCCAACAATCCCTTGGTTGTCACAGAAAAAGAACAAAACTTTTAAAAGTTAGGATTCCATCTTTCAAATTGAGTTATTGTTTAAGCAAACATGTAAAGGGCAGGATTAGGGATCTGATTTCTCCAAATGACATGAGTGTCTTGCATTTAAATAAAATAAAATGTTTCCTTTATTTTGTTTTATTTGTGTGTGTCAGTGTTCAGTCATCTACCTCCTGTCTTTTGCTTTTATTTATTCAAGTAAGCCAAATCTGTTGGACTGCAGATGCATATTTGTGCCTGTTTCCCTTAATAGATCTATTGTGGGATAAAATATAAAAGATTTTACTTTAATTAAATAATCACAACTGTTCTTGTTTCCCCACATTATAAAGATTCAGAAATCTGAATATTAGAAAAAAAAGTCGTCATCCTTTTAATTTATAACGACACGGACGATGAGTAAAATCATTAAGAGATAATGACTTTTACCTGAATTCACTTCATTACTCTCAAAGAAGGTGACCTCCGTCCACAGTGTGGGTGGATGTCTTTGTCTTTTTAAATTGACGCTGCCAAAATGTAGCGGTGGTGGGCTGTGGTGTTTTATTTTATCATTAGATGATTTTGGAAATCTTCAGGGAGTGATTGTGCCTCACACATTGGTGAAGTATTGTCCTCTCAGCGCCACGGGGCTGTACAGAGCTGCATCCCCGCCTTTGTCCCGTTTCTTAAGAGACCACATGACAAAAGATATAGTTAATGAGTTCATGTGAACAGGGAAAAATACGTCGAACGGAAATGGATTTTCTAATAGCGAAAGAACGAATAGGCAGATCCGCCTGAATAGAGGATTTAGGTAGAAGTAATTAGTTTTTAAAACCGAATTGAGCTTTAAGTTGAGAAGTGAGCAGACTAAAGACTGAATTTGAGCATTCAGAGCTCTTTAAAGTCTTGTAACATAGATCCAGTGGGTGTTAGCTTTCATTTCTGAGAGGAGAGATGTGTGCTAAAGATATTTTTTTTCCCGTAGGAAAATGAAATGCAACAACCGCATCCAAACAATTTTTTCATCCTCAAAACACCTCACCAGACTGATTCAAATGTGGCCAAAACAGCACTTGTCTCTTGGTACGGCAATAAAAACAGGTAATTATGAATTCCATTAGTCCATCTTCTGCTGCTAAAATCCCACATAATGGTAGGCATTAGACCCAGTGGGTCTTTGGTCAGGTTGGAAAGCGTCCGGTTGTACCGGCCCTCGCTACCCCAAAGTCCCTTTGCTGCTTAGTTCAGCTTTGAGGCCAGTGAGCTTCAGCTAAAACCATGTTTGGAGTTTTTGGGAGCATCTAAATTCAAAGTACCATCAATAAATCAGGGAAATAAAACAGTACTTTCCAGTTTCTTCATTTTGCCCTTCTTGCTTCATATAGGTGTTTTGCAGATGTGAGGATAACCCTCTGGCAGCTGGATATCTCCAGTTTGTTTTCTGAAGGGGAAATGAAATGTTGTCCAAAAGGCATTTTGAAATGCGTCTTTCCATTTCGCCCAGCACCACCGCTGCTTCCGCCGCCTCCGAACCCTGCATAATTGAACACGCAGCTGTAAGGCCAGACAGCAGACGCCAAGTCAGAGTCATGCAATGGGTGGAAGAGCTGAATTCAAACCAGTCAGTTCCGTTTGTTAACCATCTTTCAATGGATCCTTTTAGCATTATTAATTTGAGTTCAAGAAGTCATTAACAAGACTTAATGGAAAAAACTGAATTAAAGCAAACGTTAAAGATTTTTTTTCCCCCTTAAAGCAATTAACACAAACGCGAGAAGTTATTGGTCCTATTGAAGGACAATGATGATTTTTCTATCTTGAAGGAGAGACAAAGAGTCTGGATAACACGTAGCGCATCCTCCACAGCCAACATTTCACATGAGCAGCTATAACATTCCTGTAATAGCATCCAGTTGAGGAGCTGAATGATTTTCTTTTCGTCTCTTTCTTGAGCCCTCCACTTCTCTTTTCTCATTCCAGTTTTGAGCAGACATACATTTGGACATAAACAAGACTCAGTTGCATGTTGCAGAGTGCATGCAGCATACAGATAACCTCACTTTCAATTCCAGCTTGACAAAAAAAATCCATAATTCTTAGCAGATTTTCATGAAACATTTGTGTAAAAAATAGCAGATGTGTTTGAATTCAGAACATAAAAAGATTATACATTTTGAAAAAGATGGCCAAGCTTTGTTTAAGTATCCTTTACATGATAAATATATAGTTTTTACATATTTAGGAGCCAAGTAAGGAGTTTTTGAAAGAAAGCGGGTTAAAGGAAGCAGCAAACAAATTTTATGCAAATATCTGGTTAACATCGGAGTATGGAAGACTGTATGTGTGACTGAAATCAAGGAAGAGTTTAAAGTATTAGTATTCTGTGGCACATCTTAAAAGACTCCCATTTTCAGGCAAAAACTGTGTGAATCTTCATAACATGGCATGCTTTTATTTTTGTAGAATTGAATAAACTGAAAAGGTTGTTATTTTGAAAAATAGTATTGTATATAATAGAAGATTTGTACTGAAGTAAGAAGAGTGTCAATAACACTTCATAAAGTATCCAATCATTGTAATAAAAAAAAAAAAAAATCTGTCTTTTTTTTTGGTAATAGATTTCAGTCAGAGACCTTTGACCCCACGAAGAACTAAAAAAATGTATATATGTTTCTGGGAGGCTAAACTAAAGGCCTGTAAGTTGTGGATCATTAGCCATGTCCTTCTAAAGCCTCTGGAGTTCCCCTTTGCTGTCACACCCCAGCAGACACAGCAGCCAATATCCTGCTCCGGGCATGAAGTACGGTATATCTGCACCATGCAGGTCAGTTAATGTCACAGTGTAGCTTTCCTGACGTCTAATTCCTTTAAAATCTTTCTTCCATCTGGCTGCTTTTTCCTGTGACTCGATTCTTCCCAACCATTACGTTTCAGTGAGGTGTGTGATGTCAGTTCTTAAGAAACTTTAAGGTGGAGCCGGAGGGACGATCAATCGTACTGCCGGCGTAATTAAACCCTGTGACCCGTGCCGGGGCAGACAGAGAGGCTGCATGGACAGCATTTTATTCTCCTAAATTAAAAGGAACTAGAGAACGTAATGCGACACATTTTGCTCCATTTTTCACTTTTTTTTATTTTTTAAACATATGAGAAAAAGCACATTCCTATTTTTGAAGTGTGACACTTCATCCTGGCAGCTCCAGCTGTCAGGACAAACAGCGCACTAACTTAGAGAAACTTAGCATAAATATTCAAGTATTTACAGACGAGTCATTATTCAGTTACTGCCACACACCACTGCACTAGATGATGAGGGTTTAGCTTTGTGCACAGGGAGACACTGAGTGGGAAAGTGAGCGTGATAAGTGAGGGGGTGTTTTTCTGTGCGGTGATATCAGCAGCAGTGACTGAGCTGTTCAGTCTGACTGAAAGACCAGATGGAGGCAGAGATAAGATTGTCTGTTTGATTTCCTCATTTTAACCCTCCTGCAGGTGTTTTACCCGCCATCCGCGTGCACGCTTTGACGCCACTTCTGAGAGCCACAATGCTTCAGAGTCGGTGGCGTGCGTCGACTCCAAACAAACGATAAGGAGAGAGTTTGAAATCAGACAACAGAATTTGAAAGAAATACAGATAATCTGTCCCTGTGAGTCAGAAGTCAGTGAGATCTGCTTCACGTTGATTCAAGCAGAAAGGATCTCATTGTTGTTGAAAAAGTTTGAACAGGAATAGCTTTTACAGTGAATAACAAGAACACTAAGAGTGACATAAAGGGTGAAACAGGACGGCTGCCTGATGTCTAATGTAGTGACAACAGATTAGGAAACTGCAATAAATCCAAACATAATTTAGCCAAAATTCCTGCTACCTGAGAGCTGTTAAAATTTTATGAAGGATGTAAACTGGCTAAGCTGTTCGACTTGGATTATAAAAGCATTTATTTTGCTCTTTTATAAATTCAGAACAGAATAAAAATAAAAAAATGACCTTATTTATGGTCAAAGTAAAGAGAAAAACAAAATATCCAATATAACATAGTAAAACAGGTTCACAGCAAAAACTGGCTCCTTAGAATCAAGTAAAAAAATTCTCAACGATTGGCAGATTTTTCCACTTAAAGGAGTCATACCATGACTTACTTGAGCTTTTCACAGTGAACTATATCCATATATGTGATCATATATTATCTTTGGAACACAAAAAATATATATATTTATGAAATATTAGATATTTTTAGGAGTTTTTTCTTACCTAGAAGTAAAAGGACCCAAAACCAGAGGCTCCACCTACCGCTGCGTGTGGGTGCTGCCCATTTCAAGACGCCATCGTAGACTAGTCTGCATTTCTCCCACGAGAATAAACAACATCCAAACCTTTTCAAAGACTGATGCACACACTACATCTGCCCTTAGTTGCCCCTGCCATCGCTACACTGGTTCTCAACACAAATGTACACGGCGACTGTACAACTGGGTGTCTTAAAGAAGCCCCACATATAATGTAACAAACATGTTTGAGCTGGAATTTATTGAAGAGAGGACACAACTGGACGATGTACAGTATTGTTCATCTTAAAATGAAAGTTTTTTGCTTTTTATGCTTTTTTTGCTAGCTCTGTGGAGAAATTTGGTGTTGGTGTTAGACTGGGGACGGTGCTGGCAGAGCAGATGTTTCCTGTATGGGGCAAGATAACTGTCAAAAAGAAACGTATTCATAAATAATATTTTGTATTCATAAAAATAAATTTGTATTCATAAATACAAAGTTGTGCATACATTTATTTGTGCACAACTTTACAGAAAAAATATGAATACAAAATTTAGTTTTTAACATGTCTCTTTTGCATACGACTTTTCTTCGTTTAGAATACGACTTTTCTTTGTCTTGAATACGAATTTCTCCTCTCTCAAAAATACGTCACGGGGTCACAGACTTATCCATCGAGTGCCGGAACATCGATTGATCCAGCTTTGCGTGTCTATTCATTTACAATAAAACATGAATATTATATTATATATATATATATATATTATATATATAATATATATATATATATATATATATATATATATATATATATTAAAATGACATTGATGCCATAACGGAACATTATATTGAAAACCAAAGCAGTTGAAAATTTAATAAAACATAAAATAAAAAATACATCGATCTCCGACCGCATTTTGTGGTTGTCAGCTGATTGTGTAAACAATGTAGCAGCGGATAGTGTTAGACCCAGAATGGTGATAAACAGCCCAAAGGGATTGCACCACATGCGTCCAATCATTAGGTAGAAAAGAAAAATGTCCGTAAAATTAGTTGAAAATAAGAGAATGATGACATTAAAAAACAGCTAAGCTAACACGGAGCCAGCCGGTGCTTCAAGTGCAAAAACAAACAAAGAAACACATAGGAAACAAAGTCAGTAGGATCAGAAAGCCAACTTTCTTTCTGCTTCTGATCTTTCTTTTTGCTAAGGTCGGAGTTATCCGACAGTTAGCCTTATTTAGCTCCGAGTTAGCTTGGTTGATTGTGTCATTCCCTCCTTTTTCAAGCGGCTAATCTCTACTCTATCTGGGTCACGCGCTGTGAGTGGTTAAGCGGGAAAGCTGAGGACACATCTAAGCCTGTCTAGGGGAGCGGGTGCGCCTGTCCCGGAATAAACTGCTCGGCTAAGCGGGGATCCCATGCTAACATGCCGCGGCTGGGCGAGTGGAGAGACAGGGATCCCCCGCCTCGTCTGCCGTTTTCAGTCAGAGCTTTTTTTTTGCCACCACTTCCGGGTCCGTTTTGTGTTGTTAATATGCTCCGCTGTTGTCAAAAATAAATAAAATATAAGCGGCAGGACTGAGAGACTTCTATTTTCCCCGCCAGACTACAAGCTATTAATATTCATTTCATGTCATCGTAGTTTAATGAATGAGTCGCAACGCGCATACGCATCGATGTTCCGGCACTCGATGGATAAGCCTGTGACCCCGTGACGTATTTTTGAGAGAGGAGAAATTCGTATTCAAGACAAAGGAAAGTTGTATTCTAAACGAAGAAAAGTCGTATTCAAAAGAGACATGATAAATGTAAAACTAAATGTTGTATTCATATTTTTTCTGTAAAGTTGTACACAAAATATAAATGTATGCACAACTTTGTTTTTGTGAATACAAATTTATTAATATGAATATAAAATATTATTTATGAATACGTTTCTTTTTGACAGTTATCTTACCCCATATTCCTGGAGGATGCTGTCTCACTCTGTGACGTCAGATTGTTAGGACGTTTCGTGGGTATGGGAGGGGCTGCTGTTGAGAGCGGAGATTTTTAGAGGATTACTCAGAAATGTGAAAATGACCAAAATACTGATTTAGGGTTCTTCATAGTGAGGACTGAACAATTTAATTCACTTAAAAGCGCAAAAAATTAGTTTTTTCATGGTATAGTCCCTTTAATTAAGCAGAAAAAAAACATCTAATAGGGTAAAATGGTCTTGCCAAGAGTTCCTATTTCAAGAAAAAAATCTGGTCATAGCAGTACATACACGGTACATAGTACATGGTGTTCTCTCATGTCTGTTGCCATCCAATATTAGCGCATGTACTCACAGTTGAAAGACGCTTGAATGTTGAAGCAGTGAAAATTTTGCGAATCTTCCTCCAGTTTTTTTTTACTTCTCCACTCCGTTCTACTCCGATTTAAAGACTCTGTGTTTAATGTAACTATTAATTTGTCCTTCATGATCATATCTATGATGGTTGTCACTTCCATCTGGCTCAGGTTTTTTAGGAGTTTTCCTTACCGGGAGGGAGGGTCTAAGGGCAGGGATAACCAGTTTTATTTAGTCTTAGTTTTTAGCTATCGTTCATATTTTACGACTCATTTTTTGCATCTGTAAAATTACTGGCCAAATAAGCCAAATTTTCTTTGTGATATTGGGCTATATAAATAAAATTGAATTGAATCTTTTGAAAAGGACAATTCTCATATGTCACGTCCATAGCCACCCCCCAAATTGATCAAATTCAACTAGTTTAACTTTTTAAGTGTGTTCACAGGCGACAGGTTTTGTGTAGAGCCTGAAAATGGATGAAAACTCGAAAATTACACAGGCGCCCAAAATGCACATGCATGGACTTTTTTTATGGACTTTTCTTTAAAAGTGGTCACTCAAACATGTGTATCCAAGTCCAGTGTGAAAGTAGCATTAGGCATGTTCTCCTGAATTAAGTTTTTCTATTTAACCTTTGTGCTATCCTAGGCATGTTTACATTCCTTTTTTTCAAGGTTTTTTATCCTCACTGGTATCTGTGGCAGACATAAAATCCTGTCCACCTTTGTCATGGGAGGGATCACACATTAATATAAGGGAAGGGTCATCTGGACCCCATAAGAGAGCACAAGGGTTAAACACTTTCTTGATAAAAAATTATTTTCTATCAAGACAGAAAATAAGACTATTTTTATTTAAAAAAAAAAAAAAATCCTTAATTTCTTAACCCTCTTGGAGCAGGCGTTGGAGATTTGCAACAGAGAAATGCTGACTACCTATTAGTATCACATATGTGTATAATTACTACTAAATACTACATTTTTTCTGTTACTAAAACTTAATTTGGCTGTGAGAGGGTTAAAATTTCATTTTTGCACTGTTTCCCATTGTTCCAGGGTTAACTGTAGTTTTATAGAGCTGCTATCTATCCAGAATGTGTATTTGGAATTTTGACTGGCAAATATGGCTGAAGCTTTATTTATCAACATAAACAGAGATTGTGATAAAAAAAAAAAAAAAATTAAATGCCCTGTGTCTTCATCTGTTCAGGATATTCAGAGTCGTTATCCTCTGACAAATGAAGAGTTTATATTAAAGATGGAAAACTCTAATAATAAAGCCTTGCATAACATGGGTACAGTTAGTCCCAGGAGCAAAACGAAGCAATTTGTCTGGCTCAAAAAAAAAAGAACTTGCTAACATAAATTACTGCAGCCCCGCTCTTTTTGACTCAGCAGCTTAATCAGTTTTCTCATTACTTTGTTCTGTAACAAATTCTTTTTGTGGCAAACTTTTTCTTTTTTTTTCTAGTTTTTACGTGGATTTTTAAATAGATTCCTCCCCACTTGATTTTTTAGGTTTCGCCTACAGTCCAAAGTTGGACAACAGAAAACTCTGTTTTATAACTCTGAATTTTAAGTTGAGAGAAGAGATGGTCTTAATGGTGAAAAATATAATGGTAAATTGTATGGAATAAAACAGGCACATAGCCACAAAATAGACATTTATTTAATAATATTTTGATTTTTTGATGTAAAAAATGTCAACTTTGAGAAAATTAAATCATTATTGAAAAAAGGTCAATTTCCTGCAGTCGTCAAAGACTTTATGTTGCGTCTGTTTTTTTTTCATTTTACATAATGATTAGAACTTCAAACTAGGATAAAAGTAATACAGTCAACATAGAAATTCTCAAGATATTCACCCAAAAAAAGATCAAAATCTAATTAAAAATGAACTGGCAAAAAAAGATAATATGGACAAGTCATCAAGATAAGACTATGCAGGCGTTCACAAATCTGTGTACTGTACGTGTGTCCTTGCACTGTCAGCTTTGAAAGAAAGTCCTCTGGAGGTCTCTGATATAAAGAGTTAGTCACTCAGACAAAGCACAGGTGACAGGCATGTTTTATGCATGAGAGTGAAGGGCAAGGCAGGATATAAAAAGAACACCAAGATATTCAAACTTGCTGTACAGATACAGTTAAGCCTTACTGTAAAGTTGTGCAACCACCTCACAGACAGACGTGCATAAGGCTGCACTCTTTAACTGTTTCAAAGACATTTGCATAAAACGCAGTGTTGCATATACAGCACGAAGAAGATGTTGAACTCTAGGAAGATTTCTTTTTGCATCTGTAACCAGCCCAGAAACTCCTCTTATCAGGAATATTTTTTTCCTTTAAAACTCAGAACCCAATTTAGACTGCAGGGAAGAGTCACAGCACAGTCTTTCAGAGCCAGCCAGCAGGATCTACTCTAAAATCACTTTAAAATCACTTTGGTGTTTGAAAATCTGATGCCAAATGCAATATATTTAGCTGCAGTTTTGTTTTTGTTTTTTGCTTTTTGTCAGAATGATAAATGTACGCAGAGTTACCTGTGCCAGTTCTCCATCCTAATGCTGAATGTAAGTGCTCTAATTAAACATTAGTGCTTTGAATTGAATGAACAGCAAAAAAGTATAATTATGAAATTAAATTATCCATAGACTTGTCAATTTATTTTTATGATAGTTTCCTAATGTATGTTTATCATTCAATTATAAATCCTAAAGAGTGTTTCTTGTCTTTGTTATTCTTTTTTAGTGCTTTCTAAAACTATTGGGTCAATTTAATAACTTTACTGATACAAGTATGCTGATGTCATGCAGTTTTTGTCTTAAAGGCACAAACACACAATAAAGAATCTTGTACCTTGTTTTTTCACACACAGTACTGTCAAACAGTCAAACTTTTTTCATGACTTTATAAACTGCAAATTATGGGATTTATTTTTTGCAAGAGAATGTTTAAAAACCCTGTATTGTAAGTATCCTGGTATCTTTTTTACTTGTAAATTTTATTTTAGGCTTATACTGGCCTCAGTGACGCACGTTCCAGCAACCCCTTCTATGCGTCTTGAGCTTAGGCGTCCAAAACTCTTGTTCATATGATCGCTGCGCAAGTTTTACGGCTGTTTTGAATCCACGTAGATTGTAAAGCCATTGAATGCACATTAAAAGTTAAACAAGTGGTACTTTGACCAATCGGGTACTCAGATTTGGCAGTGATGTTGGATGGTGTCCCTTTCAAGTCACGGAAGTGCCAACAGCTTGAAAATTGATCACAAAAGGGAAACTGACGAGTGTGGTATGTGCCCTGCTGCAATTATATTACTTCAAGTCTTTTATATATCAGAAAAAAGCTGTGAAAGAAAAAAGCTGGGTACCACTTTGACATTTTGGACCAAACCTCTTTAAGTGAGTACATGTGCTAGTATTGGGCAGCGACACCCTAGTGTGAACACTGTATACCAAAAGTGTTTTTTAGAACCTGAGTTCTGCGCATTCTTGAACACTCATTACATGCCTAGTGTGTGCAAAGCATTATAGCAATTCAAACTATGGACATAAAATTAACAAGTCCTGACTTTGTAAGCCTTGTAGCAGAGATTGCACTGAGGTCAGTTATTAGACAAATTAGACACAAAGGCCAAATTTGATTTCTTCAATGAACATTGTCAACTTTCACGACAGATTTGCATGGCCCATTTGTTTCTCGCTGCTCAAATCGAGATGCTGCCAAACCACCAGACCACGTTCATCGCTCAAATCCCGCCGCAGGACTTCAGATTGTTTCAATTCGCCTCTGTACCATTGACTTAACATTAGGGATGTAACGATTGAGTCAAGTCCCGATTCGATTCAAAGTCACAATTTACATTTTTTAAATTTTCTTATTTGATGAACTTCTTGACGAATTTGAATCAGTTTTTTAACGATTCTCGAAGAATCATTACGTGCTTACTTAACATTGAAACTGGCCGCGAATCGTATTCAGTGTGAATGTATCTCTAGGCTTCTCCCTAATCCTACAGTTGCAGGGGTATTTGGAGGGGCAGGGGTCTCTGAAAACTGTTTTCAAATGGTAATGCATAGAGAGCGCATGCCTCTCTGCTGCAAGGTTGTTCCGCATTGCGCTGTGCCATCAAAAAAAAACAAAACAAAAAAAAAACGAATTTCTTCACGTGGGTGTGCTCTGAAGCAGAGAAGTTTACATTCAAACGGGAATAATGACTTTATATTATGGCATGAATTTTTAAAGTTATTTTGACTTTTAAGCAGTCAAACCTTATTATCTGGTAGTAAAATAAAACATTAGGCAGGTCTGTAGACATTTGTGCAGCTTATTGTTTACAGAGAGGAATGGAGGAACGGAAGTTCTTGGCATCGGTTGGGATTCGTCTGCGGCTGGAATGGATCACGGATAAACTGCAGTTGGCAGCGTACGGCTGTTTGATGAAGTTTGGAGTTTCTGCAGGTGATCTTGAGTTTCAGGTGAGGATTACTGGCTGTGTTGAGTGCACTGGAAATTGAGCTAAATCCACGGAGGAGCAAGCCAGCGAGTGGGGATGGCTTGAGTACGGTGAATGTTTCCATGCGGAGCAGGCTTCCTGGGAGTGAAGGAAAAAAAAGGTAACTTATCAAAGGAGTTGCCAAATGATTAGAGCTGGATTTGGCCGCGGCGTATTACCAAAACAGAGTGACCATCTGGCACAGCCTTAAGAGTCCTTCTGTGGTTGTTAGATGAGCTGCAGGTGCACTGAATTTAGGGAGGAGCCAAGCCAGAATCAGCAGGCTTAGTCACAGTCTCACAAACAGACACAGAAGAGGAGGAAGGCGACATGGTGTGTCATGAAAGCATGCTAATTTCACTCTTTCAGACCGGAACACTGTCGGAAATTTTCAAATCAAACCTCTACAGCTCACAGTGGATGTAAACAAGATCACTATAGCAGAATTCCAGGAACGTATACAGAATGGAAATTATGAAAATGTAAAATATGAGATGCTCCACTTGAAGAAACTACAGTCTTTTTGCCATTTGAAGACAAACATGCATTTAAATACATGCAAACTGCCTCCTAATGATATACATTTCAACAGACGACACACTCTAAATCTACATTTGTCTCCTATCTTTTGTTCCTGATTAGGTAAAGCGGTGGCCTTCACCACCACTGTCACCCATTTTTCTTTATTACCACTATTACAAGACTTTTATAAGACCCAACTATTTTAGTCTTTCATGGCTAACTCATTAGCTCTTATTTTGCCAGATAATTGCAAATTTTTTTTCCGCTTCATTGGCATCGATTTTGCAACTTAGAAACTTAATCATTTATAAAACGGTGAGAGCGTTCGCCTGACTCCCATAGTTCATTTGCACGAGTGTGCTTGGGTACGGCGGGGAAATGAATGCAGACTTATGGACCGTGTGAACTTTCTTTCTCATTCTTAAAAGCTAAGCTGGAGAAGCTGTAGCGTCTAACTCATTGCTGACATTTGTCCTGAAAAACCACCCGGATAAAAGGTAATTATTATGCTGTAAACAAATGCATTTGTCCTCCACTTTTAACCATCTCGTCTTCTACGACTCTCATTTCGAAAGTAGCCTACAGGAGTTCAGTACAATCTTTATTTGGTGTAGACTTTACATATTTGCTCCAGGTTACTCCATCATTCCAAAGCTGACTACACACTAAAACACACTAAAAAACAATAAACACAGTAGGAAACAGTATATAAAACGAGCAAAAAAAAAAAAAAAAAAAAACTTTTTTTTAAAAAAATAACAATATATATTGAGATAAGAGAATATGTGGGTGAACGAAGGAAAAAAAAAGTGTCTATGGATCTTATCTGAGGAGGCTTTCATCTTCCTCTCTCCTTTAGATTAAAGACATTGCCCTCATCTTGTCTCAGGAGAATGATACTTTCAGCACCTGCTTGCACCATCTGATTGCTAATTCATTAATGTTATGTTTATGCAAATGTATGTTACCTTTCATATTCTTCTCACGTCCCAACCAAATGCCTGCTACTCTGGCAGGATCATCCTCTGCGGGAATCCATGGGAACATCTTTGAATTCTTTCTTTACTTTGTAATATTTCATTGCTAGTATAGAATGCAAATAACAAAACAAATAAAAATTAAATATGTGTATATATATCAGTCTTGCATCGATATGCAAGTAAAGGATTGCGGAATGTTGAAAAGCATATATATTGTATAAGTACTGATTGAAGACTTACAATAGTGGAAAGAATGTCGACACCTGAGTTAAAGATCTGGTACTTAAAGGGTTAAAAGACTACTGAGGCTCCATGTTAGGCTCCTGCAGAACACACACAATCCAGACAGGAGCAACAGCTGTTTTGCAACTCTGTAATTTTATGATCTGCCTTATACAGCTTGACATCGTGATTTAAAGCCCCCTAAGAGGGCTTCCACGTAAGGGCCCTGCTGTTGACAATTATAGGGTGTTAGGAAAAACTGCCAGTTAGTTTCATAGGGTTTCTGAAGTTTGTAAGCAGTTTGCATTTCATCATTTAGCATCAAATGATGGGTTTGTATTGTGTCATAACATATAAGATTCTTAAGGGGTGGTGGTAGTGTTACTACAATTTATGAATTACTCAATTGATTTTGCAAGAAATTGTTCTTCGGTTTGTAAATGTGCTTCTTTTGGTCATGCAGCTCAATAAGCTTGTTTGAGAAAAGTCTTATCATCTCAGCAAAGAGGGATTTATAATACAATCACAGCTGGGTACAATCTAGTGCTTTTATGTGCCGAACCAAAGTCTAAGTTAATGCTGCGGCTTGTGTCAGGAAGGGCAAATCAAACAAGCAAATCAAGGGAAAATGATTTTACCTTTGTCTAACAGACTCACTAAACCTGGTTTGCTGCACTGAGTGGGTGCAACCTATTCGAGAATACAAGGTAGCATTGTGTAGCATTTGCAACAAAAGCTTTATTGCATATTAATTTGGGCTCATTAAAACAGTTGTTGGCATAAAAAGTGATAGTGAATTTGGTGCTAACGCTTACTGGTTCCTCCAGTTTTGTTCATTTTTTGCGGTCAATAATCTAAACATCTGGCTGCAAATGGCATCAGTGTAAATCAGTGAATGGCTTGAACCATCAAAATAATGATATGAGGCAAAACAAGTATGCAGTAAAAGCGATGATAAAGGAGACGTTGATGAAAGAGCTTTGGCTGAAGTGATTGCCACAACTGCAAAAAAAAAAAAAAAAGTATGGATTGGGTGACAAGTGTCTTTTTGCGATACCATTTTACTGGACTTTTTTTCTTTCAAGTTATGTCAATATGAAATGTTAACACAACACCCCACATTGTTGCATTTTATATAAGAGATAAAGTTCAAAGATAAGGCGAGTCTATGCAGCCTAAAGGTTATTTCGGTGTCCTTGTTAAAAGACAAAGGGAGAGAATCCAAATGAGTCCGTAATTAAAATGTCATTAATTTGCAGTGTCTTATCAGACCTCACAGACGGCTCCTGAAGCAGGCCGGCAAGAGAGATAGAGCTTCCTTGTAGCAGGATAGCACCCCACGCTGCTACCGTTCTCACATCAGCTACTTCGGTAATTGGATATATGGCTTCAACAGATTGTTCGCAATTTTACAATTAGCAAATTACATAGCGTTTTATTTCTTCTGTGTTATCCTGGAACTGGTTTTGCATCTCGTGCAGATACCTCATTAAAGAGGTGAATTGGGTTCCGTGATCAGCCGCTGCAATGATTGATAGCCTTTTTATTAACATCACCACACCTGTATGAAGCTGGGTGTGCAATTTAGACGTGGAAGTGCACTTACTTGTATTTCCCCTTTCAGACACACATTTAGCAAGAAAATGTCCTGGCTTTGAAATCAGTCCTCCAAAATAAAAGCTTAGGTTAATATAATTTTATTATCTGTCTCTTTTTTAAGCAGTTGGACGAGGCATCTCCAAGAGCAGCAGCTACAGTACAATTTCTTTTCTAGGTTTTATTTCACAACGCATAATGAAAAGATGTTCCCATTTCATTTAAGACATGAAGTACCCATTAATTTCAAATTTGGGCACAATGCAATATTAAAAAAAGAAAAAAAAAATTCAGTTCTGCAGTTGGAGAAGCTTCTGTATTTATATGTCTTGTGTGACTGTAGAAAACGCTTTTCTGTTTCTGGAACAGTACATTTTTTCTAACTTTATTTAAAATGCTTGACTTTGCACCTTGTGACAAACTAGTGACCCATCCAGGCTGCACTCCTCCTTCGTCCTGCAGTAGCTGGCCGCAGTAAGTACCCTGTGACCCTTAAGGGATTTAAGAGGTTAGAAAAATGGATGGATGCTCCTGTAAACGTTTAAAGTAAAAGTAAAACACAAGCCTCCTGAAAAAAATATTTTACCATTTATTCAAATAAAATTAAAACATTAAAAACTGTGGGGTGGTTTAAAGGAAGACTCTTTTGTGTGTTTTGCAAAGCCTTTGTGGCTAAAACATTTTATTTTGTAATCACACATCCGTATTTAAGTGGATGAACAACAAACAATCAAATAAAAAAAGGAAAACATTAAAACATTTCAGCAAAATGTTTCAAATAAATGGGAAAAATTGACTGAACAAATAAATAAACAAATAAAGTTAATTTGGTCAACAGACAAGAGAGCGGCCGAAATGGAGAGTCTGAAGTTAATTTATCTAAATCTTCATTAATTACAAATTCTTATAGAGAAAACAAGGGTTTTTTTCTGAGTTTTGCTCTACTGTGATCAAAAGGGCTATTTCATTTTGTGCAAATAAGAAGACTGACATCGTGAAGAAGATGAGCTTTGCATTTACACCTCTGATCAGCTGCCAATGAAACAGTTAAAACTACAAGGTCAACTTGCAAAATGCAGCTCCAGAGCAATCGTTTGTGCATCAGTGCCATATAACAAATGAAAATGGCTCTTGACCAAGAATCACTATGTGAATTAGGATGTTTTAGATAAATCCAATTAGCAAATGAATCTCCTTTATCTTTTGTTGCCATCTGTTTGACCCCAGCTTGCCTCGACAAGAGCCGACCGCTGCTCGGATCTGGCTCCGCGTGCTGTGCCAGACATGGGGCTTATGATGTGGTTTAAATTGGCTGGGCAATGGCTGGATGCAGCATCAACGACCGGTGTCATCAGTCCTGGGCGATGCTGGAATTCCCAGTCAGCCGAAAGAGACCACAGTAGGTGGTCTGACCTCAACAGATGAATACACAAGCGAGGACAGCTGCTCTGCACAGATGCTGCCATTTGGAAAGAAATAACAAGTTTTAACCACCTAGGTTATTAAGCTGGGTTGTCAAAGCAGCCCCCGGTTTGGAGTCACAGCTCAGGGAAGTTACACACATCCTTTTCAGGCGCAGGCGATTCAGATGTGCACACACACCGCCTGATATGATGAGGGAATAAAGATTCTATGCTCTTCTTCTCTGAATTTTTATTTAAGTTTATTTCAAGAAAATATCTGTTTCTGTACCATGGCATCAAGCAAACTTATGTTAATATGTTGCCACTTTGGTAATTAATTGATGTATGATTTTGCAACCAGAAGCTACTGTTTTGCTTGAGTTAGTTGATGAAGAATGAGCTAAATGAGAGGCTATTACTGAAGATATGGCTCAAAATGCACTAATATTAAAAAAAAAAAAGAAAAAGAAAATTCTTGCAGTAGTGAAACAAAAATAATGGAAGTGAAACCTTACATCTGTGCGTGTGAAATCATTTCCATATACCTGTATAATTATCACTTATTCAGAGCTGCATCCCTCAAACTGTGGTGTCAAACCTGCTACGAGGTAATATTTTTCTAAAATACCCTTTCAAATCAGCAGCTCTCCTGCTCGGAGCGCCACATGGGCCGATCCCTGCATGATTTAACTGTCATATTACATCTACATCTGCAGCAGCGCCGCTATATTCCAAGCGCAAAGCGCTCATTAGTGATTCAGTGTGCTCTGATTACAGATTGACCAGACCAAGATTGCAAGCATCAAAGCTATTTCCTTTTCTTCAATCATATTCTGCCCCATATTCCCTTCCACTTGCTCTGAGGATTTCAGAATCTTCTGAGGTCCAACTCCGTTTCCCGTCTCTTTAGGAAAGCTGGATTATCACTTCTTTTAAAAGCATTAGGGTTTCTTTTTTTAACTTAAAAAATACTATCATTTTTTAGAGATACTTGTAACTGCAATTATAAAATATTAAATTAATGACAGTTTTAAGATTATTTTAGTCCTTTTGCAAGTCAAGAACAGCATTCTTTTTAATCTGAAAATGTACATCTGGGGGGTGGAGCTACATGGGGGAAGGCGACCCCCCAGCAAATGATTTGCCCCTAACCATTTAAGTTAATATTAATTTCCTTGTAGACAAAGATTAAGAAATAAGGAATATAAATCTTTAAATGTTACAACACAATATTGTTTTAAAAAAATCAAATAACACATTTGATGTATTTTTTTGATGTATATGTATTTTTCTGAAAACGGCGTAGTGATGTGAGATTTTGTTTTATTTTTTACATGTAAATTAATGTAAAAACACATCTTTGCATGAATCACATTTAAATTCTTTTGACCTCTGCAAAGGGAGTTTAATTAAACCAATGCGGAACACAAGAAAAACACATCCAACGTTTGTAAAATCAAGAGGGATTTCTTAAATAGAACAGACAAACAAAAAAAACATACGGAAATATCCCTGTCTAAAATAATATGTATCTATTTTTTGTCAGTGACTTAAGGGATTGCAATCACACTCTGTCAAGAAGGGGATTCTCATCCCAGAACATACCAAAAAAAGAAGGCAATATAGAACACAACTCAGAGCCCCCAGATGAAGGAAAAACAATATTGTCTTTTTGGTGCCAAACACCTTTTTGTTATTTTTTTTTTGTATCAAAAAAAATAATTTGATCAAAAGAAGATAATGTGGCTTTTCAGGTGGCCAAAAATAGAAGCTCAAAGCAAGAAGAGAAACATTCTGAATAGCAACAAAAAATAATACAGAGACTTAAATGTTATATAATTCAGCCAAAACAGATAGTTTTAAATGTAAATGCTTCTCGCACATGTTTAAACTAACAAATCTGACTAAAGTCTAAGTCTAAAATATTAGGTAAACACCTGGAGAAGTGTTAAAATAGCATGTCATGAAAAAACATTTTCGGAGTTGGAATCCATCTTTTTGATTTGTGAAAACAGTGTATGAGTTACACGGAATTATAATGCTCTGTGTTACTTCATTTGGTGGGAGCTTTTCAGTTTATAAACTTAAGATGCACCAATAAAAAATGACAACTGACTGTGAAATAGAAAGATGCTGCAATGTCAAATTGTGAATATTTTGTCAGAATTCAAAAGCTAACCTGATGTAGGAGCTTTTTGGACTTTCAATAGAACAGCTTTAAATAAAATGTAAAATTAGCAATTGCTGTTTGGGGTTGTAGTTGTAGCTTATATGATTTTTATGTAATGTAGTTTTAATCGGTCAATCCGTTTTACTCTTCTTCCCAAGATAATAGTTTGCAGAACTTGACGCAATGAATAATGTAACTAATATTGGACTGAACCAGACTCATTCTTGTTTATGCAGATTTTAAATTTGCAGGATTCTTTCCTTTAGTGCAACTGAACTCACAGTCTAAGCTCCATTACACCAATGAAAATCTATGGAAACACATGTACATTGTATGCATGTTTCAGGCATCCATGTGCTGTACATGCAAAACTTGCAGCTATTGAAACCAGGTCAAATGTTGACCAATCAGGGACTCAGATTTGGTAGTGATGTATAAATGGCTTCCCTTTTACATCACGGAAGCGCCGATCACTAGACCACTGTGGTTTGTAACCGGCCAGAATCACATGACACCAATTCAGTCATACAATAGAATAGAGCTGTGAAAAATAAAGCCTGGAGCATGATTTCCAAGATTTGCCCAGCTTTGACATTTTGCACCAAGCCTCGTCCAATTATAGGTGGCGAACATGCGACAGTCCAGTTTGAACACCATGTGTTCAAGAATGCAGTAAAAGTTCTTAAACATGGATCATATGTGTAAACACGGCTTTAAAGATGTTTTGCTGCCCATCCGAGTAACTCTTCTTCTACGAAAACCTTCAAAATGTATCACTTTAGGCCTGAGAAACAGAATCCTAAAATATTATGACCTGGAAGTACGTATATTTGGGGGGGTGGTGCAGAGAAAGAGCAGTGATCCTTAGATCATAAGATTTCAACGAACAGAAAATTGCAGGTTCAGTTCCCTCCCTGTCAATCCATGTGTAAAAATCCTAGTTTCCACATAGCGGTCTGGGCCAGTCTGGTCTGGTATTTTGAGTGTTTGCTTTGTAAAATGGACCCATTCAACAGAACTGAACCGCAGCTCGAGAGCCCTCATCTGTAGAAAGTCCATAGAAAAATGGAACGGCAAAGTTTGAGCGGAGCCACCTGCTGAGTGACAAAAAAATGATGACATAATTAGAAAGTGCTAAGCTATCGTTTCCGTTTTCCTCTTTGTGATGGTAAAGTTTTGATCTTCTTTCAAATAACAACTGTTATACAAGATGTACCAGAAGTAAAGCAATAAAAAGATGAGCTCCTGGATGACATACATTTATTAGTCATTGTACTACAATGTCGTAATGACAGGCTAGTGTGTTCCGTGAAAAAAAAACGTTCAGTGGAAGGGAGGCTTAACTGAGTGGAAACACTCGCCAGACTTAACTGCTCCATACCTTACTGTACCACAGACAGGACACTGAATCCCACATAACTCCTGGTGGTTTTAGGTTGGCGCCAGACAGTGTTTGGTAGCAGAGTTGCTATCAGTGTACTTACTTATACTACCTTTTATGGCTTGAGACGCTAAGGGCAGGAAAGAAATTTTCCAATTTCTGACAGTTGCGGGCCAAGGTGTAAATGGTTCCCCATGTGTGTTTAAATTCTTTCAGTTTGGCGCCAGGTGATCTCGGGCCGTTCCTCTTTTTCTTTTTCCATCTGGTGTTCAGTGTAGTACTGTCTTGATGATCGTGTTTTCTTCAGTCCTTATTACATCTCCAATCCATGTCCAGCGTCTTTTGAAGATAATTGTTGTCATGTCTTCTTGATTGCAATGGGACAATAGAATTTCATTGGAGATCAGTGTGTGCATGGATGAATGGAACTGTAAAGTTCCTTAGGCCTTCTGAGAAGGTGGTAAAGTGCCATATAAGTATACACTATTTTAGCACTTATATTTTGATTTCCTGCAATATGACAAAATAAGACATAATCAGAATGACTGAGAATCTCCACAGACAGTCTTCTCTAGATTACAATTTAAAAAGTAAACAATCAAGTGTATGACAAATGAATGTAATTAATGTAACAAAATAGTCAATTTTGACTTAATTCAAACCAAGATAACTTGGTTAATAATCACATACCACATGTTGTAAGTTGTGTTGTTTTTCTTGAAGCCTTAAGATTCAAGGTTATTTTAACTTCAGTGGAAACATCTCAGAGCGATTTCATGTCAAAACTAAGGGGCTGCATTATTTTATTCTAATTGGTTCCATGGAGAATCTGAGGAAGCATGTCAGTTTGAACCACTGACCAAGGAACGAGTTTATATGAAGATCTGAAAGCCTTCAGGCAGCAAAAGATGAACATCTATATGGAATTCTCCCATTCATTAATATGACAACAGAAAAAAGAAATCCATCTAAGATCCCTGATGGCAGCGCTATGTATTGTTGATTATGGTCTTGCAAGAAATTTTCTCCCTAGAGCTAAGAATCAAATGCAAAAAAGATTATTTTGATTTTTTTTCCCCCTTATTTTTTCATAATATCTCGCATTTCAAATATTACTTCAGGTCAATTATGCACATCAGTCTTTAAACAGGGGAGCGTCATCAAAATGTGAAGTACATAAAAAGACAGACTGAGCAAAGACTTTAGTCTGCAAGTGAGAGTGTTTGCACTGATACGCTCATCTAAGACTGGATGTTTAGTTAGTCATGACAGGCTTTGATTTGAGCATCTAAATTATTGTAGAGCTACATTTCATTTTTTGACATTTTAATTTGAAGTTTGTAAACGTCTTTTCAGATGAGCCACAATTTGATTCTGAAGGTCGAGATGGGTTCTTTATTTTTGTCAGCTTTGTGCAAAAAGTTAGTTGCAAACTGCCTAGTCAAGATTGTATCTTAATGTTAATCTATTAGCACAAATTCCCTTTAAGGAAACAAGTTGATATTTTTTGTATATTTGCTGGTGGCACTACAATCTTAAAATTCTTTTTAGAGATTATTTGATTGTTTTTATAAGGTTATGTACCGGCAGATTCAAATAGAGCATCCATGTAACCACACATGCCAATTCCAAAAGCAAGTTTTCTCCACTGTGTGGACATAAATCTCTTTTTGCTGTTTCTTCAAGAGCTATTAACTTTCCTTTTATTCCCCTAAAAAAAGGAGTTCAACACACACCCTCCAAGTAAGACCTGGACAGTCCAAAATGTAAAAAATAAAATGTGACAAAAATTTGCTTTTTCATGGTTTGACACTGACGTCATTGTATGTATTTCTTTTTTAAGGACTGAATTTCTTGCTTAAAGACATAATAATAGTTTGTTTTATAGACTGAAAAAAAGCATATGAAACAAAATAAAAATGTGTCCCTTCTCCAATGCAGCTGCATCAGTGTGTGAATGTGTGTTTGTGTTTAAACGGGAGCCCTCATCATGGGGCTTTACATGCCCTTCATCTTTGTAGCAAACCCATACGCTATTTAGGACTGTGAAAAATCATGCAGCTGTTTTGAAATACACTCAGAAGATGTAAAGGACTTCGTACAATCTTGATAAAAAATCACTTTCTTCTCGTAGCTCCCTCCTGAGTGTCATATTTCTCTGTGTAAATTATAAAAAGCAGACTGAAGGTCTACAGGCAGCAGTTTGATGGTCTTTGTCATTTTGGTGTGACTTTATTGGTCTTCAGTGCAGCAGAAAGAGTTGAATGTGATTCAGACCTTGTCGTTTCTCATCACTTCTAATGCAATGTTCTGAAACATTTCTTACCAACTCGAGGGGCTAATACTAATGTGCACATTTATTACTATATCCATATTTAAATTTTCTTCAAGTTAGAGTAACTGCAGATCACATTATACGTTGTACAGTTGATTTCCTACTCATCACATATAACATTTAAAGTTGTGACTTTCCTTTTTCTCTGAGGCTATTCTTTAAAATTTCTACACAGCATCAAGTTTAATAAAAAATGATGAGTATTAATGTCATCATATTAGCACTGATTTTATATTTAAAGTGTCATGATGCCACAGTGAAACAAATTGAGTAGAATTACTTTTGAAGAGCACTTCAAGTGAATTAGCTCTTTTTACACTTCCGTGTAATTACACTTGCAACTCAGCGCATTTGTAATAATTCACTTATTTTTTATATGCCATTGTGGAAAATTTACACTTCCCAGCCAAAAGGAAAATACATACAGTATAAACATTTAAAGCACTAATTTGAGAATAACACCTCCACCAAGACCTCTTGGCTGATCCATGTTTAGAAAGTAAATTAAATGAAAATAATTTCTACTCTGTTGATATGGTTTTATATCATACTCATATCATGTGTTTCTTCATTCACGGTTTCACGTATTTGCTGATTTTTTTTCAGTCATGTGACTTTTCTGGTCCATCACAGACAACTCAAACACTTGCATGAAATCTCCAACTAAAATAACTATATATTGTGACACTATATAGTGCACTGTATTTTAAAAGCAATTCAGACACCATGCTCACTACTTTTCTTTGTTTTTTTAAAGACTGGATATGATGTTACCATTATCAAAAAGTGAAAATCCATTCAACACGCACATTTCACAATGTCAGTTTATGACTTCACTGTGTTCTGATGATAAAATTGTGATTGGTCTGATAAAAAATTACATTTAAGGACGCTTTTTTGAGAAAATTGTTCGAACGCAATGTATTGTGATCTTTATTCACTAATGTACCATAGATGCTAACTAGTTTTTCACACAGACTTCTGGGACATTTCTAAGGTCCTCGATTTTTTGACTACAAAACTAATGACTACAAAACAATGAACTTACTATATAGTGTATTATATAGTGCGAAAAGTGAACTCGGATATAGCTAGAAGAGTGACAGTCCTCATCTGCATCATAAAGTATGTTGTGGCTACGGTGAACTCCTAATTAAAAAGAATTTCTTTTTTTCAGCAATATTCCAATGTTCTTGAATAAATGCTTTACAAAGCATGATCACTAGTGTTTTCAATGAGTATAGATCGGTCACAGACATCCTTGGGCTGAGGGCTGGGGTGGTTCTCTGTATCTGCGGATTCGCAGATGCCTCCACTCCCCTAATCCCCGTAAATAAAGGGAAGTTACTGTATTCTTTTGTTTCAGCTGTAAAATGAAAAAAATCTGTCATCTGGCACTTTACAGATTTCAACTTTTTTTTAGGTTAATATTGCATTTGCTAAATTAATATTTTTTAGTAATTTACTATCATTATTATCGTGTCTTACTTTTCATGGCTTTAAAATATTTGCGTTCTTATAAGGAAAAGTTAAAGAAGTGACAATGGAGAAAAGATGAAAAGCCAATCAAAAACAGATGTTTAAAAACTGAGATTGAGAAAGAAAAAAAATAATTTTTTTTTTCTTTATTTAATAACACCAGGGGTCCAAGAATCTATTTTAAAAATGTGTTTAAAATGAAGAAAAATGTGATTTTATGCATGATGAGACACATCTTGCAACCATTACAAACTAAAGTGCAATCAGACAGCAAAAGGCTATGGTGACATTAAAGTAAAGCGTTCTGGGACGTCTTACAATAAGCTGTTTTTGAGAGAAAACCCCCTAAGGAGCCACTTTATTCTTCGGGTATAATAGCCAAATGAAGACAAAGGGAAGATTGAAACTGCTTGTAGTGCAGATATTTATCAGTTTTGCAAAACTACTCATGTTTGTGGGTAAATCTAAAAACTGTAAAAAGTGAGATTATTTCTTTATAAATTGCATAATTTTGAATATGAGATGAAACAATTTGTTGGAGAATTATCTAATGAAATCAAATGCCATTTAGGGAGTCTTTCTTGATGACTGTGATCACTCCCCTCCGAGCATCCGATCTTTACTGATCTCACTAATGGGAGCGGCACCAAACTTATTTCTTTGAAATCAACCTTTAATTGCCAAGTAGCTGCTCTCACCAAAAGTTACAAGCTGATTAGCTGCCCTTGCACTTACACTTTGACTGCAGAATCATTACTGGGCAGTTCAGCTGACCGGACCATGCGCCGCCCCCCTGCAGCTTACATTCTGATATCCTGCCACGACGGCAAGGAGCCACCTCAGGGAGACACCGATCCTGACAACGGCGCGGCGCGGCAAATCAATGAAAGCCATTTAAAGCTGTGAAATTGATGTTTACACTGAGCCAGGTTTAATCTGTGGACAGAACTGCACTGTAAAAAAAAAAAAAAAACAACATATTTTTGATGGTGTTTCTCTGTTCACCTTTTATTTAAATGCTAAAGGTACGCTGACTGTCAGTAACAGTAAGGTGGGATCTGTATTTAGCTGTAGATGTACAAACTAAACTAGGTCATCAACTCTGGACTTAACATTAAAGGTAACGTAACACTTTCAAATATTGATCTGCTGAGTTTAAGGCCTAAATGCGTCTAGACTGTGAAAGCTGATATTTCTGTTTCCTAAAATGTAAAGAAAACAAAACCCACACAGTGTCCTCACAGATATGTTTTTATTTGTCAAACTCAAAGAGCTTTTCTTTAAAGCAATGTTGAACTGTACACAGTTCCTCACCCTCCTCTGCAGGCTTGAATTTAACCAGTATTACGCGAGCTGTGATTTCTAGACAGCGGTTGACACTCCGGCGATGGGAGAAAGAAATATAGTGTGAACAGTTGACACAGAAACACAGACACCATGGCTCTCCACTGCGTTTTTTTTTTTTTTTTTTTTTTTTACCCCTTTTAGACCTGGGAGGTGAAGTTTTACAGTGCACAAGACAGCTGATGGAGGGTACAAATCCAAAAGGATTAGATCGTCATGATATGCAAGAACAATGTGCCCGTGGATATCTTTGTTACTGTTCAAACTCATGTATCATGCAAACTTCCTCAGAGCTCTGCAGCAGCCCTGCTCCATAATAAATACTCACAGGAAGCCAGCTACAAAGCTCAGTCAGAGCAGATGCTGGCCAACACACGAGCAATAAAGCAAAGAGTCCAATTCCATGATGAAAAAAAAAATCTGTTAGATATATTTCTATTTATTCTGTGCCCACAAACAGTGAAAGTCACCGATTCACAACAAGTAGGAGTCTCATATAATCTTGAGCAAAGACTTTCAATGTAACTCACACTTAAAGAAAGAGTTCCTATCTTAAAACACAACAGGACCATTATAGTTTACAAGTATATCATATATAGTAGCCATACTGGGCATCACAATACAGTTTGCCAAAACCAAAGCCATGGTTACGGTCATTTCCTGTTCTTTTCACGTGCCTCACTTTTTACTGGCAGTTTGATGCCCAAATATACTTGCAGGTGTGATTATAAGTGGTGCAGTGACACTAAAATCTGTGGAAATTAATGGATAAAAATCTGACATTTTTAATTCAATTAGCTTTTTTTTTTTAGTATTATTTTACTTTAAAAAGTCTGTAGTTTGATAGCAGATATATTCTGTTCAGATATAACTGTCAGTAATTGTCACGATGCAGAGCTTTAGGAAAGCAGTTTTTTCATTTACTTCAGGATTAGTTTACATTCCCTTTGCCTGCTTTTTCTATTTTTTTCTTTTAAATTAGCATTGCTTGTTGTAGCTAACAGTTCAATGCTTAGAGCAAAACTGCATGGGCAAAATGTCTTCATGTGACTGGCATAAGACTGCCCCTAAGAATATCATGGTTTCTAAAAATTCCCAGCATCCTGCAGTAGTTTAAAGTGCAGACAGCTGTGATTGTTTTGTGTGAAAAACAACCACAGGCGCTCAAACATTTAATTACTTCACTTTCTTTACTCAGAAGGTTAATTGGGAACCTGTGATTTGAAGTATAAATGTAAACTTTGTATTGTCGCCATGTTTGTTTTAAGTAAAGGTTTAAGAGGACATATGTACATATTATTCTAAACTCTTTTTTTTTTCAAACAAAGACACACTTTTTTGATGTTGCATTTTTTTCTAATTTCAAAGTTTAAAAAAGGCGCATAAATGCAGAATTAAATAAGTGCTTTTTTTTTGTTCATAAAACTTTGATGAACATGAATGTGGCTGATAATAACAATTCATATACGAACTGAATCTGTCCTGAGTTCTTTTTCTTTTAGTGACTCAACATTTCTCTCTGAGACAACATGAGGACAGACATTAAATGCAGACTTTATGAATCTGACATTAGGAATTAAAAACTAATGCAAAAAAAGCTAACAGTACCTGGCTGCAGACAACAAAAACCAGAACCAGAAGTTCTCTTATATTGGGAAAAAACAAAACAAAACAAAACAAAAACCCAAAAAAACAAACCTAACAGTGATGTTTTTTTTGTATGGTTTGATAAAAATTTACTTTTTTTGCAATTCTAAACAAATTTCAGTTAGGGTTTGCCAGAATTTACACTGGTCCATCTGCGGTGCATCTCCAAAGCGTTGGGTGAAGTCCTCTCACGACTGTCATGTCAGGTGGTTTATTTTGCTCTTTTTGCTCACCCAAAACGTAACCCATAAAGACTCATAATTTAATTTTTAAGGAAAAATAGGTCTGTGGAAAATATCACAAACCAAGTTGACCACAGAAAAAAATTCTGATATTTTTCTGTTAAACAGATGTCACAATGGGTTCTTATGAGTTAAGCAATCAGCCCCCATACCCTCTCCTTTTTCATTGAGTTCTTGTAAAATGCATGTTGCATACTTCCAAAATTTAACTTGATGGTGTTAACCTGCGTTAATGCGTAGGCACGTCACCTTAAAAAAAAATAACATTTTATAAAATTTTATTTTTAAAGCAAAAAGAACGCTTTTATTTTGAAACCCGAACCTGTTTCTGGTTCTACGTCTTTTTGCCATGATATTCACGTGTTAGCGGACTAGAAATAGAACTCCAGAATGCACAAAGCTTGGATTGTGGAAAGACTAATGTCAGACGCAGACATGACAGAGGCGATGTAAACATTCCCATTGATTAATGAACGTTCTATTCTTGTGTCAACGCAACTGAGACGCACCACAGATGGACCAGTGAAATTCAGCCCTTAGGGTTAATATATGCTGTATAACTTCTGGTTCCAGCCAATCGTGTCGGGCGCCATCTTGTCTGCAGAACATGTACTTATCAAAAAAGCAGCAGCACAAAGAAAGCCGAAAAAAAAAGTACCATCTTCCAACAAAAAAAAAACAACAACAAAAAATAAACTACTGCATGTAATGGCCTCAGTTTTTGCTGCAGTGCTTTTCTATCTTGCATTTTAGTCACCAAGCGTTTGCATTTAATGTAATGTCTGAGCATGATTTCAGAAATGCACTGGAGAACAGGACTCCAAATCAAAGCCCTCAGCCTTCAGGGATGGAGGTTTTTAAAATGATTTGTCATTATATACATTTATAATTCACGCACCATGCAGTTCCTATTACATGTAACACAAGAGTAATAATATTGTCTTGATTGATGAGAGCAATGCCAGTGTCTCTTAGGGTAAATGCATGGCTTAAGGGGAGGTGCAGTAATCAAATCAAAAACATATTTTCTTAATATGTCGAACAATGTCGTCTGTACATGATACCTCAGACATTTCAGGTTTGAGATGAAGCTGGTTAATTATGTCCAGTGAAGCACAACAGACAGATTTCACATCTTTGTTAAAAAGTGACACTGTACAACAGCTTCCATGGAAACAAGATAAAACCACAGAAACCCCCCCCCCTTCTCAGACTCCAAGCCCTCCTCTGCCCCCACTCATATTTATTTATATTATGCAGTAGAAGTTCATTCCAAACAGGATGGCAAATCTTGAGAATAAAAAGACAGAGATCACACTTTCAATAAGAAGCTGAAAGACAAAAAGTGAACCGGGGGGCTGGTTTTAAATTATTGTACAAAAAAAAAAAAAAAAAAAACAGTAACCCACCACAACTGAATGCTTATCTTGAAAAATCCATTGGAAATCGATTTCTTTTTACAGGTTGAACAGTTTATCTCTGAAGTACCACATGATGCACTTCAGTATGCCAAAGGGACAGGGAACGGTGGGCAGAGGGATGGAGACGGCGCCGTCACTCCTCCTCAGTGCATCCCAGTATTTCTGCGCGCAAAGTGATCCTGCCGTACCATGACCAAGGCAAGATCCGGACGAGCCGAGCATAGATGGGCGGATCTATCACGTTCTTTCTGTGTGTGTCGTTGTCAAAGTTCCCCTGGAACACCTGAGAAAAAAAAAGGAAGTAATCATAAGTTGCATTTAAAAAAATAAATAAAAACTTGGAATCATTTTGAATGAATTCAACTGACATGTTGCAGCATAAATATGATAAAACATTTGACAGTTTTGTGAAGTTCTGGTTGACTTGGAATGTTTACTACTTGACCTCAGACCTATTGCTTATGCTTCTCTATAATGCATCGTACAGTTATGTTCACACCGACCATTTTTGAATACAATTTGTCTTTGTTTTGAATATAACTTTTCTTTGGCTGGAAGTTTTGCACCTACAGACCAAAAACGGTCCTAAAAATGTACATAGCTACACATGAACACACAAGTTTTAAATGTTGAAGCCCAGAAAGTATATGTTCAAGCATTCACAAAGACTTGAAACTGAAAGTGGTCAACTGAGCGCATGTTGCCACGTAGCTTAAGTTTCACCTCTTGAGGGAGTGTTCCACACTTCTGAAATGATGGGTTTTTATAAGGGAACAACATAAGGCATTAAAGGGAAAATATATAATTATACAGTTTATAACATAGATAGACTTTTTCAACATTAACAATAGACATGTCAAAAATTGTATAAGGGTATGGAAATTTCTGGGTTTGACTCCACATGGATTAAATCACGGTTGACAGTTCTCACATAAAAATTTATATCTGAAGATCGAATTCCAGATGTGCAAACATCACTCTGAAAGCAAAGTTGCATCCATCATAAGAAGCTTGTAATCAGCTTGAAATGAAAAATGTTACAAATGAGTATACCTCCACAGGGAATGCTTCACTTAATGATCTGATCGTTGACATTGATCAGAACCCTGTTGTGTGGAATACACAATCAGAGGCCTGATTCCTACAGGAGCTGGTAGCTAAGATTTCCATTTTTTGAACCGACTGTTGAGTGACTTTCGTTCAGATGTTCTTGGGAGCGTGAGCAGTTTGGCAGAACGGTAGAAAAGACGTTAAGTGGTTTGAGAAAATATTCATAGAGTGAAAAACACATTTTCCAGTCCAACTAGTTTGGTTTAAAAAATACAAATTGAAGTAAAATCTGATTAATATAGTCAATAAATGTGCATAACTTTGCATAAAAACATTTTTCTGTTTTTTTGACTGTAATTAAGTATGTAAATATAATCGGCAGCTACGTGATTCCAAGTTGGGTCTAAGGTACATGAAGTGGGGACTTTGTTCAATAAAATGAAATGTGATGAATACAAATGTAAACTTTTACCAATTTTGGGAATAAACATAATTACAATAGCAGCATTTTTTATTAAAAGCCTGATTAGTGTTTACCTATCACATAAACACGCTCAATATGAGATTATCCCAATGTGCTAATTGACACCTCAGTCACTGAAGATGGAAACTTAGTTTATATTGGGTTTGTGGTGGCAACTTTAATCCTGCCACAAAGCTAAGTCTCCAAAACAATAAACTGTTTGATGCTGCAAAAAGCTTTGATGTGAAAATGGCTGATAGCATTCAAGCACGTCATGGATCATTTCATTACCCAGAAGAACGTACTTCCAAACGTCCTCGAGCTATAGGCAATGATGTGACAGTAAAACTATTATTTACAGAGTAAGTATGTGAGTTGATTTACTATGCGGCTCACTAATTTTAGCAGGAATGTAGATGTGCGCTACTATAGATCTGTCTTTTTTATTTCTTCTTGTATGATTTTTTTCTTTGAAAACCTGTAAAGCAGGTCTGCTCTTGTATTATTTTCTTTATTTTGCAGACATCAGCAGGTCACCTGCTTTACAGTCAGTCTTTTTCTCATCTTTTCTTGCTGCACTCAAATCTACACCAACCTTTTTTCCCAAGTGCACTATGCTTGTAGTCAGAAAATATCTGATGAACAAAACAATACATCTCAGCTTTTCACATCTCATCCTTCAAACAGACATACATACTGGATATAGGCCATGTGCTTTGATTATAGTGAGCCTGAAAATCCAGTATAATACTTATAATAATACTTATTTTGACTTTAAATATCCACTTCAATAAAAATCTTTTTAAAAATGTTTTTAACATGTTGTAGCATTTTCTCATTATGGAAGTCTTTCTGGTCCACTTGGAGACAAACAGACACATTAACCTGTTAGTTTTTCCTCGTCTAAACTGGCATAATTGGCATCTGGGCCAAATCCGTACAGATGGAAAGCTCCAATATTGCTCACCGTTTTCACCGTTAATGTTAGCTTAGTTGTGAGGGGCTATCCGTTAGTGGGTGAGAGTGTAAAAAAAGGGGTGATGGGATTTCATAGGAGGCTTACGTTCACGCCAGCAGTCCTGTCCACAACTTGGAAGCAAATTTCTAATGAAGTCCTGCTCCTCGCAGAAAATTAGTCTAAACCCTAGAACACTCCTGCTATAAAAAGTTACAACATCACCTTTTTCTGATGTAAAATACCCAATAAAAAATTATTTATCTAAAAAATACGAAATACATATATACATATATATATATATATATATATATATATATATATATATATATATATATATATATATATATATATATATATATATATACATACATATATATGTATATATACATATAAATAAATATATATATATATTTATTTATATTTGGTCCACCCATTCCTGGACCAATGACAAATGCAAAAAAAATGCAACATATTGGCAATCACGTAAATACTTGTGCTCGGTTGAAAATCACCCGACGATAATGCTCTAAGATTTAAAAAATGACACATGCTTTTTGATTTTGGCTAAAAACTGTACAATCATAATTTAGATGAAAGTATAGCTGGTGTCAAACTTAAAAAAAGGAAAAAAATCTAACTAATATTACATTTAAAATTGTTGGTTTTCTTTCTTTAACTTATGTTTAAAAAAGATCATTTTCACTTATAAACTTTAGTTTCATCTCCAGATTAAGTAAATAATCTATTTACTTGTGAATTTCTATCTAACAGAATTCTTTTGAAACCTACCATGTGGTTCAGATTAAACATGCTGTTTGTATCTCCCTTGCTTCAGTGATTGCCTCTTCAATACACGAGTGTCAACACAACCCATCAACTTGATCTACATATGTAGTTAGTAGAGCCACATTGAGGGCAAGAGTCCTGTTCTTATTGCTGCTCACTGAGCTGAGCCTGGTCTATTTTGTATAAGCAATCATCTGGAAACTCTGCAAACTCCTTGTCTCATAATGTGTGACACTCTGAAAGCTTTCTTTTGATATATAAATATGTGCATGTTCTCATTTAAACATGTTCACTTTCTGTTGTTTCCAAATTGCGTATCACTAGTACTGACAGGTGCCATCGTAATAAATACAGACAGACAGACAGACAGACAGACAGAAGGTGGACATCACAGAACATAATCTTTTTTAAATGTGACAGTGGGGAGCAAAAACGTGTCACCGAGCTGCTGTGCTGTCAGTTCTGACTGTACTGGGGGCCGCGCTCCATGATAGCGTGGCACAGGAGGCAGGATGGTCATGAAACATGCAACATGTAGGAAAATGAGAGGGACCATCCTCAGCTGTCAGGGGACATGCGTAGTGTCAAAAACCATGTGTGTGAAACAGACTCTCTGGAGCTGGATGAAACTTGTAATGACTGAAAAATGTTAGGAACAAAGCAAAAAAAAAAAAAAAAGGCGAGGATGACCTTGACAGAAGTGTTCAATGAAGAGATTAACACATGACCTTATATAAAACGTTTTTGAAATTCCTTGATAATCTGATAAATATTAATGTGACTGACATGTTTTATGCAATACATCAGGTTTGCTAGAAAATGGATTTTATATTTCTAATAAAAAAAAATCCCTTACATAAAATTATAACACATTTATTGTAAGCTAACAATGCAAAGTGTTTCAACCCATTTTAAATGTTTTCCATTGTTGGTGTTTTTCCACTGATTGGACTTGCAAACATGTTGAGTTTGAGCAGCTTAGCTGAGAAGATTTCGATTTAATGAAGAGAAGCAGGCAGCTGACTTCATACGTCCCACTGCAGCTGCATTATAATTGAGGAAGCTACTGCAGATGTAGCCCGACTCTTGATTATCTTGCCAGGCAGCCGCTGTGTTTGGGCAACAGAAGACAGGCGACTGACACGAGAAGCTACATGCTAATATGACATTTTTTTTTCTTTCTTTCTTTTCTTTTTTGCAATCGAAACAGCTAAACTGTGCTCGCCAGAGCTTCACTGTTAGTGAATTGTTGATACGTCAAGCAGTGGTGCAGCACATAAGAATAGTATGCATAAAACTGAGCTGATTTAGCATCTAGCCCGTCCAGTTCAAGAGGAGGGAATAATAAAAAATGGTCGGCGTTGCAGTTTCAATTCTTTGTGGTCATTGTATATCTATAACTCTCCGCTGCTGAGGGCGCCACATTATAGGAAGCATTTAGAGACACTTTTGGAAAACGATTTATAAACAGATTTTGTACTAAAGTGCAAAATGAAACTTTTTAGAGTCAGTGGAAGTTTTTAAAAACAAAAATTCCACTTGTGAAAAACTAAAAACAACCAATAAAGTTGAGAGTCAAATCGATTACATCCACTGATTACAGAAACAGAGACTCAAGCAAGAACAGGGCAGCAGGATGAGTGGGACTAGAGTGTGAAGAGTCAATAGGATGAATAATGAAATGTTTAAACAACAGGCGTCACTGTTTGTTGTTTTAGCTACGTGTGGTTATCTGGGATTTTCAGGAAGAGGCAAACACGGGACTCTATAGATTTTGCAGCAGGATTGTTGAGCATGCCGCTGTGCCTGCTTTGACAACATATGTATTCTGACAGAGCCTCCTCTCTCAATCTAGATGTAACTGCCTGCAGCTTCTGCCACACAGGAGCTGCGGGGGGAAGCTGAGAAGAATACTTACAAGCTTCTACCACTGTGTTTTCGTGAGACAAACACACACAATGTGCACACACTCATAGTATATCAATGCCAAGTCAAGCATTGTGCAGTGGCAGGAGGAGCCTCTGGAGTCTAAGAGCCAAATGTGTCCTCTAGCCTTAATGGCTGCTTCAGTTGTAGAATGAAAACACCTTGAAGAGCCATTGTCTACATCTAAACAGCTATTTGCTGTTTCTTTTTTTTTTTTTTTTTTTTTTAAGGGGGCATTCAGCATTTGGCACAAAGCAGTTACAACACAGGGCAGAATATAGACTTAAAGACTTTTACACAAAAAAGGAAAATGCATTAAGCCTTTACATTGACCAGAAAAAAAAAGAAAAAAGACAGCCGTTCCCCGAGATGTCAACAGAGCTTTTCCAACATGCCATGTCACTCCAGCACTTTCATTGCTGAGATTGCTTGAGTGAAAAGCATGCTGAGCAAGCATTGACTGCAGGCCAAAGATTCTTATAGCAGTCATAAACTTATCAAGTTACTAGACGAAGTCTCGGTGGAGTGAAAAAAAATATGTTTTTGCATTAGCTACAGCCACATGAACAAGAAGGAAGAGTGAACACATTTATTTTAAAGCAACATTGGATCCACATGAAGGATCTTAAAAAAAAAAACAAAAGATCGATCTCATTGTGTTGATAACACTTTATTTACTATGCTTGTTTGTTTTCAAGCAATGGTTTAACCCATTAACTCAGTCTTATGGGCTGTGATTAATTAGTTGTTTTCTTGATTGGTTTCTTATATGAACTATATTCTTCTGACCATGGGACCAAATAGTTATTTGACCAAATAATAAGAGTTTCTTAAAGTCCAACTACAATTTTTTTTTGTTGTAAAATCATTCCCGGTGTACTTTTAATTATGACATTTTTAGCCAAAATCAAAAAGCCTTTATTCTACACATTGGCAGTAACTTATTAGAAATTTGCCTCTGACTGTTGGCATATAAATTATTAAATGTTATAATCCCATCTTGCCTTTGTTCACATGCTATCCCATCAACTCAAAACTCCACGCAACCCCATGCTAACGTTAGCGTAGAAAAAAAAGGAGAGCAATATTGGCAAAATTTCTGAGCCAGATTGCAGCTCAGATGAGGAAAATAAAGACACTAGTAGATCTATACGCCTGCAAGTGGAGGGTTTAGAATTGTAGCGGAGAAGGGGGACTTTGGCCCAACAGCTTTTCAAATCGCAGGTTTTCATCAAGTCATGATCCATCAGCATTTGGATTAAGAAATACTCAAAAATGCAGTATTTTACATATGTCCTCCATCATCAAGAAAAGGCTAAAAAAACACGTTAGAAACATAGAAAACACAATTTTCATTGGAGTGGGTCTTTACAGATCTGCTCTGGTCTGAGCATCCTGTCTTGTTGTTTGTGCACTCATCACTACTATCACAGCTAAAGTACCATATATTAAGGATTCAGAATTCTGAAAATTCTCGTTCTTTTCATGTCACTCTGCAATGAAAAAATGATCATCAAAACTGTAACATTGAATTTTTGCTCTAAAATTGTCATAAATAAGTGACAAAAGACTTTAAAAACTAGCATAAATTGAATGCCCCTGAACTTTTTTACTCAGGCCTTGTATGAGTTAAGTAATTGAATATATTATGAATTTCACCCTTGAATTCTAAGTAAGTATATTTCCATTTCCAGTTTCCCAGAACAAATCATGAAGGAAGGGTTTTTGAATGAAGTGGAACAATTTTGGCCCATATGCTCTCATGAAATTTTAATTTTCCTATATGTTTTTAACACATTTTACACAAGCCTATGAATTTTTTGTAACGTTTTGCAATGACTTATTAAAATGAAGACTATCTATCAGCAGAAATGCTGTTGCAGCTCTGCACGGCCTCTGTTGTGGGCGACTGCAAAGGAAATGTGCACTCCGATGAAGGGGCTGTAAACAAGATTTTCAGGAAAGCACTGACCAAGCCAGCTTGACAGTGAAGTCTTATCTCATTCCAAACCAAGCAGATGCAACAGAGGAGACCAGCCAGGGTCTGTTTGAGTCACAGATAAGAAGATGCTGAAGGTAAGTGGAAACAAGAAGCAGACAGGCAGCTCCCAAAATTGACACCTTTGCAATAAATTCCTCTTCTCTACATTTACTTTTCACATGTGTGTGGTTTTAATGGCTTTTGCGGTCTCCAGCGCAGACGTTCTCAACTGAATGGCTGAGTGATTAATTTCAAAAATACCTCACAGTTTTCAAAGTATTTCAACAGTTTTCTTTTTCATTATTAAAAAAAGTATTTAAAAAAGTGCTCATAAGTAAATTGACTAGTTATTAAAATGAGGATAAATGACTTGTACTAAGTCAAAGTCTGTATTTACCTTGTCTTTTCCTTGTTTCTCGTCTTGATACACATTCCACCGCTCTCCGTCGTTACTGTAGGCGATTTTGTACGAGCCGACAAACTGGACATGGCCGAAGTCTTTGGCTCCCTGGGTGATGATCCCAGTAACCTTGGTTGGCACAAGCAAGTCCACCTAATAGAAAAAGAAATAAAACAAAAAGTAAACAGGAAGTTAGACAGAGTGAAAAACTAAAAAAAAAAAAAACAGATAACTTCAGCAACAACTCGGCTCACTTTCCACAATTAGGCTATTTATCATCTTTTTGTTCGCTCTTTTCATGTCATCTGCAGATTTACTGAATAAAGACATTGGATGTAAGTCAAGTCAGTTTCAATTATTCACAGAATATTGAACAACAAGGCTAAGTCCACAACCTCGCCTCAGCAAAACAGAAACTGCACGCTGCAGCAGCTTCTGACACTCTCACTCCTCCATTTGGGTTAATTTTTAATAGGATCTCATTTGCTGCAAACAATTTACTGTGCAAGGCTTCTTGGCAGTAAACATGCAAACTGCTACATTTATTGACATTTTTGTGTTCATTTATGCTTTATTTTTTGGACAAGGACTCAAAGCAAGTGGTTTGAGACTAAAATTAATTTGGGCTCAATCCCATAATGCATTAGAGACAGTGTGCGGGTGTGACTCCGAGGCATAGAGAAAATATTCTGTCATTATGTCTAAGCATTGGAAGTTTTCCTTACTTATTTGTTGGTTTTATGAAATCTTTCTGCTGTGTTGAGGACCTAAAATTAATAATACATGTAAACACTGGAAAACAGAAGTTAAGTGGAAGTCATTGTAGGCACAAAGCAGACACCGAATGCAAAGCATATCTTGTATTACTGTGATAAAGTTTTTTTTTTAATGATTACTTAATAAATGGTGGTAACACATGCATACGCACTTGCAGGATCTTTTTGAGCTTTGTACGACTAAAATTAGGACTTTTTTGAAAAGTCTGACATAATGAAAAACACAAAACTCATTTACTAATGCTTCGGTCACAAATACAACTGCCAATGCATGATGGGGAGGCATCAGTAGAATCTTTGGCGCCAATGGCGCAAATTGTATTCTCTGTGGACAGACAACTGATTTTAATAATGGGTGCGAGGTAGAAGAACCTAGCATCTCTGAAAATGTGATTTTTGTTTTTCCTATTGTTTGACAGAAGCTTAAATAACTTATTTTCAAAATAAAAGATCCTCTATGCCAAACTGGATCATCTCAGTGCAGCTCTGGTTGCTTTTAGCCATTTTTGTGCAGCTTACGATAATATGTGCTTTTAACTCATAAAAAAATCAAACTTTTTATTAAAGTTTTGTTTTGCATATAAAATCTGTTCATTCCGGGAGTAGTGTTGAGCAAACAAGACGTCTTCAGGTCAATAGGGATGTAAAAAAATACTTTATCATCAATGTGCACCTTAGCCATCAATTTATAAATGTAACTAATCTAAATTAAATACATTTCAATTAAGAAATCCTTACTTTAAACAATTGCTATTTTACTTTTCTTTTCTTTTTTTAATTTATTTTTGTTATTTTTTCTCCTCTTTGTCCTCAGCAGTCTTACACTGCTGGGTTTTGTTATTTTAGTTTGGGGTTGGTTTGCAGGCTTTGTTTGTTTGTTTTCTATAGGAAGTTCTAGTTAGACTGACCTTAGCAGAGAGCTGCTGACTCTGATGGTCAACATGACTGCGTCAGCAGTCTCCCTGACTTATTCTATGTTTGATCAAGAAAGATAAAAGATCCAAATGGAAAAAAAACTTAAGCGAGCACTTTTTTCTGTTTGATAACTTTGAAAGGAATTATTGAGGCTGAGATGCTTCTAAAAAGCAAAAAATAAAACAAAAAAAGGTCCATCATTGCCTATTAAGTTTATGGTCCTTTTTTATTTACTGCTTCCTGTTTAACATACCCACTGCCAAAGGCAACATTTAATGTTGAACATCTGATGTGCTTGTTGAATCAAACGATCACTTCGTCCATCAAGTCAATGTCACCAAAATGTATGAAGTTAAATTCACTGCTCATATTCTTGCACTATCTCCAATTTTCACTCTCTGTTTAGCTGATGCAGCACTGATGGTAATTTTCCCATGATGCATATGAATCCCTTCAAACAACCGCTCCCTTATTGAGGCAATAATGTCCCCACAAGCCTCCTTGAATAGAAGGGACCAGGAGAAAACTGTGACAGGAGCTGTTTGGTAGATTCAGAAGGCCATAGCACCTTGCATTGAGAGGCTTTGATTATGCTCCAGTTGTGGAGCGTCGAGGTAATCTCATTCCACCCAAGCAGTCAAAACTGCCACCAAAACAAAGGCACGCTTGAAGCGAAACCTGTAATTGCTGTCACAGGTAGCGGTCAAAAAATACGACCGCCCCTAGCGACGCCGGCTCTCAGCACTTTGATGGCCCAAACTGAATTAGGAAGCAAGATAAGCTTGTTAAAGCGAGGTCTTTCCTCCAGTCTCAACCCTCTGTTATTTTTCCATCTCACTTTCAACCCCATTTGCTCTTCGGTCTGGTTTTAAGCGAGACAAACTAGGAGTACGTGTGATTCCTGCTGCTCTTTGAAAGCACGCTGTGTAAAAACCTTAAAGTGAGAAAAGGATCAATTTCAGGGTTTTGCTCACTTTGTGTGAGATTACGAAACAAGATTAAATTAGTTTTAATCTTGCCTCATATTCTTTATATAAAGAAAGCTGTAATTTTGATCTTGTTTAACTACCTATTGAAGAAGGCAACGCTGCAATGTTTATGTAGGTTTTGCAGGCAAACACTTCTGGCATCTCTCCTCATTAGGACAAGACTCGGTGTGTAAATCTCTAAAGTTGCTATTTGAAGTGGCTTTGCCATTATAGGATAACGAAAATATGCAGCAAGAGGAGGCTTTTAAGGATCTCAGTTTCCTTTTTTTTAATGAAGACAGTATATGCATAAATAGCAACCTGCTAGCATTCTCCCTCCAGCTGTGCTGATTTTTCTGAAAATGATGCAAGATCATTCAGCTTGCCCAGCCTGATGAAAGGGTAAGAGAATAATCCCCATGTTCTGTATATTTTATGGCAATTCACAACCGAGAAACAAATCCACACATCCTTATTGGGGAGCAACTATGATTTTAATGTTTTTGAGCTAAATATTTAGATATGACATTTTATACTTCATAAAAATCATTGTCTAAAAGTTACATTTGCAATTGTACTTTAATTTTGAAACAGTTTTTCGCTTTCCACACACTAAAAAAAAAAAGTTTGGTTCAATTTTGTGCCTTTGGAGTGAGTTGAGAATGCTTGGTTTCAGAAAATCTTTGATTCTACCAAACAGACCACTAGTGCAACACACAAGGCTTAGTTTTCACAGCATTTACTCTGAGATGTTTGATGTTTCTTAATTGTACTAGTAGTTGTTGTTGTTAGGACTGCTATGCTTCTTTATCTAATGATAATTATACCAGTCTGCAGTGGATGCAGTTTATTTTTCACAGACAGAACTGAAGTATTGATTGCTTTCAAACAAGAGTGTTGATTGAACATGAGTTTGTTACAAATAATGACAGTGGGTCTAGTGGGAAACGTTATTCACATCACGTTTTACTTCTAGGAAAGATGCACACACATAAGGACACAAAGAAAGCTGTGGTCATTATTACAAGACAGCTTTTTCTCAGCATTTCCATAAAACCATATTCTTATCAGTAAAACTAACTGTATTGTAAATAAACTCAGAGATAGCAAATACATGTGGGTACCAATCAGTTATTCTCTCTGCTTTGCAATACTGCAGCAGTGGAAAAAAATGTCTACATTTTAATAAGTATACAGAGTTTACCGAGAGGTAAGAAATTTCACACCGAAGTCTAAAATCCTCTCCATATATTTACATATTTACCTTTTCTATCTGAATGAATGAAGGTCTCAACTTAAAACAGTAAAACAGAAATATGTACTTTCAGCTTAAGGCAGAAAGCTACCCAGAGGTTTGGAGTAGATATGGCAAAACGCTTGATTTCTGATTGCAGGATTGCAGGTTTAGTTACCGTTCTGACCGCCCATGTTTGTCACAGTGTCCTTGGGCAAGACACTAAGCATCATTGAAGTATTGAAAATTTACTGTCAGTGGTGTATGAATGTGTGTGGGGGTGTGTGACATCAAAGCACTTCTAGATCTTGAAAAAGGTAGAAAAGCACAATTTAAGTAGAAACCATTTACAAATCAATAGGAACCTTATCTCTTCGGCACCACAAAACAGTTTGAAACACACAGAGGTGAATATATAAAAACATCAGTTATCATAAAATGTGTGTGTTTTGAGCTGACGCAAAATTAAGGTTAGATTACACCATCATACAACCTTGTTAAGGCCTAAACTTGTGTTGAGAGCATAAAAACACAATGTTTCAGTTCTCTTTTCTCTATGGTAAGCTTGAAAAAATCTACTGCAGGTTTTATTTTTCATCCTATGTTAAAGTTGTTAACATTGTACATCTGATGTGGTGAAGCTGAGCAAATCCTTTGCTGTACTACCACTTTCACATGGTCTCCATCATGTAAAACCAGCCTAAGGTCTCGTGAGGGCTTTGCAAAAAAGAGCAGGACCAAAGAAATAAAATGACATTGAATGGAGCTAAGTTCAGGTAGCCTTTACTCAGGGGAAATTAAACATGCAATGCAATTCAGAATGAATTAAGAACTTCATTCTATGTGTCAAGCATAGTAACAGTGGCACGGGAGTCAGCTGTCTGCAGCCTGTCAATACTTTCAGTTCATTAATTCCATGCTCTAGGCCTATGTCTTTAAGCAGTTACACAATCCCTTGGGTTCGGAGCTCTGCATGTTTATACACAGGCAAGTTTAGATGGGCAGATTTTAACAGCCGCTGACAAAAACACAAAGTTGCACAGATGTGAATACCAAGACGGAGACAGAATACTGTATTAAAGATGAGTTTTATCTTCACTGAATTCCATTTGCAACAACTTCTCCATGAAGTGTCAGATCTTGCAGCTCTTTGAATAGATATTTGCATTTCAAATGCTTACTATAATATAATGTTACCAACCAAACAACTTGAAAAATGTCACCCAAAATGACATAAAAGTTAAAACAAAATTAATGTTCAGAGAGATTTTAAAATATGGGAAAAAAATGCACTTTAGTTTGTTGCAATCCTGCAATGGACTGACAAACCGTTCAAAGTGTTTGCCTTACAGTAGCTGGGTGGGCTCCAGAATTCATGAAATCCAGAAATTAGTAAAATTGGATCTGTGGATCCATGATCCTAAATGTTCAACAGACCAAAAGGAAGAGATTATTTTGACTGGTCCAGCAAAAAGGACCAGTTTGACAAGCAGAAGTAGCTATGGGAAGGCAACAGAGTGGTGCTCTCAGATTCTAGTAGCGAAAAACATGTTTAAAAGTAATTTCCAGCCAGCTTTTAGACAGACTTTAGCCAGTTCACACCACACGCCTGTACTGGAGCTGTCAGAGAATTACTTGACAGCTAATAACTTTTCAACTCGGCAAGTCACCCTGTCGGCATCATTGCTGTTGGGCTGCCAAAACACGGAATAACAGATTCAGTTGCACGTCTCTGACTGACTTTGTGTTTAAACATTGTCAGCCACATAACACAAATTAATGACATTCACTTTGACTGAACGTACTGTGACACAAGAAGGTGGGAAATCACCAGGAGAAATGGCATTCACAGAAGGTTACCAAAGTGGAAAACGCATCACATTGACTGACATGTGCTTAAATTAATTGGATCAGCCCATCACATTTAGCATTTTTTTGTATAATTTAACATGCAAAAACATCCAAATTAATTAGGCATGCTTACACTGCATAACAAGCAAACAAATCACATCTGTTGCATTTTTTTCTTATTTGGATTTCTGTAAAAGATGCATCTCCAGATGTAAAAGACATTGCAAGAAAACCATTTATGAGTAAATTTATTAAAGCTAAAAACATATGCTATTGAGTTGTTGATTACATTAAAAACCAAAAATAGTTTAGCTGATATCAGTAAAAAAAAAAAAAAAAAGGACAACTACCAATGTAGGCAATGACGGACCATGAAACGTTCAACCTCTACAGGCCTCAGATTTCATCTAACAATCTAGGCATCCTTTTTCTGCACCCATTTGATGCTGTTCGGTGTCACATGACAGTTTTTTTGTGCAGAACCAACTTTATATCTTTTGGCTGCCATACTATTTTTCTTTTATTTTTATTTTTCAGTTGGAAGAATGCATTGGAGTGGGACCTGCATGGTGGAGTAGGGGTTAACATTTTCACCTCACAGGTTTAAAGCCCAGTTCGGTTCTTTCTGAGCAGAGTTTGCATGAGCTCCCAGTACCTGTATGGGTTTTCTCTCGGCAACTTCCTCCCACAGTCCAAACACTGGCTTCATAGGTTAACTAGTGACTCTAAACTGCCCTGATCACAGTATTACAGTAGTATTACATGCATTCTATACAACAGAGAGTCATACAATCAAACATAACAGCAAACTCTACGGAGGAGGAAAAAAAAAAAAAACTGGGATAACTTTCTCAACAACAGCTTCCACAGAAATCTTCTTTTAATAGTATTTGATAAGTTGCAGTGTGAGGATTGTGCCCTTTGTTTCTTTTGAAGCTATGCTGTCTTGGTTTAGTTTTTTGTTTTGTTTGTCAGTCACACCAGGTTCAAGTTGATAATCAACCACAGCTGTTTTCATTTCAATTAATTACAATCAGTGTATTTTAGTGTCTGCTTCTCAGGTCATTTGCTACCTTACACTTTTTATTTTTCCTATTTGGTTTTTGGATCATTCCAATTGGAATTATAAGAAATTCTCAGTTTTGCCACACACCAAGTTTTCTATGATTGTACACTGCATAGGAGATTGTATTAAAGAACTGGACTGAGCAAGTGTGACAGCACCCATACTCCCAGCTCCAGTGAAAAGAAGTCGGTTCAGTCATCATTATTCTGTGATATACACATACCCATTTGGAGCCAGATGAGGCTAGTGAGCAGTGATTGTCCGAGTCGGCCTGAGTCAATGTTTCCATGGAAACCACTCTCTCCAATCAGAAGTGAGATTGTTGGACGTCCACACCCCTACCAATGGAATGGGTTCAGGATAATCTGTTCAACATTTTGAACGTTCAGGGTGGAGTAGAGCAGGCACCACATGGTTTTACTGAGGTATCTGATTGGGTAGCTTATAACTCAATTCATTTGAGTTTGAGAAAATTAAAAAAAAAAAAAACGTAGGATTTCAAGAACATGTTAAAAACATATAGTAGAACAAGAATGGTGATTCTGACAAATGTAGTGACTAAGTACCATCTGTTAATTTCTCAATAGAAGTCTATAGGATTTTGGCTATGTGAAGCCAGCAAGTAGCTTACTTCCTATTTGGAATTCACTCCACTTCTCCTATGCAATCAATTAGATGTTTACACAGTAACAAAAAGTAAAAACCTCTTTTAAATTGCTGACTTTTCTATCTCCTTTAGTTCTGAAACTATTTCACTCAGTATTTGCCTATATCAGTCCAACACAAAACACACACAGTCTACTTAAAAAAAAGAAGAAGAGTTCTGCCATCCTTGGAATTTAAATTTTCTCATGGTCATACAGAACACACACAGTCAATCTCCTCTCTAACACATTTTGTGATCGGTGTTATTTCGCGGGACTGATGGCATGTCAAAAGGTATAAATGCCTGCTGAGCTCTCACACAGGGAATGGAAGATGTGTGCACATTCTGAGTTTGCCTCGGAGCATCCAGCACAGAAAAGGCAATGTAACAGTGGGAAACATCATAGAGGGGCCAGCGTGACACTAAAAACACTCCAGCATGAATTTAAACACTTTCTTCTTCTTGAAATTTGAATTGTATGCACTGATGTTGAAAGCACAAGGTGTGAAATCTAAGTCCAATGCAGCTGTCTGCATGAAGATAGATCTACATGTGACTTGTGTGGTTCTGTCATGAGAATAGATGCGTTTGTCACTGATAAAGATGACTTGTTTTGGCAAAGCGTTGCGAGAATCATCCAGCCAGAGCATATCTTGCAGCCAAAAGGCTGTGGATATAAAGGAGGGTTAACTCCGTGCAGTAACTCACTCTGAACTGCATACCCGTAGCAAAAGGCACAAATCTGAAAGCCAAACACGGTTTGAACATTGCTATGCATTTACCATCCTTCCCCTTCCCCTCTGCTATTCCTCACTTCAGTTTTCATGCCAGGACATTTGCATATGTACCCATATGTAACAGAAATCTATCTCATATATATATTTTTTTTTAAAAACTGCAAAATCTCAGTCAAAACAAGGCTTTTCCATCATTCCAGTATCTTGCTCAAATGTTTTGAGCCATCTCTTGTGGGAATTTAATGAGCCACATTAAGGATCCTTCTTGATCTTGAAGATCCTGTTTTCACAGAGCTGATGTAGAATGGTATTCAGCGTTTGATCGTGATACTGAGCTCAGCTTTTCGATGTACTGGGCTTTTTAGCAGCAGCTTTTCCCAACTTTTCCGACCTCTTCAGTGTCTTCAAATAAACACAGAAAACATTGAAAGTTTCTCTCCTTCTGCTTTCTTTTTGTTGAAAGTGTTTGATCTACATATCCTTCGAATGGTAACTGTCCCTAATCAGCATTCAGCTCCATGGTATCCATACGCCATGGCTCTGATCACTCGTCATTCATACGTATTCAGGGTCACTGGGTTTGCTGGGCCGGGCTCACACCACAGTAACGAAAGCATAATCCAAGTCTGCAGCACTTTGAGCTGCAAGAGTGAGCACCATTTTCACTGATTTTACCATCTCGTAGAGCTAAAACCGTCAACCTGCAGACAAAACGACACATAATGGAGTTTTTTGGTCTGCAAGGCAGCTTGCCGTAAGTCAAGCTGGCCAGGGATAAAGTCCTGCTGACCAGCTAACTATAACTGACTGCTTTTTTTTTCTCAAAAGCTTTTGGTTTAAGCACATTGTATTGAACAAACAGCTCTATAATCCAGTGCAATGACAATGCTTCCTGTTGTGAGGGTTTACAGGGTTGTACCTGTGGAGGAAGCAGTAGATTAAATGGAAGTCAAGTTCTCTGAGTATGATCAGATCTCTCATGGGACTGCATATAAAGGGGCTGTTGGCAGTATCAGAAAATGATTTAACCTACCTTTAATAATAGATACTTGTGTATGTAAATTAATTTTGTAAAAAAAAAAAAAAAAAAAATAGTGTTATGAATAATAGGTTGTGATAGTATGAAATGCTTTAAACTATTTTCACACCAGGCTAGGAAATGTGTGTTTAAGCCACAACTTCCAATGAAATGTCTATGGGTGCCCTTGTAACCCTTGTGTGGTTCTAAGTATGTTGGGACATTGGGAGTGGGGTCATCTGGACCCCACAAGACAGTGCGCTGAACTTTTTTCTTTTTTTCAATGATTTTTGATTTTCACTGTTGGTTGTGGCAGACATGAAATCCTGTCCACCTTCATCAATATTTGTCATGGATAACATGTCAATGTAATGCTTGGGTCATCTGGACCCCATCAGATAGCTCAAGGGATAAGACTTTCCCGTTCAAAACTTTAACGTCCACGCTTCACTACACAAGTTAGGGTTGCTCATACAAAAAGATTGTCAATCAAATGTGCATTGGAATTTAAACCAGTTAAATGTTGGCCAATCAAGGACTGGACTTTGGTAATGACGTATGGGTAGTGTCTTTTTCAAAACATAGAAGTACCCACCGTTTGAAAAATTACAGTAAAGGAGAAATTGGTAATTGTGATTTGTCTCAGGCTGAAATTATATGACACTAAGTCTTTCATATATCAGAATAGAGCTGAAGAAGGAAAAACCTGGAATAAGAGTCTAGATATTTGCACCGCTTTGACACTTTGCACCAATTCTCTTCCAACTGTGAGTATATGGGCTAATATCAAGTAGCTACAGTCCAGAGCACAATCAGGACATGTGGTCGGTTGAATCTTAAATGAGCAGAACATGCCTGGTGAGTACACATTATTAGATAGACTGTAATGTTGGTCTGAGATATAAGCAATGACAGCTGCTCTTAGGGTTCTTTGTATAGTTCTTTCTTTGTTGATTCTTGAATTCTAAATTTCCTTTATTGATGCCTTACCCTTCAGTTTATTGCATCTAGACTTCCTATTTGTTAGTTTTTTTTTCTTTTTTTAAACCAGCAATACTAATAATATCTACAAGGTTACAACAACTCTGTACATTTTGTTTCTTAGTCTTTTTGTCCTTCCTATACAATGTATGTTACATTGGTATTATTTTCTCACCGTGACAGTTTTTTTTCTTTATTTCGATTGTTTGCGTTTCATTTTCGGACTGTGAAATTCTTGTCCAGCAGTGCCCTTGGTTCATCATTTTAGTATTGATTTATTAAAGTAATTTCTGCCCCCCATCTGTTTGCTTTTTTGCCTCTGAACATGTATTGGGTCCCCATTTTTTTTACTGCTCTGCCTAATACTGTGACACATGTGGGAACAAGATTATGTTTATCTACCCCCATTGCAACAGATATATAGCTCAGACAGGTCTTATGTTTTATGTTGAGATGCACCAAAGAGTAACAATTTCCAGCTCACATGCTAACATATATCTGGCATAGGTGAACAATAATTTGGTAAAACATCATGAACTATGCTCAATATTTTTAAAGGTCTTCTTTTGCATCAGTACCAGCCCTGTGGTGAGAAAAAAAAGTATGTTTTTTTTTTTTTTATAAATTATAATCACATTGGAGAAATTCCAGAGAAGCTCTCGAGGTTTATTTACATGCTATATTGGCAGGCAATTTACTCAAGAAATAATAAGGTTTCAAGAGCATAACTGGATAAAATGTTCTGATTTTAACAAGTCTTCTTTGGTAAAAGTCATTCATGAAATCAACCTGGATAGGAATTCAACTGAAGGCCACAGTTCTCAAACAGATGAAGCCTTACTTCAGCATGTCAAGTTAAGTTTGCAGTGTTGCAGGAGTCACAGAGGAGAATTGGCCATGGCAAAAGGAACAGGAAAGAAATCAACCATGGTGCCCGGGATCATTTAGAGCCACAGCAGCAAGTAAAACAGCACACAGAACCAGCCAGGTGTTTCCCACATTGGTATGACTGAAGTGAGGCAGCCTGAACCAGATGTGTGAAAAACGGCCTTGACAAGGCTCTAGACATTGCACTTAGGGGAAACACTCTGTTTAATGTTCACTGTGAGTAGACATCTGATGGGCTCTCAGCGATTAAAAAAAAACTGCAATCTGCCTCCATCTGGGATTTTGATTGAAATTGGTAACTCTTACTGGGAAAACGAAATCAGCTTTTTTTTATTATAGAGAGTAAGGATACAAAGAATATTTGGCATGGCTTTCAGCATTCTCTCATTGAGGACAAAGACTCCCAAGGTCACCCAAGAAATAAGATTTCAAAATAAAGCTGTGTGGATAAAGGACTTCTGCATTTACTTTTCATCATTTCTCATTTTTCTCTCCACATTTTCCACCACTTCTGGTAGATAAAAAATCTTCATCGAATATGTTCTTGCAAGCGCTTCAATGGTGCAACTATTAAGGATTTTTGTTGGTTCTCTACTTTATTATTCTTATTTATTTTAAAGCATCTATATTTTTGCCTTTTTGTGGAATCGGCTTCAACAACACAGCAATTAGATGACATGTATTAACCTTTATATTTGATGTAGCTTAGGCTGTTCACAAGGTTAGTTTGTATTTTGCTTTTTGATCAATTCTGAAACATTTTTGGGGGGTAAAATTAGAAGAAATAGCAAAACATGACATGAAATGTCATTGACATGTCATATAGGTGAATTTTTTTCTTCTCTAAAAATGAATTGTGTGCCATTTTTACCTTATTTTGCATCTCTGTTTTGCCACAATACTCGTCCTTCTTCTTTCTGGAGATGTGTATGACATCTAGCGGTTCTGTCTGCCAGCACTATCACTAAGAGGATAGGCTCCAGTGAAATTATTGGAGAAAATTGTTACTGAACAAATGTATTCATATAGCATGGGTTTTATGACACAGCCTGTCAATGTTGTGGCATTAAAAACTCACTCTAATTTTAACCTGGAAAGAAAGAAACACCCCAATGTTATTTTTACATGTTCTTGAGGCATTTTTCTCATGATGGAAGTTGTGAATGAAGAAAATTAAACTTAATCTTGCATTTCTGAGTCTTTCTATTTTAAAATTCAAATGTTATTGTTTCAGTATAGAGGAGAAGGTGAATAATGGTCACATGAGGTGATGGAAATAGTTTTCTAACATGGGATTTGCACTTAGATGATATGTGTTACAGTGGTTAAATAATTTCATGGGAAGTATATTATTAGTGAGATGTTATTATTGATTTGGTTATTGAGATAATTACATTTATATAATTTGACAAGAATATTATTAGGTTTTATATTAGGATAAGTGGCAATACAGCAACCTTGTATCATTATTAAATTATGCATATTATAGTGAGGAAGGGATTAAATAAGTTTGCTTCTTTCCTTCCAGTTTCAAGCTCTGCCTGTTTAGTTTATACAATAAAAAGTAAGAATATCAAAGAAGTATAAGAATGTATACCCTGAATGTGACTGTGACTTAGTTCTGGTTATTTATTAATGTGATGCTCCTATGTCGAATGAATTATGTTGCTGGAATTAATAAACTACAACTCAAATTGCTGTGAATCTGGAGCAAAAAAAAAAAAATTGTTGGAAAAAGCTAGTGGCTATGACGTATCTGCTACTATCATTGGGTTGCAAGCTCTGCTCCATTCTGATGAGTCCATTTGTAGACAAACAGATCTATTTATGTCTTAAGTTTCTTCATCCGAGCTGGCATCTGGATCAAAAATGTATGGCTGGATAGCTCCAATGTGACTTGCCAATTTGGGTGTACCGTGTAATGTTAGCTTGGGGTTGTGAGGGGCTGTAAGCTAGAGGGAAAGTGTGTAAGGGTGGAGGGAGAAGCAGGCTTACTACTAGCAAAAGTCTCTCCCACTACTTCTAATGCAAAAAATGGCACAGATCTCTTGATTTTGACTAAAAACAGTATAATCATAATGAAAAATCCACTGGGAATGATTTTACACCAGATCCAAATATGATTAGAGGACTTTAAATAGTATGTGCTGCCTTAATATAAAAAATAAACCCAACAATAACAATATTTGTATTTTCTATACTGTTTTACTTAATGGTTTATAGTAAAACACAGCAAGGCTGTATTAAATCAGGTTCTAATCTTTCACTGGTGCAGCACAAATATATTTTACTGGATGCCCTGCTTGTCACTAGAGAGCTCTGACACATTCTGACTCCAAAGATACAAATGCTCAACACAGTGGACCCAATATGAGCTACACTGATTTCAGATCTGGCACATTCACGTCTGACAGTCCCTGCAGATCCTGCGATTACAGCAGGCGCTGCAGCAGACTCATGAATCAATCATCCCCCAGATAAAACAGATGAATGTAACCTGCGTTAGCTTGGAGGGACCGCGGCAGACAGAGAGAAACAAGGAAAAGGTTGTGGTGTTGAAGGATAAGGAGGCTTCCTGGGATTATGAAAACCAAATAATTGTTTTACACAGAATTCGGAGCTGTGCGTTGAAGAGTTGGAGAGAGGGAACGCCAAAAGTCCCCACTCTAAAAAGAGAACCAGATGGATTTACAAATCCTTTACAAACTTCACTGGGAAGCTAATTGATTCAGCATACTAGCTGCAGGGAAGCAGAATAAAACGGAGGAAAGAAAAGGCCATATTGAGGGAGATTAAATTTAGGTTCTGGAAATAATTCAGTAATGAAATTGAAAAACAGGTCTGACTTCAAATTAGAGCAGATTCTTTCCAAGATTCTTCCTAAATTCATGGGCATCGCTGTTAAGAAAACCATCATAAACATATACATATAATATACCAAGAATGTTTATACATTATGCAACTTATTATTAAGAAGTGGTTGGTAAGATGCAAATTTTAAGCCTGAATTAGAGCAAAATCTAAAAGTGAAAACAGACTTTCAAGACTGAGATTTGCTAAAATTGACAACATATTTCATGAAAATTCAGGCAAATTTATACAGAACCACATATAAACTCACATTGATCTGTGTATTGAAAGAGAATTTAGCAACTGTGTGCTGATAATTATAGCGATTTATGACTGATCAACAGTAATGTTCAGTCAACTGTACCCCAGCTTGTTGTGCAATTAGTTGCTTTGGACTTTTCAAGAGTTCAGAAACATTGAAAAATTCAAAGATAGTCAATAGTTTCATCAATATGGATCTATAAAGTAGAAATATGATGCCATCTTAAAACTATCTCTAGATATTTTTAAATCCGGTTTACGGGAGTGGAAATAACAGAAAGTTCAAAGAACAGATCATACACAGCTTAAAGAAAAGCATTTTGATTATACGTTTATTTTCATTTTAAAGCCGAAAAAATAAAGTTAGTTCTATTGTCACACACAACAGAAAGTGTGTAAATCTGTTCTCTGTATTTGACTTTCTTCCTATAAGAGACAGTAAGTTGCCATTACAGCCATGCTTATTGGGTACCAGTTAAAATCTGAATACAACCCAACAATGGAGTCAAACCCAAAAAAACTCTCTGGGTTAACACTCCATCACTAGCCCATTGGAGTGCTATATTATCTTTTGTTTTCCACCAAAATACTAAAAATTTAATATTTCTGTCATTTACATATATTTTTCTGAAAGGTAATTTGTCTAAAAAGGAACAAAAATAATCAAAGCATAAGTTGTAGAAATGCATTTGTATTATTTCTGAAATTATGAATACAAGTTTTACGTTAAAGCAAGTTGGACCTACATTTTTAATATACAGGTAAAGGAGAGTATTTTGTAAACATTTGCAACAATACAATTCAAATTTAAATATAGTTTCAAGAAAAGGAAAACTATTAAAAAGATAGTTTTTAAAGTTCAAGTTTGTACATTTCTGCTAGACTTTTTTTCAAGAATGTTGCCAAGAAAATCTATTTTTTTTAAACAAGTGACTAAAAGGCAGACTGAAACACAACCAGGACGTTCCAAGGGTTTACCTAAATAAATATATATTTTTTTAACTTTACAAATTAGACTTCTCTTAAGCTGTAGGAAGTGGCTGGCACAATCAGGTGAAAATTAAACAGCCTTGTAACTGAACCTGAAATCAGAATCTGGAGAAGCTCCAATAGAAACATTATTTTATTTATATCTATTATTTCATTGCTAATGTAAATCAATTAAAAAGATGAATACTAAGAGTTAAAGGTCTTAATTCAGAGTATAAATCAGTTTTTTTGTTATTTACATAACTATGTGACCTTAAGTAGCTCCATATATTTTTGTAATTCAATGCAGAAATATTTTCAAAGACTTCCAGCTGAATGTGGTTTTTCTTTCATGTTAACTCACTTAGGTTATTAACTTGCAAGCTCTAGAAATGTTTGCATCTCATGCGGCCTGTGTTCTTCCCACTGAACGCAGCAGACATCAGCTGGAGATGTTGCCACTGTGGCATTCAATTTTTTTTTTTTATTAGTTTAGCAAATAAACTTAGCTACAGGCGCTATTGATTCCATTTTTGTGTGTACCTTAGCAGGGAAAATACTGATATAGAAAAGCTGTGCAGCAGGTGAAAAACAGAAAACCATTAGAGCATTACTTTGGGAAGTTAGGTAGAGGTGGTTATAAAACTAAAAGCAGCTCAAAATACTTTTATATTGATAATTAAATGAATAAAAACAGAATAAGCTGGATAAATTTTTTAAAAGAACGGTGGAATAAATTCAAGGGCATAAAATGAAGTTCACCTTTTAAATGTCCCCAATTGATTCATTCGGTCCATTCTCTATGCGAGCAACTACTGGAAAAGTACTGGTCTGTTGTTCTTGAAATAAAGGCTTTATCATTGCTTTTATAGATAATCAGAATGCCACTTTAATCCCTCCATGCTACAATGGCTCCACTCCCTCACAGGAAGCTTTTTTCTGCTTTGCTGCATAAACACCGAGAGAGGAAGATCAGAGTTTGAATGGAACAAATTAAAGCTTTTCTCTTTTGAAGACGGCTGAAAACAAATACCAAGTTAATTCCATCGATAGCGAGAAATAGAGTTTGTTGTCAGCAGAGCTGCATTAGGAGGAGTGATTTGATTAGTGAGCTGTGCTGGGCAACGCTGGTGAAAAGATAATACCGGTTTTGATTACATCCAATGCGTGTGCACAGGTACTGAGCGGGAATCAATCCAGCATCACATCACTGATGCGGCCGCTTTTTGATCTGAACGGCCCCACGTTCCCGCCCTGCAGTCTTGTCTATCACCGACAATCAGGTTAAGTGGAATCTGCAGAGTTCTGGAGACATCAGCGTGACTCAAGTGAAAGTTTACAGTGATGGGGAAGACATCCTGCCTGGTTCTGGTCGGGAAAGAAGGAAATCAATTAGGTAAGTGAAAAGCTGTCAGAGTGGGCTTGTTTAGTGTGCAGATGTGGTAGCGGAACATGTCTCTGTCTACCTGCTGTAAAGTGAATTATCATAATCAGCCTGTGCTGCTGAGAGAGAGGCTCCAGAAAAGAGGAGGGGGGAGCCTCAAATGATTCTTGACCACCTGACAGACAGTCCACAGTTTGTCAGGCTGATGGACTGTGGGTGAGAAAAAAAAAAAAAAAAAAAAAAAAAAGGAGGAGACAAACACTTTCCCTTACCCTTCAAACTTTCCTTGTACTCAGGGATGACTGTGGATTATTGGAGAACCACAGACACAATTTCTATCCTGGGGGAAGATGTCAATGTATTGTAAAAGTTTAAATGGCTTTGTTCTATAGTGGAAGTGTAACACTAAAACTCTTTAGCAACAACACAGACAAAAGAAAGGTTAGATTCTTTACTTTTTCTTGAAGTAGAAGAATTCCATCCAGCGATGCAAAGACACTAAACCAATGATTAAAACAGGCAAGTTTTTATAATTGTTTAAATCATTATAGATTTCTGAAAAAAAAATCCACCAGAATAAGTTTATGATATTAAATATGTTTATCAATATGCAGTCTTGAAAAAAAGTTTATTAAAAAAAAAAAACATTGTCTGCATTTTTGAAAACTTTGAACATAATTCCTTTTATTTAGGGAGTTGGAGAAATTCTACAACTCTCACACTAACTCCAAGATATTTTATAGGGTTTTTTTCTTCTTTAAAGCCTACTCATGAAACTTTCCTGACCACTACTTTATATGAAAAGGATCTATCTATGCTTGATTATTTTAATACAGTTTTGAACAAAAACATATTTTGATGCTAATGTCATATTGTACCTTTTAAGAACTGTTACAGACTTTTCTCTTTAATGGTGTTTATCGTTGCTGCCATGTTAAAAGATGACTGAGTGCTTGACATTTTAATTAGCCTCCTGGGAAAAGTAATTGTGTACGGTACTCAAAGAGTATTTGAGCGGAATAGACCAAGTTCTTTGTAAAGTGTCAACATGCCCCAGTGCTTTATAAACTACAGGAAAAGAGTCGAGTCAGGGAGTGTATTCATTTGGTTTTCTTTTCATTTCAATGAGGTATTATTTATTGTTCTGTTATGTGTTTCATTTTATTCAAAAGTTTTCAAAGATTAACACAGTTCTCTCTCATTAGACATAAAGGTAAAAGCATAAATGCGCAATTTTTAAACCTCAAATTGACATTATGATGCAGAATTACAAAAATAAACCCTAAAAAGTACTATTTCATACTGTGCATAATGATATTTATACAAAGATCATAACACACTGGTGTTTAGTGTGATACATTTATTGGACTTATGTGTGAAAAGTCTGCTTTTCTTTCATTTTGAGTTGAGTTTATTATTTATGATGTTTGGTTTAGAACAGGATTAACAGTACGACTATTTATTCCAAAGAACTGCTTTTTTCTCATTAAAAGGAGGAAAATGCTTTTATCGACCATCTAAAACAATAAGTGATGAAGCTTAAACAAAAAGCTTCAAATGCCATTTTCTATTTTTGGCCCTATAGGATGAGGTTCCTTTTCTAAATCATTATTTGAAAAATAAACCCTTTTCCCACCAGTAAGTCACTTTTTCACACTCCTCTAAGAAAACTGCATTTCATTTAAGCCATGTGTTTTTTGCTGAACATAATTAACTCACTTCAGCCGTCCTGACTGTGACTTGCTGCACCTCTTGCTGTTTCATTAGTTAATTTGTGATTTTGCTTTTGGCTGCTGAGTTCTAGAAAATTCTCTGCCTCACAAATTAAACTAGTTTTCTTTAAAAAACAAAAAAAGGTATCACAGTCATCCCTGATTTTTATTTTTCACAAATTAATATTGCACTTTGTTTTTGAAAAAAAAATAAAAATAAAAATGCAATAAGGGATCTATTAAATTTGTTACATATGTCAAGTTGCCATTTAATGTTAAAACATTTAAGGTAACAGTTTATTGCAATTTAAGCCGTCTTTTCAAAACGGCATTGGCCAATACTGCAGCAACTTCAAATTTGCGATGTATTGTGCAAGGCTAGTCTATAAAGTTCTTAAGTCTTTTTTTTTTTCCTTACATTTCAATGTTTTCCTACACAAGATCTTTTTCTGCAGCTCACAGCTCACTTTTCTTGCATTATTAGTTGGCTTTGAATCTTAGGTATTCTGTGAAAGCATTTACAATGTCATCATAACCTTCAAAATAGGTCATTACTTGGAATTGCACCTTGCTGAAAGAGGCAATAGTCAAAGAAAGTTATTTAAGTTAAAAGTAAGTTGATCACATTTAAGAAACCATATGACCTTTTTATCCATTGACCAACAGTGTTTTCTAGCCAGGCAATTAAAGTCTTGCTTTTATAAAATGCTGCACATGAAAAGAGTTCATCTGTCATTTCTCAGCATACATGCAGTGTATGTTGTTAAGGACATAAAATCATTATTAGAAGATGAAAGACCTGTAATTGACAAAATCATTGTTCAATAAATTGTGCCCTTTTTAATTACTAGTTATGGTTTGTTACTAATAACTATGTTTAGTAAGCTTGACCTGCACATCCATCATGCATTGGCTTACTAACTAGAACAGCACAAAAACCAAAGGATGTGTTAATAGCATCAGGATGTCTTTGCTTCCTGCTTTTTTTTAATTCAAGGCCCAACATTTTACTTATTTTTTTATTGGAAGATACAGGGCTAAAATAGATACACCTAAAATAATTTACCTCTGTTACAAAATGATTTTAATTATTGTTTTCTAATTTAATTTCTGTTGGGCTGCATGATGATGGACTGGCTAGCGTTCTCGCTGCACAGCTAGAAGATCCCCATTCAAACCATCCATCCATCTATCCAGAGTCTACCCTGGCCACTGTTGGGCGAAGGCAGGTACTCCTGGACAGGTCACCAGCCTGTCACTACACAATCACATTCACAGCCACACCTAGGGGCAATTTAGAGACATCAGTAAACCTATGGAGGGTGTTTTTAGATCGTGGGAGGAAGCTGGAGAAAACTCACAGATACATGGGGAAAGCATACAAACTCTACATAGAAGGGATTTGAACCGGGACCGTCAAAGTGTGAGGCGAGAGTGCTAACCACTGCACTACCGTACATCACATAAATGCATTTTGATTAAAAAAATAAATACATACATATAAATATCTTGCCTTTCTTTTAAAGTCAGAAGTAGCAGAAAAAAAAAAGAAAAAAGTAGTAGTTTCCGCATGAAGGAAGAAAGCTGAAGTGAACTGTTGAGGAAAGATGAAAACTTTTTTTTTTTCGTTACTTTAAAATAAATACACATAAGAGGGGAAAATTGCTCTATAAAGGAAATTATTGAATGAAAGACATCTGACAGATCCTGCAATGTCTGGTCACATAAACACAAATATTTTCTTTAAACTCTGAAAAGTTTTTCAAAAGTTATCTGATTCAAAAACCAACACACAGATCAGATTTGCTTGCTATCTGCATTCAGCCTGAAGTCCTTTGCCAACTTTTTTGTCAAATCCAAAAAGTGTGAACACAGAGGTTCTGATATCCCATCGCTACAATTCATTATCACCAGTTGCCATCCACTACAAAAACCGCTTGAGCCAAAGGCTGCGAAAAAAAAAAAAAAAGTCAGAAAACCAGAAGTACCATTAAGCTAAACTGCACCCTGATGATTGTCCTTTGCCATTTTTGGAGGCAGAATTATCAATGTTCTCACATTAAAATGTGACTTTAGCCTGGATTTCTTCAAACAGGATGCATGAACGCATATACATTTGGACACAGGGTATAAAATAACAAATATGAAGCACAAGAAAATCATGAGATAAATATTCTACTGTACAGTACAACCTTTTAATTTTGTAGAAGGAAACTGACAATTGGGAAATCTGTTCAGAAGAACTAGAATCTCAGCAGCAGGTGCAGAGATTATTTTCTTTACAATCTGTCCCTCACAGTTGAAGTGTACCCATGATGAACATTAAAGACCCCTCTCATCTTTTTAAGTAGGACAATTTGCAGAATCAGTGACTGCCAAATACTCTTTTGCCCCACTGTATGTGCTCTTGTGGAATTACACTGACATCTTTAACAGACCCGTTTACCTCTTTTCTCTTTGTCTTTCTATTCCCTGTAGCTGTGAATTCTCTCTGGTCTTGGGTACCCCCTCCATCCTATATAAACGCAAGGCCTTCAGAGCCATACAACACTTTGTATGCACTGAACAAATGAAGGAATACAACATCATTTCTGGGGTTATTTGAATGTAGTGCAGCACATTTAATAATCTAGACATCTGGAGAAATTCATCAAACAAATCATTCATCTCGGCATATTTAAGTAAAATGTATTGAATAACCAAATTGGAAAAACTCTCAAAGAGAGTCCGCTCCCGTGTTGGGAATGTAGAAAAGTAGCCAAAAAAAGAACAGACGTTGAACTGCTGCATTGCTGAATATATCAATGATTTTCAACAATGACGGTGCGTTGAACTTTAGCGTTTAAACACATTTTATTCAACAATACAGACAGGTGAGCGAGGAATTGTGATGCCTTTGATCTTTTAGAGTTTTCTCAGAAGCTCATATGGCGTCATCGGAGGCAGAGGTGATTATAACACTGCCACACACACACAAAACACTTATTTATCACCATAAGGAGATAATTGAGTGTAAAAACCTTGGAGACGAGGGGGGTAACTAATGAACCACCAAAAAAGGAATAATGATCATGTCTTGTTTGGGAGCCTTTGTGGACTACGAGTATATCTGAGAGTACACATATTACAAATATCAGATCATTAGATGTTGAGTTTATAGCATTTCCCCACACATTATAATTACTTGCTTTACACGTGGGCATACTGCAATCATGAAGGCATATTATACACAATCAGTTTTTAATACTATCCAGGTTAGCGTCTGACCTTCAGATAAAATTTGGTTTTCATAAATGGATCTGTGCATAGGTTTGAACATCATTAGATGATAGGATTTATGTCAAAAACTGCTAAATTGTTATGATGAATTTAGTTTTGAGAGAAGCCTTCCCTTCTTGTGCATTGAAGTCATATTTATATGAACCCAGCACTTATCTCTTTAAAGTAGAAGCACGGATGGTTCTGCTCAGAAGTTCAGGGAGAGATGTTGGAGCAGATCCAGGAGCAGTGTCAGGGAAAACTAATTAACACAACAGTGGAAAGTGTCTAGTCAGTTTTTTCCCCTTCTTCTATTCGATAGTGTGCTGAGACCCGGAACAGGACTTACATCTGAACTCAGGATATTAAAGTGATCACTTCATTTCACTCCTAAAAATAGCTAGCTATAGTTACAGTATCGGAGCTCTATCGCTTCCTGTGAGGAAGCCTGTGCAGAAAAGAGACTCGTGCAAGAAATTTAAACTGTCAGGGAGGCAGGAAGCTGAGAAAGAGCTGCCATAATGAAAGCAGGTTCAGTGCAGCTTTCAACACTTGAAGTTTATAAGTGCACAAGTAAAGACAGAGACAGAGAAGCTGTGTGAGCTGTTATCACAGTTGAGAAAAGCAACATAAACTCGCATCTCCCCTTCATCAGTCAACACCACTCTTGAGCTGCTAATGAAGAACTGCAATTCTTGGTGATTTTCAGCCCTTTGGTGAGGTTAACCAATCACTGGTGTGTTAGGGACATTTAGCCTGCTTTCACACTAGATCATTTTCTTCATGCTTCCTCAAATAGTCTGCTTTATTTGGCAAGTGTGATGCTCACTTGAACTCTGGTAAAGACAAAACTAGCAAATCCTTGTCCTTTAAAAAACAAGTGTCATGATTCACCTGCAAGAGAATCCAGTGCAGTTCAGTGATGATGTGAATGCAGCCAGACTATCCAGCGGACCAAAGAGCAGAATCAGTGACTCTATAAGATAACTGGACCGAGTACGTGTGACATCACCCATAGATAATGCCTTCTTTCCGGCTTCAGTAAAACAAAGCCAATTTAGTCGCCATTTTTCTGCAATACGGATAGTACTATTAGGAGCAAGACGAGGTAAGTAAGCGGTGATTGGTCAAAGTTGGTCTGAGTTTCTATGGTAACAACAATATAAAAAATAAGACAAATCTGAAGTAGAAAAAGTAATGATTACGTAGAATATATTTCTCTTGAATATTTGAAAATAAGCTCTGGGGTATATTAACTCACCCTGAGCTACTGCAAAATCTAAAAAGCCCCCCTCCAGAAATGGCTCCCTTTTGGGACCTGCCTCCAGTGGTCATTTAAGAAATTGCAGTAATTGGTAGTGATTGGTTTAAATTCTAAATTTAAAGGGGATGGCGGATTTTTGATATGGAGAGGGCAGCAGATATATACATCTCAGAGTCCTCAAAGCATAGAAAGAGGCAGCTGTAGGAATGGTAAATACCAAATGAGTTGGAGCTCAAGGTTCCAAATTCCACTTCCTTCCGTAGGGAGATCTATCCATCACTTTTCCTCAAATTCTTCCAGAAAGCAGATGTTGTCTGTTGCAGAAACACTTTACAGATGTATTTTTCAGCTTTCCAGGTTAAACAAACCTAAGAGTATACCATGTTGACACCATCCTGAGGAGGATGATACAGTCACAGCTGTAGAGGCTTCCATAATACAAGAAAAAAAAACAAAAAAAAAACAACTATTCTAAAAGAGTTAAAATCGTCGTCAAACATGAGTTTAACAGAAGAATCCAGCAGTGTTTAGAGTCGCTCTATTGTTCTTCTGATCAAGAAGGATGAGTCTACATGGCCTCTGTGTGGATTACTGGAAGGTTAATGAGGCTGCATGGTTGGGGTTTACTCCGTGACCCCCGTTGATGAAAAGTAGATCTATTCAGAAAGGCTCACTTTTGTCTCTGCACTAGAGGTCAACAAAGGTCACTGGCAGAGTCCCTTGTCTTTTGACTCTGGAGAAAAACAGTCTTCTCCTGTTCATTTGATCTGTATGTGTTTGTATGATTCTCTTTCTTCTTTTTTTTTCCAGTGTTATGTCCTCATACTGCCATTTTAAACATAGTGATAAGCAGAGATTGTGCAGTGGTTAGCTTAGCCCCAGTCTAAATTGCTAAATTGTAGAAGTAGAGGGGGCAGTGGTTTTACATAAATAGTAATTAACAAAGCAATGAAAATATTCATATTGTTTCTTCCTTTTATCAATTTAGTGTGTGGAAGTCACAGTCTGCACACAGGTTGATGAACTGACTGCACCTCTTGAAAAATAGTCGAATAAATGATGTTAGCTGCTTCTATGTGAGCGGCTGCCTGTGATGGAAGGAATTCAACCAGTATGTTTCAGCAATAGTACTGTCCAGTAATCACCAGAAACTTTGGGGCTACAAATACTTGAAAATGAAAAAAAAATGGTGTTTACCTTTAGACTTTTATTTCAGGTAGCTGTATCTGATATCTTCAGGTGAGCCAAAGAGGCGTTTTGACAGATTCTCCTTCAGTTTCCATCTTTGTAATTCTAACTTAAGTCAGTTTAGAAAAACTGTCTCAGGCAAAGCCTCTTTTTTAACCTGCAATGCGCTGTAGCAACAAATTCACAATAATCTGCTCAAAAGTGCTCTAAATATGTGAATAAAAATAGTTTTCTTTTTAAGTATTTCATGAATAAATCGCATTAAAAAAAACAGTGTTTGACCTTTTTTGTTCTCACTTGATGGAATTTAGCAAAGTAGCAATGGCAAAACAAAATGAGCATTTTTACCTCTTCAATTCATGAGTGTGCAGTGTTAATCTTAAAACACGTCCCTGATCTGACAAACTCCAGCCTTCAAGAAGTCTGGATTTGTTTTTTGGGTCTGTTTGTAATTTGAAACCCTGCTGTCTGGATTGGAGACTGATGCTGGCGCACTGCTGTACGCTGCTCAACGATGGTAAATACGCTTCACTTTGTTCATGTCTTCAACTGTATGAACAAAAAGGGGTGAATAAAAAAGATAAAAATATTGAAAAGAGAAAGGGTATTTGCTGTAAAGTGTTTACTGTAAAAGAAAGTGTGTTGTTTACTGTAGGGAAAATGTGCAGCATCATGCAGCAGGTTTTCCATATCAACACTCGGTGTTTGTTAAAGCCTTCTCTCTACTCCCACTCCACAGCAGAACAGCTGTCTTGATTAATAAGAATGCTTATTTCATCATTAGCGCTGATTAATTCCATTAAGTCTTTCAGTAATGGCACTGAAAATCAATTATTTGCCATGGCAACCAAGAAAAGACACAGATTGCAGGACGTTAAGGCACATAAGATATACAAACTACTCAGTTCCAGCAGCTACATCATTGCAAAAGTGAAACAGCACTTTGCAAAAAGTAATCCTCAATGTTTACTTTTTTTAAAAGCCAGATTTCATTTATGCCTATAAGCGCAGACATGGTTCTTGAAAATGGAAGCCATTGATTTTCTCACTGGATCTGTATAGCATCTCTTCTGTCCTGCCGGCACAGCATGTAATATGAGACCACAAGTTTCCCTTTACCCACAGCAATCAATTTTTCTTCAGCCGGTCTCCGTGGCACGGATGGAGCCTGCCTAAGTATCTTTCTCCTCAAACACACACCCCACGTTCCATCGGCGCCTATAAAAAAGTATTAGGCTCAAAAAATGTCTGATTTAAAAGTAGAGCCACCTAATAACGACCAAACGAGTCAGACTGACCACGGAGAGAGCTGACTGAGCCACTGCAAGGGAGGGTTCATTTATAGATCGGGTGCATAAAAAAAAAAAAAAAAAAAAAATCACAGAAATTGCTCTGATCTCTGATTCTCAAAGAAAATGATCCGCATGATAGCCTTCTTTTGTCCTCACTATTTCAACTTGAAGTGACATGTGACATGTCCCTCTGAAAAGAAAGTAGTGCCCTCCTGCAAAAAAAAGCAATATAAGGGGCATGATGGATGTAAACTCCATCAGCCTGCATCACTTTCCTGTTTTTTCAGAGAAAGAAATTTGTGATAAACAGTTATCTAGGGACCCACGCCATGTCCTCTCTTCAGAATAATGATAATGTTTACCAACCGGCCGATAATGGATAGATTGGCTGGTTTCATAGGAAGGATGGATAGTAGCCAGAGATGACAGGAACAAACTCACCGACTGCATCAAAGGCAGAGTGAATACTGATTTAAAAAAAAGAAAAAAAAAAGCTTTTTGACAGTCAGGTTTTTATGTAGAATTTCATCTACAGATGACATGCTGTCAATGAATGAAATCTTTCCTCCTGTAGACTAATCCAATCTACAGACATGGATTTTACACACCATTAATTACATTTTCAAGGAAGAAGAAGGTGCATCACACAAAAATATGGGTGTCTTTTCAATTCCTGATGATATCCTAATGTGTCTTGACAGTAGATAGCTCAGAATGTTTCTTACCTGAAGCCACTGTGATTGGTCACTGTGTCCAGCTGTCCAAGCATTGACCTTCCCTTGTTTATCCAAGCGGGCCTTTCCAGGCTCCCAAGTGAACATGTCCATGTTAAGAGTCCTGAAGATGCTGGAGGCTGTCACCTGATAATCCTGGATATGACCCGACTTCATCCCCAGAGGTTCAGAACAGCCTTTCCAAAAGCAAAAACAAATTTATATTCACCTTTGACCTACACCACCAATTCATCTTACATTAAAACAACCAATCATATTATAAATGTAGCTAAGATCTGTCATTTACCTGAAAGCTCACAGCCAAGAAGCTCCATCCGTAAAGTGCAGTGCCTCCTGCAGACTTGGGGATAAATTCTCACATACTGGGCTTCAATGGGAGGTGTGAAAGAGTTGGCTGATGGAGCGTTGTTATCAACATTGCCTCTGAAAATCTGTTGTAAGAGAAGAAATAACAGCAGATTGGGGGCGTGGAGGACAGTGAAGCAGATCTTATTACTTTAGCGTTACAGTCTATCTGGCTCTGTCTCCTCTGACTATTCCATCCCCAACAAATTGCTGTCATTCAAGGTCAATTAATAGGAATTACAGTGAAAAATTGATAATTTCTCGCACCATTTGAGCCCGTTAATTCATAAGAAGAGTGGTGTGTTTAAAACTGGCCCTACATTTATGTTGCTAAACACTCTGGGGAAAGTGGAAGGCAAATTTTATCTATAGATTAAATTTCCTCACACTTACTTTTAACAGATAGAAAAAAAGAAAAGGTTATTAAAAAAATAGTATAGATCAATATTGCTACAAAATATGACTGATAAAAGCTTTTAGTTTTCTAATGAATGAAAGTTGTATGCTTTATTTGGAGGCTTTCATCCCCAAATAGTATAAAAATTCAATCTAAAAGCCATAAACTTGAAGAAGGGTAAAGGGCAGAAAGATGGTCCCTGTGTGTCCCGGCTAATTAAAAGCCATCTCATCATGTCCTCCTCAATGCCCTTGAAAGAGAACACCGTCTCCAGTCCTTGAGCGCTTGCATGCATGACTGTGTGGGGCTTTGTTCTACAAAAATATATGTCAACAGATGTGCATGTTTTATTTTATTTTTGTCCGTCCCCACTTGTGTCTTACCATATCCTCATCCTTGCCCTTGACTTTATACGTTCTCCAGGTCTTTCCATCATCACTGTAGGCGACTTTATAAGACTTGACATACTCCGGACTGCCGATGCGCTTTGCACCCTGGGTAATTACGCCTGTGACCCTCATTCTCCTTTGGAGGTTTATCTGGAAACACACAAAAAAAAAAACTTTTGACACATGCTTACATTGAGTGCGTTTCCGGTTATGAGCAGGATTCAAATGTGACAGTAGTGTAAATTCACTTCATTCTATCCGCTGCCTCAGGGCCATCCCTTTCATAAAAGCCAAGGATTAAATAAGACATTTATTTCACCCTTCATTCTCTACACTTCAATTAATTAAAAAAATACATCATTAAATAGACTCTAATGTCTGAATAAAAAGTAATTACATTTAAAATGTTCATATATTTGAAATCATACAAGTTAGAGGAACTCTCATCAGTGTTGTGAAAGCTATCACAGAGGTTCTACACACAAACAATAAAAAAAAAAAATGGAAGGAGAAAAACAGCTTGAACTCAACTGTCGGATTAAATATTTCTATAGGAAATTTGACAAATTCAGAAACAAACATTAGCTGATAGCAGCAGAAACGGTCTATCCTTAACATTCGTCCACACTGCTTTTCAAAAACCCAATCAAGACTAGCATCAGTAATATAATGTATCTGAGTGTGAAAAAACCCCATAAAGACATCACACGTTTATGACTGAGAATATATCAAAGTCCTGACAAGCAAGAAGACTGTATCACCCAAGGAGGATTAACTGTCAAGATAATGATCCAAATTAAAACTTTACTACCATCTGGTTGAGACCCATTAACATTATGAAACAGTTGAACCTCTGTTGACGAGTATTTTTGTTTTATTGTTACAAATTTCCCTTTGTCTGCCTCTCTCTAATTTCTCACTTGTATATCATCCTAAATATCCATGACCTTCACGCCACAAACACACTGTCGTCATCCTACTTTTCACTGCTCTGCTTTTGGTCTTCGGTTCCTTTTCTGCTTTTCTGTCATGAGTTTTATGTCTTTTGTTTAGAAAACCATTATTTGTTCGAGTGAAAACATTTTGAGCTCAGGCCAGAATCTTCCTCTGTAAACCTAAGATGGATTACTCATACTGCTCTCAAGGACACACGTCTAAGACAAGATTCAACTATAAAATATGCTTAAACAGTGATGGAAGGCTTTGACATCATCATTCAGGCTCTTGTAATGCAACCTTGAGGTCCTGTGTAGGTGATTTCACAGTTGCATACCCAGTAAATCATGTTTGTTTCTCATGTTGACCAGGAAGGTAAACATGTCATTTTCAGAATATTTTTTACAAAAAGATATTTTCAATTCAAATCAAACATCTATGGTTAATATGATAGCACTGTACACTTTTTCACAATTAAAAGTCAAGTTCTGCACACTTTCCAAAATAAATGTCATTTTTAACATTTTTGTATTTAAATGTTAACTTTTCTTTGTATTCATGTTTGGGAACATTTCTAGTTGTTTAGGGAAAACAAAAAAGGAGAGGGGTGGTTGGGTATGAGACAAAAAATGGGTAAAATCTCATCTAGATGGTTACCAAAACAGCTGGTACTGTCAAAAGACACACATCAACCCACTTAAACACAATAAACAAATATGAGGGGCCGAACAAGACATTATTATGCAAGAGTGAGAATGTATGTATAAGTAATGGAATATATATGTATGTGAAAGTGAGAATGTATGTAGGTGAGTGGTTCCAAGTAATATTTCATTTATGATTATGAAGTTTTTAAACAGAATCCCACAACTTAAGTGTCGTAAAAATCCATTTTTCATGTTGATCTGAAGCCTCTGTTTCCAAAATCTCCTTTGAAGGGGCGTGGCTTTTGGAGCTGAGCTGAACAGCTCTGTCCCTGATTAAAGGAGCTCAACAAATGCCTGTTAGACCCAGAATTTATTGGAGATGTGGCACAATTTGAAAATAAATGGTATTGTGCATTTAAAGTGAAAGGGTTTTGTTGAGCAGCGTAAGCTTCAGTACTGGCAGTGCACTCTTGAAAGGGCTGTTCTCCCTCAGTGACATCAGCATGGGAGAAACCCGCTCATTTTTGTGGTTATAGGAGGGGCTGGTGCTCAGAATAGATGTTTTAGAGAAAAAGCTCATGAATCTGTGAATGTATTAAAACAGCATTTTGAGGTTGTTTATAGTGAGGAATGTACATCATAATACATTAATTTTGCATGACATAGGCCCTTTAAATACAGTATTTTTAAAGGAAGGAATAAAAGTTTAAAAAGTATTCACAAATATTTATAAACAAAAACATGAAAAAAGCCTTTTCCTTTTTCAATATACTTTTCAAAAAAAATATGGATGTTTATTCTTCTTTATAGAATCATCAAGTTCCAATTAAGCTAATCGCAATTAACTTGATTTTCAGTCAAATTGCCACTTAAAGAGAGATGAGATCAAATTGTCTAAACATGCTTAGAGGAGGAATCTGCTCAAACTTGCATTCCTTTGCTATTCTTCAACATCTCCACAGAGATAAGCACTTCATGCACTAATTAGAAGGCCTTTTCTTACCAAAGGGACACCATTGGGGTAATTAAGGGTGATCCCTCACATTTTTAATGGCCACTCAGAAATGCTCCTCTGTCATTTCAGTGCTTATAGAGACAGACTTTGTTGTTCAAGTAAAGCAACACAGGAAAAATCTTCCTCAAGAGGCTCCATGAAGGTAGACGTTTGTGCCATTTTGAAGGAAGCACTAATTGAATGACAGCATATGAAATTCACACAGGAGACTGTTCAATAAAAAACTGATAATGTTTTCACGTCAAAGCTGCTCTTATTGATGGGATGGAAAGAGACAATGACCCAAAGCATGCCAGTCAGACTATTTAAAAGAGGCTTGAGGAGAAGAAAAAATCTTTAGCAGAGGCAATGTCACAGCAACAATAAAGAATGTATTAACGGTTTTATTCAACGCACTTACTTCTTATAGATTCTACTATTAAATGCGCTGGATAAAAGGTAAAAATGCTATCATTAGCTGCGTTGCTAAACTGGTGATGGCTGTGACTTAAATCTGTGCCAGACTACAAATGAGCTTCACGGCAGACATACTGCTGCCTGTATTTATGGAACATAAATTTCTCTATTAAAGGAAAAAAAAGAAACTAAAGGCTGTGAAATGTTGTTGCCTGTCAAAGTAATCTGATGAAACTCTTACAAATACAACACAAACAAAACACTAGAGATTACGCAGACAAAGCAGCAACTGCATCCTCGTTTTGGATCCTCTGCTGATGAGATCAATCAGCATCCAAATGCAACCATCCCAATGCTTTCATGTTTACATGGCTCTCATTATGCTACCAAAATAAATTTGCAGTTTTAAACTCAGAACACAGTTGGGGGTGGGGGTTGGGGGGTTGCAGGTTGCAAGTTAGCAGCTGTTAACTGACTCAAATAATTACTAAGCAGCTTTAGTTTCTGTGGTGTTTTATTCCAATCATTACAGATGGGCTTCAGAGCAGTTATCACAGAAAAGCCAGTGCAGCAGGAGTTCAGTGATCATACTGTTTTTTTTCACCGAGCTGGGCTCCTCCTACGCTGAGCTGACGGTAAACTGCACCATGCAGAAGCAAACGTGTGGTTTATTGGGGATCAAAATAATTGGCAAAGATCAGATAATAAGGACTGAGGCAAGTAGAGGGACATAATCCAGTTGTTAGTCTTATTAGTAAGAATAGTCTTTGCAAAGTGAATCTCAAAATGAAAATTCAAAATTTGTATTTCACACCCACTCTGATTAAAATTGTGTTTTTGGTGTTTTTAATATGTTCTTGTGGCATTTTTTTTCATGATGGAAAACACATATAAAGAAAATTAAGCATTAACAATGTCCTAGAAAACAACACAGGTTTTGACATTTTGGCTAAAAATAGCATAAAAATATCAAAAAGACCACTGCAACACTTTTAGAATGGATCAAAAGATGATCGGAGTGGGACTTTAAGGACGTATATGAAGGTCGCAGTCCTGAGTTTATGAACAGGAAGTTGTGATAAACTTGACTGACTGGACTAGAAAAGTAGACACATTTGACACCTCCATTTGGTTTGTTGTTTTAAATTGCCATCCTCAAACAGTACATCTAGTCCTGCTAGCTATCTGACTATGATATATTGATTACGTTGTTCGCTTGTGTTTACGTGTGAGACAGTCCAGACCACATTACACTGGGAGCAACACTCACCTACAGATTGGTCAACACATAGATTAGCTTTTGTTTAAACAGCAAACTTCTCAGTGATCAAGAAAAAAGCTAAGCAGCACCACTGGTGTAATGACCTACTTAACTTGTGTGGATATTTATTGATGAGTTTGTTGATTCTGTTGCCTGGAAACTGCAATTTGTATTGTCCATAACCAACTTAGAACAACTAAGATGAAGTGTTCTATAGTTGGTTCATGTATGAGTTAAAAATGACATGTAAACTATGAACATGTATGCTTAGAGAATTGTCAGCAGCAATTAACTGAAAACATTCCAGGAGTTAACCTGTTAAATAACCTCAGAGAACATGGTGACTCCTACATTGACAAGCCAATTTAGCTCATTATTTGAAACACTCATGATTTACATTTTAAACAGTTGGGACAAACGTGTTGTTAGGATTTATTCTGGGGTCAGATGAGTGGGGCATTATGCTTAAAAACATACCATGCGTGTCTTAAAATATTTTTTTATGCAACAGATGTGATGAACATTGTAAAGATGATGATGATGACCATGGCTCTATTTCAATAATTCAAGATAAAAACAAGAATCATAAGCCACATTCCAAATAGGAAGAACTAAATACTAAGCAGAGCAGAGATAGCATAAAACGACGACAGAAGCCATGACACAACAAAAACAGAAACGAAAACTTTCATTCAGTTTCAATCTATTGCTACTGCTTGAAAGCTCTGCTTTGCTAATTACAATATTTGGCATAAACCAGATCTATTTGTAATTTTTCCTCCTTTATTTTTTTCTATTTCAACTGCATTTAGAGACTAAGATTATAAAATAAATGTCATAGAAAAAATGATTTATACATAATAATTATAGCAGAAGCTTCTAATCAATATAAGACAGCTGGCCTCTTAGGAATTATTGTGGCCATTTTTCACTGGTTCTCAACATTTCAGTACAAAATGGATAATCGATTCATCAAGAAATTTGTCAGCACTAAGATCAATGTAGAATTTAATTATAGTCTGCACCCACAGCTGTGAGATATACAAAAATCTTGTTTTGTTGCTGTGCAGTAAATAACTTGTGTCATATGACAGTAAATCATGAGATCAAGTTTTTTCTTAAGCTACGAACATAAAAAAAATGTTTTTCATTCCACAGTTTTGAAGAGAGATCAATAGTGTTTTATTTAAAAATCAAAATAATGTATAGACAACCAATGGTAAAATCCTCAGGTGAAGTTTGGAAATTAATTCAGAGTGGGTATTCTTCAGCTGTCGGCATTGATGAGACAATCAGATTTGAAAAAAAAAAAAACATGTACGAGAATCTGACAAAATCTATAATAGATTAACTGTCCAATGCAATGTAGTTTTTCAAAGTGGATATGGCAACAATGTCAATGGTCATCAGTTAGGTTTCACCTCCCCAATCCAATAATATACAATTAAAAGGAATAGACTTCCATTAATGATCATGGAAAATGCAATAAAGTTAAAAAAAAAAAAAAAAAAACTAACCTTGATCTGTATTATTATATTAAAAACTGGTTTGTGTCTAACTATACTTTTATGTTCAAAGTTCATGTGAAAAGTGCTGCAGATCAACTGCATGTGTTTTTTTTAGTGGAGTTTGTTTGTTCCCCCCATGCATGCATTGGTTATCTCCGAGCACTCCAGCTTAACTACCACAGTCCAAAAACATGCTTGTTAGGTTGATTGGTTACTCTGAAGTGTCCCTCTGTGTGTGTGTGGTGGTGGTGGTGGGGTCTGGTATGGTGGCTGACATGGCTCACATAAGTGCAAAAGTTACAACAGGAAGACAAAAGCCAAAGGACGATGACAAAAACCGATAACACGACAACAGAAGCGGAAGCACAACAACAAAAGCCGAAGCACGTTGACAGAACCATGACAAAACAAAAATAATTCACATCAGCAATTATTCACAACAGGAATGAATAACTTTCATTCAGATTCAAGATATTGCCACTGCTTGAAACTTTGAACATTCAGTTTTTGTCCATTCCATCCATCCATCCATCCATCCATCCATCCATCCATCCATCCATCCATCCATCCATCCATCCATCCATCCATCCATCCATCCATCCATCCATCCATCCATCCATCCATCCATCCATCCATCCATCCATCTGATGGATGGATATCAATAACAATTGGATTTCAATATATTTATTCTTACATAACATAATAATAATAAATTAATATAATATATATATATGTGTGTGGTGTGTGTGTGTGTGTTATGTGTGTGTATATATATATATCTATGTTGTAATATCCTTACTCATGTATGCACCATCATCACCAAGACAAATTCCTAGTATGTGTTCAATTGTACTTGGCAACAAAGTTTATTCTGATTCTGATAAATAAAAAGATCATAAAATTGAGAAAGACCTAAATTTTAAATCGAAATATCATTATTAAATGCATTTTATCTTTGCTTTATAACATGTGTATTATGTTAAAAGAGCTTCTTCTAATAGCAAATATTTATTATAAACCACCAAATGTTCCCGAGCACGGCTGTGTCTGCAGCTCACCGGAAAACAAATTTCACAGACCTAGTCATGTGACAAATAATGTGACTTTAACTTTTTTTAAATAAATATTTTTTATCATGTTGGATATTATCGTATCCATGTTTTTCTTCAGAAACTTTGATTTCAAAATCACTAGTTTCCAAAGTAGATTTTTTTATTTCACATTGCTGTTTTTCAGGATAACTTATTTATTTCATAATGAGCTTTTTTAACAGAATGACTCTGTCTGTCAATCACTGAAAGTGGGTGGGATCTAAACGCTCATTGGCCGATCCTCTGAAATGGACTCGTATGCCTAGACACCTGCTTGCTTTGTGCTGCGAACGCTGCCGTAGATCAAAAGAAACTTAAAAAGACCAGATGATGTATTTCTGTGGCATCCATACAGTTTTACTCACCTTAGTTGATTAAATAGACAATCTGACGTTATTCTGAGTCGACATTTTAGAAACGTTCGGCTTGATAATTGCTGCAGAAGATGCTAACATAAAGTTCTATTGTCCACCTATGTAGCAATAAATGTGTATGCTAAAATAATTATACAAAAATTTAAAAAATGTAACAAGTGTGGTAAGCCTTCATAAGTGATCATATTTTTTTTTTCCAGCACAAGCGTCTGAGGCTACATCCTGTTGATATTGGCCAGCCTGGCAGCATATTTCCCATGAGTGTTCAAATGCAATTTAATGTGTGAGCCAGATGTACTGAGGGTGTGGAAAGCTGGATGTTCACAGGTGTGTGAGCTGCAGAAAGCTTTTGTCCACACACACAACACAAACACACAGTCATATTCAGTGATTGTATGCTTGTCTGAAACTCTTTTGATGTATTATTCAAAGTGTGTTGGCCTTTATTTAGTTACTGGTTATTCTTACTGCTATATTTGTTGGGATGCTGGAAAAGAAAAGTCAAATCTGGCCCGAGACGTTCCAAAGTGCAAGATAATCCTGCTGTAACACAGGAAGCTGTACAGACAGATCTCAACCCAGTGGAACACGATAGGGTTGTCATCCGTCAACATCAACATGTTTGGCGTGACAGACGTGTAGTTCCACCACATCATTCCTTCCTACAAAGGCACGCCACAGATCGCAAACTCAATCCCAAAACATTGACTGTACACTTCTGTGCTTATGTCCTAATTATCCAGGCCTCTCTGTAGAAACACACAATGCCTGCAGCATCCCACGCAACATCCCGCGTGGCGTCATTAAAGGCAGGCGCACTGCTTGAATGTTTTACGTACCGCTTTTCTCTCACTCTCTCCACGTGCCACGCTCCTTCTCTCCTTCTCATTTTTCTCACTCATTCTTCAAATCCATTTTTGCCCCATCTTACTATTATCTTGCTGCTATACGCTGTCTCCCTTCTCGATCGATCTGTCACAGTGTGGCATGTTGATCTATTACACCCCTTTTATGGCTTACTGTCTGTGTATCATACATCTGACAGCGGCATGCTTCAAAGCTCGGTGTACATCATTACAGAGGTGAATATATAGTTCAAAAAATAAGTATCAGTACATTTAAAAAAAGAAAAAAAAACTAATTAATAGGATGCAAAAGATAAGTATGGTGTATGAAATACATTTATTGGAAAAAAAGAAGAAAAAAAAAGTTGCCACCTCTATTTAACTAAGTGCCTAGGTTGGAGCCTCCTATTAGATAATTACAGCATCATATTACTTTATAGCTGCAGTTAGTTTTATCATCAACCATGTTGACAGATCCCATTCTATGCTTGTGGAAAAAATGTTGGTTTATCTGACATGGGTCAAATCCTTGGCATGCATCAAGCAGAGAAAACGACTCAGGAGTCTACAGGAGCTGCTTAAATTGGGTTAAGAAATATCCAACACATTATTAAAAACTAAAAGGATCGTGAGGATCCAATGTCTGCAAGGCATTGATTTTCTAGGGAGCAATGGAAGGACGGTGGCGTGATGAGCCCAGATTGACCATGTTCCAGATGGACAGGTGGATTAGAGTAGAAAAAAAAACAGATGAACTGATACACTAATCATACCTAGTCCTGACTCTATAAGCCTGTGGGGGCCGTGCTATGATTGGGGTTTCCCACAGTTGGTATGGTCAAGGTTCTGCAACACTAACTGCTCAAAGGTCACCTGACAACCTAAATATACTGAATAACCAGGTTGTTCCATCAATGGGACATCAATGGGAAAATTAAATTTTTTGAGTAGATTCTGTTCACCACATCCGCCAGTCTTGCAGGGTCACATGATCGCTCAGACCACTAGCTAAGGTTAAAATTCCAAAGCTGAAAGCCAAGAAAAGCCTATTAAATAAAGATGTATTTATGTAGTTGCTCAAGTATAAGCAAGGGGTTTATTACAAAAAAGATCACAGTTTCAACTTCTAACTTCCAGCTGTTCTGGCGCCTTTTTTTCTCCTTTTTTTCCCGTCAACACTACATACATACAAAACCTGTGGCATGGTGTTTAATACACAACAATTTGGAAAGTCTCTCTAGGGAGAAAAGAACCAGTGAGGAACCCAAAAAAGAAGACTTTGACTTCAGAGAAATAAAACTCTTGCACTCATGAAAGACCTGGGGAGGCTACTTGGTAGATTTGAGTTGTTTTATGTCGACAAACATAAAACAGTTACTGCATTTTCTTTACTTTCATGCTAATCTCTCCCACTCTAATCATCTACACCTGCTCTGTTTCTATTTACTCAAAATCCAAGGAAGTCAAAAACAATGAGTTGAGGTCACCCACAATGTCAAAAAGTGAAGTGGAGGGGCCCCGAACCATATGTCCATATATGACGAGTTGGGAGTGAGAATGTGTTGGCAGAACAAAATGTTGGGCATTGGTCGGACCATTATCAGTACAAGATCTTGGGGAAAAAATAATGCAACAAAGGATGAATATAAATCTTGGGGTATTGTAGAATTTTTTCAAAACAATGCCATGGAGAACGTGTAATCAAAGGTAAGGGCGTCCAAACAAAATATTAGTGTGTGACTTTTTTTGTGTTTGGTGGTGAGTTGTTTTTGGCCAGACAGTGTATATGTACTGTGTGTGACAACGTGATCAATACAAAATTACATTTTTTGATAAAGGGTTGTATTAAAAGAGAAAGTGAATTCAGGTTCAAGACCGTTTAGATCGGGGGAAGAAGAATCGGAAGTTTCATTACAGTCATTTAGACCATTTTCTTGCAAAGTGAAATCTTACAACACAGGTTCTTAAAGGGCTACAATCCAGTTACAGTTAAAATTAAAAGCAACTGGGTCAGGGCAGGAGTGCGATGACAGAATCAAGGGATGTGATGTGCAGGTAATCCATTTTATCGATCTGTTTGTGTCGCTCTTAGAATACAAGCATGGCTTAATGGCTCAGCATGGAGGTGAGCAGAGCCTCAGAAACAGTGCAGTTTCATGCATAAGAGCTTTACTGACGCAAAAACAGACTCACTAGTCGGATTTTCAATTATATGGTTGTTCATTGGAAAAGACCTGTTTGCAGGTACAGACGTTGACGTAAAAACGGCTGAAATACGGACATAGAAATTACTGTGACAGTCACAAGTGAGTAGAACATTAAACTCAACAGGTTTTTCTTGAAAGCTCAGTAATTAACTGACCTAAATATACTCTTCTTTTGAAAAATATCACTATGAAAAACAAATGCTAATTGGTGTTTCTTTGATGTAGGAGAGTCATTGTAGATCTGTCCTTTAACATTCCCAATAAGCGCTCTCATATGACTTGACTCTTTTTATTATTGACATCTTTGAGAGCATCAATAGCTGAGTCACAGCCTCAAAGAAATAAGAACCCAGGTAAACAGAATAAGCTTCTTAGTGGAGATTACTTAATTAGCGGTGGTTATTGTGCAAAAAAAAAACTGTAGTTTAGGAAAGCTCGCTACATTTTTTTTAATATAAACTCTTTATATACATTGAGGTTATTAAGATTTTTTTTTAAACATGTATCTTTTTAACTACTATAACTGAAATAAAAAAAATGAGTAAACAATGTTAAAGATGATTATCAGAATATTCCTCACAGTGTATCTCTAGTTAAAGCTGTTCATGTTGATCAGAACTATACGTAGTGTTAATTAAATACGTATTATTGATTCACAATGAACTCTTTAGGTGCAGCAATACACACATTTACATCTAATCAAAGTGGATTTTTTTTTACTTTTTTGTATATTTGTCTACTCCTACATCTGTTTGTGATCTTGCATCTTCAATACTCTGCTTTTGAAAATGTCAGCATGTTTATAAAATCTTTAATCCATTTTCTTGTGATTTCTTTAAAACAATTGTTTCTTTTTTGTGATGAATTAAACAAATGCTGTGTTTTTAGTTGATGGGTTTTACAGTAAAATCGCGCCGTCTGTGATTAAGACAGCACCTGCATTTTAATGTAGTTCTGCCTGGCCGCAGCTCGGCTCTGTGTGCTGGCCGTCCTGTTACTGTGCTTTACCTGGATCCATGGCCATCTGTCATTTTCGGCAGCAGTCCAAGCATTGACCAGACCCTTCTTGTTGAGGCGTGCAAAGTATGGGTACCACTTCTGCAAGCCAAAGAGGGCGCGGTGGGTGGAGGAAGCTGTTATCTGTTGGTTGGAGATAATACCACCCTCCATGCCCAGTGGTCCAGAGCATCCTGGAGGGAAAAATAGAGACACAAACCTTTAGCGGCACACAATAAACCATTTTCTCCTTGATATTTATTTCACAGTTTTTTCTGAAAATCCACAAATCATTTTTTTTTCCAATTCTTGGTTGCATCTTCTACTGTAACATCACCAAAGTAATGATATCATTGATTTCATCCCATAATTTTCAAAAGAAGAAATGGTTTTCCATATGTTAACAATCAAAGATCTCAACAGGACGGCTCTCGTCTTCCTTTGCATATTTAAAATCTAAACTACCCTTTTTATTAAAAGGCCTCTTGGACAGTATTACGTATTAGATCTATTGGAACTGTTACAGCTCCTAATAACTTGGGAATTCTCTGGAAAATTCTGCCGCATCAGATTAAAAAAAATCCCTTTACATAGATTAAAGCGATTTCTGAAGTATCTGTAGTGTATCCGCTTAAAAAAAAAACCCAAAAGTTCCTTCAGATAATTCTGCTGGAATAAACGGCGTTATGGAGCAGTAACTCTGTAATGAAATCATCTCCACCCAACTCATCATCATGTGCACCTCTGCTTGTAATATGGAACTGGCTCACTTAAAATTGATTGGAGATTAATTTCACAGACGTTGTAATCTGAAGAAAAACAGAATCTGGCTTCCAGTTATGGGCATAAAGACCTTGCATCATTGCTCCTCTTCTTGCAGAGCTCCCGCTATAAAGACTCCCAAAAGCTTTAATGAGGATGTGCTGCAGGTTTAATTAGTCTTTACATCAGGCAAATAGCAGGGAAAAATGAAGGGAATTACAGTAGAAGGGAAATTCCTATTTTTCACAATAGAAAATCAAACACAACAATAGTGAAGAATGTAATTTAATCTGATATCTACAAGGTTGCTGGTTAAATGTTAACATCATGAAAATCATGACAGGTTAAGGTACTGATCTGTTTCCAAATATGACATTTTATAGTTTATGGAGTCTTAAAATGGTCACTGGACACGCTTCGCAGCTTTTTTCTAAAAACTCAACACTGAAAGTAAGTAAAAGCCTCCAATTTGTTGCCAATTTGATGCATTTGCCATCGCTAATTACACTGCATACCCCCAATAATAAATTCTGCAATCATAGTTTATCTGTCATTTGAAACTCATGTTGGTTTTTCACAATAAAACAGCGTTTAGCATCATGCATCATAAGTGCGATTAAAAAAAAAAAAAAAAAAATCGAATATAATCTTTTTAAGCAAAATTGGGCAGCAAACCATTGTTACCTTTTTAACTTTATTGTCTATTTTTATATATCTATCTCATAAACGCTTGCATGTATCAGTAAAGATTAATCAGCTCATTTTATTGCTCAAATGATGTGTCTGGTCACAGGCGGTTAAAAACAGTTGGTGTGTGCAAAATCATAAAGCAGAGACAGCTGAGGGAACTTCAAAGCACCATAAGAATGAGGACATGTCAGGCACAGACTTCAGTCAGAGCCACAGCTTGCTCATGCTGACTGAAGTGTAAACTGTGGCTGAACTGTGTCCATGCAAACTGCCTTCAGGGGACGCCTCAAGCGCCGGACATCTAAAAGCCGTGATGCCGCCTTCGCCATTTAAACAATCACCTAAGCATTTCGGCGCTGACACACAGAGAGAAAGAGAGAAAAAAAAAAATCACACATAACAACAGATAATGAAACTGACAGGGCTGAGAACTGTGAGAAGATTTTCACACCCAAAGAAAGCAAAGAGTAAAGTAGGAGTGGAATAATAAAACAATCCCTTGCACGACATATCCAGCTGCTAAAACAGCGGGCTACTGAGACACTGAGTAATGTCTGAAGATGGTCCGTGGAGGATAGTCAGGAAGAGAGCAGAGACAATGTCTCTGGGTGTTTGCGTGTGTGTGTATTGACAGAGATGTGTTCATATTGTTGATGCAAGTATGGTAAAACACTCTTGCTTTGTTATTCTTCATTGCATGTGACTCAGTGCTTCCACTGAAGTGTAGGTGGATCCACCAGACTCCTGCTGGATTTCAAGACACTCAATTTTTTTTTAAAAGTCAATCTTTTAGACAAAAGTTGTTTATCAAATATGAAAGTACATCCTGAAGAAGTTTTATGACTTAACTGTCCTTCATTTATTCAAAACCTTTACTCTTTCCTCTGTAGTTTTCAATAATTGTTGAACTTGATAGGGGAAAAAGAAATCAATTTTGCTATTAAAAACATCTCTTTTTTTAAAAAATATTGTGACACATTCTACTTCAAATATATACAGTAAGAACAGTAAATAATAAGGCATACATATGAGAGAGTACACATGCATCCACTGTTAAAATGTTTCCATTTAACCAATTCCTGAAAAGCTTTAAATACATTGCAGTAGGCACTTTGACAATCTGTTAAACAAAATAAAAATAAAGGGTTAAAGACCAAAAATATTGGATGAAGTTTTTTGCAGGAATTTTAGGTTTGAGTTTCATATGTGGTCCTTAAATATGTAATTTAAACTACAACAAACTAAGGGTGGAATTTTAAAGAAAAATGATTAAATAATTTGATGTTCATGTAAACATTGCAATAGTTATTTACCAAATCCATAAAGTAATTTTATTTTTGACTGTTTTTAAGAAAAACAACTTTTAGATTTAAATAAATGAAATTCCACAATTGTTCAGTTACCATCACTATTTAAGTATTTAAAAGCATTATTGTGACAAAAATAATTTCATCAAAAACTTGAACTGTGAACTTGCAATGATAACAGAATCGACTCAGTGGTTTACCCAGCTTTTCCACAAACACTGAAAAAAAAAGCAGGAATCAGAGCAAAACAATAAAAATAGAGTTAAACATCACCTTTCCTTAGCAGAACATCATCATATAGATCAAGTAATGTAGCGTAATATCATATTTGTCTTGGTGCTTTCTGCTTGGCAGTATCTTGCATCATGTTGTGATGTTATGACAAGACGCTGCTGCAAAGCCACAATCCTTTTCCCCCCACAGCAATGATGGGCCGCCCCTAACGAGCTACCTGCCAGTCGTCCATCAGAGCGGCAGAGGCAGACGGCCCTCGGGCCTTGCCCTGCTGGCCCCTGAGCATATATCAGCAGTGCGACAGCCGACATCGGCAAAACCAGCACTACCGTGCGCTGACAGCTGAATCCATCACCCATGAGCCCCACCTACACCCTAAACAAATTAGTGCTCCATTGAAATTAATGCCAATACAGCGCTACAAATGAGTGTGAAGCAGAAAGAGAGGATGAGGAAAAGAATAACACATAGAAGAAACGGCAGGTTCTGAAGGGTCGGATGAAACACAGCTGCAGGGGAACATTTGCATCCTCATCCAATTCCGATTTAAGACTCATCAAATTTTATAGTTAAAAAAAAAATAACAACACAATGGAATAAAGACAATAGAGTAACACTCATACATGATTTAAATGGGATTATGCTAATAAATTAACATGGTTTTTAAAAGCTAGAAAAATAGTTTGTCTCTTTTTCAAAATAACTTTTCCATTGTTTTAATTTCACAAGTCCTTCCTGGATATCTGTAACAGCCACCTCACAGGGTGGGCATTGTGAAAACCTGACCATCTATCACACTGCTTCTTAGGCCCTCTGGCAAAAACTACAAATCCATTCCAAGCAATCAGAAAACTGAACTACACTGTTTCTTTTATTTACACCTCAAACTTTGAATTATTCATGTGTATCATCTGCATAAAAGCAGACACATGCATAAAAGTCGCTATTGTTCTTGCAATTCTATGCTTTATTGTTGTTTAATCATTTATTTTTGCAATATTTTTATGCATGACCTATTTATTTAATGATTGCAATAACTGTGCTTCATTGTAGCTAGGTTTTATCCTTTACCATTTAAACCAGCAAGTGTTATGTCAAACTCTAAATGGACAATTCGGGCTAAAACTACAAGTTTGTACATTTGGCAGAATTCAAATAAAAGTTTTCTTTGGGTGAAAGGATGCATGTTTTCTATCTTGTCCTATAAAGCAGAAATATAGGGGTGAAGAGTGTTTTCATATTTGGTAAGAGATTGTCAAAAATCATGTTCTGCAGCCCATTTTTTGGAATCACTGGAGATTTCTCTGTCTTATTATTTTTACTTTCAGACTACTCTTGTTTTCACTGAATCATCACTGTTGAGTCCTATTCTTTCCACTATTTAACATGTTTAGGTATCTCCATATTTTGGAAGCTTTCTATGTATCAGTTCTTTTGTAAGTTGCTTTTATTGTGTTTAGGTCAAAATTGACCCATTGTCAAGTGGGAAAATGAGTCAATTTTGACCTAAACTTAAAATATAAGGGTGGTAATTTAACTGTTATTTGATTGAACCACTGACAAATTTATGTTGTTTCTTTTTTTCTTTTTTACAAAGACTACTAAAAAAAATTGAAAGTAAGCCAACCATTTATAAACCAATGCCAAGGTTTAACGTGTTGTGCGTGTAGAAACGATATTCTGTATAACCTTGGCTGTAATGAGTGGCTATTTAAATTCGAGACGTGAAGACGTAAACACTGAAGTGAAAGATTTTATCAAGCATCACCTATCCAGTTCGCATCCACAAGCCCTCATGTTTTTAAAAATAAATCCAAGTTGTTTAAGCGCATAACAATCAGCGTATCGTTTTACTGTTTATTATTACCTCTGCACAGAGCAATAAGGGAGTATTTGCATTTATTACATGACAATTTACTATATATAGTCATAAATAAAGGAAAGAAGGCACAGAAGCTAATACTCTCAACACTCATATTTCAGTTCAATTTCTATCTTGGTTGTATGGAATATTCAATCTCCCTAATAATTATATAAAAGGAGAAAGACAAAAATAAAAAAAAATCTAAACCATTGTGAGGTTCAAAAAATGTATAAACTATTAAAGTAAAATTATTTATACCAATATGGAAAAAATTACCAAAAGATGGGCTTGATCAATTCCAGTTTTCTAGAAAAGATGTGTGGAACTCAACCATTTGGCAAAAGAGTCATTGTATTCTTATATAGATTTGTATGTTTGTTTTTTTTTTTTCCCGAATTACTTTTCTGAGAGCATTAAAAAAAAAAAAACTCCACAATAAGTTTGTATTCAACTGTTTCTGGCTCTTTCGAGAAACACATTCTCACTCATTATTGTAATACAATTCACTAAAGGTAAACAGAACTTCATTTCCCTCCTTTAAGCCTGTCAATAATGGGTATTGTAGCTTACACAATATTGGATACGTTTCACTGGCGTTGTGTTTTCCGCTCTTTTAGAATAAATTGTGTTAAATGATTGAAAACTTAGGAGCCATTTATATAAATTTTAGAACAAAAAAAAGAAAATGGTAAAACTTTTTATCATGGAGACTTTTATTTCCACCACCCCTGATGGTGAACTTCTCATCAGTAGATAAAAGTGATTCTGAAACCAGGGAATTAGTATAACTCATTGTGAGGCATTTAAGCAGACGCACACTCAGCTGGAACTTATCCCCCCTAAAAGAGCGATGGCACAATTTCACCTCCCTGAGCAGGAAAGTAACAAGAAGATAGGGCTTGGCTGGTGAAGGAAAACATTTACATTCACCATTTAGCTGTAAAAAATAAAATAAAATAAAAAAAAGATAAGCAAGAATATCTGCAAAAAAATATATTGATGCACTTTTCTTGACAAACATTTATGCAAGGAAAGTTTATTAGTATGGCACATTTAGCATACAAGATAATTCAAGATAAAACATTAAAAGAAACATTTAAAATAATAGGAAAGGTGTGATCATTCAAATGAAAATGTAAAGTAACTTCAAAAGAACTGAATTTAAATTAAGCTTAAATTAAAAATGCAAATGTAAACCTTTGAATAGTCAAATGCAGCTGCGAACAAGTGGCTCTTTACCCTGGATTTGAATAAACTGAGTGTTTCAGCTGAACTGAGGCTTTCTGGAACTCTGTTCCAGATCTGTGGAGCATAGAAGCTGAATGCAGCATCTCCATGTTTAGTTTTGATTCTAGACACTGGCACAAGACCAGGTACTAATTAGTGGAGAGGTCTGGCTGGTACTGGGTCAGAAATTCTGTCATATATTCCGGGATAGTCCATCAAATTTACTGTTCATCAGTTAGAAACATTCAGCAGTTTTCCCAGTCCTTAGTTTTACAGCCCAGTCATCAGGAATAATAAACATTTGTTAATTGTTGTTTAGTTTTGTTATATCAGTCTGACTAAAATAATAAAAGAAATAAAATATATTTTATTTGTTGCAAACTCTTTCTAAATTCTATGTTTTCAAGTGAAAAATGTGATAAATAGCACTGCTGCATCTCATTAAATTGCATATTAAGTCACTTTTGGATTTATAAGAAAGAGCAGGTCCCAAACCTGACATGCAGAAACCATTTTCAAAAAAACAGCTTTAATCTTGTCAGCATGAATGATTCATCCTGTCTTTAATACAAAAATGAGAAACCCCGTGTCAGCCAATAACAAATCATGATACACTGAGAATCATTACATGTAGGAATCATTTTTAGATGTTGCAGTATTCCCGACTGAGGATAATTCATCAGTTAGCCGTCTAAAGGGTGTAGAGTATTCTTTGTTTTGGAGACTAGATTTTTTTTCTTTCCAAAACTAACTTTAAAAGGTCTACTATCTTTCCTAAAACACAACCAGCATTCAGCTTGATCTTCTTTGTGGCTGTAATAAAGTTACCTCAAAAGCAACTGCTGAGTAAAACTGTCCTGTCTCTCACAAGCAAGAACTATCTTGCAGTAGACATTTAAGGATAGAGGCCTTCGGAAAAAGAACCGGTTCAGGTGTTATATTTTATAAACTGTTTCAATATTGGATTTTTCAATTCATTTCATTGTCCAGCTATTTTTTTTTAACATAAAGTGGTCAATTTCCACTTTTAGGATCACCTACCCACTATAGCTCCCCTGTCTACTGACAAACCTACAACCTGCTGATGTTGCCCCTTGGGCTGGCTTAGTGAGAAATCATTGCCAAGTGGCTGTGGAAGAAAAAAAAAATGCACAGCTGACGGTTCTACTTACAAAGCAAGTTATGGTTAGGGGTTTTTCAGAACCTCTTTGCATCTCTGCATCTCCCTAGGCATTGGCTTCTGAATCGGCAGCCAGAAAAATATGAGAAGCTTTGATATGAATCCAAATCTCAAAATCAAAGTTTGTTTGTTGCTGGCAGCTACAATGTCAAGTTGCACATGACAAAAAAAGACAGTGTAATACAGACACAGACAGGAAATTATAGAGCATGAGTGGAATGACTATAAAGTTTCGGTAACACTTTATAATAAGATTCCTTGACAAGCTTTATTAACACATTAACAAACATTATTAATGTGCTTATAGATGTTTTTAAGACCTTTATAAGCATAATAAGCCAAATACAGTTTATTAACATACTTAGTAGATTTATAATCATCTAAAATAGACAATTGTTTATGAAGGCTATATCAATAAACTGCTAACAAGCTTAACAAATGGGTTAACAATCTTTGTCAACGTTACATTTAGTGATTTGCAGCACCTCATCTAAAGTGTTACCAAAGTTTCTATAGTATGAACTATAACTCTGAAGGATTTGTTAGTAGAAACCTTCGAAGACCTTGAGAAAAAATATAGACACTGAAGAATCTCTAAAAATTAGGGGTATGTACTGGCAAGTGTCTGGTGTAATGATTCATATCACAATATGCACCTCATGATACGATATGTATCCCGATATATCTCAAGACAACATCAGAACAATTTCTCTATTTTTTTAAGCTCAGTGTGCTGTGCTGCCATCTATAGGTCGGGGGTTTAGGTGGAAAACAAAAGGAAGACGCTGAAGGGAGCTCATAAGTCATATATATAAAGGGAGTGCATTTCATTACTCCATTTTTACTTTTCTAATCGCCTTATTATTAAACAAAGCTGAGAAAGTGAATTATTAGATAGATAGATAGATAGATAGATAGATAGATAGATAGATAGATAGATAGATAGATAGATAGATAGATAGATAGATAGATAGATAGATAGATAGATAGATAGATAGATAGATAGATAGATAGATAGATAGATAGATAGATAGATAGATAGATAGATAGATAGATAGGCATGAATATGTCTTATATGTGTTGGCTTCTGTTAATTACATGTATGAATTACTGTTTATTACTAAATATATATTTGGCAATAAAATATAAATAATAATCATTATTGTGATGTATAATTTAAGCGAGTTGTCGGCCAAGAGGAGGGTGTTAAACGCATGGCACTGAAAATGATTTATTTTAGATGGTGCTCATGCATACATTTGAGCTTTCAGTAAGTGATGTCAATATTTATTGCGATACATTTTTTTCTTGAAATCTCATATTTAGAAAACATGTTTAATCATAATTTCAATGTATATTTAGTAAAAAATAAATAAATAAATACACTTAAAAAAATCATTTGGACTGAATGTTAGACTTTCAGTTGATGCTATTTCTAGTGAGTGCTTATTTAATTTTAAAATAGTTATGAATGCTATGGTCCAGCCTTGAGTTGCATTACTGCACATCTTAGTATTATAATATATATATTTCAATAAAACATAAAATGTTGCCTTTACATTTGCTTCTAACAGAGCTAAATGATGGTATTTTATCAACAAATGGGATTCAAATGTTGAATGTCATCCTCTATGAAGACAAGGCATTTGAAAACTTTTCAGTTTATAAAACTAATCCTCTTCTTTGCTAAATATTTTTTTTTAAATCAACAATCTAAAAAAGTTCAAGGTTTGAACTGCATTACTTTAGTCAGTCACAGAAAGGTTGCTAAAAGGGAAAAAATAGTTTTGATAGTTTGCAATTATCCTCAACTGCATGTAAAAACCATCATTTTATATAATTACTAATGGAGTTGGTTAAAAAGAAAACAACATATGAAAACATTCTAGCTATGTTTCTCCAAATAAAGAGTGCACTGAGTCAGGAAAACTAAAACATAAAGACTACATTTAAGAATATTGCATTTAGAATGACAAATAGGGATTTTTAATGTAATTAAATTCAAAGTAAACAATACATTTAGCCATTATTTGAGATGATGTATGCAAAGTAAAGACAAACACCTAAAAAAAGGCAAATTAGCAAAAAAAAAAAAAAATGTTCTTCAGTCTTAAATGATGCTACCTGTTCACAATTTTATCAGGTCCAACAAGCTTAAAGTGGGGAAATTGCTAAATTGTTGTAAAAAAACAAAACGAACCAACAAAACAATAATTAAGTGAGTAAATTTTGCTTGCACAATAGAACAGACACTGAGCAACAACAGGAAAAAGCCAAAAGACGAGCACTTACTGTATTGACAGTTTCTCCCCATGTACTCCCCTGGGCATGAACAGGAATAATTGGCAACCAGATCAGTGCAAACGCCTCCATTCTTACATGGTTCTCTTTCACATTCATTAATATCTGAAAAAGGAAAAAAACAACAACAATTTTATAATTTAATTGAAATAAGCATGTAAAATACAACACCAGGAAGCATCTGTTTTTCAGGTGTCTTTTTAGCACATTAGTTAAGCAACTTACTATTATGCTGGCCTCACAATCCTTTGATAGCCAGAGTAACATTCTACTGACACCAGGACTGTAAAATTGTGTCAAGAAACATGTATGACTAGAAATTTTAAATTACATGGTCAATACAAGGACTGCACAGTGACATAGTGGTTAGCACTCTTGCCTCACAGAAAGAAGGCCCTGGTTTGATACAGCAGTTAAGTGATATACCAGCTCAGTGGAGTGTCCGCCCTTTAACTGGAAGGACATGAGTTCAAATCCAGGCTGAGTCATACCAAAGACTCTAAAGATATGTTCAGAGCAAAGAAGAGAGCTAAGGCCATGTGTGACACAAATGCACTGATTAGCACTAAGTTCAAAGCCTCGATCTTAAAAAAATGGTAAATGTTGCCTACTTATATAGCACTTTCTTAAAAGGCCCAGGACACTTTAACATCACGATACCATTCGACACTTCATATTCACACATTGATGGTGGTTCTGCTGACGAACACTGGTCCCTCCCGACAGTCACCAATGTGAGGTTCAGTGTCTTGCCCAAGGACACTTGGACAGGGAGGGCAGGAACTGAACCTGCAATCTTCTGATCAGAGGTTGACCACCCTACTGCTGCACCATGGCAGCCACACATACACAAAAAACAAAAACCATGCAAAATGCTGAGGCAAACAACTGTCATGTCAAGTTGGGTTATGCTAGATCAAATAGGTATATATTTTTAAATGAGTTAGACCCATTTATCCATTTTTTGCTGCCTGTCCATAAATCTCTTTTTTTCTTTTTCTTGGTTTTCTTTTACCTCAGTGGAAAAGGTCACAGGATGCAGAAGAACTGGATTCACAAAGACTTCAGAAAATAAAATCTTGACATTTACAGAATCCAACCCAACTGTCACTAATACATATATGTGAGGAGTGCAACTGAAGACAAACGAGTTGGTTCACTTGGTGAAGCTACAACTTCATGAACATAGACTACAACATTGCACAGGATGGTGGTGGTTAAGCAATTCCTCCACTTTACATGCTAAACTTGTGAGCTCTATGCAAATTAAAGCATAAATGGTGAGCTTCCATTTACATATTCTTGTACATGTGCAATTATTATTTTATCAGCTGACTCCTAATGCCTACAGACATTTCACAAAAATTACATACTTCTCTAAATCAGGGAAATTTAGTCGGGCAGAATTTGATGTTCTATGCTACCCTCTGGGTTGAGCCCCCAAGGTTGCAAAACATGAAATTCAGAGCAAAATATAGATAATTTCTTTCCTCAGATATGTTGAGTCTCTTGGCTTATATGCAGCGTGTATGATACCATCAAGGACAATGAATGTGACAAATCCACGGCCGGTGGGAAGGTCACCTGGGCGCACCGAATGCTGAACGCGTCGGTCTGAGGACACGCAGCTGAGCTGTGCGATCACACAGTCTCTTGTGGTCTGATAAGCACAAAGTTGTTTCATGCAGTTCAGAGAAATCACACCTCTCCAGCTTTTCTTTATCTTGCTTCCCATTCTTGGCCAAATATTACATCTCCTGAATGCAGGAATATTTGTCACTATATTACAAAAGATACATCTTAGCCCACATCACAGATTACAAGTTGTCTGGCTAAATAATTTGTGAGATCAGAAACAGTAGAAATGGCACTATCTTCTTTTTTTTTTTCTTTCTTAAATGATGATGCATTGTGAGCTATGATGGAGGAAATATAATAAGGAAAAGTCCATCTTTAATCCTTAGCTATTTGATTATCTTAGACAGCTTTTTTTCTACCTTGGCTTTTTTTAAACAAATTGTTTATAAAGATGGACAGACTCTGTTGTCACCTGAATTCTTTAGAAAAGGACTCACGTGAACTCTTTCAAAGTTCCAGTTCCTACCATAACTTCTCAACTGTTTATTCAGTCTTAAGCTCTGAAAAAACTTTACAGTGCTGAACTACTGTAAGTACTCAATGTAAATTGGGACACTTTACAAATGTATTCCAACTCTGAGGTGGACGATCTGCAACACTTAAAACAAATTACGCAATTTAACTTTTAAATGGAAGAACTAGGTCCCGATGAATAAAGATTTATACTGGTATGTCTTTGCAGGGTTGCACAGTGGCGAAGTGGTTTGTGCTCTCTCCTCACAGCAAGAAGACCCTGGTTCAAATCCCATGCAGGACTTTTCTGTGTTTATGGGTTTCCTCTGGGTGTTCTGGTTTCCTCCCACAGTTTATAAACATGCATCATGATAACTGGTTACTCTAAAGCAGGGCTAACCAATTCAAATTCCAATGGGTCCAGTAATAAATACACTGCTCACAAAAATTAAAGGAACACTTTTTTTATTGGGCCTGCCATGAATTGAATTAAACCTGTCTGATAATTTCTTGTTGGTTAAGCAGCTGAGGGCCTCGTTAATCAATTTCAGCTGTATTTTGTTCATGGAATTAACAACAGGTGCACTTCAGTGGCAACAATTAGAAAACCCTCAGAACAGGACTGGTGTTACATGTGGAGGTCATTTCTTTCTCCCTGATCTTTTTTGGCTGGTTTTCCACTCGTGCTGATTTTGGCTTGTGTAATTATCTCTACTGGCAGTATGAGGAGATTCCAGGAGACTGCTGGTTATTCTGGGAGAGCTGACCAGGGCCGTAGAAGGTCCTCAACCCCTCAGCAGGACTGATACCTGCTCCTTTGTGCAAGGCGGAACAGGCTGATCACTGCTCGTGCCCTACAGAATGACCTCCAGAGGGCCACTGGTGTGAACGTCTCTACCCGAACAATCAGGAACAGACTTCATGAAGGTGGCCTGAGGGCCCGACGTCCTATAGTGGGCCCTGTGCTCACTGCCCAGCACCATGGAGCTCGACTGGCATTTGCTCAAGAACACCAGAATTGGCAAGTCCGCCACTGGCGCCCTGTACTTTTCACAGACGAGAGCAGGTTCACCCTGAGCACCTGTGATAGACGTGAAAGAGTCTGGAGAAGACAAGGAGAACGTTATGCTGCCTGCAACGTGGTTCAACATGACAGGTTTGGTGGTGGGTCAGTGATGGTCTGGGGAGGCATATCCATGGAGGGACGCACAGACCTCTACTGCCTAGAAAATGGTGCTCTGACTGCCATAAGGTATCCAGATAAAATCCTTGAACCCATTGTCAGACCCTACACTGGTGCAGTAGGTCCTGGTTTCCTCCTAATGCACGACAATACCTGGCCTCACGTGTAAGAGTATGCAGGCAGTATCTGGAGGAAGAAGGAATTGAAACAATTGAATGGCCTTCACCATCCCCTGACTTAAACCCAATAGAACATCTCTGGAACATTATGTTTTGGTCCATTAGGCACCACCAGGTTGCTCCTCAGACTGTACAACAGCTCAGGGATGCCCTCACACAGATCTGGGAGGAAATGCCACAAGACACCATTCGTCGTCTCATAGGAGCATGCCGCGACGTTGTCAAGCATGTATACAAGCTCGTGGGACACACACAAGATACTAAAAAGCATTTATAGTTCCAGAAATTAAGTTTTGGTGAAAATGGACTAGCCTGTCACGTCTTCATTTCACTCTGATTTCATGGTGTCTACACAATTGAGCCCTCTGTAGGATGAAAACTTTTATTTCCATTAAAAGACTTGGCATCCTTTTGTTCCTAAGACACTGCCCTGTCGTTATTTGTATAGATATCCAACTTCATATTGAGATCTGATGGATCTAATGTGTTTCTTTAAAGTGCTCCTATAATTTTTGTGAGCACTGTATTTCTTCCATATCTAGGTCCATACAGTTTATTGTGGGTTCTTTTCAGCAACAATTACTTTTGTGAACACATTAAAACACATCTATAATAGCAAACAGTGACAACTTTAGGCCTGCACTACAACAAACATAAATCCTTTGCAAGAATCCCTTTCCTTTCTTTGAGAACTCCTCTTCAATTTCATTTTTTTCAAGATTACCTGTACTGAGATGAACTTAGATAAAACCCAGGGAATTTTTTGGAGATCCGACTTTAGAGAAGAATCGCTTTGCTGGGCAAACAAAACACATTTTGCACCTCTTGTTACCTGCTCGTGAGCTTGTAACTGTACACCTATACGCCGTAAATGATGGTAACTACTGTAATCATTCGTTTAGTTGTTGCGTTCAGTCATTTGCGCCAGATATGCATATATTAGCCCAATCCCATTGGTCCGGAGAGAATAGTCAGTCAGTCCGGATGTGAGCCACAGTCACAAGGCAACCTTGTGACCGCTGAAAGGGATATGGCAGGTTAAGAAAATAGATGTTCCTTTGTAAGTACCAGTCAAGTATAGATCAACTAATATCCAAATTACTTTGCAAGTTGACTTACATTTTTCTGAAGAAACTAACACCTCTGTCCTAACCTTTTGTTAGTTTCCGTCCTTCTTGAAACTGATTCTTGAGACACTTTAACTTTTCCAGCTAAGACAGTCATTCTTTTCCATCTTGAAGAGAACAATCCAGGCTTTTACGACACAAAGAAAAAAAAAAAAACCTTCAAACTCGGAGATGCCAAACCTTATCTTAGCTGCTTCACACTTCACTGCAGCCAATAATCTGCTTCTAGCAGATATACGCCGTCAACATAAATTCTTCAATTTTGTGGGAGTTTTTTTTGCTGACATTATTTATATTTATTCTTACAAAAAAAATCTTAAAGGAAAAATTGACTTGTTTCCCAAATTTGAGTAGAAAGACGTTTGTGTATATTTGCTGTCTAAACACGAGTCCTCTTAGTCAATGGAAGGTTTCTGACATTTATCAGCAGTTTTTGTCCACTTATAGCTGCTCACTGTGTGCATGCACTGCTTATACACATACAAAAACAATACTGACACAAATTGGTCTTTTCTTTTTGCATAAAAGCTTGATAAATGTTCTCCAAGTTTTCATCCTGTTATGACAGCGGCAGATAAAAGCAATATAGAATATTAGCATAAAAAGCTTTCTCACCTTTGCCCTTGATTGATCAAATCCATTAGAGAAGTTGATAGAACTTCATACTATGTGTTTGCTGTTGGGAAACTTAAGTGTGAGAGAAATGATGGGAAAGGTTCAAATGTTTTTTTTTAGCCATTCAAAACTTCTTTTTCAGGGATTAACAAAGATGCCTATGACTGCAATATGATCTTTCCTCACCCTGAGGGTATTTTTATTTTTTATTTTTTTTTTTTTTTTCTTCATGAATATCTAGGTTCATGATTTGAAAAAGATGAGACAGGTTAAACTGTCAGTGAGATTTTACAGTTTGTAACTCAAAAGTGAAAAGAATATGTATAAAACAAAAATTTAGAAATGACCAAAAACGCATTAATATTTTACTACAAAAAATCTAAATAAAACCAACAATGAAAGACTTTCTGAAATATGGAAACATGGGTTGAAACCCCTATTTTAACTTGAAATAACAAACTTTGCCCTCTATCAATTCTCAAGTCAACAGCTTTTTTTCTTTCTGTGAAAAGCTGTTGATGACAAAAAAAAGAGTCTGCCAAGTCAAATACAACATCTTGAAATACAATTTATTTATTTATTTATTTTTTTTTTTTTTTACTCCTAGTTCTCATTAAATAGATTTGCATGTTAGAATGCCATGGTGTGCTTTGTGAACCACAAAAAAAAAGCTAATTTTCACAGTAGGCAATAAAATCACTCACTTTTAACAGTGGAACTGCAATACGACTACACAGACATTTAAACTGCAAGCTTCACTCGTCTTCAGTTAAAAAGTGAGATTCTTAAAAGACAAAAATAACACTTGGTTTTTCATTGGATTTTTGTACTCTGCAGTGGAAAGCATCATCTCAGTTTTGTCTGGTATTTTCACAAAAAGACAGCTATTGTTTTCCTTCCATAGCTTCCTGATATTTCAAGACATTTATTGTAAGCTTCTGCCCGGTTTTAAAACATACGACACATAAATAAGTCTGCAGTCTATGGAGCTGAACTTTCAGTGTTTCGGAAATAGATCACTGAATAAAATAGGATTTAAATCAAAAAGGCAATAAATTACTTCATTATAGCAAAACAGGAAAATGATGTGAGAAGTCAAAAAAAAAAAAAAGATTTATGCAAGCATTGCTTTATTCTAAAAATTCTGATGGAGACAAACTAATGTAACTGCTAAGCAACAACAATTTAAAGTAATAAAAGAAGTGGAAGAAATGAAGGTTAACTAAACAAATATATATATTATATGTATATATACTTATTTCTAATTAAAGAAACAGCTTTTATTATATTTTACTACATCTATTTTACTAAACTCATTAATAATGCACAGACAGTGCAGTGGAAATAAAAAGCTTGCTTGTTGGCATGCCCTTGCAAAACAGTGTATTTTCCAACAAGACATTGTGAAGTTTATTAGCAGTTTGGAGACTGCCCGGAGAAAACATTAACACAGAAATGCAATTACATAGCTACTTGTCAACATAATATTGCAGTAAGTGGATCTAAACACATTAGCAGAAACTTTAAACTGATGACGGTAGGCTGGAAACATTACAAAGGCATCTCAGGAATTCTAGATCAAAACATGTAGATGAAGAAACAACGCGGAGCTAATTTTCCGATGTGAAGCTGCTGCTATAACCTGAAAGTTCATCCCATGTTTTGTGGAGAGCAACGGGTTCAAACACAGATGAAACCCTGCAGCCAGGCCACTCCAATAACCTGGAGCACAGCAGCCCACAGAGAGAGGAAAACACAACAAGCCGAGCCTACTTCCCTTTCATGAGAGGCTATCAGCCCCTGGGAGATCAGTGTGGGGAACGCAATACTCGCCAGCAAATGAGGTGAAAGAAAGGAGATTCCTTTGGGGCGTGCAGTTAATCCATCTGGTAAAAATTAGAGAAGGGAAGACAAGCATAGAGAAGAGGGGAAACCAGAAACCATGAAAGAAATCGAGACCAAGCAAGAAAAAAAAAATATTTGGAAAAAGTTATTGAGCTTGGTGTTTGGGTAAATAAATTCAAGTGAATACCTTTTCCTACAGTCAATGGCATTTATCATAGTGGCTTCCTTCACTACTGGAAGATAGCTTTACAATGTAAATCTGAATTGAAATGTTAAGATAACTGTGAGGAAGTAATTGCTCCTCTACTGGTATAAGACACATGGTGTTTTAGAAAAACAAAAGACATAAAGTGAGTTTATTTTTGCTTAGTCTGGTCTTTTCCTGGTTAGCGGCAACAAATAATAATTTTACCAAGCAGAGGTGGGTAATAAAGAGTAACATTTATTTAAGAAACTTTTGGTAAAAATTGTACTCCTTATGCTGCACAATGGACATTTTTCTACACACTTTTAGCATATGAAATACATCAAAGCTGTGCAAATCACGTGAATCTTGCTCCAGCCTTTTTCTTTCACAGCTCTATTCCAATATCTGAAAAACGTATTGATTAAAATGCAATGTATTTCTCTTTCATGACAACTTTCCAAACAGCTGCTTTGAGAGGATGGTAACCAGATCAAATTGCAGTCCACGATTGGTTAACGTTTAATTGGTTTAACTATTGCCACACATTCAATGGCAGCACATTTTATATATAGAATCTGAAAACTATCTTAAAAACTTGCATAGCAAGTATGAACAGGAAAGCTCGAAATGCTCATAAACGTGCGTTTACATAGACTTTTCATTGAAAGTAGTCACTTGAATGCACAATTTCAATTTCGTGTTAATGTAATATAAGAGCAGTTTTTTTTTTTTTTTCACAGCATACTTTTACTACATACTGTTACTCAAATATGATACATAGTGAAAATGATGTCCTTTGCTTTTTTTAAGTTTGTCATTATCAGTCTCTGGTATTCACTTCATCTTTGTCAGGCCATGTGCTTTGTTAACCATTATGTTTCTCTGTAATGATATGAAGTTCCTGCCATCAAGCCTGGTCTCCTACAATTTTGGTCTCACAGCACCAGTTTGGAAACATTTAATTAGGTACATTGGGCTGTTATTTATTTATTTATTATGTAGCATTTACTTGAAGGATATGCTAAAATTTAGGGATAAAATAAACATCTTACTGATAAAAAAGGTTAAAACATAAAGAAATTCATTTCATCGTGATGTGAAAGTATTTGCAGTTCAATTAAACTAACACGTATTTCATAATTTCATTTGGAGGAAAATGAATCACTTAACACAGAGCTGGAATTTGACATTTGAAACAGAGCCACACATTACTCAGGGGTTATTGACTCTAAATCTCAGAGGTTCTGCCCTGCTGATTTTCCATTACTACAATCAGAATATGGAAGGTACCATGTGAAGGAAGGGTGGAAATAAGACAAACAAAGCAAACCAAAGTCTTCTCAGTTTTTAAATTCAGCTCTCTATAGCTCCTCTTTAAAAACCGATTTCAATCACTAACACTTTGTCTTTAGGATAGATAAAAATATGTACTCTAAATCTAAACAAAGCATCACTGTCCCCTGTCTTTAAAGCACTGTGAAGATTTTGTTCACACTCAGACCATGGTGTTATTACTACAATATACTGCACTGACTCCAGGCTTTACTTTTCAATTGCTCCTCAGAAAGTTAGGCAGTAATTATAGCAGTAAATAGTATTTTGTGTTGGACAGGAACCTTCACTGTTAGGGGGTAAAGTGGCTTTTGTGTGTCTGGGGAGCGGCAGAAAAAGGCCTGCCAGTGAAAAGGGAGGGAGGGGGTTCACCTGTGATCAGAGCCGCATTGACCTCTACAGTACCTGCACCTGCTGCAGCCACATAAGCACAAAGACTGATGATTCTGCTTTCCACTTCATTCAGCTGCAAAGAGCACTGGCACCTACTCTTACTACGGAAAGACAAATTGTGATGTTTTAAATTGAATATATGCAGAACCTGCTTGTATTCTGAATATCAGAACATAAAATTTAGGGTGTATTCAGACTAGACACAGAATAACCAAACACTAAATCAACTTTTTTTTGGCTCTCGACCTCTATAAATGGGGATTTAAAAGTGTTGTTTTTTGGTCCCTGCCACATTTTCGACAATTTAAAATTAACTTGTCTAATTCCTGAAATCATAGTCAAAAGCCATCTGTGTACTGGCCCCTACAGGTGGACGCAGGTATTACAGTTGAATTTTGTGATTGGTCAACTGGTGTAAGCAAAGTGTTATTGCAGAAGTTTCACGTCGTCATGCTCTGAAGCTCCAGTATTATAGCCCCGCCCATCTTTGATTTTGTAGCAACTGCCTGTTATCGCGATAGCTTTAGCAAGCCTCGTGTATTGCCTTCAGTTGTCAAAATATACTGACTTGCAAAACTTTCCAGTGGATTTGGAATTTAGAAACAGTTATTTATGCAGTTGACATTGAATCCAGCAAACTTTGTCCTGGTGATGGATTTGTAATGAATGTTTCACTCAGGACTGTTTGCTTAATACGTTTATTAGCTATGATGCTAGCGTCATTTTACTGCTCAGAAACTGGTTCTTCTGGATCATGACAGCCAGCCTTGGGAGAAACTGGAGGAGAAAAGTTTTCAACCTCCACAGAAAGTTCTGTGGAGATACTAGCATCGGTTTGCTCGGTATCACTATCCATATAGAGTGACTACGTTATCTCAGGCTAACCTCACCGTCAAGCACTATCTATCACGCATCCCCGCCCCCCCCCCTTTCTTTTGTTTTTAAATCTGAGCTGAGAGTGGAGTCAGCCTCCAACTGTAGTTTTACTCTTTAAAGTGAATCAAAGTTTGCTTCCCCCAACAATCTGAAACAAATTTCCAGCCTGAATATAGGTTAGTTTCCTATCAGACTGAGCTTTGGTTCACTCTGAGTTTCCTCAGTTTGAATTTGCTCCATGTTCGTAGCAGAACAACTTGGCCTAAATGGCCACCGTAACCAGGCATTACGGGATGTAAACAGAGTAGTGACAAAAGTGAACCCAACAAGGATTGCAAAGCTTAGGACTTCCATTATTCCTTCTCTCTTTTGCCCTAACCTTGTATTTCCCTGGTCAATGACTGAAGAGATCTTTTGTCACATTATTTGTTTACAAGCTTAGGTTTGAAACACAAATCTCCAGGAGAAAGGAAGTCTAAATATAGTCCAAGAGCAAGGTATAAAATTCGACAAACTTTTTCCACTCTGAAAACACCATTAAATCACACCAGTAAGAGAAATTAATAAAAAGCTCATAGTTTGTAATTCTTCCCTACCAGCAAAACTAATAATCTAAGTGAAACTTAGTATCCACACAGTCAAACCTTTGCAGGTGTCTTCATTAAATAACATCATTTCTTACATATCTGGACAGCACAATCTTTTTGGGTCTTTTTTTTTTTTTTGGTTCATGTGTCAAAAAGATAGAAGATGCGCGACTGGGGATTACTCAAGACTTTGTTTTCATGAGGAGATGTCTCATCGTGTTTCATCTCTACATCTGGACTTAGTTTTGTTCACATGCAAAGTTTTCCCTGGGGAAGTTTCATTTATCTGGTTTTACATTCCAGAACATGGCATTGCACAAATGTTTAGCAAGCAAGTGGATCCTCTTGACACCATTATCTGCAGGGGAAATAATCATTTGACCTCTGCGGTCAGCTAACAACAGTCATGATGTGGACAAGTAATTATTTATGTTTGTCACCTCATTAACCCCGAACATCAAAGACAATCTTCCTGGAGACTACCTCATTGTTCTAAAAGTTGAGGCCCTGCAAGATATTGGATTTAGTTAGAAAGTACTCCTCAGATGAAAAAAAATAAAATATATATATATAATAATATATATATATATATATATATATATATATATATATATATATATATATATATATATATGCTATTATATGACCAAGCATAAATGAGTATTGATATATATATATATATATATACGTCTGCTGATTTATATTCCTGACCAGAGCATTTTAAAGGTTTGAGTACTTGCATAAAATAGATTTATGAGAAGTTATGAGAACACATGTTTTATTTCTGATAAAGTTTTGACATATTCATCTGGGCTTGACAACCAAGACACCCTGGAAGTATCTAAATGCAGCGTGACAGACTGGGTTACTCCTCATCCTTAGAAAGTCCAACTGGTTCTGTTGCACAACTATTGCAGGAGACTCAATATTAAAGCATTAACATTACACTATTAATGCAAAACATGCTACAACTGATAACTTGCATCTACACTTTTTATCCATAAATATTAGGAATGTGAATCTTACAACTCAAGATTTGATTCGATTCCCATTCTTAGGGTGCCGATTCAATTCAGAATCGATTCTCGATTCAAAAATGTAAAACACAAAGGAAATCTTTTGATAAAGAAAAGGCATTGATTTATGATACTGTGCAAACTTATATTATATTATTAAGACCCTCCGGGATTTCCAGTGAAACAATGTGAACTTAAATAAACAGCTTAAACAGAATAACCCTCAGATGTCCATGTTCTCAGAATCTTCCTCTTTATCTATTTCAAAAACATCACTACTGAGTTCCTGGTAGAGGAAGACAAAGGTTTGAGGAGTTGATCTGGTTTTAATGATCTGCTCTGTTTTAAAGAAGGTTCTCTCAGGCGTCTATAGGTTTGTTGTGGAGGAGGTTCTATATGGAACTATTTTCCTGCAAACTCTAAATTCTTCCTTTGAATTACCAATGAAATCTAAAACTTATGCCTTTGAATACCTGTCTTTTAACCCTTTCCAATGGTCCCACATTTGTAGGTATCCATGTGTTGACTGAGCAGCAAAACTGAGTGTCTAGGTTGCAGCTGTGATAAATTTGGCAACTTGTGCCAGTCTGCCATTGATTTTTGTTTGGTGGATGAGGTAATTCTTTAGTTTGAAGAAGCAGGACATCAGTAATACTTTATTAAATTGAACTTCTTCTTAAAATTCCTATTCCTTGTAGTGATTATACCAGCCTGGTCACTCATGTTGTGGCATATATTGTGGACACATTCTATGATAGTTTAACCCCAAAAAACATTGTTTGGTTATTTTTTGTTATCTCATTTTACCTGTATTTATCTAGGCAGAACAGATTAACAACAAGATTATGTGACCTGGTAAAAGGAAAGACCTTATGAGAAAAAAAAGGAGTTACAAAATCAGGAAATGCAATTGAATAGAATCAGAAAAAACACAGTCGAAAAATATAAAACACTAAAATCGTTGCACTGTGTGAGACCAGCATTTATCTTTAAAATGGACTCTTCTTCTGTCACTCACCACCTATGTTGTCTAAATCAAATGCACAGTGTGGCTTCATCAACACATACAGAGCTGACTGCATCAATTGCACTAATACGTTTCTTGTTGTGAAGTTAGGAGATTAGCAATAGTCAGGCTACATCATCAATTGTATGTCCTGCTGACTTAGCTTAAAATAGATACACTCTAGAACTCGGAAAAAGCTCCACACTCATGCTAACAATTTGCACTCTCTTCCAGACTACTTGTCACTCTGCTTGATTTGTAGTTTGGAAGCTTAAAAATAAAGTCACAGAGACATTCTGTCAGTGTAGGACTTTGATTTTGCTCCAGCAGATGAGAAGTTATTTCGTTTTTCTTCAAAATATTCTCTTTAACCAGCATTTGTTACAGGTCAGTCTATACAGGTCAGAATGGATCTTCTCCATTAACAAATTTCTGTAGGAAGTCTCTGGTGAATCTGTGTTATTTAAGGACAGCGTTATATTACTGATTGTCATTTATAGAGACCATCATACATAACAGCAATAAAATGCATCCACTGAGACGCCCAATTGACTACTGTACCAGGACCAGTCCCACTTAGGCACAAGTGAAGCTCCTGACCGGCAACTCTTCTGGTACCAGATCTTCTAAAACCATGTGTCAAACTCAATCGCACAGGGGGCCAAAATCCAAAACACACCTTTATACACACTTAAACAAAATTTTAAAATGTAACTTTTTAGCATAACTATGAGTAAAAACAGGTAGAAATATTATTCCAGAATAAATCAACTTAAACCGTAAATAACTTTCAATATTTTACCCTCCATAAAAACAAATGCCAGAATTGTACTAATTAGAAATAAGTGCCAGATAAAATCGGGCCATTACAGTTTTTTTCACAATTGCTAAAACGCTAAGTGCCATTCTCCAAACCAGCTGATCAACTGCTTTAACTTTTCTCACACAAGAGGAAAAAAGATAACACAAAGAGGCAAAACTCGAACTCTGTTCCAACACAATGATCCCCATCAACACACAACTGGTCAAAACTGAAGACATTTGTTGCTGATCAGCTGCACTGAATACATAAGTTGTTCTGGAGCAACTAAGCAGCTGTTTACAGTAAAGATGGATAACAGAGAAAGACCCACACCAAGACCTGAACCCAGATAAAGAACACAAAAGTTTACTCACCAGACAGTAGTTCAACCCTGACCCCTAATTTGTATTAGTTTCCTTCCACCTCGATCTCTCTTCCTAGACCCAATATTTATTTATTTATTTTTTTTTTCCGTTTGGCATTGAAAGGTTTATGAGAGACAACCATTCACTCAGCAAAACCGATTGCAGGCCTTAGACATGGCTTGTGATGACATTTCGATTGGGTCTTGTCAAGACTGGATCAGGCAAACAAGATAATGTTTTCCTGTTATGTGGCCATGGTGAACAATGTCAGTGATGTGGATGAAGACTTCTGGTCTGACCTTCACGGAGGAAAGATGGTGACGTGCAACAAATGTGAACCTGGCTTTACAATAATAAATAAATAAAATCCTGAAAACTATTTTTCTCTATTTTTGTGGGGCTGGGTGGGGGGGTGTTCATTCCTTATGAACCATTTTGTGAACAGTGTCAAGTGTTTTGTTGTGTTATGTGATTGCTGCGTGTTTGTTAGTTTTGATGACTGAGTCTTCATTATGACCTCAAAGTGAGCTTTAGACTGAAGAGTCAAGAGTTTTGTACATAAAGCTGATATTTTGAAAATCATGTTGGTGTTTTGATGTGTAGTGTGTTGTGTTTTTTTTCAATTTTCAGAAATACAGTTGGCGGTGAATATTCCAGGTATTTGGATACTTTTTACAGCCCTATTTTAATGAGTGCAGTCTACATTCTCAGCTTTGCTGCCCACCACACAGATGCATGTTTATTAAAAACCTGGCATCATTTAAAAGGGAAACAAACAGGCTTCCAAAAAGTGTATAGAACGATTCCTCACCAAGAAGCAATGAAGGAAAATTACAATATTGAACTCAGTTTGAATGCACCAATTTAGTTAGTGAACTCTACACTGAGCAGACAAAATATCATCTATCTTGACTACACTAATGCCTAATTAAAACAATTATCGTGAATTATTATGTAGTAATAGTGTACTTTGACAAGTTCTCACTTGTCCAGAGCAACATCTTTGAGCGTGGGTGATCAGCTTTAGATGTTGTGTTTGACAGCTACTGCTGCATCGAAATGTGCCTGGTCCTCTCTGCACAAGGCCAGACATGTCCTGTCACTACTTGTTGAGCAAGATATGGAGGACAGAATAAGGAAGTGCCTGTCTTCACTGTCAACCTGTCAATTGTCAGTCTTTCCTTGCCATAACTGTGTGACTGGAGTGACTGTAGGACTGGAATTCCACAGCAGCTAAAAGCTACCAATGGTTCTTTGAATTTTATTTTAAAAGGGATATGTTTGACTTTTCATCATGTGCATCTTGCCCCAAAATGAGTGGATTCCCTTCTTTTACAAAAGTAAATCTCATTTCATATGCAGGTCAGTTTCATAGTGAAACATGCTGCATGTTTTGGGGCAGATGAGAATGCATTAAGTTGTGAATGCAGGATTAAGAATGGTGTATTTCAAGGACATGCTTTCTGAAGTGGGATTAGCCTACCAGGAACTTATTCACAGCAGCACTCCAGAAGCCCTTGAAAAGGTATCTTAGGATCCGCAACAGAGGGGTTTTAGTATCAGAGGAGCAAAACATTCATCATGGAGACTGTGGGGGGATCTGCTGAGGCTGGTATGTGCTGAATGAAAAGAGCCCTGAGCTTGCAGCCACAATGACATTCGAAGGAAAAGCCTTAAGTGTGATTTTAAGCTTTGAGATGGAGGCTCCACAGGAGGTAAGTGAGAGGAATACTGATTGAACCCGGAACAACAAAACCTAATCCACAAGCTCCTTAACGCCACCACGGTGCGCTTAACCGAATGTTTAAATGACACGCAGGTAAACAGTGCAGGTAGAGGCGACTGGCACAAAGCAAGACGTCTCCTCCTGCACGACTGTCTCTGCTTTCCCCAATGACACCAAGGGGCAATGTCAAACACCACAAGCCGTGAAGTTGGAGGAGCATTTTCCGTGAAGGAGACTTTTGATTGTTTTCAAAAGTCACCACATTCAAAATAAAGAGACAATTCACATAATATAAGTCACAAAAGATCTCTCAGCATAAAACATTCTCCCAGAATGCATTTTTTTTTCTGAGAAAGCACAGCATAGCATTTATGGGCTGTATTCTATCCATTTGAGGACCACTTATTCTTTGAGTGTTCAACATCTCAAGTTTAAAGTTATGTCTCAATGACTTCTGACAAACCCTCCTATATGCTACAACTCTTTAACACTTTCTATGACTTGCTGAGGTTTTATCCTTTTATATAAAAAATGTTTACCTTTTTTTGGTTCCTGTCATTCACCTTTTTTTTAATTGGTTTGGAAACAATTAAATCCACCCTCATTTTTTATGTATTGTCTGTGGGTGGCCATGGTACAGAGGTAGATAGGTTGACCTCTGGTTGGAAGACTCTGCATGCCAATGTGTCGACGTGTCTTTGAAGCAGTATACTGAACCCTACATTACTTCTGATGGTTACAGGTTGGCACCAAGTGAGTGGAAGTTATTGTGGATTGTAAAGACTCGTCTAGTTTCCACGGAGTGTTCAAGGCCGAACTGGACCGGGCCGCACTGGACTTTTGAGCGTTTCTATTACAAAATGGATCCATTACGCAGGATTGACTGGTACCATTTCTGGTCACTCGTTGGTCATATGTCCATAGAACAATGGAATGGACCCATTAGGCAGAGCTTCTATTGTCAGACGATGTAACCCATTGATTGGTGGAAAGGTTTTATGACGACAGCAAGTGTTCCACCAGATCCAAACCGAAAGTTTTGTCCTTTTTTTGTCTGCATTCTTCTTCGCCCCCCGCAATCTATTGCAAAGAATAATAAATTCTTTACAGACCGTATTCACCCTTATTTGCAGGGGTTGGGGACCGAAAACAAGCATATCCACGAATACAGAGACACACACCCCCACCTGACCCGACACTGAAGAATGTCTGTTACATATCCATTCTCATCAAAAAACACTTCTGATCATGGTTTGTAAAACATTTATTGAAGAACATTGGAGTATTGCTCAACTTAAAGAGTTTTTTTCTTCTTAATTTAAAACAATAGACTGTTCGCAATTTATCTTTTTCATTTTCCGTCCCTTTCTAAGTCAGCTGATACCATAGTCACTTTCACTATAGTTACACTGTTTAGACGAACAGATACGTCATGTGTCTACACCCCGTATGCTTTTTGATGGTTCAACGCTCAATGGAAACGCTCACTTGAATTGCCCGGACCATTCTAAACCAGCCAAGAGGGGGCTGGTCTGTCCACACCGCTCAGTAGAAACGAGGCATCTTTTAAAAAGGTAATAAAGTGCTATATAGGTATATGCCATTCATATCTTTTCAGAATTGAATTGAAACTGAACCAAACACAAAACAACAAACAATGAAAAAAAACACACGTCTGTCACACAGAAAAAAAAAGTGTTTAAAAACGGATCCTGAATGCATCCAACCTCCAAAAACTGTGGCTGCAAAAAGATTTGATCATTTCATCATATAACTGCTATGGAACTGTGAACTAGACTAACTCAAATGACTTGTAGGATCGATCCTGCTGCAAATGGCAAATCATTTTAGGAAAAAGGTTATACCCAGTTTTATAAATCACCTTAAAGTACCTCCATTGCTAACTTATTACAACATTGATGAAGCAACTAGCTAAAAGAGTTATTTGAATAAAGAATCAAAGATTTATATCTTTAGGGACATCCACACTGGTAACTAAAGATATTTATTCATACTAAAACATATAGGAATAATAAGTATAAATAATTTCCTACGTATTATATTACGATAAACATAAAAAAAGGAAGTGATAAAGGTTTATGGGTTCAGTTTGTCATAGAAGAAAACGTTGCATTACAATTGACAGTCAGGGTTTTTAAAAGGTCAGATCTTGATCTAATGCACCACAGCATGGTTGATAGTGGTGCCCAATTAAGGTTAATCAGTGGTTTCAAAAAAGGTTATTCACACTCCTTACATTATTTCTAACTAAGCTCTTTTCTAAAAACCCTCTGGTTTTACTGAAGTCATAACTGCCTGAATACTTAAACATGTGTGTGCTTTCAAAGTCACATGCCTGTGCACATTTTTCCAGTCCTCTTTTAATGACCGTTAACCTCTCATCTGCAGTGTAACCACAAACCGGTGTCACTGAATATCCTAAATGAATGCAGCAGCTCTGTGTAGCCAAGCTGAACAGTTTTCAGCATTTTGTTTTGGCTTCCAGTGGCAGCCAAATGACCAGAGAAGGTCTGAGTGTGACTGTTTGCTGCCATCTGGGATTTAGTGTTGCATCTCTATTTATGCCCTGGCTATCTGCCAGAAGGTCCATCCTTACTGCGAGGGCCAGAAAGGCAACAGCCTGGCTGAGTGACCGAGTGCAGGCTCTACAAACTAGGGCACTGTAACAGCCCGTTCCCTATGTGTCCTCCATACCAGGGCTAAAGCAGGTGACTGGATGCTCAGGAAGATCAGGAACAAAGAAAAGCCAAACAAAAATCTAACTATAAAAACGTTTGTTTCCATTATTTCTTCCTGTTTGCCATGACAGCTGCTGGTCTCTCATTTGTATAAAAGACAGAAGAAAGCTTTACAATGACTTGTATAACTTTCACTCTGTTTTGCCAAAAACAACACAAAGTTTAGCATAAAATTAAAAACTGATATTTAAAGAGGAAAAATACACAATTTTAGGGGAAATTAAAAAAAACTGAAAAAATCAGTATATATTGATTATTAATAAAAACAGTTTGTCAAAATGTTTAAGAAATGAGTTCCCATGATTGTTATAACTATGACAGATAAATCCAAGTGTAGGATACCAGCCTCTGTATTTGAGCCACCGCCCCTGCAGAGAAAAAGATAGAGCTGCCTGCTCAACAATCAGCCATAAATCCGATGGAGGCTGACTCAAATGTGTCTTCCTTTTCAATATTTTTTTGTTTTATGTAAATATGTGAAAAACTCAAAATTAGCTTTGACACCAAATATCTCCGCATTCCCATGACATTCTTAATAGTATCAGAGTGTGGTTGTGCCTGAGGCTTAATTACAGAGTATCTCCATTCTGTTGTCAGTGAGGAGCCAGGTTCTCCCTGTCCACCTGCAGTAGTTTGAATACTGATTTTAACAATCAGTAAATTAGCTCCAAGTTATTGAATTTTCTTCCTTTTTATAATTGCTTTTGCAGTAAAAGCAACTTGTTTACAGTAGCATCATGCTGCCTTTTAATTTGGTTCTTATCAAAAAAAATCAAAAGCAATCCATTTGTGGTGTTGTACTTTTGTTTTGCATGCCTCACCTTACCGCTCCACAAACCTGACCATCTACTAACATAAATCAATGTACTATCAGTTTTTCAACCAAAGCTCTTTTACATGCTCGTATTTTCATTTCTGAGAAACAGGAATCTTTCAAGGACATACTACTGCCTTTTTTATGCACAAACAACAACAGGTGAGTGTTTATGAGGAGAAAAGTGGCTGAAGTTGGCTCAATGGGGGTATGACGGATCATGGATAATCGGTGGTCCTGTACGAATCAGAAGCCACGGTTCAGTACACGTGTCTACCACGGACCACCCCAGCCCCCACCCTTCACGAGCATACAGCTGGCGCTTGCATAAATTTGATTGATTTCAGATAGATTTGGTATTTTCAGCACTATTTTTAAGCACTCTTTTCTCTCAGTTTTTGTTTATTTGGTCTAAAGACATGTAAATGTAATAAGAAACTACATGTTTTAGCATTTTGTTTGTGTTCAAAGTTTACATTTGTTTTACTTTAATAAATAGGCCTCAATGATTAAATGTTTTGATGATGCATAATATAAATAGAGTGTGTACAGTACTTCAGATGAATTAACTAGCAACAATTAATATAGCTCTAATCTTTTTGTTTTTTTGGTTGTTTTTTGTTTGTTTTTTACTGACCCGAGAAATGATCTGAACAGTGACCATAAAGCGTGACAAGATTTGAGTTTTGTGATCCATTACACCTCTAGGGTTCAAAGCATGGTTTTCAAAGCCAAAATATTTACTTTTGTCATTTTTTAGATTTAGGCTTATATGTTTTTTTGGATTAAATCAATGTTGAAATTTATAAACAAAACGACAAGACTTGGTGTGAGGTAAATGTTTTGACACCAAACCAGTGTGCAGACACCAATTATGTCAAGATTTTTAAAAATGTGATGGGAAAAGAAAAAAAGTAAAACATATTTACAGTTTTACCAAGTTCCATCTTTGCAAAAATCCACTTTAAATTATGAGTAAGGCCACATTTTTTACCTTTTACCTTGAAAAAAAATTACTACAGCCTCACAATAAGTGCAAAAAATAAAATAAAAACGGAAAGAAAAATGTGCAAGTTTTGTCATATAATGCAGGGGACTTGAACTTGAAGAAATCTTCTGCCACTTTTGATTCTCCATGAACACCTTTAACCCTGTCTCTCCTTGTGATTGGGTAAGAAGAACAGAACAAGCTGTGGCAGAAAAAGTGTTTCTAAAACACCTTGTTTCTCCGCTGCCCTTTGACAGCAACAAAACACACAGCAAGGACCAGAATATTAGACACTTTAAGTCCAAGGACTGATGTTTGGCCGTGTTTTACGATCAGTCATTTTCTCATAGAATAGATCACATATAAAAGGCAGTATGCAACAAAAAAAGAACATAAACCAAATATTGTCAATCTTACCCAAAACATCTAGTGTCCCTTTAATGCCTCTAACATTTTCTTCCAACAAATATGGAAGTCAAATTAATACGTCAATGTGATGATGAAATTCTAATACAGACAAAATGTAAAAAAAAATCGGTTTGCCCAGTTACTGAGAATCACTGCTGTGTTCTTCCACCACCATCTTTTATCACTTTACCGATTTCACTTGTAAAGCTCTCAAGAGGCACTGCAAGAAGACACGAATCCTGTTAACCTTTAACAAAGTGCACCGGGAAGGAACTACGTTTTTTAAATGAAATAACACTGGTGGTGCCAAAACCCTAATGATAAAGTCGGTTTCCCCCCACCAAAGGAAGCATCAATTTGCAACTGAGCTAAAGCCCAATCCAAATAAACAATTTATAAATATACTTTTTTTCACTTTTTCAATTCCAGGAGGATTGCCAGACTTTTCCTTGCTTCACAACTTGCATAAATTTGTAAAGTGCTGGGGTGGAGTAGTCCAAATCCAACAAGTTTACTAATCAGGAAAGTTGATCATCTTATGCCACGATTATTTTCAAATAGCTCCCAGTAAATAATTGACTTTACTGCTGTGGATCCCAAATACTTGTTCACATAACAGCTATCGGCAAAATGATGACAACTGCAGAGCTTCAGATTAAACATTAAATGTGAAAGGAAGTACTCAGGAAAATGACACTACATGGTCCTTAAAGTAGTCTATATCAAAAATGTATAACTATGATTGGATAGTTAACATTAAAAAGTCAGTAACCAACAAGGTACTTGCTCACATTTTATGCTTTCTTGTATATAGAGCAGATATTTCTAAGCATGTGGTTGACATGATTGTTGGGCTCAGAATGGCATGTTGTGAAGAAAACCTTGATGTCTGACTGGAAACATCTTTTCTGTTGTTTGTTTTCTCCCAGTTCTTTTTAGATGGTTGACTAAAGCGTAGGAGGAAGTCCAGTCGTGTAAAGAAGAACGTGCAATTCTTATGGAGCATTCATACCGGATGCAAATTCGGCATGATAATGACATCGACAAGTTGACGCAGTGTGTCGACCAATCAGGGGCTCACGTTTGGGCCAGTGATGTTTTCAGTGACTCAATCAAAGGGTAGAAGTAAAGCTTCAATATAGCTGTTCGATATGAGGATTTTCATCCTGAACTTTTATTTTCTTAACCCATTGATGCCTCTGGGTTGCTGGAGAATGTCTTGATTGCAGTTGGGCAACGTTTTGGTACACCCTGGACAGGTCACCAGTCTGTCACAGAGTCCATGGAGCTTGAGCGATCGAGGCCACTACACTAACCAGCCACCCAGTGGACTTCGAAGTGATCTCTGCTACCCAGGGTCCAGCAGAGCTGGTGAGTCTCTGTAGAGCCTTCCAAAACATATAACCAAACTACTTGCTCGACACCATCTATGTTTTCCATGACGTGGCAATGAATGAAGTCTTCAAAAACGTTGGTGTTTGCTCCGCAGTTGAGGCGTCAAGGTGTCAAACAGTAAATTGGATGCGCGTCAAAAGAGAGGCAGCAGATGTGAATGTGATGCACGAATCACGTCTGCTGTGAATGCACTCTAGGGAGGATAGAAGGAAGTTTGACTGATTTGAAGTCCCTGCAAAAACATCACTTCAGGAAAATCCACATTTGAAGCTTTAGTTAACCCCCCCGTCTTTGAAGAATCTTGGTTTGTTTCTTTTTTTCCAAGCACAAAGGGAAAGTGGAGAAAACCCACATTGATTCTGTTGAAAGTTAAAGATAAGATAAAAGTTAAGACAATGACGCAGCATTTGCATTGTGAATGTCAGTGTCCTCTCAACCATAGACGGGTAGGTTTTTATGATGGCTCTAACTCCTACGCACTGGACTAAAACCTCCCTCCAAGCGGAATGTTCTCCCAATTGCAGAGCAAAGCACCAAGCGAGCTTTCACCACCCGAACAATGGATATAATTAAGCATCTGTCAAGTAATGCTTGTTACTTTATGTAAACACAACACATCTGCTCGATAAGACCGTTTCACAAAAACCCAAGAGAGCCTGAATCACAGCGAGAAAGTCAGTCACTGAAAACAACTGTAACAGCCACCGAGTGGAAGGCTCTCCTATGTAAAGCCTCACATATAAACAACAAACACTCAAATACATTTAGCAGTCAAAGTTAACTGTATTTTATGAAATATTTGACCTCATCTTGACCTTAAATCCAACGCCCCATCAAATAATTTATCACAAACATGTGCAAGGATAAAATACTAGGTCTGTGAACGTGTTGTTTTTGGTGTATTTCATCCCACACCCAATGACAGCTGGAATACCTTTCACACCCCCACAATCCTAACCGAATCAATGGGTTAAACAAAATTCCTAAAACAGTGTCACCCCAGCAACATCAAGATATTTGAACTCCTTTATTTGCCTTTATCTATATTGTTTTTTTTCTTCATCAAATACACTGTCAGTTGTTGTCTACAAGGTGAAAGAGCTTAAATGATGCATAATCTGAAGTGTTAAAGTTTAACGAGAAACATGAAAGCTGTCAGAACAATGGGAACGTTATCTAGACTTTGGCTGCTCCACTGACACAAGTCTGGGACTCTTTGGAGAATCAAAAAACAAATGCACAAAAGAATTAAAGATTGACCCAAAGGTTTCATTTGTGTGTGTTCTGCAGAGGCTGTCCTCGTCTCTTGCCGTATCTGTACTCATCTGTCGGTTTGGCCGTTCACTTGTGGATGTTTGGTGGCCTGTAGACCCCTCCCGCGGGATTGTCTGCACTCTTCTTTTCTTGTAAATGCATCTGTCTCGCCACAGACTGTGAGCAGCGGGTGGGCTGTGTGCTTGTGAATGAAACGGTTAGATTGTGTCTGGAAATGTTCACCGCATAACTCGTCACTAATGCAATGTGGAAAGCTGCCACCGTTTCACAAAATATTGAGGGTTTTCGCTAAATATGGCCAAGATAAACTCAGCGTTTGGACCGTTTAGCCGTCCAAAACACTGTTTTGAAAAGCAAAAGAAATATTGCTCATGTGTTCAATTGCCACGTGTGCACTTAGGAGCAAGTTATTCTGAGTGACGAAACTGCTGCTAAAAGTTTTCCATGCTAATTTATGCACACAGAAATAGAACTGGTATGCAGATTAACATAATTTCAGCAAAATCTTCCAACTGAGTGGCTTTGGAATGGGACATGTTTAAGTCTACAAGTACAGACCTCAGGCACTATATCTGAAGCGGGGCTGCTGTTTATTTTGGAAATTGATTCAGTTTCAATGGATAAAAGTGAATCTTCTGCCTGTTTACTAAGTTTTCCCTGAACAACTTTTTTTTTTTACCAGCTCAACTTGTATATAAAGTTATCTTAATCCGCTTAGCTAAGTCTTCCCCGAAACTGAAGGCTTTTTAAATTCAAGTGAAAATTTGCCCCAAAACAAAATGTACCCGTCCCACTTATGTGATTCAGGAGATATAAATGAGCAACTTACCCCCGGAGCTGCTTAATAAACAGCAACAGCACTCTGACTGTCACTCATTCTATGGGCACAGTGACTATCCGCAAGAATTACAGAGCTATTTACTGGCTCAGTGAGAACAGAAAGCTCAGCTCTAAGAATAAAAACTTGATTTTTTTTTCCTTTTCCACGCGTTTTTAGAAATCTTTGAGTCATCAGCACTGTCACTGTAGTGGTGACATTTATGATGAGGTGAAAAATACTTGAAAAAAAAAGTGATTTAGGTCTTTCATTATTTTTTAATCCTGAGTGAAAGGCTATTAACATTTAAAAACAGGAGCAGCAGCAGGAGTAGAAGAAGAAGGGCCTTCATGCTCCGGCATGATCTTTTGCTGAAGTGACTTAAACAAGCTCCCAGTCAGGGGGAAATAACAGCTGCTCCAGTCGTGCGGGGAGGAGACCGCCGTGCTCTCTCCCCCTCACCTGCTGGATTCTGATCATACCCTACACAGGGGGAGTGAAAGGTGTGCCAAGTCACACATTTTTTCCACCCTTTTCCATCACAAAATACTGCGGATGTGCAGTTAGTGAACAGAACCGCCTGCAATGATGCAGTGGCAGATTTCAGATTGGGATGTGTTTTTTTTTTTTTTTGGCTGGAAAAGGTGCAGGGGAGCCAGTAGACATTCTAGACAAGGAGACAGGGAGAAGTGGTGGGCGTTCACCGGAAAGAACCGCGTTGTATCTGACAAGCAGAGTGCTTTCTTGCAGTCAAATGGAGTGCTAATGCGCGCTCTGTCTTCCTTTAAGTAGTAAATGTAGCACCAAAAGAAGAAATGCAATTAGAAAAGGTCAGAACTCCAAATGTATGTTTTTAAATTTCCATTAAAGATCCATGGGAACGAAAGCTTAGTGGTAAAAATGGAAATATTCTAAAGGAAAAAGAAAGACGACAATGAAATTACCTGTGGTTAACTTCTCACCAAGGGAAGCATAAACTAAACAGGTCACTAATGCAGTTCTAAACGGGGCAATAACGTAGCTCTTCTTCTTTCTATTTGGCTGATGAAAGTCATTCTCCAACCTCCCTCAGGTGAAGAACAAATTGCGGCTGGTTCCTTATGGCTTACCACCAGGCCACAGTCAGGAACGCTGTCTAATTATGCTGCGCCAAGCAGCAGAAATGTATACAGCATGATAGCCAATGTCAATACAGGATCAAAAGCAGGGGCCACATTACAAAAAAAAAAAAAAAAAAAATCCTTTCACACATCCTACATTTAGCCTCAATCAATTGTGCCAAGCTGATGTGTTCTACGACATATCGATCAGCGAGCAAGACAGAATTATCTTCAAAAGGGACTTCTGGGAGAAAAGCTGAAATATCGAATTAAAAAGTAAATGGCAGTCATCTCAAAGATTCTTTTTTCCTCTTTTATTTCTGCATGATAGCAGCTGAATCTGTCTTGTTGCTGAGTCCGATTTATCTGACAGAGCAAAAGGAATGGCATCACGGCTGATTCCCTTTGTAAACACGAGCCGAAACAATACTGTAGTCCGATTCTTACTGAAGAACTGCAACAAAGTTCCAGCAAAGGAAAAGTAAATGACTACCAACCTTTTTTCCTATGCGACAATTGTCCTTGATAGACGTGAAAATGTGTGTCCTAAAATGATCTGCAACCTCATGACGTGTAACGCAATCATTCCCAATCTTCCCACTCTGACAGCTCATTACTCGTTTGGCTACTTGCCCAATACAACCACACTTGCTCTCCTGCCAGCACATGGACAATACTTCAAACCATTTTAAATGTAACAGACATGAAAAAGATGATTTTGTTTTTTTTTAAGTATGATTTTAAAACGTTCAAAATCACTAAAGATGAAATCAAGTGTTTTTCTTGTTGAATATTATTGACATGGCCTAATAATAAGTAGAATCTAGGGTTTTTCAAATTGCACATGAACTGAATGAAGGAAATGCATTTTTATTGAATCTCTGCTGCTGTTGCACCTTGCAGATGAAATCATGGGACATCTGCCTTGAATGGAGCCGAGCTTTAAAAAGAATCAACATTGACATTAAATAGGTATGCGAAGTGTCTTCCCATTAAATGGGTGTAAAATAGACTGCATCTCTCCTCATTGTCCAAGTGTGACCTAATTCCTCACTGCGCTTCATAAAACCAATCTTACAAGTAGGATGTGCAGTGTGTGTGTTTAGGATAATGTTTAAAGGTGTGAAATTGGATTTGGCTCTGACAGACCGAGGAAATATTAAGAGCAACACTAAAAAGTCAGCTCTAGTCTGCACTTATTTCCCATTAGAGCCCTGTAAAAGTGCGGTTTTTATCCTTAAACATAAATCTAGATGAATCAAGATTCCAAAATACAGAAAGAGGACAGAACATAATAGAATTCTACTTTGCATAAAAGTGATTTTTAAACTTCAATGTGATTGATTTCTGATGCCTGGTTACTTGAAAATGAATTGATGGGTATAATTATTTGAATAAAGACAAGAGGGAAGTTATCAAAAAAGAATCTAAATATTCAAATATTGATTAAAATTAAGCACTTCCTCTTTATTCGATATTTGCTTTAAATAAATAGCTTCAAATTGTGTTTATTGATTTTTAAAATGTGGAAACACATTTCTTGTCTATAGCGGGAATAAGTACAACCATATCCGTCAAATTTGTGATAATCTTAAATGGACATATATCCACTAGCTTTAATGTGGAGTGTTTAATTTTGGATTTTGATCCACAGACAGAAAAAAAAAATGATATATGTTTATCAAATGTGAAGAACATTGATGTACCTACTGTTGCGTTGATACAATTTGTGACCATCTGTGTTAGTGGAAAGAATTGAAATTGAGTTTCAAAGAAATACTAAGTGTAATGTGAAACCTAAATCCCAAGAGACGGAAATAAAACAAGTACATTTGTAAAAAAGAAGAACATTTACAGGAAAAACTCTACATAAAGACCAGGAATTATGCAAAAAAAATAATATATATAGAGAGGGCATGCAGAATGAGAAGGATCCATCCTTATATTATATTTACCTCCTAATTTGAATCACAAACACATGTTAAACAGTGTTGGGGCCATTACTTTGAAAAGGTAATGGGTTATAGTTACTCACTGTTTGGTCTAAATACTAGCTAAATTACTCTATCTGAGAAGTAACTAGTTAACAGTAAAAGTAACTATGGTCATTACTTTGCTAAAGCTACTGTGTATCAAAATTTGTCCAGTAAGCTTTCCCAAAACAATTGAAGTGAATCAAACAGACGTATGCTGTCAAGTACAAGACCTTCAGTATGAGATATCAACAGACAAGAAAAGGTTTTCCCGGAACTTCAAATATTATCTTTGAAACAAGAGTAAACAATTAAAGTTTATAGTAACTTCAAGTAAACATTAAAAAGTAAACATTAGTATAACATAAAGTGTTTTTTAACTCTGTGATTCAAATTCAACAAATCAAATTTACAATCTCAGACAACTAATCTGGTAAACTGTTCAATATTATATGACATGTTCTTTCCCGAACTGCGGCTAATTAAATATATCAAACTATCAAACAGACAACTATCTGGAATTAGTGCTTATCTCCACTAAGACTAAACAATGGTAACTTTCTATCAGGCTGTGCTGGACTAGCCGTTGCTGCAGCTTCTTCTACCTGTTCAGTGTTTTTGTGTAGAACGAGGGTTCTGGCTTGTGTTAAAAAAAAATGATGGTTCTGATTGGCTGCCATGAAACATGACACTGCTTTAGTCAATCATAAACACGTATCTCATTCTACACAGTTTCCCCTTCTGATAGGTGCACAGTTCGCAGAGCAGTTGACCTCTGATCAGAAGGTTGCAGGTTCGGTTCTCACCCTTGCCCACTGATGTGTTGAAGTGTCAAAGGAGACGTCAGCATCTTATTCAGCCCATGGAGCGGGGAGCTGTGTGGGAGCAGCTATGGATGAAGCGATTCTGGGAAATTGTGGTTGGTTATTTTACAGAAGAGCAGTGGATCTAATAGTTCCACGATACGCTCAAGTTATGATGAGATGTGTGATACTGTGGGACCTCTTGTGGTGCAGGCACAGTTGATCTTTTAATTGTTTCAATAAGTGTTTCTGTTGCAGTTTTGCAAAATATGTCAATTCTTTTAATTGTTTTTTACAATAAGTGCTTCTGACTTCTGTAAGCCAAATGTATTATCGCAAATCCAATTTTTGACATTTCATTGTCAATGGAACCACAGCTACAGAGTGTGAGGAAAACAAGGATACAATTTACAAAGGCATCTCTGTGTGTTCTTAGAGACAACTATTGAATATAACATACACTCCTTGCTTTTTCTCTTAAATTCTTTATTTATAAGTTTTTATTTCAGAGAGAACACTAGAGGAATGGATTTTTTGGGGGAGGAAGAAGGAATTATTCAATGTGTGTCTTAAAAATATCAATAGAGGCAGTGCCCAAGACATGTAATATTTGTTCCAATAACAATACCTGACAATAACAATGAGCTCAAATGATCAGGGGAGATAAAAGAGAAGAGTAATGCCAATAGCACTAATAGTATATGTTTTTGTGCCAAAAATTATCATTTGATAAGGGAATATGTGGCTAAAGTTCCATTGTTTGATGTGGAAACCTTAAAAGATACCTGGTTAATAATTTTGGTCATTCACTGTTTTGTAGATTAGATCTAAAATTAGACCAATGGAGTCATATAAAAATAGCAAAACTCATGGGTGAAATTACAATTTCTCTTTAGTCCATTTTTCAGTTAAAGAAAAAAGACAGATTAAGACAATAAAACACTAAAACTTATATTTTTAAACTTTTCAAAGCAGTAGTAATTTGATTTTTTTTAAACATCCACATATCTATACATAATATCAAAAAGGAACACATTTTTATTCAATAAGGTTGAGTGTTCTTCCTGACAGATTCCATTGAATGCTTTCTAAATAGAGTATAAATACACTATGTAGGAATGGCATTTTTTTCCCAACACATGCCCAAAACTCCATAAAAATGTAAAAAATACTACACAATCAGATGTTTAAAAAATGTTGTCGCCCTATAAAAATTATCACAACAATTCTGGGTAGTGTTGAGTAAAATTCTGTTTTAATTTAGTCGATTACATATAATCCTCACTTTTGGGATCACAGTTAATGCTACCAAGTGAGGCAAAATGCTCTGATATTAAAAAATATGGAAAAAAATGACACATACAGCACTTGTCTGCCCATTAAACGGGGATATTCATTACAATAACACGGGCATTTCATTGAGATTACTCACTACAAACCTGTCGCTTCTAGCACATGCTTTGAACACTTTTATCCGTTTCATTAAGCCTATCATTCATTTAGAGCCAAAACCATGCAACAACAAAACCAGCTAAGCTTTCACCCAGTTGGAACAATTATTCATTCGCCTTTATAATTTAATTTCAGGAATTATCCAGGCGCAGATTTACTAATGTCTTTGCATAAATTCGCTTCCACTCCAGTGGTAATGACCGCAAATAGAACCGGGAGACATCAGTGAGTTTTCAGGCCATATCAAATCCGTTTCTCAACCCCCCGAGGGCTTAATAGGAAACAACAAGTGAAATATGACAATGCTAACCAATTTCTTGCAATTGTGGCTGTAAACAAACCCAATGAAATACAACTGCTATGGTATATGGCTTCATTTCCTTTAAAGTTGCATGCTTTCTAATAGAATAAAAAATCAAACGGTCATGCGGAAGAAGTTTAATGAATGACTGGCACCTGTCTGAGGTACATGCTTCTTCTTTTTCTTCTATTTTTTTTGCAGAAACTATTGCAGAATTGAGTGTCATGCCTTCTGATAAGAGCTCAAATCCCGATGTGCCCTTTTCCCTCCGTGCCTCTTGTTTCCCATCAAACCAGCACAGATATCCCTCACATGCTGCAGCCCCATAGATTAAATCCATTACTTACAAGATCATTTGAAATGAAGGACAGCTGTGCAGTGCTGGTTAATGTGATGCTCTGAACTTATCACCTCGTATTCTACATATCACACTTAAAAGATTTTTTGCAAGATTTATGGCTGCCAGACAAAGCCAAATGCAACTTCCAAATCCTGGGGTACATTCAAAATCCCAGTATGTATGTACTTGTGATATTGCGTGTTTATTTATAATGCAGAGCTGCCAATGCAGCTTCCAGCTGCTACATGACCTTATTTTATTTCACATAAGTTGCTATATTTACTTTGTATGTGCTGGCAGTAAGTATTAAAAGAACAGAAACAAATTGCAGAGCAGCAGAAATTAAAGTGAAAAAAAAGTGTACACTTTTTTTTGCTAATGATGAAGTCAAATGATGCCAAAATAGCTTGGAGTTACATTTTGGACATCAATATGTCAGTCATTTAACAACTATAGGTGATGGCTCTGACATCCATGTTTATACTACAGCTTGACCTTGCACTCAGGTTCAGGGGCAGCCCTTTTAAAAGGCTCCAGTAAAGTGTTTCAAAAGGATAAAATGCATTGGCTGTGACAGAGATGTTCCCAATCTAATGGGGTATCTAGGGAACAGCAAAAGCCCTCTGACACAAACCTTTATTAGGAAGCTGCAGATATGCTCAGTTTTTACTTTAACTACTAAACTACCAATGCTTTTGTCACATCTCAAACCTCAAACAATAACCCAGTGACACTTCATTTTGCTTGATCAAAAACAAGTGGATGTTTTGAAACCTTGCAAGCTTTTTCGTGCAAAAATACTTAATATGTCAGATGCATGTGGGATAAAGATTCAACATTCCAAAAAAGTAAAAAGACAGCCTACTTACTGTGCTGGCAGTGAACTCCACTGAAGCCAGGCGGACACTTGCACACGTAACCAATGAATGTATCGCCTCTGTAGGTCTCGCTGATCTCACACATTCCTCTGTTGTGGCAGGGGTTTGGATGACAAGGGCCTGTGCACCAAGAGAAATAAAAGACAGTAATAATGGACCACATCCTTCATCTTTTCATTTGCTGTGTGAAAGAGAACATAATGGATCTCAGACAACACATTCACCCTGTTGCAGTGCATTGTTTTTCTCTGTTTACTAATAAAACAGACACAATTATGCACTCAAGTAGCTCCATTTAGAGAGCAAAACTCCACAAACCCAAAGTTTACGATACACAAGCTGTATTTTGCAAAATGTATTTAAAGTGAAAAGATTTGGCCCAAGTACACACCTGGAGAATCTATGAAATTCTGTTGAACTGTTGGCAGGCAATACTAAATATGAAAAGAGGACTAGAAGAGCCTGGGTCTCTGTTATTGCTGATATCTGTAGTATAGAGGGTGGCCAAAGGCATCATCTAAAAATCACTGAATATGTCCCCTCTGGGAACCTTACTCTGACAGTGAAGGGAAAGAGCAGAGTGCAGTGGAGCGCCATTATCTACAGCCATTGGAAAGAAAAATGGACACCATGTGTCAATTTTAAGATATTTAGGATACAAATCAGGGACTAATACAATTTCTGGGTTTTGTCAAGACCACTGCTAATCAAAGCTAAGATGAGTAGCAGTCTTCGGCATATTAGAGCATTCCATTTGAAGGAAAAGTTAATCAGGAAATCTGTCATTCTATAATATTAAAAAAGATATATTAAAAGTTCTTTAGAGATTCTTTAGAGTATTTTGAATTGGTGACAGCAAGGAAAGTGATATAAAAATGAAGCTTGAATCATTTCATCCAGCATATAGTTTACATTGTATGTATAGTTTTACAGACATAAAGAAACATGAGCAATACCTTGTATTATTTCATGTAAACAACTCTTTGTAGTAATGATCGTTTTCTTACCCTTTAAGGTGATATCTCTGTATTTTGGCTTTAAGAAGCAGACATTCAAGTGTATAAGTCTTAGAATATTAAGGGATATTTTTACAATTTATGCCACTACTGCAGTACCATTTATATAAATGAAGCATTAATAAAATGTCTGCCTTGCATGATGGCAGCACCAATAATAGATGACTACTCATGACCACTCCCCTGTGTCTTTTGTCTAACACGAGATCCATTGTAAGTCAGACTGATGAACTTGAACTTTTATTTCTGAGCAAACTGTTCTCTGATGATAATCATCACTGAAAGATGGCTTCACCTGCCGAATCTTGAAAGTGCACTTCAGCTGGCAGGACAAACTTAAAACAGGCAGCTATGTCTTCGGGGTATACAAAAGCGAGGGACTCTGAGTTTACATACACAATGACCGGTGTGCAAACAGCAGGATTATTGCTCAACACTGCAGTCCTGAAGTGGAAGTAATCTCATTTTATGTAGACCTATTTGTCTACCCAAAGCGTTGACTGTGGTTACTGTGACCGCAGTTTACATCCCTCCTAATACAAACATCAACAACACTGGGATTTTTGCCAACTCTCATTAGTAAACAGAGATAGTAACACAGAGTCTATCCAGAAGGTGCACAGGAGACTTAAACTGAGCAAATGTAAAAACTATTCTGCCAAACTTTCACCCGTGCTGAGCAACACCAGGATGAAACACCATAAATAATGTTTACTCAAACATCCAGGATGCCTCAAGGGCTGTTTCCCTTCTCTTTGAACACTCTGGACAGTCAGATAACCTGTCTCTATTATGATTTCAGCTTACTACCCCATAAGAAAAACAAGATAACCATCCATGACATCTGTTGGAACTTGGCCAGCATAGACAATACACCAGTCTTTTGAAAATACTAATCAGAACTCATTTTACATTAATAAATGTACATAAATTGTGTTATTCTGCATTAATTCTTGTGTAGACAATGTCTCAGTCATCATAAAGATCAGGACAACCGATACTTCCCTCAGACCAGGGACAGGATTCAGTGCAGTGCAGTCAGAGGCGCAATACAAGAGTATTAAAGAGGGAAAAAAAAAGATCTACGGCGAGAAACCTGATGTTTATCTTACAAACAATGAGCCTTCTAAGTTGTGGCAATGACTGGAATTAATAACGGGTTACAAGGGCAGAACAAGCTTCACTAAATTCACGGACAGTTCACTGGCAGAGGAGTTGAACCGCTTGTTTGGTAGATTTAAGGTCCAAAAGATGCCTGCCTCTGCTCATCCATCTCTTCCAGACTTAAACTTGTTCCCTCTGGTGATACAAAGACTAGAAGTGAGGGGGGCAATGAGAGCTGTCAATCTCAGGAAGGCAGCAAGACCTGACGGCGTACCCAACAAAAATATTAAAGTTTGTACTGACCAGCTGGCCAAGGGAATCATAGTGATCATCAATATTTACCTAGCATACATGCCTGATCAGGCCCTCCAGATCATTTTATTTTATTGTTATTAGTAGTCCGATATTATCTTGTGCACATTTCTAACTTGTATAATTTTTGAAAAATATATATTTATGGAGAGTAAAATATTGAAAGTTATTTAAGGTTTAAGTTGATTTACATTTATTCTGGAATAATATTACTGTCTTTTTATTATTCATAATTATGTTAAAAACTTATGGTTGTAAAGTTTTACATTTTTAAAAATTGGCATTCTGCTAGCTTTTTGGACTTATTTGGCATTTACTAGGATTTTTAGGCTATTTTGGAGTTTAGCAAATATTTCAGCTACATGCTAGCTGCTTTGGATAACATAAGGTTTTTTTTTGTTTGTCTTGTATACTACTTTGCCATTTAGCTAATATTTTAGCTGGCTATCAGCTTCAGCGTTTTCAGCTATTAACTCCAGCAGTTTTAGCTATCAATTTCCACATCTTCAGCTATCAGCACTAGCATCTTCAGCTACCAAATTCAACTTACAGCATTCACACTAGCATTATTTCTGGTAATGCTATATATCTAGTTCATAATTATGTTAAAAATTACAATTTTAAAGTTTTAAAATTTAGCTTTAGAGTGCTTTAGAGTGTTTGGCCCTTGACCTAAGGTATGTTTTGGATTTTGGCCCCTTTTGCAATAGAGTTTGACACCCCTGACTTAGCTCAATAAATTATAATATGCAATATTAAGTCAGCGGCAATAATACTAAAAAAAAGCTAAAAGATTATGTACCCTTTGCACTAATACCAGATATAATGGAGTACCCTAAAAAATTGAGCGATTTATGTCCTTCGTGCCACCCTACCAGCTTCCAGTGAACAACATCAGCTTGCATACACACCAAACGCTGACCTCAGTTTTCTACATCACCTTTACAAGCCAGAAAAATATGTGAGGATACTCCTCATTGACTTCCCTTCAGTTTTTAATTGAGTATTAACACAAAATTTGTTGAGTGTGATATTTCAAGTCACTGAGAAGCTCTCATGGAACCATAATGTCCAGCAGAACTTTCATAAGGTTACTCCAACGACTATGCTGTCTAAAGAGAAATCATGAAGATGATGAAGTTTTCTTTAGGGAATGACATAGATTGATAAGATCAGGAATGAACACATCAAAGGAACAGCTCATGTTAGATGTTTTGGAGATAGAAGCTGTGAAACCAGATGGTTTAGACACATTCAGAGGAGGGACAGTGATTATGTAGCTAACAGGATTCTGAGGTTGGAGCTACCAGGAGGAAGACCTCGAGGAAGACCAAAGAGGAGGTGCATGGATGTAGAGAAAGAGAGTTAAAAATAGGGGCTAGTTTCATGTGAAGTGCATAGGCCGAGTCTATTTATATTTTATTAGAATAGTGCCATATGTTTTTGTTTCTGTACATTGTTGCTGCAGGAGAATGAGGCTCTTTTGTTTTTTAAATAATTAGGTACAGTAATTAGGCTTTTCAATTAATAAGTTAAGAGCCCCATGTGGCTTAGTCTTTTTATCTTCACTTTTTAAAGGCTACTTATAAACAATCTACCTTCCTTCATCGTTGTAAGTGCAAAAACAGACATTATTCATATTACTCATAGAATGTGACTGCGTACAGAGCTGATACTCAATTAAATGCAGGGAAAAGGCTGAGTCAAATAAAAAATATACCTGAATCTCACTCAGTGATGCTTGAATAAATTCACTACATAACAGAAAAACCTGCTGAAGTTACATAATTTATTAATACACAACATACTGTAGCCCACAGTCTCATAAATAGTTGATTTTTTTGTTGTCTATTTTTAGAAATAACTTTGTTTTCTTTAAGAAACCTGAGGGGAAAACTGAATTCTCTTTGGTCAATGAAAAGACTCAAAGTTTTTCATTGAGCTTCACCAACTCACAAATCCTAAAAGTCAACCTGGGTCAAATAAAGGGATCACAACAGACACAATTTTTGTATTTTTTGTGGATTTTCCTTGCTTTTATTAACTTAGAATATCCTTTTTCATATACATTCTGCATCGTTGTCTCTCACTTGCCAGACCGCTGTCTCGCTCATTTCGTCCAGTCTGGTGTCTTTGCTTGGCTTGTAGTTTCATTTTTGTGTATATTTTCTCCTGGCATTTCTGCCCTGCAGCACTTTTTGTTCTTGCTCACTCAGTATGTTTCTGAAGTTCTGGTGCTTTTTCATTTGGATATGTCTGTTCTGTTGCATATAGGTAAAGGTTAGTGGGGATGTTAACAAAAAATAAAACTTGAGAATTTGCGATCTATGATCAAATTATTGATAGCTTTTTATTTATTTATTATTATTTTTACAATTGTTTGGCCAAGTTACTTAGCATTTGCCTACTTGTACTTCATTATTGGACTTAATTGTACCCTAGAATTACAAATGTTAATGAGTGTAAAAACTATGAGACGGTTATTTTTTAATGTTATTTTTTTTTACTTTTTCATGTAACAAAGAGGCTTTCCACTACACGTTAATCCATATATGTTTATTTGTAAGTATTAATTCAACCTTTTTGCTCCTTAAGAACATGTATTAAGAAATAAAACTAAAAATGTCCCATCATAGGTAGGACTATAGTTCCGTCGTGACTATGACAGGATGAAATCTGTGCTACAACAAAGTATTTATCCAAATAAAAGCCAATATTGCTAATTTACTCAAAGGAAATATCCTAAGTGCAAAATATTTTTACGTTTTTTTCCACATTTTTATTTTTTTACATTCTTTGTACCTATAACTTATAATACTAAATGTTAAAACAATTATGCATAACACAGTTAATTGGCAGAAGCATCATTATGCAATATTCTAATCCTTTAGGGTAGGTAGCGAAGCCACAATGCTACACGACTAGTTTTAAAAATAAATTGTACTTCAATAGCTTTAAATAGTCAATTGGTTCTCATTATTTATACTATGAGATTTAAATGAAAATCACAGATGGTGTTAATGTGTGTAGGTGTGAAGGGGTCCACTAGCTAATAATTCCTTATTACTGTAATGGAAAATCTGTATTAAAGTATGTAGGTAATGTTTTATAATGTAACTCTTGTCCACTCAAGACTCACAATTGTCTGTTGAAATAATAGATGAGAGGAAAAAATTACATTTTTTAATGTCTTTTTGTACCCTTCATGTATTTTATAGAATTTTGATTCAGTCTTTTTCCTGTCATATCTTACACCTGACAGGTAAATACATAATAAACAACAAGAAGGAGTATCAAGGGTAAGAATACCGTGCCCTCTTAAGTCAGTTTGACAAATTAATAGGCAAAAGCACAACATTTGACAAAGTCACACAAACGGCTGCAGCTTTGAATTGCATAGTAAATCATCTGGGCAACAACTGAAACCTACAGATAATCCAGTAACTGGTTACTTCAGGTTGAATATGAGAATATAAATGACTACATAAACATCAGTGTCAAGTTTATTATTGCATTTGTTTGTTTTCAAAGGAGCTGGCCTCAAGATGTAATTTACAACAAAGTAATCCCATCAAACTTGTGCCATTTCAAAGCCAGAACCTGCATCGGTAATAATGGGAAAAAAAAGGTGGTTAATCAGTCAAACACAGGGACGTGTAATAGCTTTTGCTAAGCTGCTGCTCTCTGAGGGAAGGAGGGGTGACAAGTTTCTGAGCTTTTCCGATGCAGCGATCTGTGGTGGACTCGGTGCTGACAGCTTTTTTAATCGAGACTGCATAAAGCGGAGAGGAGCTGGAGAGGAGATGGAGGGAGACAAACAAATCAGGCAGAAAGAGGGGAGAAAACAGGCTCCGTGTGATGCCACCATGTTTGTCAGAAATATTTCTTACAAGCAGCTCCCCTGGCCTTAGACATCATAAACAGAGTTGTTATGAACGAGTAAAGCGCGAGAAGACAAAACGTGGACATTGGTATGTCAACAGTAAAAACCTCTATTCACTCGTGTAAGTTATGTGATGCATGACTATGTCCAGAGTAGCCATAAGCAGCTTTGTTGTGTTAATGTCAACTGCTGCTCTGCTCTGTAGAAGTCTGCACTCACTCCGTGATTGATTCGAGCCTGCGTTCTGTTCAGCACAGGGTCTTGGATTTCTTTTCTGGCTTCAAACGGAAGCCAATCAATCAGACCCACGGAAACTGACCCACGGTTAAAGACAAGGAAGCATCTTTTCTTTCTAAGGAGAAAAATGACAAAGACTTGAAATTTTCAGGGGGAAGGTCACATGAACTAAAAGCTTTTCCACATATTTATCAGTTTGAGAATTTTAAGAAGAACGATGATTCTGTTAAGGGCGAAGTGAAAACTCTGTGAAGCTATTCATAATGTGTGGTAGGATTGGGCTTTTTAAAGTTCAAAAGCCTCTGATCTATTGTTTTCCAGTGACTAAAATCCAGGAAAACATATTTCTTAATCCCAAGAAATGTGAACAATACATTGCTGATTGTCTCGTTATCATATTTTGAGCTCTAAGAGAAGAAACTCAGATTGTGGGGTAAGCTGAGCTTGTACTGCGCAGCAGCCTTGATCTCCTTGACAGCTGCACAGAGCCAGACCTTGTATTAAAAGCATTTATTTCAAGGAAATTTGGTTGGAATCTGACAAAAGCGAGAAGACACGGTTAAAAGGCAGTTGAAAGTGGAAGTGTCAACTCTGAATTTATTTTATTTTCTACCTAACCTGGCACAGAGTTGGCAGTGAATGGTCGGTTGACCAATCAACCACCTTGTTAACCTTTCTAGTAATCTGTAAAACACGCACAGACACGCCTGCTCATACACACACAGTTCACCTGCTTCAAGGGTTCGAGATTTGCATTTAAGCTTCTCAGCTCTGAATGTGCACTCAACCACTTCACATAGAATTCTAACATGGCCTAATTGTGTCAAATCTATTTTAACCCAACCTCTTTTTTTTTTATTCCTCGATGGCTTCATTGGTTTATGCGCTCACCATGATTTCACCCATCCTGCCTTTCTGCTGATGAGAGTTGGCAGTGCACCACAAACACAGCTTCAAGGTGCTGAGGATGAGCAGGCTTTTTACTCACTCTTATGAACCCTTGCATCTCAACCAGTCAGCATTTGGCAAAGTCAGGCAAGTGCACTTAGAGGTGACAAACCAAAACAATTGCTTTTTGGAATATGTCAAATAAATATCCTGAGGGGGAGGTCACATTGATAACAGCAGTAGTGTAGGAGGAGCCAGAGAAACCCTGAATGAGAGGATTTATTGGCAGACAAAATGCCACAGAAATGTCAGGACTATATCCTGACTCTCAAGGGCATGCTCAATAAAATGAAATGAAATAAAGGATAGCTGAAAGTTTCATTCTGCTGTTTCTAGGCAGCGTCGGATTGTGAATGGCTTGAAAAACCTTCTCGGTAGTCCAACCTTTGTCTGATTTTTAGAAACAATTAAAAAATGAGTATGTGACAATTTGAGTTAAAAAATGTTAGAAAATTGAATTTTCTATTTACACTTTTTTTTTCCAAAAACACAATGTAATTTTGTATTTTGATTAATCTAAATTGATTAATCAATCTAATTAAAAGGCTGCACACTTGTTTCTGCAATCACCATTTGATCAAAAGCACTGCATTGTTGATAGAGAAAAAAATTATCATAGAACACATTTACAAAAACAAGAAAAAATAAAAAAAATAAAAAAACATATCTAAAATTGTGGACTTTTATGGAGCCCCTTAAGGGACATCAAAGTAAAAAAAAAGGTTACTAATTGGTGCGGACCAGATAGTAACCGCTATTAGGTGAGCATCAGTTAGTATCCAGAATTGTTTTTCTTAGAACTTCAATTTTTTTTTTTACTCCATTTTTTTTTTCTTTTACTACAATGTCCTTTAGGGGCTCTGTAATATTTATTTACAATCTACTTTTTAGTTTCACAGATTTCTTTCTTTCAAATAAACTGCAGTAAATGTTGTTTCATGTCTCACTTTTAAGACATTTAATTGAATTAATTTAAATTTATTTTTAATTCCAAATAAATATGGTCATATTAGTAATAAACAGGTTCAAACTTTAAGCTTTGTCTTTAAAGCAGTAAATGCCATTTAGATGTACACAGAAAAAGTACAATGAAATCTCTTTAGTCCCAAATTAAATACAGGTCAGCCATGATGAATAATAGGTCTCATTTTACATGTGCAGACAAAGCTCCAGATTATGCAGATTACTTATATGAAGGTTGTGAAAGAGCAGCTGATATGCTAAATTCTTCAAACCTATCAAAAGTAATTTGGCCTTTCAAATCACTCTGGCCTATTTTTCTCTAAGAGTCCAGTTCCAGGTCAGTGGTCACAGCAAATCCAGGTCATTTTGAAATCCTGTAATTATTTCTTGAACTGATGTTTGAGGTATAAGATATAGAGTAATAAAACAGGCTCACAAAAATGGTAACAATAGAATAAAAAAATAAATCAACAAGTAGCAAGCAGTTATTTCAAAATATATAAAAAAATATTTAGCATAACACATTGACAAATGTCAGAAGAGTAACTAAAAACATGACTTATCTCTACACGTGACACATTTTTAAATTCTTCAAGAAATGTTCAAACATTTTGGAAACAATTTTGACATAATTGAAAAATATCACTGATTTTCATATTTTAAAAAAAAGATGCAAATTTTTCCCCTTCAGATAAGGTGAGTGGATCCGTAACTAAAGCAAGGGTAGGTAAGTCATATTTGTCCAATATTAAACACATCTAAATATGCAGAAATATCATAATAATACTCATCTATTGTTCAAAGATAAAAAAATAAACATTGTTTCCACCTACTTTGATTTAAATAAAGGATCAAAGATTATTAATTATAATGATGAAAGAAGTGGAGAGCTTCATTAATAGGATGCAGCAACAACAACTGGGTTTGTATTCATATTTTTACAGGAAGTTAAATGACTTTTTAATTACATTCTTAATGAAGATAAATACGATTTGTGTTTTTCTTTGTTGAATGGATTTTGAGACAAGATTCTTGAAGATATATATTTTATTTAAATGAACGAAACCAGTTTTTTTTTTTTTTCTGCTTTCTTTAACACATTTAAACTGTAGCATTAATCTAAGTTATGCCAATTTCCACAGAGGACACTTTCGTGCACTTAGGGGTACGTTTGAAATTAAAGAAATATTATTCTTGTTATGGATGCTGTGAAGTGTATGAATTATAAAGTCTGTCACACTTGAAAGAATGTCAATCTAGAAATGATGCTAAATGCTCAGGTGGACATAACAACTACCAAAAAGCAATCATGCAAAAGTAATCACTGCACCAAATTGAACAGTGATGATGAGAATATAAAACTCTTTCACACAGATGTACAATTTCCTCAACACTAATAAAGGAGATTTTGATACAAAATGAACAGCCAAGAAATAATTATCATCAGAGCAGCGGATAAGATGAGATTCATGAATCAAGGAATGTTTTACTCCAAATTGTGACAAAAAATAAAAAGCAAAAAGGATTCAGGCCAACACTTAAAAACCCATATGCTTCTATTTCAGCATTTCTAAGTCCACACACTCACAATCAGAAGCAGAAAAACAAATGTAGGGTTATTGTGTTAAACCAAGTACAGAAAAAAAAAATCCCACCTGCGGAGGTTGCTTTTTCACCATCTGGCGCTTTTGAGACAAAAAAACAGCACAAAAAAAGAGTAAAAGAAGTGAATTGTTGGATTAATCACAACTTTGTCCCAGTATTCCTGGAATGCAGCTGCACGTAACACTGCTGATTCAACTGCAGCATAAACTGCACTGCACGACCATATGTGCGTTAACATTTGACATGTAATTCACAGAGGCGCTCGGCATGTAACGTCCAGCGCACCTGCTACCTTCAGACCACTGCATCCCGCCAATAGAGATACTCCCAAGTGCTGCAATGAAGCATAACCTGGCATGCTGTCAGAGCCCATCCCCCACCAGTTTAGATGCTTTCCCCTGGTCAGGTGAAAAAGGTTTGCTGTAGATGTAGACCTCACAGCAGTTTCCAAGAAAAAAAAAAGAACTACCTCTGATAGCTTTAAAAAATCCCATATATCTCTTTTTTTTTTTTTTTTTCTTCTAAGAAATAAGTGTTGAAAATGTCTTAAAAGGAAAATATCTGTACCACTGAGGATCACTAACTTCATGTATTATTAGTGTGTGACTTTTAAAGAATCTTATTATTTTTGTTATGTTTTCATTTTGTCATGTTGCTTTGACTAACTGGGGTTTACTGCCGTCTTTATCCACTTGCTCAATTACAATCCTTTTTTTTTCACACTTTTTATTTTTGTTTTCACTTATTTTATGTTCAGAGAATAACAACCTGATATTTTCCCCTCATGACTTTAATTATTGAATAGATTTTAAACCAGCTAAGACAACGTAAAAGTTTGAATAACAACATGACTGTCAGAGGGTGAAACGGTGGTGGAGGCTCTCTTTCCCATGGCTGTTAACGCTGACTTGCTGCACCCCCAGCCTCCAAGCCCCATTTCATCTTTGTAGCTGAGATTTGGCCTGTTTGCCATCATTACTGTAATCCTCAACTTCTATTATTGCCTGTGAAATTGCTGCAAAAAAATGTCCCTGAAAGCTATACACAGCTATAAAAGCACTAGACCAAGGGCACTGGATGCACGGGACGGCTAAAAAGGGAACTATTATTGAAGAGAACGATCACTATATGAACGTATATGATTTCATGGATGGATGGATGGATGGATGGACGGACGGACGGATGGATGCCCTAAGCAGACTCAAGTTGGGAGATGCCGCTCTACAAAGCAGATTAAATATGTATGTCTGCTGTCTCCTAATACAGTTAATGATATTGCTTACCAGCTCTTGCTTAATTAAGTTGAATACTAATTAAGTGTTAGCATATGAAGCCACATAGATCACAAATCAGACACTGTAAAAGTTATGGAATGCCTGTTTTTTTTCAGCAACAAATAAACCAAAAATAAATCTTCAAAAGAATCAAGTCTCACTTCATAACACAGAGATACACATAAAGCAGATTGTTGTCGCTTCTTTGGGGGAGATGTGGTTTGGATTTAGAAATCAAATAATACTTTTCATATATAATAATTTTACTTATAGACTTCTGAAAAAATACTACTTTTTGGGTGTTTCCTTAAAAATTCAAACGAGACAGAAGATACATAATGGTACATAATAGTGCACCAGTGCACGAAGCAAGGTTCATAAAGACATGGAGGACAGAGTCTGGTGTGGATGAACGTGACTGGTCTGCAGAGTCCTGACCCCATGGAACACCTTAAGGATGAGTTAGAGCAGAGACCGAAAGCAAGGCCTTCTCCACCAACATCAGTATGTGACCTGACCAATGTACTTTTGGAAGAATAGTGAAAAATTCCTATAAACATATTCCTAACCTTGTGGACAGCCTTCCTAGAAGAGCTGAAGCTGTAATAGCTGCAAGAGGTGGACCTACATGATATTGAACTCTATGGATTAGGAATGGGATGGCACTTCAGTTCATATGCGAGTCAATGCAGGTGAACCAATACTTTTGATAAAATAGAATATGTTTTGGCCTTTACAAAAAAACTTTTTTTTGGCTAATTTTAGCCCAGTATCTTAACCTTTATAGGATGAGATGAAACAGCTAGACACAATTGATATACAGTAGTTCCTCATTTATTGTGGGGGTTGTTCTAAAAATAAGACATGATAGATTAAATTAGTGTGATTGCAAATGTTTCAATGCTATAAAACCACTCACTACATACTGTTTACACTTTTCTCTGGCAGACAAGAACGAAATGTTCCTTTTTCTATTGTTTGAACTCTCAAAGTTTAAGCCTTCAAGAAAAAATGAATCCATTATCATAGAATGAAAAAAGGAGTTTTATGTAGCTATGGCAAACTGAACACATTCTGTACAGGTGATGTGGCATGGAGGAGATTGAGCGACAGGGTCTACAACCAATCAGGATACAGAATACAGCGCTGTTATAGAATGTTTTGAAACATTTGCAAAAGGTGAACCGTGATGTAGACTAATGCCATGAATGACAGAGTAAAATATATTTTTAGAACCACTTTTTAGCGAAGAAAGGAAAGTACATTGATAAAAATGTCAGAAAAACCAGAATAATATTAAAGTAGCTCCTTTAAACACCACTCAGCACAGCAGTGTCTACAAACACAATGGAAGAAAGAGTGTTATGAATGTTGATAAAACATAAGCAGTCTTTTATACTGCTTGAAATTTGAAGGAAAGCTGACGTTGAGAGTCACACAAAGGCAAAAGCAAGCACTTCGTCAGCCACTCATTTGTCTGGCAGCAGAAGCTTCCCTTTTGTGTTTTTCCATGCACATGAGCCAATGTAATCCTCAACCAAGCACATTCCACGCTTCACTTAGTGTGGCTTTTTTATCTGCCTTTCTTTTCCTCCCTTACCATAAGGGTCAAGGCACCCACTTGCAATTCTTTAGACAAATACTGTATACACACACAATTACACACTAACAAAGGGAAAAGAGGCAGAGAATAAAATATGCCTCCAAGTGCAGACAACTTTTTACTCCCACGCATAAATACACAGGCTGAGAAGATAGAGGCGAAAGATGAAGTTTTAGCTGCTGTTGTTGTTTATCCAAGTGTTGAAGTGGTGAATCACAAGATTGCATAAGTGTGCAAAACAATTGGCTTCTGTTCCCTATAGAAGCATGCAAACGGTGTTGGCAGCGTTGCAAAGCTTTTGTTTCTTTTGCGTGAAGATTATTGAGTGTAACTAAAAAATTCATACATTCAGGGGGCAAAAGGGTATTTGGCAGCCACCAATTCCACAAGTTGTCCAACTTAAAAAGATGAGAGAAAATCATCATAGGTACACTTCAACTGTGAGAGACAGAATGTGAAAAGAGAATCCAGGAAATCATGTTGCATGACTTTTAAAGAATTTATTTGTATAATAGTACAGAATATAAGTATTTGGTCTATAACAAAAGTTCACCTCAATACTTTGTAATGTAATCTTAGCTGTAATGTGACAGAGGTCAAAAGTTTCCTGAAGGTCTTCACCAAATTTGTAACTGTAATTGCAATTTTGGCCTATTCATCCATTAAGATCTCCTCAAAAGCTGTTGTGTTTTGAGGCAACTCATATAATTGATTCCATTCACAGATTAAGATCCAGAGACTGGTTAGACAACTCCAAAGCCAAGAAATCTTGATTTATTTTTACGTAGCCACTTCTCTGTTAACCAGGGAGTGTGTTTGAGGTCAGGCTGAAGATGCATCAACATTTCATCCTCATTTCTCTCACTGATAGAAGGCGTTTGCCTAAAATCTCACCATACATGGCCCCATTTATCCTTTCCTCAATACTGATCGGTCAAAAGAAAAGCCCCAAATTATGATGTTTCCATCCCATGCATCACAGTAGGTAGGATGCAACTCAGCATTCTTCCCACTACAAACATGGCCAGTGAGCATTAATAGAAGCTTCAAATTTTGTCACACCAAATTGCTGTTTTTGGAGTGTTTGTGAAATTGGGCATAACAACTCAGGTCGACATGCCCTGCACTTATGGCTGAATTTTCCAAAATCCAATGGGTGTTTTCAGAGAACATTTCTTTTGAGCGTATATATATCTTTGACTTTCACAGACTTGTAAGATTTTGCAACTGCAGTGTATCTTTTTAAATTGAGTCTCAAACAAAAGCTCTCACCAAAACTAGGTGTCAAAACTAAAACGAGTAGAACGTTTCATAAACATGTTTTATGCTTAATGTAATTAACCATAAATTTTAACCATGGAAAATTTTCTGTTTCAGTGCTTGTGGCGTAGGATACAAGCAGTGAGTAGGAGTGTAAGCTGTTGAACAAGCATAATATTATACCATTCTATACAATAAACACTTGAATCATTGATGCATGCTGAGACAGCCCTAATACATTTGTAATACATGAACATCTTTGGAGATGAAATATTTAAATTGTCCCTCCTTCCCAGGTGAAAGTCCTTTCTATGGCACGATAAGCCTCTATCCTAGGACATATTGGTTTAATCTGACTGACAGCCAGCAGGCAGTAATAACCATCAATAATCTTAATAGGAACCATCCAGCCTGTCCAGTGGAAGGCTGATATGGCCTCAAGGTGTTCAGTCAAGATAGAGGAGTGACTGCACAAGATGAGCAAGTATGAAAACCTTAAAAAAGAAAAGCATTCATAAAATACACATACATACACCTACCTGAGAATGAGGGTGCATATAAAACATAAAGCCCAACACGAATACAACACGTGAAAAGGGTGAATGTGCTGTGTGTGGTCATTCTTTTCTAGATATTTATTTAATTTAATCCAATTGAGAGGAGTATAATAGTTCCATGATAAAAAAAAAAGTTAGCTTTTCACATTGAAAACCCTAAAGACCCAATGGATATGTGCGGACATACACACGCAAAAATCAATCAGAGAAAAATAATAAGTCAAGCAGCTGCAACTAACCTATGACACATCCTTGCTGGAACTCGTCTAAGAACCTTTTCAACAATTTTCAACTCAGAACTTAAAACTGAGAGTCATTAATATTGAAACAAAAGTAATAATATCTCATTATAGGACCAATTAAAATGGCAGAATAAAGTGAACTGCTAAACTACACCCTTTTCAGATGATTTGAGCAAAAAGAAAGCAGACAGTAACTATATAGTTACATGAAGTGAAAACAAGCTTCACCTTAAATAAAGTGTGAAATTGCCGGAAATTATATCAAGCAATGCATTTAATCACAGTTTACCTATCATAGGAATGGAATGAGAAGAGAAAGAAAGAAAGTAAATGTACAGGAGAACATACTCATCTACTTGGATTATTCCATTTTAAAGAAATGGAATATAACCATAATTGTTGTTTTTATTTTTTTAAATATTTACGTTTTAAACTGAACAAACTGGCGTACAATATTGTAGGACTTGAGAATTATATCAAGATGTCTGTTTGGCATTAGCTACTCATTAGATCTATTTATCAAATTTTTTGATAAATGATTAATGGAAATAGTTCGCAATGAAAATTGTAGTGCATTTTTTTACATTCAAGTGTAAAAATAGAACACCCTATGAAAGCCTGTATATTTTCCAACATATTTGGATCCGTACACAGTATTTACGGAACAGTATTTTATTTTCATTTTTTAATAAATAATTTAATTTTTTTAGAAATTCTTAAAAAATAAGATTGAAAATTATAGGATTTTTTAAAGACAGAGCTGATTATTAAATGACAGTGTGTTTGCACTTTAAAAAAGTATTTATGAATTAAAAAGTGGGATTATATCAATATGATGGAGCCTGAAGAATGGGCCCCTGCTATAGTGGCTTTCCTTAAACTGTTTCCTTTACCTTTTTTAAGAAGTCAAGGCATGAAAGTCGAAAAACAATCTGAGTAATGGATGGCATTCCCGTTTAACAGTGCGGCATGGAGAATGACAGTTAGTTGTCACTGCTAATGCTGCCAGCCCCGGCATCACTGGGTGAGGCTTGTAAATCTCATTCGTGTCTGTCAAGTGTCTCCAGTTATGAATGTCATCCATGAAGTGTTTTGGATTTCCTGTTTGTCTCTCGAATAGAGCAGCGAGTGCGAGACAGAGGCTGTTTTAATCAGGTACGCCGTTTAAAAAGCTGTAATTAAAATTTTAATATAAACCCCTCTAATTTGCTACATATTTGCTTTTAATTAGCATATGATTCAAGCTGCAGTTTAAAATGCTTTATTGCTCATTTAAATAAAAAAAATCATAAATGTGAAGAACAAATTATCTGTTTTAAATTGTTAGAATTAAAAGTTAAAATGATAATCATTAAAACTTTTTTTTTAAGTAAACTACTGTTTCACACACCTGATTGTGATTTACCTGCCACAGTTTGTGCATCAGGATTGAATACATACGCAAATTCTGTAGTTCTAACGCACACACGCATCAGCACATCCATACTGCAAACAACAGCAGATGCTCTCTGAACATCCATCTCCCACATACCATCATCTTTTTAAGTATTTGTTCCATCAGAGCACTGCTTATTAACATAAAATCAGCTTGCTGTGGAGTGGGTGGCTAACTGTGAAATGACTCACAAACACAATAGCAACATTAATTAGGGAGGCTTTGTTGAAGCACTTCCTTATCATTAGCCGTCTTCAAACTAATGGCAAGGAGGTGCGGTATCATACCCCTTTATGCCAAATGAAGTGGTAAACAGCATCTCTTTTTGAGTAAATAACCCATCCATCCTCATTCTGCTCTTTTGTCAGAGGAGCAAGAGTGCAGGCTTAGTCTTCTATTAACGAGTGGCTGACATGTAGAAGTGGAAAATAATAAACAAATCCACCTCTCATCAGAAAAGAGTACACGTTTTATTATTTCCCACATTTATTAGATGTTTTAGGCAAAGATCATAAAGGCTTGAACAATAACTGGATATGTAAAAGCCAGCTGTGGGATGTATGACATACTCTTGCCATACAGCTTTTTTTTAAGTACTGATGAAAGTACAGCCAAACAAAAATGCTTGGTGAACCAGGAAAACATTGTATTAATGTGTTTGTTAGAGAGCGCAGGCTTACATGCTGTACTGTACATTCAACATAAAAGAAGCATCCGTTCCTGCACCCCAAGTGCCAGCAGATAACACATGTTTTCAATAATGCTTTGGTCATTATCGATCTTCCAAACCTTATGGGAAACTACCTGAAGAATACAGAATGGAAAAAAATTGACTAAAGAAAATACGGAATGTGTGACGAGGTTGCCTGTGTAGAAACCGAAGAAATTCTATTTTTGTAAAATCATTTAATTCTTAAAAATATCCTATTTTATCTCTAATGCATATTATTTTAAATCACAATAGAATTTTCACCTTAAAATTAGTCATTTTATTTGGAGATGACAGAAACATACTTTGGTTGTAAAAACTCAAAATGTAAGTTTACAAACTTAATCTGTATTACCAATTAGGAGAAATTCAAAAATATTAACAATGAATAAGAAAAAAAGAAGAATTGATAGCTCCCAGTGGGCAAACCGGGCTATAAAAGGCAGAATCGGGTACATCCTAAAGGCCCAGCCGGCGTTTAAAGAAGCGGCGCCTTCAGCTGCACATATCCAGGTCAAGTTCAGTGGAAATGAGCAAAACTAATAAACAAAAGCACATGTGATCTCAGAATACTGGAGCGTGTGCAGCACAAGCTGTTTTCAGAAACGTTATGGTAATTTTCCGTCCCTTTTGTGTATACGCCATTGTTTACTTCAATTATTAGACAAGGAGCCCCAAAGGTTAACTCATGTTGCCTTAAAAAAAACAGGAGCCGTAACAAAAAAAAAAAAATAAGCAAAGGCAAAAACAAGATTAGGGACAAAGGAACAAGAAAAATCACAACAGAGAACCCCTGTAAAAAAAGCATCCAATAGCTCACATTTTGTTAATAAATCTTACAAAGCAACGTAAAATATAGAGAAGCAATAAACAATACTATGCCGTACAAGTTTTGCATTACCTGTTACTCCTGAAAAAGATCATTTTGATGTTTTTTCTTTCATTTTTGTTTTTATAAACCAAATCCCCCCAACCCCACACACAAAAATTCAAGAGCTTAAGGTGATTTTTTTTTTTTTTTTTTTTTTACTTTTGGTTTTAAAGATAAATTTAACAAAAAAAGTTTTCTATTTTTTTGTTAATAGTTGTTAAGTTTCACACTAAAATAAAACCTACATAATTGGATGACAGTGTTCATAAAAACAGAAAAACATTGATCTGTAATTTAGTACAATATGACTATCTTCATGCACATTTTTACAGAGACTTCAGGGTATCTGTCCCCATCAACAGAGATCCCTCTTTTAACATTCACCAAATGATAAATGAATCCTAACACAAAAAAAAATAAATTGGATCTTTGTTTCCTTTCCAAGAGTGTATTTTGTTACATCAAAGAAGAGATGGGAAAAGCCCTGACGCACTGTGCCCCCATCCCGCATTGTTAGTGGAGGAACGAAGGAGGGGTGAAAGCCTCACTCTTCCTAATTGGATGTAATCGCCAGAGGGAATAAACTTGCATTGGCCTCGGGGAGGAGGGGGGAGATGAGAAGAGAAAGAAGATGTTTAGAGAGGGCTGAAGATGTTAAATATCCCTGGAAGACTAAAAAGACACAGCATGGTCCCAGGAACTCAAACGCATACGCAGCGTATTGTTCAGAAACTGCTCTGTGCGGAAAACAGGGACTGAGATAGAAGGAGTGGGAGAGAAAAGAACCTGGAGTGCAAAGACACCATGAAGCAGAAGATGCAGCGAGCAGCCCATAGAACAAACAAAGTGTTTTATTAGATCAGAGAAAGCTTGTAAAAAACAACAGATTACTTTAAAACTGCTAAAATATTTACAATATTCTCCAAAAGTGTATTTTCTTCTTTAAAGTTCCACTCCATCTATTTTTAAAGTGTTCACAGTGGTCTTTGAATTATGATTATGCTGTTTCATAGGGGTCCCCAAACTAACCGGATCCGGCCCGCCTCCACATTTTGGCCCGAACCCCCAAACACTATCAGCTATGCGTGATTTTTTTTTTTCCCCCTCAATCTGGACGATTAAGACCCACATAGAACATTACTTTTTATTCCAATCCTCTGCAATCTGAACTGTGAGGGGAGAGGATAGACTATTTTCTGTAATTGTTTTTGTACTATTTTTTCTGTTAAAGTTATGAGCCAGATGTCAATGAAGACGTACATGGACGTGTGCAAGTGGATGCATCAGAGTGGAGCAAGGCAGTGGTGGCAGCTGCATTTTGCTGTAGCTACAGGCTTTTTCAATACTCGGAACTCACCACAATTTGAATAAAGAAATGCTCAGAATGCAATTTTAGGCTTAATTTTCTTCACATGTGTCCTCCATCTTTAGAAAAATGCCACAAGAACATGTTAAAAAACACAAAAAAATGGATTTTCATAGAAGTGGGTCTTTTACAAATGTTTTGAATTCTCGTACACAGCATATAATAAATGAATGGGTATGAATCAGACACATCTGGATTCCAGTCTGAGAAAGAAGGAACAGTTCTTCATAGTTTGGAAAATGTTTCTTCCATCAAAGATGACAGTGAAAATATGAACTCAAGAAACATTCATTTTACGAGTCACCTTTTCTGCTCTCTGAGAATTTCTACATTTCTATTTTTATATATTTTTAGAAACAGCATTATTTTTTTTTCCTGAAACTCAGCAGTAAAACAAATTAAACTTTGTGTGTTTTTTTTTTCTTTCAGACTATCAAAGCATTTATTCTCCTCTCAGCTGGTGTCTGTGTGTGTGTGTGTGTGTGTGTGTGTGCACTTTACAGTCCCAGCTCCACCTACGCTGCCTGAAACCATAAAACCAAATGTGAGAGCACTCCAGTGAAGGCGACCACAAGCTGACACGGACACATCTACATACATGGAGGATGTTGGGGGTTTTTAATAAACATTCTTTGCTCTATTGCATTTGCCAACGATGCACACTAAAGCTCTGTCCACAGAAACCGTAAGACAGGGTTTTTGACCAACAATCCGCATCCATAATCAATATATTTTTTGAACTTTGGTCACTGGGAGGTTTAAGGCTTTGGCGAATGTTATTAACATTTCAAAGGTTTGGTTTTTTCGGTCCTTGTCATAAAAAAAGCAACTTTTGCTGCCACCAACTCCCCCTCAGGCAGAGAGCTCAAAGGACCTTTCCTGTATGTGTAAGGTATTCATGTTTAGGGGGAATTCGCTAGGAAATGCTTGTAATTGTTTAAGGCCTCGACTTTAACTTCACAGTGAGAATAAATCAAATGCAGCTTTCAAACTGTCCTTTGAGTTATACTCCCACAGGAGCTCTAAATTTCAGATTAGACCTGGAAGGCTACAGTGCAACGTGTGGCGAAAACCTGAACTTTACTGAGTTAAAAACTTAAAAAAGCAGAGTTTTTGGAAGAATCTCTCTTTTTTTAAATCCTAATATGCAAGTCCTTCCTCTGCTGTCAATACTGTATGTCCCGTGTGAGCCTCACAGAGGTGCATGCAGGGATTTCGTCTCAGCATAAGATCAATACTTTTCCTCATTATGGGCTCGGGTCAGTATCAGTGCTCTACAACCAGAACCCGCGAGGTCCCCAGGATTGTTCAACAACTTCGAACTAAAGTTCCTGGAGATGAAAGCGTACTCCACATAGTAGAGAAACCCTGAAGTCTCCACAATTCCCAGCAGAGAGTCGGTGAAAAGAACAGCAATCACATAGATGTGAGGGTTCAGAGGTAATATCGGGGATAGTAAAAAGGATATTATGACAGCATTCCTTTGTAAAAGGGAACACCAGGGGCAGCACAGATCTTTACAGGGTGATAATTAGCTGCTTGTGTTATAAAATTTATCATAACTTTGTTGTTCAATTGAATAAAAAAATGTAATCACTAAACAATATCTCTTCATCACAAACAAGCTAAATTTATTCGATAAAAACATTTCATTTATTGCCTTCATTCCAGAGATACCTCAGGCAAAGTGGGACAGGGAGGGGGTTGAATGCTCAGAAACCGAAATCCCCATTTAAACCCCCGTATTAAACAGGTGCTGTAACTGATATAAATCATTCAAGGGGTAAGTTAATGAGGTTTTCCTAACTATCCCTTTAGGCCTATGGTGAAGTGTAATTAATGTTGATCATGACACATATTGGTTCTGTTTGAGACAAGCTTACAGAGTCTATTTGGAACAGATATTTGACAAACATGACAGTTCTGCAGTCAAATTAGGTCTAGGTTATTAAACCTCGCTACCTAACTATATGGTAATCAAAAGTCAAGAGCGCGCACTATTAAACAACGCTGGCTTTCCCTCCCTTTTGCGAAAGAACAGACTGGCATGGAAACATAACGACGACGCCTTTTGATGGATTGTGCTAATTAATATCACTCCCGAGTGCTCTATTTCAGCTTCTTGCTAATTAAGAGCCAGGAAATCCAATTTGGCTTCCAAAATATTTCAATGGATTCACAATATCTCTGCTGCTATGTCGCCCTGGCAATGAGGCATTATCGTACACGCGCATCTTTCAGAACAGAGATATACAGTATTGATCAAATCCCTGGTTATAAACGGTGTTTACTTTAATGGTTGATCTCTGTTTGTGTTTCTTGAACTGTTTTGTGTCATCTTCTATCGGAAATTCTTTCAAAACTACAAGTTCTTAAAAAAAAATCGCTCGATTAGTTCCAAGAATGAGCCTCAAGGCACGAGGGGAGGAGTAATTACCAAATGTGTTTGGTGTCCTGTTAAGTGGGAGCTCCAATATGATTGACACCTCTTTTCTCCACGCATTCATTGTACGGCTGACAGTAAAGCTTTTGGCTAAATGCAGGTTTGCAGCACGCCTCTCTTTCTTCTCTGTCCCCATCCCCTCATCTCTGCACGCTCATTACAGATGCCCTAGTTTGCTTGTGAGCCAAGAGCCTTGCTAGCCTCATTACAAACTTGGACATCTCCCATCTTTTGTACCTTTTTTCCAGACAAGATCTCCCACATTCATGCTTTTATCCCAGGAGCAGCCTAAAAAGATTCATCAAAGATGTATAAAGAAGTGCGGCTCACATCTCATCTGAATCCGCTCTGTGGAGAGACTGAAGCCTGTGATGAAAAGTGCTACTGCAGATTAACAGGCGCTGGAAGTTAAATAGGGAAAGGGGAAAATTCGTTTTAGGTGAAAAGTGTGTCAGTTTTCAGGATTAATGCATATTCAACGACTCGACGCGGCACTTCTTTGCCCCTGTTCATTAAATGGTTTCATCATTTGCTCTCTTGTTGCCATGATGTTTTCCATGTGGCATTTTGGGTGCGAGGCAGATTTGGCCACACAAACAAACTCTGTGTATGAGCAACGCTCTGATTAAAAATTCACAAAGAATTGAGAAGCACTACATTCAAACAGTCTTCTGCGACAGTTTTTGGGAGTGTTTGAAGTTGGCAAAACATGGATAGCTTCAAAGAACAATTCATCAGGTCAAAAAAAGCAAGGACTATACATGTTCTGCTGAAATCATGGTGCATACGGAACGTTTTGCTATTAAGAGATTTGAAATTTCTGGATATTTCTTGGCCAACACTCTCTGAAACCACAGTTGCTCTGCTGACTCTTACAGAGAAAACAGGACTTGTGTTGTCTACTTAAAGAGCTTAAAAAGCCTATACCATGCAAAATCAACTTTTTGAACTTTTAAGTATATTTAAGTGTTCACTTCTCACTAAAAACAACCTCAAAGTGCTATTTTGATCCATTCACACATTTCTGAGCATTCTTCTCAGGTTCTCACGAGCTGAAACAGTCTGCACTGCCAGCACCACCCCCAGGCTAACACAAACACGCTTTTCCAATCTGCTAACGATGATCAGCTACTAACTTCACTGCTAGCTTGGTTTCCAGCTAGCAATGCTCAGCTACTAGCTAAGCGGCGAAGCTATCTCAGCCGCTTGCTTCGACTATCGCTATGACCAGTGTAGCGATGGGCGGGGCTAGTAATGATAGATATACGGTGTGCAGATACATCTTTGCGAAAGTTTGGATGTTTTTTGTTTTCATGGGCGAAATGCAGATACAATGGTGAGGCCGGCTCTAGGATAACGCCGTGAAATGGGGATAGTTGATTCTGAAATACTTAAGAAAAGCATAGAATAGGCCCTTTAACTCTTTTAACAGAAATGCACATTAAAATAATTAATTTGCAATCTAAGATGCAATGTTTTTGGCATATAAATCAGGAACATATGAGAGCATTACAAAAGTCTTTGTCTTGCACTTGTTATCCAAGCAGACAGGTACACTGCTTTAAAAACTCTCAAATTTGCAAAAATATTCAGACGCTCTATAAGAAAATCCCTTTGCCCCAGTTAAATATGCAGGTTCATCCACAGAATAGGGTGAAAGGAATGAACAGAATCTGTTCAGAGCCTTTGAATGTCCCAGTAAAATCGGGTATCACATTTCTGTGCTTGAGACCTTTTACGGCAAATGTGACTTGTGCAAATCTAAAATATATATATATATCTCATACCAACTGAGCTTTGGCTCACAGGCTGGCAGGCACATCAAAGTCCGCTCTGCGTCTTCTAAGTCACTGTCATGTTTCTATTTAAGTAACTTTTCCACTCATCTTCAGCGTTTCTCTACCTGCTCAGGTCAACTGGCGATTGAAAAACCATCTAGCATGCACCGTGCATATTATATGGGTGTTTTGGGTAAATATCACATCATCAGTCAAGTGTCTGAAACAAATGAGATCACATAAAATGCACTCGGGGCTCTGAACGGCAGAGGTATGCAAATGTCACAGCAGGTCTCTTAGAGAAGCATGCTCGCTTTCTATTACTCACTGGATCATTGCAGGTAACACACAGTCAGGCATTTCTCCTGTTTCAATACACAACAGGTCTTTCCCACAATGCAACTGTTTGTTTGACTTACAAAACTCCGTAAGAGAGTTACTGATAATACTCGACGCCATGAAATGCATGCCGGAGAAGCATGAAGAGCTGGTTTTGCCCGTTACTCGCAAACATCACACACACTTTCCAAAGCTGTACACTGTTTATACCGAAAAGGGCAGGCTTGACAAATTCAATTTTTTCATCCTGCTCACCACTTGTGAGAGGCTGAGTTTCATACTGTAGCAGAAGGACTTACTCAAAGAGGCTGTTTGTGAAGCCAGAAAAGGCTTTGCATATAGCAGCCTTACAACCGCTGATGTGTCATCAAGGGTTACAACTGAACCTTCAAATATTATTTATTTTACCTCCTTTTTTTCTTTATCGGTGTATGTGTGTCACTGAATACTCACACAGTTCAAATATTAGCCTTCCCATGTAGTTGGCTGACTGATTTACTGCACTAGTAAACATCAGACACACACAGATAAGCGTGCATTTGCAAAACGAGATGGTAAGACATATCAATTTAAAGAAAACCCAGGTGACAATTGGTGGACAAATCCACATAAATCCTCAAACAGAAACTCATGGGTTGCATGAGTGTGTAATGGAAGAAAAACAAACAAAAAAATAGAAAAAAGATCCCAGGAAAGGATATTTCCACTGCTTCACATTTTTGAACTTTTTCCATCAGCTAATTTTAGCCAGACAGGTAGAGTCATCACTAATCCCTGCATGCATTTGTGCTACCCACACCTAGCTTGGTGGAGAGAGTCGGGTTTATAGGACCACACAAATTAATATTTTATGCAGCTCAAACAGTGATGAATAATATAGCAGCTAAACTGCAGAGAGCCTTAATTTAGAAGCAAACTGCGTGACAAAAACCAGCGTGCGGAGCATTGCTAGTGGAACTGTGCGTAGAAAAAAAAGAAAAAAATCACATGAACAGAACTAAGGTCAGCTTTTACATTGAAGAGATCTGTGAAAGTTCAGAGACGCATTTCTCTCATAGTATTCACTAAAGAAACTTTGAAAGTCACAGACAAAAGATGGTGTCAGTTCTGTAGAATATATGAGGTTTTGTACAGATACATCAAAACAGCAACACCCAGTACAGCATAAAGCATCTATATAGCTTAACAATGTGATTGTTTTATAATGTTGGCTGTGACTTCAGCTACTTATGTTGACTTCAGCTTACTCAAGTGGTGTCGGTGTTTACTCAGAGGCTACAACTCATTCCAGCTTCATTTGTGACTGTACTTTACATGCAAGAGTCGTGTGTTCTTCTTTTCATGAAAGATTTTCCTTCTCCTATTCCTACATATCTTCCTTTGATCATCATATCTGATTATATTAAACTATTTCTGCTTTTATTTATAGCGCAGCTAAACAGAGTCTAACCAGCTTTGCTTTTCTGTTCTGCGGTCTTGCATTACTTGTCGGTTGGGTAAAGCCACAGTAAATGTTAAAAGAGAGGAAAAAAATGTTTTTTTTTCCTTGAAATTCTATTTTTCTATTTAATTAGACATCAAGGAAATTCTTAGTATTTGCATTATACTCTAGTAATAGTAGATCAGTCTTTGACAGCATTAATTTAAAGTGTTTCAAGTCATTTTGTATTTTACATTAGAATAGAGGGATGGGAGAATACACAGTCAGAGGAAATTAAAGGAAAACGTCCATATTATTAGCACTATAGGGCGCACCAGTTTAAGAATTATATATTTTCGAATTTATGTCATATATAAGGCGCACCAAACTGTATGACACATTAAGCAAGATAAAAAAGTCAGACTTTAAAAACTGCATTAACAGTAAGTCTGGAACATGCTTGTAACATGCAACACGTTAGCCTCGTTAGAAGTGTTCGACACGTTAGCGTATTCAGAACGTAAATCCCAACCTTGTTTGCAACAAATAAGTAAGGCATTTATGTGCTGAAGATATACTGGACAGAATTCTTATTATAAAAGCAAACAACGACAAATATCTAACAGCACATTGCCGCAAAAGTTTTAAACCATTATCTGTCCACGAAAAGTGCAATTCTGTCACATCTACACAGTGCGTTGCGTGTTAGATGTCACAATTTAGGGCATTTGCTCACATCTGAGCTTGAACAAGGAAACCGATTTATTAAAAATGTGCCGGCATGACAAAAGCGAGCAGAGACACTATCAGATTGGAGCAAAGCTTTATTGCTTCAACTCCTCAATCGTATTATGACTAGGACTGGCTTACCTTCAGAAGGAGGACAGCATGCTGGAAATAAATACTTGTAACACTGTTTCTAGCTTCTTTTATACAAAAAAAACTTTCCTAAATCATATTCTAGTAAAGAAAAATACTCAAAAGACGGCTGAATGGTCTGAACACATCAGGAAACAGTTGAAATTGTGAAAACATAAGGAAGGTAATAAGGACAAAAACTAAACTATTACTGGCTAAATGCGTGTTTTTTTTGTTGTTGTTTTTATCTTTTTCTAAAGAGTCAGCTTTGTGGATAAGCGCTGACATTTATCCACATTTGGATCATTCTTACAGCCAAGGGTTTAGATTATTTCAGAAAATTGCATTGCTTTGTATTCAAGCAAACCTAAACCCGTGGAAACAACTTCTAAGACTTGAAAGCTTGAGAATTGTTGTCCAAAAATCATCTGTTGAGATGGAAAGCGGTGGAGTCTTTCACTCAAGACTTAAAAACATTGAGGCCAGCGCGACACCTTAAAGAAGACAGTGATATCCATCATAAAATTAATGCTTATACAATTTTAGCCTTTAAACTTCCCATAATGCCTAAATAAATATATTTCCTGTCTGATTCTACTAGGGTACATGCTGAGAAAGACATTAAATCATAGGAATGGAAGTAGAGAAGTGGTTATAAGAATTTTGAATCATTCATTGAGAACCCTTTGAATTCAATGGCTGTTCAGAGTCGGGACCCCACGGGAATCCCTGGAAGAATGGCTCCTGCCATCCGTCTGCTTTTAGCTTTGTCTCGTGCAGCTGAATGGCGCCTGATTAGGTTGAGATTCTGATCTCAAGCTCATCAAACTCTCAACCTAATCAAAGTTTTTTTTTTCTCTCTCTCTGAATAATTTGCACTTTTTTTCATTTTAGACATTTTTTCTTGTGCTGTTTCCGCTGTGTGTTTTGGTCTTTGTTCAGTCGCTGCTCACTCTGCTTTGCTCCATTTGGCCGAGCAGACGCTCTGTGTACACTCGAGAATTAATCCACCTACTTTCATCCCTTTATTAAACACAAGAGTCAAGAATCACCAACTGCCTCACTGTTATGTGACATCAGATGGGCTTCAAAACCAAAGAACAACACACTGAAAAATCTTTTTAAAAGAGGAAGAAGACAGTTGAGTAAAAAGGTGACCCGTAAAACCTTCCTGTTTTTGGTTGTAAGCCGTCTAAAAAGACATGTTTAGCTAGTAAACAATTAAGTAAATAAAAGGTTAAAAGTAAAAAACAGCCATGGTAATCGTAGTTATCGTGCATCCAGTGCTGACTTTGTCGACCAAAAACATCATAGTTTAGGGAGAACCGGAAAAAAGCTGCAAAAGATAAGATGCCAAACTTTTAACCTAACAGGAAAAGTATTAAAAGAAAGATATGTGAAGACCACAAAGCCAAACAAACATCATCACCTCAACCTAATCTGCAGCTAAATAATGTTGCAACTCCACATAAAAGGCGGAAAACTTTATGATAGGTTTCCAAAGGCTATAGCCTCTTTTTTTTTTTTTTTTTGCTCTTTTACATGGAAATTGTTAAGTAGATACAAAAGTTCAACTACATCCAGATGCTTTGGTGATCCACTCTGAAAATGAAAACATTTTTTATCTAACCTAATTCTTTAAAAACAGAGAGTCCACCATGGTTTGCCAAACCATAAAGAACGTCTTTAAACATGATGGCCCAAAACCATAAATATTTCCAGACCTGAGTTTTGTCTTCTTAACTTTGTTTTGATCTAATTTATATCTTGAATACATTCTTCTTTTTTTTCACAATAAAGATTTAAAGATTGTCAACATATAATAATTGGAATTGTGCCAATGAATTTTATGTTTACATTAATGAAACATAATGCAGAACTAAGCATATGTCAATAACATTACATTATTTCACAATTAAAAAATGAGTAAATATTTATTTTATGTGGATATTAAAGAAACCTTTTGGGTCATCAACAAGGAAGGTAAATATTGTGTTTTCTTAGCAGGCAAAAAAATCTGGTTTGTTAGATGTATCAGTAATAATACTTTTTAAATATATTATAAAATTGCATTGAAATTTAGCTTTAAGTTCCAAAATGGGGTTAAAACTGGGCTATTTTTGTTTTTTACAGTCCAGGTCCTTCAGACAGGCCATCATGGCTCTTTATTATCTGCTGTTTTTAATACACACATAAACACACACACACTGAGGCTGCCCACAGTTGAGTCATTAATCGTGACCCAGTGGGATTACTTAAAACCAGTGTGTGGTCTACTCAGACTATAAGATGATAAGCTGCCCCGTGTTCTTAGCAGAAAAATGAGTGTGCACTGAACGTGAACTGACACTACAAATTAACATTCATAATATTTTTTTTTTTACTGTTTTCAGGGCCCTCTGTTCCTGGCAGGGTATTGGCTTGAGTTTTGACTCCAGCTTCATTAAAATGCAGGAAATTTATTGCTTAAGCCAGCAATCATAAATTTGCAGCTTTCAGCAAATAACTTTTAACGTGTCTGAGAATATTAATAATCATTGTTTCCAGTGATTTTTTTTTTTTTGATAGAGGCAGACATTGATTTGAAGGATTAAGGAGAAGAAAAAAAAAACTACATCCTTGAAAGTTGTGTGTAAAAAGATGCTATTTTTACCGCTGATCAGCCTTTTGTGTTTGTCTTTTATCAGAGAAGGGTGCGAGAACACTTTCCCGTTTTCCTGTCTGATGTACAAATGCAGAGCTGATAAGCCTGGAGTCACCTTGTGAGTCAAGAACTGGGCCTGGAGCAGCGTGCATCATAAGCTTCACTATTTTAGTCGGTGGAGATGCACTCTTTGAAACATGAGTTCACAGTTGCAAAAAATAAGAAACTATAGGGAAAAAAAGGAATAACTTGTGCTATTTTCTTTAATAATTTTGCTTTGTTTTGTTTTTACCACTGTGTCTCGTGGCTTTAATAAAGTTCTTGGGTAAGCGCTTCCTCGCCGTGTGTCCTTGCCGCTCTTATGGTCGTCCCTCGAGTGCCCTGCTATTAAGTCAAGCATGAAATGTAGGCAGGACAGCTAAAGTCCACATACAGCACAAGAAAAATAGCACTTTATTCATTAAATTGTCACTGTCAGAGAAAAATGATCCTTCACTCAAAAATTAGGAGGATTAATTGCTCAATTAACTCCTACAAATAAGAGGAATTAAATAAAAAAAAGGCGTCAGTTAGCTAATTCCATTTTTTGATCCACCATGTTGGATTGCTTTAGTTATCATGTCTGAGGATCTAGCAAAGGTCTGACCTTTTTCTGAAGACTGTACCATTTAAGCTTGAAAGAGGGGGGCATCGTCATTAAAAGACACATTAAATGTTACCACCAGAGAGCTTAACCGCCATCATCAACACCAATCTTTCATTAATAGTCATTCAACAGCCTGCCATACAAATATTTATTTTTCTTCGATCATTTTTCAGAAATGCACTCTTCCTAAATCCAGATCTCTGGATTTAACAAAAATTCTTACATTATTAGACAACTTTTTTTTTTCACTCTGTTCAATAATCTCATTCATCTCATGATGAGTGATCCACTAACACCAACCACATTTCCACACAATCACATCGTCTTTGTCCAACTCCTGCAGCCCGATTACAGTCAATCTTAGCTCAAAACAAGCAACGAAGCAAAAATATTAACACTAATCATGATTCACTAACAGCGGACAATTGCACACGCGCTCCAGATGGCTTTCTATCCGCCTAAAAGGCTTTAATTGGGCAGCGATTATAGTAAGACTGACACAGAAATTGATATGCATAAAATTCATTAGGAGTGACTCTATCCAGGCACAAAGGCGTTACGTTCCCATAGTCATGTGCTCAGACAAACAATGTGTGAGAATCAGCACCAGCAACCGACCAGAGGATGTGATGTATTGCACGCTCACTTGGAACAATGCTGTCTGTTTTAGCTGAAGGCGAATGTTTGCACCACATCGATTTGTTCCAGCAGCCCTCCATGACATCCCCAACTGTGTGTTGTTTTTTTTATTGTTGTTGTTTTTCTGTACTATTTCCTAATCCATCTGCTATCTTTAAGAAATGATGAAAAGAAAAGAAACCACAAACAGTGTGTTTGAGCGCTTGAGTCTGAACCATTTAGGAAGACCTCATATTCTCGACTGGTGTCGCTTGAATCATTAAAACTTTCACATCAATCTCCTTAAAGCCGCTCCCTGCTGTGAAGGAGGTTACAACTTTATCCAGCCTGGAAGAAAGTTGCACCCAGATCCCTTTGGAGCACCGCGAATTTCCCTTAGATATGACTAATTAAGAGATGAGCAGGGCTGTATTTTTAACTTTGTAAAAGATTTTTCTTTAAGTTGAAAAAGTAAACCTGCAGCACCGTAGCTCCCTGCTTTTCCTAAGCAATCATTTCAACAGCCATCCAGGGAGTATTATGTCTTGTAAGGGCTGACTCGGAGTTGACACTGTGGCTTAGGGAGCCTTAGAAACTGTGCTAGAGGCACTCTCTGTGCAGAGACTGAGGTCTGTCTGACATGTGTGACTCCTGAGGCAAGCATGTTGTTAAATTGATGGAGACACGGAGAATGGCATGACCCACTTCCATTAACTTGCTGTAGTTGTCTTCACAGGAGAAAATCCCACAGGTACTTTCCTGTGTCAATGGTGGGAAATGCACAGCCGGGAAGAGCGGAGACGTTCCCGTCACCCACCAGAGCTTGGACGGATGAAGGACGGCTGGATGCCAGACGGTTCGGAAAGGCTTGTGTCTACAGGTCAGTCCATGACATCTCAGCAGTTTCCCATTTAACCTAGACGGCTAATGGCAACAGTGAAAATTGAACTTGGAGTGCCCTGACTCACTATTTTCATGAGCTGACGGTGAAGCTGATACAGAAAGATCTATCGTTTTTGTCTTCTTCTTCTTCTTTGTGTTTACTTTTCTTTTTTTTTAAATTCATTTAATTTTGCTTGAATATGTCATAAATAACACTGTTTCCATTAGTTTGGAAAACTAAACCTAGACTCTGGATGGTTTTGATTTATCATATTAATTCAAAGCAAAAAGGAGTCATGCAGCAGATGATGGCTTTGAAGGCACACATTATTTTTTAGCTTTTTTTCCTGTTCACAGGTCCAATTAAATAACCATAAATCGTTTGATCTAAACAAGTGTCATCTAAAAACACATGAAAGGCACAAGGTTGCTCATTTCTCAAAATAAAAACCGTACATCATCAATCATTACTTTCATTCGGGGGGTTTGATGTTAAAACAGGGATAAAAAGCAGTCGCTTCTCCACTTACCGTCCACATAGTGCGGGACAGCGGCACCCAAACACAGCGCGATGACAAGCAGCAGCGGTCCCATCCTCGCACTACAACCAGGTGTGACTTCCAAGGTTAAGCGGGATGTCGTTGAAAGAATTTCAAAGAAAAATTCTCAAAAGTTGTCCTTCTCCTCCCCGCTCTCGACAGGGTGTCAAACTGCCTCGGTGGATGCCGCTGTGACGTCCTCTCCGGGTAAAAGTATCCTCCGGGAGTTGAAGAGGACACAGGCACGCGCGCCTCTCTGGCTCTGTCGAGGAGGAACAAGTGAGCTCCAGCTGCCGCCCGCTCCTCTGATGCTGCCTTCACGGTCCTGCTGCAGTGATGTGATGTAGAGGAGAGAGCGACGTGTGCGATACCTGCCGTCAAGCTGACCTAGATAACGGAGACATCTCTTTCCGGTTACAACCTACAAAACAAAAGCTTGGATTCCGACATTTTATTTTGAAATGTGTTGTTTTTGTTACACCAGCAAGAAAACCAGTCTTATGAAATGATTTATTTCATTCTTGTTATTGTAGTTTACGCTGAAATTAAACATGACTTAGGTATTCATGTTATCAGGCTAATGAAGCCTTTTCTGAACCAACTTAAATAGGCTACCAAATATAACTTGGAGATTTATTCATTTTTTTAATATAAATTTATTTCCATATTTTCTTTTGTATTTAATACACAATATAACATTAACTAGTTTGGCATCAATTGTTGATGGAAAGCTGCAGAACAATGTCTTCTTTCTATCATTGACTGTATAAGAGAACTGGGCAGAGTTTCCCCTCCCCCCTCACATTCTAAACTGGACTGAGAGACCCTCCCCCCTCGTTCCAAATTTGAAGTACCCCCAAAAAGCCAAAATCTCAAAGACATCTATTGAGAAATAAACAGCTACAGTTATTCTATGTATAAGAATTTGCATTCTTGCTCTGCTACATCTTTTAAAATATGTTGTTGCAAATCCTCCTTTTTTAAGTTTATTTTTTCCATAACGCAAGTTGTACAAGTTATAAATTGACCAATCAGCCTTGATAAAAGTAGATAGCCTAGTGTCAAACATTCTAAGTGTTTGATTAACAGATTCTCTCAAGCCCACTTTCAGTGGAAGGGGTGTGGCCTAAGCTCACTCCTGATTAGAAAGACTAGTTGCCATAGAAATGTAGACTTAAACCACTAATTCCGGCTTACTGAAGACATCTGGTTCCAACATGGAAATGGACATGGTGCAGAAAAATGGGGACTAAATGGATTTTATTTGGTTGGAACCGGAAGCAAGTCATTTATAATGGGTGATGTCACACTTGCTCTGTCCAGTTCTCATATCATATACATCATACCCATTTGTGATCGCTTGGGTCGCATTGGTCTCAAGGCGATTGTGAGAAATTGTACTCATCACTGTGAAATGTGACATAAGATGATGACATCATCCCTAATTGTAATTTTATGCCTGTAATACAATTGTGTGCATATTGCGTCGTTTAATCTATAATAATTTTGAGCAATCAGTTAACACAATGATGGAGCAAACTCAATACAGAAAATTGCTGACCACATCCCAGGATTTCAGACAGGGGCACTCTAAATGCAACTGGGGTTAAACATTATTTTATTGTTGCGGTAGGTACACAATACTATTGATGAAGTGGCTGATGATCACAATGAAGTATAAACAATAATGTCCCCATTGTGTCCAACCATTTTAAAACATTAGTTTACTTTAGTTGTAACATTAAAAAAATACATCAAAAATTACATCGTAGTTGTATTAAAACAGTGAACTAACTTCCACAATCAGATCTTATTATATGGCCTATTATGTTTGGATTGCTTGTAGCAGTTGGATGGCTCAGTTGGCTGCATGCAGGACTGGTGCCTGGAAAACTAAAGTTTAATTCCCACTGCGTGCGATGAGCTTACTGATGTGTGGATCCCTAGGCAAGACCCTTCACGGTACTGCCTAACTATGTAGCCACAGGGAAGCCTGTGCCGGACCTCAGCCCAGATAAAATACAGGGTTGTTTCAGGAAGGGCGTCCGGTGTAAAACGCTCTGCCAAACCAAACGTGTGGATCAGTGAAAGCTGATTTGCTGTGACACCGAACAGGATGTGCCAGAAGGTAAACAGCGGTGATGTTTAGATTGCTTGTTTTCGCTCTTCACACTTGTTCTATTGAAGAAAGTTACAGTGATTTTGTGCTGTGAGTTTTTGTTCTCCGGGATTTTGGACTGAGGAGATTCCGGCTGGCCACGATGCTTCCATCCTGAAAGAGGGGACTGGCTTCCTTCCTTTAGTGACCTTGAACAGCATGTTGAAAATGGATGAATGATTTGTGGTCCATGATCTTTTGTAGAGTATTTCCATAATATTATACAGCAAAGATCAGTCCTGGGGCTTTAAAAGAGTTACATTCACCTGTCTGGAAGCCAGTGGGACCGAGGTGTAATAATAGGCGAATAAATGTGCTCTAATCATTTTGATTCATCTCTGTTATTTAGATGTCACCTGCTATGAGAAACGACTTTACATGCTATTCTCCTTTACACAAGTTTTGTAGAATTGTTCAACATTTGTTCTGTGATGATTTATTTGATCTGAAGCAGTTTAAGATCCAGACGTTTTTTCAAAGTATCCGTTAAATCTTCATTCAAGTCACATTTAAGAAAATGTAAAAAGGAGATTGCTCCAGATTTTTTAAAATGAATAATGCACAAGGAAAAGTTGAGTCATGGGTCCAATTGTTAATCTACAGAAAATGGGTAGATCACACAGTCTGACATGCATATCGATTATATTCAAAAAGCTGTTTACTTTGCTGACGGAATTTGATATATCTAAAAAAAACATCTTAAAATCTTTATACTTTTTCTTTTACCCCTTATTTTTTCCAAGCTTTTTTTTATCTTTAAATTTCTGTCACTTTGCATCGTGTGGAATCCACTTCCACTATAGATACTGTCACTACATAGGGGAAACTATGCCTGTGCTTAACATATATGTGAAAAATCCAGGTATGGAACCAATAAATCCACGCTATGCACTCATGCAGCGCATACTTTTGTTAGAATCTCATTGCAGATTTTTTTTTTTTTTTTCTGTTACCAGGTAAGAATCAAATCGTCCTCAACATTGCATCACCTAATATAGGAGCATTACTGCTGAACACAGACAGAGCAGAGTGTCAACAGGAACATTTTTAGACCATGAGGAGGGAAGTGAGAAACACTGACTATAAATGTTCTCTGGTTTGCTCATTTACTGTCTGGCACCTAAGTTATTGGAACAATTTTCTTCAGAAGCGGTGTTGTAACACCTTTTTTTTTCTTCAACTGCTTCAAGGTAGATGGGAGTGCCTGTGAGTTGCAATTACCTCGATGTGTTTTATTGCTGTTGTTCCTGGTCGTCTTCTCTCAGAATATTTTGTAACTTATATAAACTGCATCAATTTATTTTTGCTACTTTAAGTTCACCAGTTAAATATAAATGATTAATGAGTTCTAACACATTTTTGCTTCAAATAGTATTTATTTCAGACTTTTATAAATTAAGAATATTGAAAACATATGTATTTTCCCAAAAAATATTATCTTTAAAGTTTATTTTTATAATAAATGTGAATGTTCTGATGGTAGCTTGACAATTATTTTATTGTTTGAGGGAAAAAAATTCTGCATTTGTCACTAAACAATTATCATCTCATCTAACATTAGAGCAACTAGCCTAACTTAAGTATTCTTTTTTTTTAACCTGAGTAAATCTATAGGAGCAGACTCTAACTTTTCTTTAATACGCTCTTTCTGTTTAGATTTTTTTAATGTTTGAGAGATTTATTCCAGGGATACCCATTAACATTGGCACAGTGACACTATGGGCAGATAGCTGCACAAAGAAGGTGAGTATTGCACCTGCAACAAAACTGACAGACAGTACAAACCTGCTATTTGTCATGTTTGCAAAACAGGAATTGATGCAAGGAAAAGTAAAACACTCAAATAGTACTGAAAAATCATGATAAACTTCAAAACAACAGGTGCTTAACGAGATGTCTTAAATGAAAGATAATTTATGGAGAAATGTATTCATTTAAAAACTTATAATAAATAGCGAATATGTAAGATGCCATCTTCTTTACAGTGCAATTACTTATCATAAAAACATATTTTTATAGTAAACATTCAATACACACTTGGGTCACATTAAATTCATTACATCTTCTTTTCCTTTCAACTTTTCTCTTTAAAGGTTAAATCAGCTTCCTCCATCTAACCCCATCCTCTGCATCCTCTTCTCTTATACCAGATACTTTTCTTTTGTTTACTGCATCCAGAAACCATGCTCAGTCTTTCTCTGGACCTCTTGCCTGGCAGCTCGAGACCATTGACTGTTTCACTGGACATATCAACCCTTCCCGTCTTCTGTTCCAAAGAGGGAGTACCTGCTGGTTACGAGAAGGTCAAACTCCCATGGACGTTTATTGAGAAGTAGACAGTTATTTCTCAGTCATTTTATTAGTCAGAATAACCATTTTTGCTCAGATATATTCTTCTTAAAGTTGTCTTTCTAAACCTATTTTTTTAACGCTAGACTTGGACCAATCATTGTCGACATGTTCCAAAATGGCGACAGAAGATCAGGAAGTGACGGAGAATGCTCTGGCCTGATTTTCCAAGAGCCAGAGGTAAGGCCTTTTCTATGGGTGATGTTGACAGCTTGATATGTTTTTACCCGGGCTTGGGACAGGCACACGACACCCTGGCTTTGGCCCCTCGTTTCAACATTACATTAGATTCATAAAATATAGTGATTATTATTTAAAGTCAAGTAGACTTTCATTTGTTCCTTAAAAAGTTTTGGAAAGAAGATTTTTTTTTATAATCATACCACTACTGAGTTATTTGAATTTTGTTTTATATATCAGTAAAAGTCTTGTGACTGCCTAAAAAGGTTATCAGCAGGTAATACAAAAACTTGTTTTAATACACAACAAATTGTACATTCACTTTTACTTCTTGTTTGCCTGACTGAATAAATATTAAATCACAGTTCAGTTCACACTGTTCTCTTCCTCAGTTCTTGAATAGTTTGTTTTTACCAGCTCATTTTTTATTCCCTGATCAGGGAATGTTTGGATGAATACCTATTACTTTTTTAGTAATATTATTTTGAAGCAACTCCACTTCACCTTTGTACAATTTCTGTCTACCCTCCCCACCTCTGGTATAACTCTGAAGCAATAAATAATGTGTTCACAGAGTGCCCAAAGTGAGATCTCAGAGATAGAATTGTTTTCTAAGGATAATCCAGAGGGTTATAAGGCAATTAACAGACCATTTGGAGTGCGTCATTTAGAGAGCAAAAATGAACATAATTTAAAAGACAGTTTTCTTATCAGTACAGAGTGTCCCAGCCAGCGTGGTCACACTGTGCCGTTCCCAAAAAAGAGCCCAAGGGCCACGACACACGCTGCAGTGATTGGCATTTTAAAAGACGCTGTTCATGGTGGGACAATTAAACACAAATGCAATATGATGATGGATTTATGGACATTTAAAAATATTAATTTGATGGTTCTCATCAAGACAAGCACAGCAAACTCAAAAAGGGTCGTGACCTCAGAAATTCCTCTCTACCCACGACTTAATAAACAGATCTATGGCTTAAAGTTTTTCTTTAATTAAAAGTTATTTAATGGACACACAGAGCCGAAAAACATTCTTATGGCAGCTGTTATGATTATGTTGTCTCAGAGTTTGAATCTTAGTCATTCAGATTTTCAAGGCAATGTGCTGATGAGATGTCACTGTTAGTTTTCTCGCTGGGATCTGACATTTCGCAGGATGTGATAATGTAGCACAGGTTTTGTGCCACATTATTATGTGAACCATCTTTGATATTTTGGCTACCATTGATTGTATCTTAAGATATCCGTGCTAATATGAGGAATTTAAATTACATTTTAAATCATATTAGGCTTTATGAATGTCTGTTTAGTTGTATTTTAAAGAGTTATCTGCAATTTCTTGGCTAAGTTGTTTTTGTCGTTTCAATTTTATCCAGGTACAACTATCTTCTTTGCGATCTGGTGTTCTGGACCTTCCAGACCTAAAACTAATGCCATTGTCCAACAACCCAATTTTACTAGAAGTCTGACCTTGAAGCGTTTGAGTTCTTTATCATAAATCATGAATCATTTAAGACTACAGTGTCTTATCGTTTTTGCAGAGGTCTCTAGTATAACTGTGTGCATGTGGTCAAGAACAATACATCATCTTCACCAAGTGTGGCATACAAAACCCTGGGGAATATATGGTTTCTTGGTGAGTACAAAATTTTATTGCTATAAAAGAAAAATATATACATAACTGTCAAGCAGAAAAACCTGGAACTATCCCACAGTGTTGGTTTCGAAACCAATGCTGGAATCATGAGGCTTGGTTTTTTGGTTTATTTTCCAGATACTGTATTTTTCAATAGATGCTGATATAAAATAAGATACTTGGCCAGTGATGTAATAATATGTTGTTACAACTGAAAAAAGTAAAAAGTAATTTGAAAGGGAATGGTAAAAACAAGACTTAGTTTCTTGCGTTTGCTCAGCTATTCATTGCATTTCAGAAAGTCTGTACTTAAATGTGTTTGAACTTGTCAAATATGTTGTCAATCAAATACTTTTTTTTTGCTATGTCTATATTGGAGTGTTTTCATATATCAAGTAGCCGTCAGGTGAATGTAAGTAAGTCAGCTGTCTAGGATTGAGCTTCACTGATGTATTAGGTGGCAAACTGGCACAGCTGTTGGCTGGATTAAGCTGTTTTAATTCCAAACAGAACTCCTCTGCATATTTCCACAATGCAGCAAAAGCAGATGTTTGCACCGGACTGCATTTTTACTTTTTTATCTCTTTCACACTGCATTTTTTGAGTCTATGAGTCACATTCTTCTGTTAACCTGCAACGTTCTTATTTGACACAATCTTACTGTGGTTAACACATCATTAGCAAAGGTGGGATCAAGCATCTTTTCCTAGTGTTTTTTTCTTAAAATTGAGAAACTTTAATAAAATAGTATTCCCAGCACCAATTGTAGATAAACTTAGAAACCAGTTAGTGGTATTATAGTCCCACTTCAATCATCTTTAAATCTACTGTAAAAGTGTTGCCAGTGAGATTTTAATTAAATTAAATTAAATTAAATTAAAGATCCTGTTGTTTTTTTAGGACATAGTTTCTGTACAGCAGCTGAATTCATCACAAAATGTGTTTTTGAGTCGTGGGTAGGACTGTTGGTGTGGAGTAAGTCTGCCCTCATTTGCCATCTCCCTCACCACCCCAAGCTAACATTACCGGTGCTGCAAAAATGGTGAGCAACATCAAAGCTATCCAGACGTTTGATTTAAATCAGATGCCAGATCGGATGAGGAAAAGTAAGATGTACATTGATCTAGTTTTATGCATATGGATGCATTAGAATGGAGCAGAGCAGGAAACTTTTGGCCCACTGAATGGTGGTTTTAAACAGCATCTACAAGCTTTTTCCAACTGTTTTTTTAAATGGTTCGGATTCACAACAATTTGAATAAATAAATACTCAAAAAGTTAAATTTATCCTTTATATATGTCCTGCATCATTTTAAAAATGCATGTTAAAAATGACAAATGTGATTTTCATTGGAGTGGGTCATTAAGGAAGCAAGTAAATGATATTTTTAGTAAATCAAACTTCTGCTTTGTAGTAACACTGGCTAACATGAAAGAAGCAAAACACTGTTTTTATTGTAAATTTCCCTTCCAACACTTGTGAGTATGTGACTTTCAAATTGATGAAGTTATGACTAATTATACAACAATTGACACAACTATTGTATGTATAATTGATATAATGCCAAAAACAAACTTGATAATTTGAGAAACTGCATTTATTCATCCTTTCATTCATTTTCCTTGCCGCTTTATCCCTTTCGGGGTCGCGGGGATGCCGGAGCCTATCCCGGCGGCTGATGGGCGAAGGCAGGGTTTACCCTGGACAGTTCGCCAGTCTGTCGCAGGGCCACACTTGCGCACACAGTCACTCACACATTCATACCTAGGGGCAATTTAGAGTAGCCAATTAACCTATGAAGCATGTTTTTGGATGGTGGGAGGAAGCCGGAGTACCCGGTGGGAACCCACGCATGCACGGGGAGAACATGCAAACTCCACACAGAAAGGTCCCAGTTGATGTATCTGATCCCCCAGCCAGGATTTGAACCGGGGCCTTCTTGCTGTGAGGCAAGAGCGCTAACCACTGCGCCACCGTGCAGCCCGAGAAACTGCATTTAATTTTGTAATTTTCATTGAAATGATCCTGAAATAGTGTTTTTTTTTTTGTTTTTTTTTTTTTTGATTTAGCAATCAATACATTTGCCGATCTATGACAATCTTAAGAAGGGGTCTCCCTGCAGCTTTGCTATTTGAACATTTTGGCATGTGGCAGGAACTTTAAACTCAAAACGTGACAAATCCATTAAAGCAAAAAGAAAAACTAAAGTGCTGACATTGCAGGAATAAACTGAAACTCAGAAATCCACTGAGGATGATCAAGTGAAATGAAAATAGCTATGGATCATTACCTAATGGAACCAAGTGAGAATGTTACAGAGGGAAAAACTAGCCTGATAATAAAACATTACAAGAACCCAGAAAATGTAACAGGGAAACAAACCAAAGGCAACAATCCTCACACACATGCTGTCAATATGGCACAGATGGCCGAGCAGAATAACTGACTTAAAATCAACCCAATGTCAACCAAGGAACGACATCTCACAATTTTATACACATTTTTTACATTATTTTAGTGAATATGTTGCCATTTATCTGTGTTTATAACACTGAACATGTTGCACGAGTTTGTGTTTAACTCCAAAATGCTTCCTATTTATTTGAAGAGCAAAGAAGAGTCATCTCTGAGGTAAAACACAAGAAAAGAAAGACCAAAAAGGAGGAAGAAATGTGCAGCTAGAGGATGGGAATCTAAATAAAAGCGTAAAGATGGGACTGAAGGTAGAGACATTTTTTTTTGAGAGAATTTAGACTCATCTGATTTGTGTCTGTACAATTGTGCAATTGTACAGAAATAACAAAATTAAAGAAAAAACAAAATATAGTTTAAACACATGCAACTTGAAATCACAGCAGCTTATAACTAACTACACATACAAATATTTAAAAAGTATGCAGGATATAAGTGCTACACAAACAAAAAAAACGCATTTACGCACAAATCTGATTTGAGACTCTCTCACGTCTCCAAGTTTTGTGTATAAATGATGCATTCAAGTGCTCCTAGAATGCTGGGAACCACAAGGTCCTTCTCCACACCCAGGGAGGGGTGATAGATCCCCTATATGCACTCTAGGTGTCGAGGGGCCTGGCGCCGCCTTCTATCGCCATAACTGAGAACCGTCGCTCGCGGAAGAGCTCTGTGGCAAAAGTGCTGGCAGGGAAAGCGCATCCACAAGGTGGAGATGACAATAGGGATATTTTAGTGTTTAGCATTTTAAAACACATAGTAAGACTTTTTTTTAAAATTATTGGGGCATATCTATTTGAGAAATTGGGAAATTGTCAAGTTTTCACCAGATATTATTTACAATTTAAGTCCAAACGAGCTGATGAGGAAACTCTGATGATCCAGCATTCTAACAACATTTAAACGCATCATTTGCACTAAAATCTGGAGACTGAAAAGAGTCTCGCATCAGATCTGTGCAAAAATGTAGTTTTGTGTGTCTCAGGTGATTTGGGCTGATGTAATTTAAAGTTGCGCATGTGTTACTTGTGTTTTGTATATATATTTTTTAAATTTTGTAATTTTGTACATGTGAATACACAACTGCAAGTACACACAGTTATGCATAAAATGTGTTGTCTGTGTTACCATTCAAGAATGACGCACACACAAATCTAAAGTTACACACAAATAGGCAGACTAAAGTTGCAAATCAAGATCACACAAATCAAATGAGACTATATTGACTCCATAAAAGTTTCCAAAGTAATGTGAAGAAAATGAGATAAGTGTTACAAGATTTGATCCAGTGGGGAAGAAGTTAGGGTTTCAAGATCTGCGTAAAAACATTTTGTGCCAAGATTGATAAGATGATATAAAAAAAACAAAACAAACAAGAATTAGTGAAATGTAATCTTAGGCCAAAAAAACAACTTCTCTTGAGAACAAAAGAGGGGAAAAATACATTTTCTGAATTGCTTGGCAACAAGCAAAGAAGCCCATCTGGTTTTGATGTTTCTGATGCTGCACTTTTGGATGGTAATGCGTCTGCTGTGTGTGAAGGATCTGCACATTAAGTCCTTGATGACTGTTCTGCTGCTCTTACTGCTCAAGACAGGTCATAAATTTCAGCTGCCACTTTTGTATCTACAAACTACAAAGGCAGGATGCGATGACAAATGATACGGGACTGTGCTCTTTATAAGAAAGGTAGTTGAGGGTGTGACTCATACCATAGTGAAAAAACACCTACTCTGAATATAAAAAATGTATAAAGAACGAATGTTTCTTCTTCCTCTTCTTCCTTTCCTTTTATTTTAAAACTAAAACATATTGTTAAAATTATTTTAAAGAACTTAGTTACTTCTATCAAAAAAATACTAAAAGTTCCCAATAAAAAAAATCAATTTTTAATGAAATTAACATGTTGGGTGCTCACTAACTTGTAGCTAAAACAAAATTGACAAAATTGTTATTAGCAGCTTGAGTGTAACAGAAAAACCATTAGAAATGAGCAGCCCTGCTGAGCTGACAGAACTCCATACTGAGTTCCAATGCTAAGAGAAAAGAAGATATAATGTTATATTCTCTTTAGAATTAATTCACAGGTTCCAAGAGCCTCTTGTTTAGTGCAGCTTGTCTACCCTGCTGGCTCAACAAACCCCCTCACTCTACGACTCCCCCCATTTTATTTTTTTCATCTGTCTTTTTCGATATATCTCCTTTCCCCGCTCTATGACACTGCCATCCCCAACTATTTCTTTTATTTCACCTCATTTTCTCTTTCCCCACCTTAGGCTTTCTTCAGACTCTCTTTTGGGTGAGTGCAAAGAGAAAAAACAGGCCTTGAACACAACTCGAGCAGCCTGATTTTGGAGAGCCTGAGAACCTAGAGACGCATGAGATGAGAGAAGTTAAAGGATATGAAAAAAGCTCTTCCTCTTTTTGTGAGAGGAAAGGGGAATATACTGTAAAAAAAAAAAAAAAAAAAAGTCTATTTCCATCCTACCCAATTTCTATTTTCTTTGGCTACGAGTTTACAAGTAAAGCAGTGAATTCTCAAGTAAAATTGTGAACCAACACATAAGAAATTTCTTTTTGATTTTTTTTTTCTTTTTCAGTTTCCACATTTACCCCATAAAGGCTATTAAGAAACACATGCTGGAAAGATGGGCTAAAATAAAACCAAAGCTGGATAAAAGAACAAAATGTGATTCTGGCACAAGGAGTTTACTGCAGCCCCAAAGCTAAAGACAGAAACACAATGTCTCCCTATTACCTCTTTCTTGGCATCAGAGTTAACAGGTTGCCAGGTCTGACTCAGAGAAAGCAACCAGATTCAAACAAAGGGAGTCCCTTTTTTTCTGAGGTAATCTCACAATGAAAAAACTTTACAGTCCCACCACAAAGGTTGAAATAGAAAGGTTTTTTTGGAGTAGATGCCAGGATTAAATGTTCCCTGTAAAAAGTTGGAACAATTAACACAAAATCTGTAATTTTTTGTTACTTTTAAAAACGTCAATTTTTTTAAAAGTTAAATTTTGAGTTGTTTTTCAACCTTTTTTGAGTCACTTTTTCCTTGAAAAAGAATCCAGCAGCACACCAGCATCCAAAAATATAAAAAATTAGAGTCAGTACTGATATTCAGTCCCCCACAATTTCACATCATTTTTTGAAATAATCCTGGCAGACAATGTTTAAAAATACATATATTTTAATGTGTTTGTCAGAGCATCTCTAATTTCTGAAGAATGATGCGATCACAACATGCTTGTTTTTTTTACACAAAAAAGACTAGCATAATATTCATGTTTGTGTTCAATTGTAACTACACAAAAACTGAACATGTTGAAGTGTTATTCATTTTTATTTTGTCTTTATCAAAAATGTAACTTTAAACAAAATTTGTGTCTTTTTGTGTGAATAAATGGTTTCAATCTAGTTTAAATGTGTCTGTTGGCCACTAAACCTCAGTCATGTTTCTTTCTATTTTATTATTATTTCTATTTAAACTGAACACGAGATCAAACCTCCAAAAAAGTCGTTTGTATAGAAAAATATTTCAAGATCTTTCATGTTCCAAACTAATCAGTATTAAATCGGGATCCGTTTGGAGGAACACAGAGCTTGAATCCTGGAGATACTAAACATTGCCTAAATGTTTTAACACCGGACCATCACTCACACTAGTGCACCATGCCACCTTGGTTAAAAAACACTGGTGCAAACCACCAACTCAAAATTTTAATTTGATGAAAATCAAAAAAAAAAAAAAAAAATGAAACATAACAAATTAGAGAACTTGTGTTAATTGATTCAGTGTTTCACTTTTTACAGTGTATTTTCAATTTATTTTACTTAATTTTTTAATGCACAAAAAACTTTAAATTTTGTCTTAATTTTGTGGACAACACCTATGTGATTGTTGCACTCCTTTTTGCTATATCTTGACTGCCAACTATGTTTTTAGTCTAAAAATGGTGTCATTGGCGTATAGACAATCACAAAGATCACTACCAAAATATTTTTCTATCTTGATAAAATTCAGCAACAATCAGAAATGATGGACTGACTCAGAATCAGTAAGCACAAAACAGTCTGGAGACTTCCTGAGGTGAAGTTATATTTTAATTTTCAGCTTGTCACAAGTTTAATGCTGGCTAATTCCCTGTCTAGAGGGAAGCTGGTTCCTGATTCTTTTTTTTTTTTTGTATTTATCTTTTCTACTTTATTATAGAAATATGTTCTAGAAGTGAGAATACATGGAACAACATGAACTTTGGGTTTTGTTTGGAGTTGTTTCATATACTGTATGTAGGCCATCTGAATGTCAAGCAATTTCAAACCACTCACCCATACAGATATGGACAGGTATACAGTAAACTGCCAGCAACTTTTTGACCTTATAACACACTGTGACTTCATCATTGTGAAGCTTTCTGCTGCAATATAAGAGCATGCCAAAGAAGGGTTTGAAATGAACAGGTTTTGGACAGCAGTTGAGAGGTGAGAGTTCTCGACTGAGAGTTATTTTATTTAGTCTCAAATATGTTTGTCAATCTACAACTTCTGCATAGTTTTCATAAAAACATGCATATTTTTTATTTGAGTTTGATAAATTATTTTATCATGAGAAAAGCCTGCTCAAAAAGGCTGACTGACTAAATATTTTCACTTTAAGTTCCACTTTGATCTCCTTTAAAGCGTTCTCATTATGTGGTTTTTAGGTGTAATCAAAAACCATGTGACATTTTCCAGGACATCATTTCTGCAATAGGAATAAATATGTGTCCTCTATTGTGAGAAAAATGCTACAAGGACACGTTAAAAACACCAAAAAGACCATTACTATTGGAATGGGTCTCTGAGTCTTTTTAAATGAATCCTATAAATCATAAACAAATAGAGCTTCAGATGAATACGTCACATTAAATCTAAGTGTAGCTTTGATAATTTATCAATAAATATAAAAGCGGAATGATTAACGTTCAATTATGAGTTTCAACAGAACATCTGGCAATTGATTACCTCTTTCTCTTATTTTGGTCCAGACAAAAGTTTGGGTCCATTCAAGTTAAACTAATGTGGCATCTTAATTTGAAAAGGTCAAACACAGCTTTCATACAGGTTTACCACAGGGCTTGACACACAAATGTCTCAATATTCTTGGAATTTCAGCCTGAAAGGCAGTTCACGTAGGGGAATAATTGGTCGGCGCCACTGCCACAAAAAGAATTACAACAGTGGTAAAATGTGAAATAATAGTAAAGAGGCTTCATGCGTCGGCGAGCTGCTTTAAAACCATTTACCCGCTCCTTCACCCAAGCCATATAAAGTATTTATTGACATCCAGGCGGAGGGTTGAAAAAGGCATTAGAAAATTAATATTAATGTGTTTATGGTTTCATTTTTGTGTGTTTTATCTTATCACACGGTTTACATTTTAAAGTGTCAGAAGATATACAGAAATATGAGCTTCTTTTATGATAAGGTGTCAGATCTATGCACACATTCAGGCTCAAATGTGTGTATATATATACAATGAAACACGAGTGTTCCAAAAATACATTTAAAAAAATGTTAGCTCAAATAGTGCAGCAATACATTTTAGTAAACGTGCAACTTTCGACTTCAAGGATGAACAATTTTCTGCATCATTTGTTTATTTATTCCCTTTTTTCTCCACCAAATGGATCTTAGTGCATCGTAAGCCAAAGCAAATGCAGAAACTTTCTTGTAGGAAGAAAAAGGGAGATGAAAGAAAAAAGAAATGAAGTGACCCTGGAAACAAGTTTGCATTTATAGAGAAGGCAGCAGTTTAACATGTTCAAACACTCACATGGAAGTAAACATCTCTTGTCAAGTGAATAAAAAAAAATGTGCTTATACTGCATAGGTGTTAAATGAACTTTAGTACAATATAAACATTATTAGTGGACATTTTCTTCGAGCAGTTCAAAATGTTAGCTTTTAATAAACAACTTTTTACTTTTTACTAGAGAAACCACAGGAAATCATTCATCAAAGTACACTCCTGTTTGTGTGCAGCACATCTACACGTTCCAGTGGGTGGAGTATAAAAAAACACAGTACATTTGAATGTAGTAGAATTTTTGAGAAAAGCTCTTCAGAAATCCATAAATCTAATTTAAATGCTTTGGATGCTCTTTTAATAAAGTTTACAACAAAAAAGAAAAACAAAAGAAAAGCCAAAAACTAAAGATGTATTACATCGGATAAAAACACACTCGTTCTATTGCGGCTTATTTTACTTGATTTTCATTCGATGAAAAAAAATCCTGCATTCAACAGCTGGTCAGAAACGTCACATTTCACGCATTGATGGTCTTTGTCATTTTTTCTTATCTTTTTCCCCTCCGTCCTGTCCATCAATTTATTGGAGACTTGCCCAGAATTCTTTGTTTCCAGCTACTTGTGCAAGAACCTTTAAAGTCAAAGGTAAGGACTCCTCCTCATCCCTATGTTGTTGTCCACATGTTGAATTCTGGTTATTCATGCTAACGTAGAAAAGTAAAGAATCAAACTTTTTAAATCAAGTATTTCCTATGAATGAGTAAAAAAAAAAGCAACAAATTCAAACATATTCTTATGTCAAGCATTTGTCCTCATGCTTTTTAGCATCTTTTCACTCAATTTTTAAAATATTTTTAATGGCTTGCAGAAACTCTGCATGAGACAGAGTTTACCTGAAGGCAAAGTATTGCAGAAATAGCTTGATTAGATTTAAATTATTTAAAAACAATGTTAAACTAAATCTACAATATTGTGGAAACATTTATCTCTGTTCAGTCACTGCTATGGGTATTATATTATTATTTTGAAGCAAATCCTGTGGTTGCAACACCATCAACATGTCTGATCTTTTAAAGGTAAATGCTGCGGTCTAATTTCTGCATTACCATTGACTGCCATGGCAAAAACTGTTAGATGATCAATAGGTTAAGCAGGGCTGGAATAGCTCCTGACACGGCAGAGCCATTTGTCTCAGGGCGGTGATCAATATGTCGATGCTGCTTGTAGATATTGCCCCCCCTTCCTGTACTCTTTCACATCACAGTCTTTGATGCTGAACACTGTAGGTGCCTGCATACCTGCCCATGCAGGCCTACTCAGCAAAGCTTATAATAGCAACGTATAGGGACATTATGTAAATAATTCAACACGTGAGATTGTCTTGGAAGAAAGTCAAATTTTATGTTTTTCTATTATCATTTTGCAGTCTAAGAGCCATATCGCAGCGCCATAAACTTTCAAGATTTGCCCTTCTTTTTCCCAGGGAGAACTTTAAAACAGCTGCGTGAACTGAAGACACTACAGAGTAATTAGAATACTGTTGGTGGAGATGAAGCTGACACTACAAAATCGGCTTCTCCCAGTGGATGAGAAGATTTTCCCTCTTTCACAGGACTTTGGAAATGCGGAATACTTGGACTATTTTTGGCATTCAGTTCAGCTGAGCTCTCGCCCAGCTGTGCAAGATAATGTACAACATAAAGGGCGGAAAAAAATCCTGAAAATAGGCAGCAATTATCGCCTAAGCTTCAGCGAAGTGGAAAACAATCTTAACTATTTTGAGGATTTTATTACAGAAATAGCACTACAGCTTAGATTATTTAATAATAAGAAACATCCTTTTTATACTCAAGATGCATTTTTTAAATTTAGATTTTTATTTTTAAGAGCATAAAAAATAGATGCCATAGTTTCAACATTTTTACACCTTTAGTTTTTGCATTAGTGAGTGAGGAACATGCTGTATAGAAAATGCTGGGCATATCCAGCAAAAACATTACAGCTGGATTTAACCTGAAGGAGTTGAATTATTTTCTGCTATTCCTCTGTGACTGATCACTTTTCAAGACAAAAAAAACATACCTATTGACTATCCAAGCTGGACCATCACTGTAGCAGAACATGAGTGGGAAAAAAGGTCTCTGAGTCCTTAGTACCGCCACCCACATTTGTCTCCATAGAAACCATGTGTCTTAGGAAGGATGCATGAAATAAACAATTTTTTGGAAATCTTTGCCGCAGATGACTGAATACTAACAATGTTTTTTTTTTTTCCTGTCTGGAAAACTTTTGCACTTTTTGACATAACTTACCTGAAACCATCTGCTAAAAATATAAAAACAGATGGATGGTCATACATTTCAAAAGAATTATAACCTGCTCACAAATGACCATTTAAAACAGGTTGTCTGAGGTAATATATGTCTGGAGCACAAAGACACGGTAAACAAAATTCTTCTGGACTGCATCTTAAATTATAATTTCATTCTTTTATTTTCAAAGGAAAAATAACATACTCAAGGTAATTGGCATTAACATTTTCCAGATTAGGAGAATCGAGGACTAATCTGATGGAAGAACTAAATTATCGGTAATTTTAGAGTCAAAAAGAGAACTCTTTGTTTTCATAATGCGTCTGCTTGAATAAATCTGAGTCATTACTGCCGTTTGTTAAATTATCCAGTACTTTACAAGATGTTTGCAATGGAACCAAAAGAAAAATAATACAAAAACAAATACAAAAACAAATACATAAACAAATAAAAAAAAAACAAAATGTGAAAGCAAAAATGATTCCACATTTGCATCATTCCCATACCGCACTGCCATTATTGATTTATAAAAGCAAGTTTTATGACATTATTGTTAAGTAAAATGTCTATGTGATAAAGTTTAACAGCAATAAACAGTCACACATGGGAGACTGAATCATTGTACAAACACCTTTTACTTCAAATATAAAAACACCAAAGGATTGCATGAAGCGTCATCAAGGGAATGGGGTAATTATAAATGAGAGCCTCTTCAGAAGTGAAAACTGGCCTTTTTTCTGTCCATTTCATCGTCATCTGAAGTGTTTCTTTCCAAAATCCCTGCAAAAATGACATTATCTCAGCACATGTGCAAATATCTTGCATCTATTTTACGTCTGTCGTTGATCGATGGAACAGAAGCTCTGCTGCTATTTTTTCCTGCACATTGTGGTTAAAAGATGATATTTGAAATTCCACGGTGAGTCAGTCAGGAGTATTAATGTTCTTCTGTTTTGAGTTCTTCATGGTTTTGTCCTACTCCTCAAGCCAAGTGTATGTTATATCCTCTAAAGGAATTCATTTTGCAGATGGACATGCTGCAGAAGCTTTATTTAAAGTCAAAATGAGCTTGATTTATGAGGTGTGTGAATCCTTGAAGTCCTACTCAAATCATCGTTTGATCTGTTTTAAAATCGTTCCCACTGGTCTTTTAATTATATTTACACTGTTTTCAGCTGAAATCCAAAAAACTTCTTCTAAGACATAGTTTCTGCAGAGCTAGATTAGACGAATTGATTAGAAATTCACCTTTGAGTTGTAGGCGAGATGGTCGGCTCAGAGTAAGCCCATCCCATCATCCATGTGTTTACACTTTCTCAGGCCAGTTTACGGACACTCTCAAACCTAACCTAACGTAACAGCTGAAACAAAAAATGATGTGCAATATTGGAGCTATATTCCGCCATACATTTTTGGGCCAGATTGCTTCTGATTCACAATGATTTGACTAAGTAAATAATCAAAAACACAAGTTTTATCTTAATTTTGCATAAAAATCATGTTAAACCATGTTAAAAACACCTAAAACACAATTGTCATCAGAGTGAGCTTGTTACAGGACATAGTGTCTTTTAAGTCGAACTATTTCCCCTTTTTTGGGGCTGCATACATCAGTGTGTGAGAGCCTTTGAGGGAGCCAAAGTTTAATGTTGTAAATATCCAATTTAATCCAGATGGTATATTGGATTTCCTTTTACAATCATTTATAGACAAAGACAGGGGTGTGATACTTTCATTAGTTCATTAAATTGTTATGGCATAATTAAGCCTTGTTTGTTATAAGTCATTCATCCTTTTCAAGTCCAAAGCTTTGACTCTGAACCAGTTCATGACAGAACAAAATGAAAGAGATAAAAAACATAGAGTCTCCAAATCCCATTTTTTGAAAAGAAAGGATCTTGACTGAGCAAAATGACCTGGAAGTAACCGAGTGTCTCCTTTGAAAAGAAGGTTTGAATCCAGCAAATTGAAAAGGAAAGGAGGTTTAGAGTTTTCTTTATTACCTCCTTTAGCAGAGGATACACCCAACCATCATTTCTAAAGAAAAGATGATACTATCTCACAATTTTTTTGCATTTCAGATAAAAGCAGAAAAGTAAGGAGGCATCAATAGCTATGTCAACACACCTATAAATCCCCTTTGTACTGTAAATGTATCTTCTGTGATCTACCTGCTTTTTTAACATTTTTTATTCTTTTTTTGGGAGGGATGAACTTGGCAGATATTTTTCTTACAGAAAAACTCTAATAATATAATTTAAATAACTAACTACTTTTGATGTAACAGCATGAACTTAAATGATTTGCATCTCTTAGATTTTATATACATCCAGATTGTCCGCTCATCTGTCATTCTTCTGGTTTCTCCGGTTGCCTCGATCTCTCATGGGCATAAAATCGTACAGTCAATCATCACTTGCAGTAATCAAGGCTTGTCCAAATCGTTAAACAAGCTTGCGTCTTATGGAGCCAAATCGAACCTATAAAGATTTGAAACCCAAATAAAAAAAATTCAAGCTGAAATAATGTTGTTAACAAATTATCATAATTACTTTCAAATACTAATTTTATGTTTTTAAGTTTCAAAAGTCAAAATTTCAGCTTGTCTTACACGTTTTAATCGTGTACAAACCACATGTCTAAAACTGTTCTAGCGCACTCAAAGCGCCGTTTTTCTTGTGTCAGACATGGCGTCAAAAATGCCTTAATGCTTGAATGGCTAAAACCAAGAGATACTTCTTGTTGTCTGCTGTGGCCCACTGGTTAACACAGTTGCACTTTGCCTTTTTCTCATGCGGGAATTGTGAGTTTGACTCCGTGTTATACAAGTCATTCTCTTTGTGTTTACTTTTTCTTTTGCTCAATTTTAACAGCAGTATTATTTTAATTGTACATATCGTTTTTTGCTCTTATTAAAAGAGATTTTCTCTGTCACAGACAATTAGAAATCTATTTTTTGTAGTCATCAAATTACCAAACTAACATGCAGTTACAGCAGAAATACTTGATTCTCGTTTAAAAATGCTCAGCACCACACGGTGGGCCCCTTGGCCTTTTTTCCAAGCATGAAGGCGTTTTCATCATTGTGACACAAAAAAAATGGCACTTTGAGTGCGCTAAAACGTTGTTTTGGATTTGCGGTTTGTACTTGACAAAAGTCTTTTTTCCGGCCGTCTTGGGACATCACACGATGACGTAATGTACGTGCATTCATTAAAACGTGCATAGAAAGTAGATTTGGGATGGCTAACATTTTTTTACGTCACTTTTCCTGGCGATTTTATGACCCTGTTCGCTTGCCACCATAGTACAGACATTACAGACATTTTCTGACTGTAATTTTCCAAAGTTCCCAGAGTCATTGAATGCACCATGACTGAGGTAACCCTAATTTATTTTAGTTTGTCCTGCTAGCCCCGCCCCCACGTGCCAGAACAGGGCTATAAGTTCAAAAACGGAAATATTCAGGTTAAAAATAATGAAAAAAAAGAGTTGAAAGCGAAAATTTAGATTTAAAAACAGATTGAAGTTTTGATTTTCTAAACTTAAAAGCAGAAAACGTGAGGATGAAGATAATTCAGTTTATATTGGAATTGCAGAAACTTTTAGATACTTATTTATTTATTTTTTTTAGCTTAACACCAAAATTTCAGCTTGAATTTTTCCAATCTTTATGGACTCGATTTGGCTCCACAGTGTCTGACATACATGGTTAACACAAATCTAAACTCACTTGTTCTGTGTGATCTGGTATCAGAGAAACAAAACAGAAGATAGTCGTCTATTTCTTGCACAAAGGTTTTGTAAAAGCAGTTAGAAAACAAAGGCGTTTATGTGTCTCTGCTGAATATGCTCTGTATTTTTTCCCCTGACCTTGTAATAATATAGCTTGTAGACAAACACTTACTAGCACCTCACTGAATAGATATCACAGTTTATCATTATTGCGTTATGCGTTTGACCTTGAAAGTACAAACAGGTTCTGTTCCAATATAGAAATCTCTTTTTTCCACACATTCTTTTTTTTCTCTCTTCTTTTCTCGTTGTTCACAGCTTTTCACTGCTGGGACAACATGAGAACAACACCTCAAACTGGCGATGGGTGTCAAGAGAGACGCTGCTGGTGATGTGTACACTATCTTTGTATGAGTGTGTATTTGCTATTTGGTATGTGGAGCAAGGAAAAAAAGCATCTGAAAATTTGGGATTTCACTTCTGTTCACAACAAATGTGTGTTTTTTGCCAGCTTTTTTTTTTTTTTTAAAGCAACCACATTAGCAGGATTTGCCAACTGTGGTATTTGTTTTAGACGTGTCAAAAAAGAGAGGTAAGTTGGGATTTTTTTCCCCCCTTTCTTTAACAACTAAAATATTTGGATCAAATACAAAGGGATTCTGGGAATTTTATTAAAGCTCATATTATGTTGAAATTGAGAAAATTGAGATTTTTTTTTTCTTTAATTAGTGCTTCTACATTTTTGTGATGCCTAGTTTCATAGTAAATGATGCATGAGAGCTACTGTGTTCTTGCAAAAAATAAAGATCTTGCTTAAAATAAAATAGCATTACCTGTGGCAACAGTGTATTCCAAAAGCCAAAATGCTTTTTCACAGACTTGCTCTTTTCTGCAAACTATGCCGTCTCCTTTATGCGGTTTGTGCTTACTCCCACACTTCATCTGCATGCAGCATTCACTAGATATAGGCTTTAGCCACACAGGCTAGAAATTGCTGGCCGCTGGCTTGCAATTTCTCTGTTTCCTGCTGGATCTGTGGTTGATTAATATCGCTCACCGGTTGAAAAACCTATCCATGAAGTTGTCTTTGATGATAAATGGAAGCCGTGTAAACAGGAGATGCAGGGTATGTAAATGAAGCTCGCCTTGATGTGCTGCTAGGTCCCAAGTCAGATTTCACATGGGATTTTTCCCCACGCCTTGGATACCAAAGAGATTCAGTTTTCTCCTCTGATGCAAACATGTTCAGAATGTCTCAGCTGTTGCGAAATAAACATAAAGCTGAACGTGTTTTCGGCAGGAATGACTCATTGATTGAGATTTATCTTAAAACTCTCATCTTGACAGGAAAATTGACTTCTTTAGAGATTAGGATGACTGTACCCATGATGCTTCAGTGCTCACAGGGATTTAGGATTTTTTTTTTAAGTAACAGTTAAAAGATGACAAAAGACAGCAATTTTATTCATTAGTTCTGATAATAAAATGAATCATGGATTTATTTTAAGTAGTTTTCTTGATTCAATACGAATAATTATGTTGTTACAACAGCTGTCTGACTCTGAATGGAGGTAAGGCATCTATCTTCAGTGAACTGGGAGCCATAGGTGATCCAAAGTGTGTTGAGCATTTGCTCACAGAAAGGATAAAGTGGAGTAAACACAAAGCAATCCTGCTTCAAAAATGTTACTTTAAGTAGAGGCTATTTTATTCTATTAAAGTGGTTTCAGTGGCAATGAAACGTCCAAACCACAATTCAGTCTGTTGCACAAGAGACTGGCTGGAGGATTTTTTTTTTTACCTTTATCAATAACTTATTTATATTTAAAAATTGCAATTTCCCAAAATCTGGTTTATTCCAGAGTAAATAGCATGTTAACAGCTATAAGGTTATTTATTTGATTTGTACTACTATGTTAAATTAAAAATCCATTATTTTTCCTAAACTTCAATAGTTGCTATTATTTATATCTGTACATTTTGACCAGGGGTAAAAAGTGAGCATGATGCAAACTGATAAAAAGGTTATGCCTTCAGGCAATGTAGTATGAGCATTATCTGTCCGTGAAATATGTATTTTTATTCAGACAGTGATTGCATGGTAAATAGTGGGGCAGAAATAGGCATGCCCTGCACTGTTTAGCTTTGCAGCAGAAAGTGTAAAAACAGATAAAGAGGACTTTTTCTCTGAATATTTTTTGCAGCATGCAACAAAACAAACCAACACAAAGTAGCAAAGTGGTATTTTTATAGGTAGATTTTGTTAGGACATAAAGTTTTTGGAAAAAAAAAATTGTTAAAATATTTACTGGAGAAGGATAACAAACCTACAAATTAGAATAATAATAAAAATCATGACACAAAGTGGTATTTTTCTTTTTGGTCAGTGATGTCTTCCTTTTAGTGCATGTGACCTCACAATGCATGCATTCTTATTATGTCTATATTTGACCAATAGGAGTGAGGGATTTTGCAAAACTGCAGGATCCCTAAAAATTAACCTGAAGTCTCAAGTTTCTGCACTAGAAATTTGAATTAAATCCAATCCTGAATTTGATGAATCATCCCATAGCCTATCTGTCTTTATACTTTAATAAACTGCATATTTGCCAAAATGCCTAACCTTAATATATTTTCCATGTAATTTTCCTAATGTTTTTAAACAAAAAGGAAATATCCAACACTGTGTGCTGCAACCATAAACCAGACAATCAGGATAATCACATGCTGGAAGGTTCCTAACCTTCCACAGACACCTGGGTCTGTTTATTGCAACACACCTGCAGTACATTAAAATGAAATTGGGATTTAGTACCCAGGAGACATTTTGAAGACAGCATCTTAGCTGGAAATCGAACTGCTCATCAAAACATGTTGTTCTTGGCAACTGCTCTAAAAGTTAGATTTGGAATGACCTCATAGATTTCTAAAGCTCAGCATTTGGCTGGAAATAAAAAAACTGCGACACGAGGGCAGGTGGGCAAAAAATGTCCAAAGCCAAAATGCATGAGAACAGTGCAAAAGGTCGTAAGAAAGAAGGCTGAGGAAAGGCGACAAAATGAGAAGAGGAAGACTAATAAAATCCTTTAACTGCAAGAAATGACACATAGTTTAATCAGTTGGAGTGAAATTCTGAACCATTTTTTGCAAGTGTTGACCAGAATGGGAAAACAAAGCTGCAGCTTGAGTACACTGATACAAATGCACAAAAAAACCAAAAAAAACAACTCAGTTTGATGTATCACAAACAAGAAATTGTTCAGATGTATTATTTCAAAGCAATTTTGGTCATTTAAACATTTTTCTGGTGTTTGAAAAACATAAACAAACACAAATAAAAGAGAAACTAGAAAAGAATCCTATAAGTACACAAATTTCTCTCCTGAACAAAAATGATCTGCACTTACAGCTCTCAGCTCACAACAAAGGCATTTGGACTGCACAATTTTTTATAACAGCAGTGCGGTGTTTACAATTTCTCAGCCTGGACCTCTTCTCTTTTGTGAATTATTTATGACAATGAAAACTCCTTTCAGTCAGACGCATTTGCTGTTAGAATGCTTTGACTAGCACCTAACTGGATATGATCTCAAACTTTATGAAAACATCTACTGCAAACCTGAATAAAACGAGACTTTCCTTAAAAATGTTGTAATGAAATTTTTATGTAAACATAAATACGGTTGTGAGCTCAGAAAATTGCAAGAGCAGGAGGGAACTAATGATTTAGATTTGAGTTTAGCCAGTCTTTGTACACAATATCTACAAGACTGCACATATTGAAAATATATATAGTGCTTTTAAAAACATCCTAATTATCTGTCAAAACAATTTCTTCCTGATATGAATGTAATTGGGTTCTTTTATCTGGTCTGGGATTGGCAAAAGTTCTGGAAAACAGGCAGTTTAAGCAAAGCTGCAGGAAATGGAAAACTTAAGAGCAGGAGAGGGGATTGTGGTGGAAACTGAAGGAATATATAAACAAAGTTAAATGTGACACAACTAAAATATGAGGAACGTTAAAAAAGGGAAACCAAAAGACGTGATGAACCAAAGTTAAAAAAATTTGAATTGCAATTGAGTTTAACCAAAGAAAAAATAATAAAAAATAACCAGGAAACAGCAACATGGGAACCAGGAGGAGAAAGAAAAAAAAAAATATATATATATATATATATTGTATATATATATATATATATATATATATATGTCAAATGAGTAAATAAAAAAAATAAACAAATAAATAAAGTGACACGATGACCCAGATCAGAAAAGCCCCTTTAACAAAATGGTAGCAACTTCAGGATCCATATATCTAAAATAGGGACTCCAAGTAGAAATAAAATGGTCAGTCATGTCATGTAGTAAGCATGTCAGGTATTCCAGGGGAATCAAATCCAGTAGCACTTTTTGCCATCCCTTAACTGTCTGCCCTTTTTTTACTAACACATGGTACAGGCTTTCCTTGTCTTCAGACATTCCATTTTTGTTCGGGAGTCCCAGAATGAGAAACAGGGGATCCAGCTCTAAGGGCAGTCCCAAAATCTTCTGTATCTCACAAAGAATATTGGACCAATACTTTTGCAATTTTGAGCAAGACCAAAAACAATATGTCAAAGTTTCCGTTTCTGTTTTGCACATCAAGCACAAGGGAGAGAGGTTAGAGTTGAAGTCATGTCTGCGATTTGGCGAGATGTGCATCCTGTGAATTATTTTTGGTTGTATGGATCAAATTTTGTTTCATATTGAGATTTTGTTGGCATATTTCCAAATATTCTTCCAATTATCTTCAATAATATTAACTGACAATTCTTTCTCCCAGTTACTTTTAAGTTTACATGATGAGGATGGGGAAACGGATATCACTGTCTTATATAATGTGCTTCCCAAATCCTTGGAATAGTATTTTTTCAACAGCAGCTATTTCAAAGTTTGTGGTTAATGTTGTGTTACGTTGAATATAGTCTCTCACCTGCAGGTATTGAAAGAAATCCTGCTTAGGGATAGGACTAGGTTTTTACAGCTTAGCTAAACATCTTTAAACCAATGAAGAAACAACAATAAAAACTTTTTAACTTTGCACTGTAATGTTAGATATATTTCTTCATTGGTACTATGGTCCATGATTTACATCAGCAGCTGTCAGCCAGGGAAGGTTATTGAATAAAAGTCATTAAGGCTTTTCCAAATTCCTTCTGTACTCACTATATAGTGCATTCACCATTTAGTAGTGCTGTCCAAAACTACAATTTTAAAATCGAGTGCACTAGAAATTTCCCAGAAGTCTTTGCTCACTGCATTAGCAAATATAGAACACAATGAATTGGTTTGAACATTTTTTGCGAAAATAAAAAAAAAAGGTTTTTAATTGTAATTTTTTAACAAACTTTCATCATCGCAACACAGTTGAGTCATAAATAAACATTGTGAAATGTTTGTATTGATTCCATTTTTACTTTGTGAAATTTTTGAAGTCACTTTCATAGTTTATCAAAGCGAAAGTAGTGACCATGGTGTCCAAATTGTTTTTAAAATGCAGGGCACTATATAGTTTTTTAGTAGTTAGGGATTAGGGTGGATATTCGGACATAACCTAAATGTGTCACTAGGCATTAAAAAAATGTATTTGATGAAGGGGTCTGAAGATTGAGATAAACTTGTAATCTAAGAAAAATGCCAGTCAGCCACGTACATTTTTTAAAACCAGAGATTGTCACTGGTGACAATTCTGATGCTAAGTGTGGCAATTTGGCAACAATGAGCAACTTTACTAATCTGAAGCTGCATTTCTTCTCTACAGAATCTGTAAGAATTACATTAATTATGTGAACAGCTGAAGAAGTATGGTAGCCATTGCAATATCTTATAAGACAGTGGTTTGATCTCAAAAGTTGTTGCTAAACAGTTAACAGGTACACATAGAATTTTACAGCCGGTGTATTGACAGACATCATGCTACTAATTACATGAACCAGTAAAAGCCTAAGTGTCAGGAGTCAGCGCTCTGTCTCCCCCTCTGGTCACTGGCGGGAGTACTGAATGCACGTCATCCCAGCAACCCCAACACACAGTTCCTGGATGCCGCCCAGCTGACTCTCATTTGCTAATTACCCACAGGACACTTAAGAACTGCTCAGAGCCAGTGTGACGTATTGTTTGTGCCACTCAGCCGGCAAACTGAGTATTTCATCCTGACCTGATCCTGCGGCATCTTTGAATCTGCTTTTTTTTTTTTGCTGCCTTCCTTGACCCTTGTCTGGATCTTGACCACTCTGGTTTCTCTCTAATGCTCCTGTGCTTGTTGCTGACCTATGCCTCACTGACCCTGATATAGATTTGTGGACTTTTAGCAGTGTTAATACACCTGCTGCACTTGGAACCAGCCCTCAACCTGTTTTATGACACTTAGCATTGACATCATGGAGCTCCAAAATGGTAATAACTCACTAAATATGATTAAACGATCAAATCATAAATTACTATTTTAATGAGCAAAACTATTATGGTATATATTTCAGTTTGCTTTCAAATTTGGTTTTCATTATAAAACTGGATTTTGCTAAATGTGTTTTTTCAAAAGGTGCCTTTTTTTTGTTCCGTTTTAATAATATTTTGAAGCTGTGATTTTTTTTTTTTTTTTTTTTAAATCCTCACTATCCAAGGTAATTATTTTATTTCATATATCTTTTTTTATTAGAGCCTTTTTAACCGTGTTTTCAGGCAGACTGTCTTTGCCTGTTAATTAGTGAAAGTTGAGTGAGGCCTAAACTTCTAAGGACACCCACTTATAGCTGTTTGCTGAATAGCTTGAAGGATGAGAAGGTCATCAGGCACAACAGGTTATGACAACTTGTGTGGAACTGTGACTATTTTAAATGATATTTAAAAAAGGCGTTTTTAAGTGGTTTCAGTGAAATTTTCAAATATTGTGGAGATAATTAATTGTAAGCAGTTGCCTCAGAGGAATGAATGGATGTCAAAGGATCAGATGATGAGCTTCAAGACCCCACCCACATCCAAACTGATGGAAAAAGTCATGTTAAAAGTTAAGCAAATAATGAACAGTTATTATGTTACCACATGAATTGGTAGCTAAAAAAAAATTATTTTGGAGGGCGGAAAGATACTTTTTAATTAAATTACATTATATAAATGTTTATTTGCCCATTAACCCTAGAGCACTATCACTGGTGTTACTGATGTTCACCCGGGCAAAAGTACACTGCTCACAAAAATTAAAGGAGCACTTTAAAGAAACACATTAGATACATCAGATCTCAATATGAAGTTGGATATCTATACAAATAACGACAGGGCAGAGTCTTAGAAACAAAAGGATGCCAAGTCTCTTAATGGAAATAAAAGTTTTCAGCCGACAAAGGCTAAATTGTGTAGACACCATAAAATCAGAGTGAAATGAAGATATAGCAGGCTAGTCCATTTTCTCCAAAACGTAATTTCTGCAACTCTAAATGCCTTTCAGCATCTTGCGTGGCCCCCACGAGCTTGTATGCATGCTTGACAACGTCGCGGCATGCTCCTAATGAGACAATGAATGGTGTCTTGTGGCATTTCCTTCCAGATCTGTGAGAGCATCCCTGAGCTGTTGTACAGTCTGAGAAGAAACCTGGTGGCGCCTAATGGACCAAAACATAATTTCCCAGAGATGTTCTATTGGGTTTAAGTCAGGGGATCGTGAAGGCTATTCAATTGTTTCAATTCCTTCATCCTCCAGGTACTGTCTGCATACTCTTGCCACGTGAGGCAGGACCTACTGCACCAGCGGAGGGTCTGACAATGGGTTCAAGGATTTCATCTGGATACCTTATGGCAGTCAGAGCACTATTTCCTAGGCAGTAGAGGTCTGTGCGTCCCTCCATGGATATGCCTCCCCAGACCATCACTGACCCACCACCAAACCTGTCATGTTGAACCATGTTGCAGGCAGCATAACGTTCTCCTTGTCTTCTCCAGACTCTTTCACGTCTATCACAGGTGCTCAGGGTGAACCTGCTCTCGTCTGTGAAAAGTACAGGGCACCAGTGGTGGACTTGCCAATTCTGGTGTTCTTGAGCAAATGCCAGTCGAGCTCCACGGTACCGGGCAGTGAGTACAGGGCCCACTACAGGACGTGGGGCCCTCAGGACACCTTCATGAAGTCTGTTCCTGATTGTTCGGGTAGAGACATTCACACCAGTGGTCCTCTGGAGGTCATTCTGTAGGGCACGAGCAGTGATCAGCCTGTTCCTCCTTGCACAAAGGAGCAGGTATCGGTCCTGCTGAGGGGTTGAGGACCTTCTACGGCCCTGTCCGGCTCTCCCAGAATAACCACCAGTCTCCTGAAATCTCCTCCATGTTCTGGAGATTGTGCTGGGAGACACATTAAACCTTCTTGCTGCGGCACGTGTGGATGTTCCATCCTGGAGAAGTTGGACAACCTGTGCAACTTCTGTAGGGTTAAGGAATCTCTTCATACTGCCAGTAGAGATAATTACTCAAGCCAAAACCGGCACGAGTGGAAAACCAGCCAAAAAAGATCAAGAGGGAGAAACTTGAAATGACCTCCACATGTAACACCAGTCCTGTTTTGAGGGTTTTCTAATTGTTGCCACTGAAGTGCACCTGTTGTTAATTCCATGAACACAATACAGCTGAAATTGATTAACGAGGCCCTCAGCTGCTTAACCAACAAGAAATTATCAGACAAGTTTAATTCAATTCATGCCAGGCCCAATAAAAAAAGTGTTCTTTTAATTTTTGTGAGCAGTGTATTTACATGGTTTTAAATAGTGGCAATTTTGTGAGTGTCATGGGTCCTTAGGAAAGTGTCACTTGCCCCAAAGGCCAAGTCTCCAATATCATTTTTTTTTTTTTTTAACAATTTTTTTTTGTTTTCAAATTCCTAATTTTTTTTTTAGTTATTTTGAAGCATAGTTTAAGGATCTTCTTGTGTTTTTATTTTAAATTTTGTTAAATAAACCATAGTTGAAAATAAGAACAAACTACTCTAACTTATCATGTGTTGTCTTATTTGTAACAATTTTTTATGACAAATACTTTGTGTTGGGTACATAATAATTGGGTTAAAATTGCCCAGCAAAGTGATGGTGTACATTTTTATAGCAAAAGGGTTCTGGAGTTAAGCAAATTTTAGAAGCAAATATATGTTAGAACCATAACATCCATTTAAAATTCAATTTTATTGTCATGATTCCGTGCTTAGGTTTTGTCATGTTCTGTTTTCCCTGTCAGTTTCACCATGTTCAGGTTAATCATCCACAGCTGTCTTCATTTAGTTAATCATCCTCAGTGTATTTAAGTGTCTGGTTTTCAGTTTCTCATTGTCAGGTCATCTGCTCATTTATGTTCTGTCACTGCACTGGTTTGTTCTCCTGAGTTTGTCCTGTTTAAGTTGATTTAGTAAACGTTTATGTTTCTGCCACCAAGTCTGGTCTCCTGCATTTGGGTCCTCCACCACCATCCCTGACATTTATTTTATTTCTAATTAAGTTTTTATTTAATTTAAGAATTCTTGATTTTCTTAAATTGGAAAATTCCAAATTATATCAGTCTTGAGTTTAGATTTTCTAAATTAAGAAAAACAAAAAAACATTTCATTTGCAGACCTGTAGTTGCCCAAAAAATTTATGAGGAAGTTTTGAAAAAGTGTCAAGAATCAAGTGAATGAAATGCAGAAAAATGGCTTAAAGCAAGAACTTTAATTAATAAACCTAAACATGACAAAACTGTAAAACCATTCCCACAAAGCTGAAAGAAAAACCAGACACCTGAATACAACGAGGAAGATCTACTCAACATAGTGGCTGCAACAAAACATGACCTGACATAAACCATGAATATTACTATATCTTACAGTTTTCCATCACCTATTTTATTCAAATATGAGTGCCTTGACCAAACACTTTCAAATCAAGAAAAGAAGTACAGCCAAAGTTAGAAATTTCCCCTGAGCACATATCAAGTTTTATCAGGAAGACTACAGTATACTAGTGATGACTTAGAAGCTCTTCTGAGGCAGTCCTGCCAGAAGAGGAATGTACAGCATCATTTCCTGCGTCTTCTGGTACTAACTGAGCTCATTTATTTCTCCAAGGGCAACACCAAAGGTGGAAACAACACATAAAATGATAGCCAGCAATCATGTTGGCATTTCATCATCTCAACTGTCTTGTCAGAATTGCCTGCCATTTTTCTGTCCTCGTTCCAGCTTCCTTGTGAGCTCCTATAACATCTCTGTTTGGCTTGTAAAATTGGTAAGAAAAAATTATATTCCCAGCCTGTGAGATACTGATATGATAGAAAACTAACTTGAAAATATGTCGTCATGGTTTTGATTTTTCCCTGCATTTAGATAAAACGAAAGGTTTGCTAATAAACAAGAAAATTAAAAGGAAAGAAATAAGCTGACACAAGGGATGTGGTACCTGATCAAACAGAGAGCTATAAAATAAAAAACAAACAATTAAATAAACTAGTTTGCAAAATAAACTCCACTGATGGCATTAAAATTAATGTGTGATACCAAAAAGAAATGGAGATTTACTTGGCATTAGCTCAGTAAATGTTCAGTTAATTATGTCTCCACATTTCCTTTGGTCTTAAAGTAAGAACATTTGTATTCCACTGAGGCGCAAAAACAAATACTTAACGCGCACACGCTTTCATGCTCGCACTAAAGGCAAACACTCACATTTTTTACAGATATCTTTATCAGGACGTTGTATTGATTTACATGCTTTTTGTACAGCGGAACCAGAACAGAGGGCCCTACTTCAGTTATTATCAGATCAAACCTAACCACTGATGCTTTAAATGCAACCCCAAAAAATACACAGTCTTAGTGTAAGTTCAGACACTCTGAAGAAGAGCGAGAGTCAGGACAGAATTAAAAATTCATTTTCCACAAACATTATTATCCTATCTTCAGGCTAAAAGCATTATTTGCCGAACGTTCACACTTTATATGTAAATGCCACAAGTGATGATTATGTTACACTGATCAAAGTATCACTTAAATATTTTATAAGTTCTGTGTGAAGGCAGAAAACAAACTGGTCCTCAGCCACATCAAGCCGTAACGTCTCCTGTGACTCCTATAACTTCAGCCTCTGTTTGCTGCAGCGGTGTGTAGAATGCTATAAGCAATTTTTGATATGACTTTTTTTGGCACCAGATAAATGGCTGTTACAATTTCCTAAATTAGCATGTTTATTGCTTGCTGTTGTCCTGCCATGCCGGTCTGCATATCAGCTCTCAGTCTAAACAGCTTCTCTCTGCTTGGTTTGAAGTTGTGGGCTTGTTAAGCATGTTAAGTAGAATTAACTCTGCATTGCTTTCCTGCTGAAGAACAAAGGCCTTGTTTGTGAACTGTTGATCACTATTTTGTCCACACATTCTTGGGTAACTTACAGTTCATTTTAGACCCATAACAATAAGTTTAAAATCTAAGAAATGTGTTTTATATATTGTTATGAATTATCAGAACGTTTGTATTGATCTTTATTTGGGTTGTCCAGATTAATGTTCACTTCACGTTTAAACATATGAAAATACTTCTTGCAGATCTGGTTTTGAATGTTTATTGCACCTTTTTTTTATTATCTACTTTTAGATGCACAGTACAGATCTGATAAATTCACATCCTGGCAATGATAATGCCTGGTAGCATGCTTTGCAATTAGATTTTCCAATGTTAGGATTAAATAGGAATATCCAGATTTAACGCTGAGAGTATGTAAACAGCATGGTTTGCAATACAGCATGATTTGTAAAAACTACTGAAGCGCTGTATTGTTTCTAAAGATTTAATGACTCTGCACTGGCTTATAGTTAGCTAAAGGAAACTGCATCATTATGAGAAATGTGAACTTGTTATAGATTTCTTGTTATTGCTCTCTTGAAGGTAGATGGTTTCAGAGGTTCCTTGAAAGTCAATTACTTTCTATTTCTGTATTAATCAGATAAGCTTTTTCTTTAAAATAACCAGCTTCGGGTCAATGTTCTCTTCATATTGTTTTTGTTGAGCCATTCAAATTTGATATTGGGGGGCAGCTGTGGTGCAGAGGAGGAGTGGTCAAGTTGTATAATATATCCCTTATATCCATAATTTAAAACCTAAAACTTTTAACTATATTTTAGTTGTAGAAATGACAGTGATCTTTTCAGTGAACAAACGTATTTTAATTTGTGCCTGAACATGTCATTCGGTTTTTGCAAAATTGCTCAAAAACCTTACCTCCCGTACCAATTTGCGAGAAAGAGTAAGGAAATGAGCCAAGCTAGAGGCCAATGTTTAAATTCAGCTTCCTAAGATGTTATGACAATGTCATACAAGTCATATTGTCATTGCAATATTCAGTAAAGGATAACATGACATTGCATAACACAGGAAATCACATGTTTTCTTAATATTGTGCAGCTCTAGCCTGAAGAAATATAAAACATTTATCAGCTAGTTTTTATTGGCTTGTTGACGTTAGGACAGTTCTCAGTCTAAAAATAAGTTTTAGAAGCTTATTTTTTTGTTTTGTTTTTTTTATTTAGAAGAAAAGTTATAGTCATATAGTTAGTTATATCAAAAAATAAATTATAGATTGACATAATAGCCCTCTAGCACACTTTTTTTTAACCAAATTCTACAAACCTCCTCAACACTGGGCTTGTTTGTATCTCTTGTGGTGTCTCTACAGCTAAATTCTATCATAACTGTGTCAAATAAATATTATCTCTAATAATAATAATTTAAAAGATAAGAAAAACCATCTTCTCACTTTTCTATGGGAGGCTACTAACAAGAAGTAAAAAGTTAACAGCAAAATTGCTTTCAATATTGTAAAGCTACGCTTTTTGGTCAGACAGAAACATCTCCAACGATGCTAAAGAACTGTATGTCCTGCATGTACACTCTCTGAAAAGGCTTTACCTGGGTTCCTAAATGTGTTTTTAGCATATGGTACTCACACAGGTCTGTTGCTACCTGATACTAGTGCATGCACAAACAGTTGGAAGAGAAGATGCCAAATGTTGAAGTGGTGCAAATCTCGCCTCAGGCTTTTTTTTTTTTTTTTTTTTTTTTTTTTAACTGTATTACAATATAGAGTTGGATTTGTTTTTGACTGAATCCAAATTCTTACCCTACCTCTCCAATAGAGGTGACCAAAATAGTTTTTTTACGGGGTAACCCTTGCTGCCAAGGGATGCGGAGGGTAAACTGAGTTATGCTGTTCCACGAAGGGGAAGTGCATTTCTTCACGTAGGTGTGCTCTGAAGCACAGAAGTTTACATTTAAATGTGAGTAATGAATTTTTGCTTTAACATTACCTTTAATAAGTTATTAACCAGATTTTGCGTATTTTTCAAGTTTAGCAGCTCCATGCTAACATAGCTGCTATTAATGACAGCATCGTCCAAATTTAAAATAATGTTTTTCCATAACTCTCCATCTGGAGGGCTTAATGTAGGGGTAGGGAGAAGCCGGAGGGCAGGAGGAAGAATTCAGAACTTGTGTCATATAATTCAAGCCCGGAAACAAACTGCGATTATTAATTTCTCCTTTGTGATCAATTTTTAACTAGTTGGAATTTCTGTGTTTTGAAAAGGACGCTAGCCCGATTGGTCAACTGGTTTAGCCTTTAGCGTGTTTTAAGTTGTTGCAAGTTTCCTACGTAGATCCTGAAAACTGACTTAAAAGCTTGCTTTAGGCTAGGTTATATAGATTTCATTCATTGGTTGTTCAAACGTGCATTTCTGAGCCAAGTGTGAATGTAGCATAGCACACGAAAAAAAGAAGAGGGAAAAAATTAGTAAGCAACATAAGAAGCGATGAGAAACAATGAATCATTATAAGAAACACTTCAAAACAAATCAAGTAAGCTCCAAACTTTTGCAGTAAAATTTGTCACCATGAGAACAAATGCATGTGAACTGGGAATCCAAACTTGCTGAAGAGGAATTGGTGTCCTACTGCTAGTATTAGCCGACCAGCATAAACCACTGTAATGCATAACAAAGCAGCTAAAACCTCGACAGCCATCGAGGAACTAAAGGGGGAAAACAGTTCTTTCAGGAGACATTCATAAAAGCATGCCTAGAGTACATCCACCTTCATGCAAAGAGTCAAGTAATCCTTAAATTGGAACTTATCTAATAGTTGCTTTAAGGGCATAAATACGCATTACTGCAATTTACATCACTTTTTTGATTTTCAAGTTGCATCATACATTTTTCTTATTTAAGAGGGTTGCGACCTGCATTTGACTTCACATCATGAAAGTCTTCGTTCCGTGCTCTGCTGCAAAGCTTTGCCTTTTTATGAGTTCGAATACGAGACTAAGGGGGAGTTAAAGATGCCGTGGGGTCCCCCGGGAACAAGAAATTAGGTCACAATGTAAGGAGAAACGGGAAATTTCTGTGTGAGACATTCTGCTGTAATTTATGCAGGTTTTCAGGGTCTCTCTCTTTCTTTCTCTCTACAGGCCTGGGTGGTATGTGAAGATCCTCCATACTCTCAATCCCCACGCCTTAAACAGATCAGGACTTAGGTTTATTTTTGGTGCAACTGTGATGCAGTTAATTAGAACAAGAGAACAATCTTCTTTCACAGCTACAGTGCGTTATGTTCTGCCTCTAGGTCTAAATTCCCCAGACAAGACTACAATAAACATAAGGTCTGGCAGATGCTATACTGTTAAAAATAATGACACCTTGACACCAACAGTATTCTGGATTGTTCTTGTTCTTGGGGTGCCTCAGTAATGGAGAGGAAAACACTTAACACAAACCAGGTTCAGTCCCTGACTCTAACAAATGAAGTTGGCACCATTCACCTCTGGGAAGCTTGTATTGGTTGACTGGAGCTGGGCAAATAGCCATCTCAAATTGGAATGAAAAGGCCAAGAAAATCCAAGTCAAATCTTTTTTTTTTTTCTCTCCCAGTGGGATAGACAAAAAATGCACAATAACAAATGAGTTCAGTTACATCAATACTAAGTTTTTCATTTTTTCTATTTTCTTTAATATTCCCAACAATACAATGTAACAGCATTTTCCTAAGAGGTTGTTATTGCAACATATCAGCATATTAAAATTAAAATTGTTAGCAAAATAATTAGATTTTCTAATATATTTTTGTTTAGGATGCTGACATATTTCTTTTAAGGTGATGAGTGTACCAAAAAGGTCAATTTTGTCAATTAGAGAAGCAATAATTGTTTTAAACACAAATCACTTCGAATGCAGTGATAAAGGTCGGTCCTTATACCATCAGACACAGTAAAAAGTATAATTTTCTGACATCTGATAAAGGATTATCTTTTCCAAACACCCTAAACCTGTCTTTGTGTGCTGGCTAATTCCAACCAAATAGCAAAAAAATATACTAAATGTACAGATAAACTGCTGGCTCTGCTGGACCAAACTTACTTAGATTAATATTTATAATTACATAATTTTATATGAGCCCACCCACAGGAAAGGCAACGGGATTGGCTAGAACTTCAAAGAACTGAAGAGAGAAGAAGTGATTGACATGTCCTAAGACTAATAGACGTTCAATGAAACCAAAATGTGGCACCGTTTGCAACAGCTTCTTTCTGCTTCGGTAGAACCGCGAAAATCATAACTGTTCCTACTTGTGCGTCCACTTTAGCCTTTCCTCCGGGTCCATGCAGCCAAGAAAAAAGTTCAGCTGCACATTTTTAGAAAATTATGTGTGAATAGTTCAAATTAATAAAGCATGCTTGGAAGATCATCTTGCTACAAGCTAACAGCAGACACATTTGTTTCCAACAGAACTCTGCTACCTCTTATTTTACTACGGCCCTTTACGGTATTTTAGATAGTTCTGTGCATGTCAAAATAGTTTATACTAATCAAACGTATGGTGTGTGTAAACGTTTGCTTTCTTTGGATAAGGTTTTTCATGGCCCATGAACACATTACAGTTCTAAACTGATGTCCGATAAGATTAGAGACATTTTTTACATGTACACACAACTGGTGGTAATCATGGTGGTAGAGTTTTTATTTTTACATATTTTGGTTAGCTTGTAATGTTGAGTTTTATGAAAGTTTTCTGGAGTAGGCAGACAATTTCAATGGTCAATCAGACCTTGAAACGTTCTCAATGAGAACGTGCCAGCAATCCAGTGTAAACTGTACAAATGTGGTGGAAACATAAATGGTGTAAGATTTTTTATCTGTCCTCACATTACGCTGACCATGACATGATTGTATCCTCAGACGATTAAGAACTCGTAATAGCGAAACTTGAGCTGTGTGAATTAGAGCAACAATCTGATTGAGTGTGACAAATCTCTTTGCTCTATCATGTTTAAACACAACTATCCTGTGTTCACTGCTTTTGTTCCAGGATATGTTTTGTTGCAAGGATATTCTTGAAATAAAAAAGAATAATAATAAAAAAAAAGAACTCATATATTGATTTTGACACCCGTTGTAAAAAAAAAAAAAAAACTCAGTGATGGAAGTAAACCAGATAAACTGTACAGCAGAGCCATTTACTCAGATAAAAAAAAAAGGATGATTGGTGTTGTTTTCTAATAAGATGGTGCTGAGAAGGAGATCTGTTGGTGAAAACAAACATTCAATTTTATTTTTAATATTGCACTGACCCTCGCTCACTTCATTGCAAGCAATAGGTAAGGTGAAATATGGGAGTTTATGTTTTCAGCTGTTTAGTTCCATTTCTTTAAACTTTGTTGGAATTTTAGTCTTTTTTGTTTCGTTGGAGTTTCCATTAGTAGTCCCGTTTGTTCACATTTTTACCTTGTTAATTAAAAGCTGTCATTGCACCTCTAGTGAGAATTTTGCACATAAGAGTGAAGATTGCGATACTGGTCGGTACATGAATCATGTGCCAAAAAAGAAAAGCAGTATGATAGTTCTGTATCACAATCAAGTGTGCATTTTTACTGAAAAGAATTATAATTCTGTGTAGATTACTGATTCTAAAAAAGCACTAAAACAGAATGAATTAGTGCTCCCCTGCTACTTAAAAATTACAAACAAGCATTCTTGAACATGTTGTGTTGTTATGTGTCTGTCCTCCTAAAGTAAGAAAACAAATGAAGTTCCTCAAGAAACCTTTCTGTGTGCAGCTTACATGTTCTCATTTTGCATGTGTGACCTTTCTGCAGGTACAGCGGCTTGCTCCCGCCCGGATAATGAAATCAAGCATGTCAGGTTATTTGTAAGGCTAGCCACTCTAATTTGTTCAAACCCAACTTGGCAATATGTTTATGCACATTTTTTTTTTTTGTCCTCCAGGAACATAGACGTTGCTGTTATACATAAAAAAAGAGAAAAATCCAGAAATAATTCCCTCTGATCTTTTTGGTTAACCTTGTTTCTTTTTAATAAGTGTTGTCACAGCAGGGCCCTGCTTCAGCTGCTGAAAAATGGACACCTAGAGCGAGTCCCAGAAAAAAAAAAAAGTGGTTCTTTTGACATATTTGACACTCCTGGAACAGGGATGTGAGTTTTTTCCCCCTAAAAATCAATTTTAATGCTAGCCAAGATTCACATACTTGCAAGGAGATTTTGAAAGCATTGACCACACACAAAAAAAAAAAATATGGGTCAGACCCTCTGTTTACTGTTTGTGGCATTTTGACAATGGAAATGAAAATCAAAACAAGCAGTGGGAACCAATTAGAATATTTCTAATGGTCTTACAGTTTTGGCCATATTGTTGGTTCCCGATCACACAACAAAGAAGCAACACATTGCTGCTGTTGTTTTATGTCTCATGTGGTTGAAGCGTCTTTTACTTTATTGCTGTTTGAGTGTTTCTCTGCGTAATGACAGCTACAGCAGCTCATAACTCACATCAAAGCACCTCAACAATGAACACCATTTGCCCTCAAGTGAACCCCGGTGTAGATTCCCTCATTGACCTAACTAGATGTTTATCACAGCACTGCAGATCTATGCAAATCAAGCAGTCCCAAGTCAGCTATAGAATGCAAACTCAGTGTGTTGCTCAGGGAACAGGGCGAGAAACGAAAACGTGAAGCATTGTGCTGGATATGCTGAAAAGACTTCTATTAAATATGAAGCTGTCTGCAGTTGCTTACACTTAGAAAAAAAATAGACACCCACTCATTACAGACAGCTATTGTTCATTCTTTCTCAGACGTCTGAGTTTATATTTGCTTGAAGCAATTACATCAGAAGAAAGTCTGAATTCTTGAGCGAGATGACATTAACTGTCAGATGAAGAAAGGGGGGATGAGAAAACTTGTACTGTGTGGTATTGGTGGCACAGCCGCTCCCACCGAGGAAAGAATGCACTGTGCGTAGGGAACCAAGTGTCTTTTTAGGGAGGGGGGAAGCTCCAGCCAGTGTGATTAAATGCCTTTGCCCAGCAGTATTTACAAGTTTCTTTCTTGTGGTGATATCCTGTCAATCTGTGCCTAAAGAAAAGAGTCTAAGCTTTCTAGCATTTAAGTGCAGGGATCACAGAGATAGAATTAGTTAACCCCCAGAGCTAATGCTTTGCTTAGCTTCGCTTTTCTGTCCTTCAGAATCTGTTTGAATAACATCAATCAATTGAAAAGTTATGGTATGTTAAAGAGTGTGTGTATTTAAGTATTGCTGGCGACATCTCAGGGTTAAACATTCAAAACCATTACAGGGATTAACATAAGTCTCTCTGCTACCAAGTATGTCACTGTCTTTCTTAAACATCTATCTTAACATCAACCACTTCCAATGGAAAAGTGTATAAATGCATGTATATGCGCATTTCAGGCTTCTGCATTCAAATCTCTCAGGTTTATGAGTTGTTACACAAATTTTTAGGACTGTTTTCGGGCTCCATGTACAAAAGGTGTGAGCATCGATGTACACTGACCAGCTGAACTTTGACCAATAAAGGACACAGATTTGGTGATGTTTCAAATCACAGAAGTACCAACCATTTGAAGAGCGATCATGGAGGAGAAATTATTAATTGTAATTTCTGGAATTAGATGACACCAAGTCAAAGAAGGATAAGTAACTATAAGTCACACTTTTTATATAGATTGACCAGAGGTGTGTCTTACACTCTGGAGTGACTTATTTGTGATTTTTTTAAAAACATAAATAGGCTCATATACAGTTGTTATTTTCCCTCCAACAACCATCTGCCTTTTTAGCGGTGGTTTCCCACTTACAACCACTAGAGGGAAATGTAGGTTTATGTATCAGTATTTGCTGCTGACAGAAACGCAGAAGAAAGAGCGCCATCCAAAAAAAAACAAGGATGAGAATCTGATCGTTCTCCTCATGAATGTTGGGATATTTTTCTTATTTGCATCGAGACATTATCGTTATTGTTTTCATTTTTCTCTCCTTGGACTAATGTGGGACGGCGAGCCATCAAACTGTGTTACAAACAGACAGAAGAGCAGCTATAAACACTCCTAGCTCCTGTAGGCTAGAACGATCGGCGCAAGAAAAAGAAAAACACTGCTCTCCTGATTCCAGACATAATTATGAATACTTTTGTAGAGCTCTTCAAAATAAACTCAACTTCTCAACATCATCAGTATCTTCTGTCCATTTTAAAGGAGATATCCAGTCAAAGGTCATGTAGCAATGAGACTAAAAAGTTCAGACAGCTTCTCTACGCAATGGGAGCATCTAGTTTATGAACACATTTTGGAGCCTTAAATTTAACACACGTTAAAAGAGGCAGCGGACTCGAATTTGACGAACGAATCGCATTTTGTGCCAAATTCAACATTTCGTCGGGCTTGTTGACTTTTTTCATAAATGTTGGATTTTTCTCTTAAAAGTACGACTGATATACAGGAATGACTTGTATATGTTTTTTTTCTTCTTCCTTATGCAGTTTTTTGGCTCCTGCGACTTATAGTTTGGAAAATACGGCAAGTCTTTCAAATATAGGAGTAGAGCTGTGAAAGAAAAAACCTGGAGTAAGATTGGTTAGATTTGCCTCACTTCAACATTTCACACCAAATCTCTTCTAACTGTAGGTACCTGTGCTAGTATCGGATAACGATGGTCCAGTGCAATAAACATACGTTGCACATGACACAAAGCCAGTGTGTTTGTAGCTGCAGAAAGAAACAAAGAGCAGAGCATTACAGCAGAGCGAAGCCTATAATGATACATTAGACTGTTTTTCTATTGGTAACTCATCTATCGAAAAGAGAAAATGACAACTCTTTAAAGTGTATCCCAATCTCTGCATTTCACTTTGCGTTGCATTAACCCTGACACATCCAGTCACCGCCTCAGTCGAGAAAAGGTTTTCAAAATTGGAATCTATTAAAACGCACTTAAGGTCATCAAAGGGACAAAAACGTCTAAGGAGCTTTGCTGTGAACAGCATTAATGCTGAATTGGTTCAGAATGATGAACATATAAATCGCTTTGCAGCCAGAAAACGTAGCGTGCACATCTCTAGGGTGCTTCAAACGGTGGCCTGTTAATTTTGGCTTGCACTTAAAACTATTTAATATTGGCAATACTGAAGTGTTGAAAATGTCAGGATGCAACCTTTTAGTTATGCAATATTTCTAAATGGTACTTTTTCTTTTTCTTAGATCTTTAGATACGATCAGCAGCGTTAGGAATTGGGGGCACTGGGTATACTATGTTTATCCATCTACTACAGACTTATGTTACAGTTGTCTTAAAAATTATTTCCAACTCTTACATTTGCACTGCTGTCTGTTTATTTGTACTTGTACACATTATTTGTTGTTGAAATTTTTATGTTTCTAGAGTATTCATATTCATGCATTTTGGTTTTGCTTTGAAGATCAAATGAAAACTTTTTGTGATGCTCTACTCACCCGAAAATGGCTTTAGGAAAGTTTTTCACATTTAAAGGAAGAAGATTCTTTCTTAATATGTCTTTAATGGAAGTGCTAAAATGGTCATTCAAAGGCAAGCAGCCTTCTGTAACACATTTTAACATTCATGTAATATTGGATTGGGAAAGTACAGAGCAGAACGCCCAACAAGGAGTGCAAACACAGCAGTAAATATTGTTTTCATTTAAGCAGCTGACAGAGACCACGTCTTTAACTGCACTCAGTGGACTGTTTAGTTCCTGAATGTTCTGAGAACTCATGGCTGCAAAGGTTTTGTCAGTTTATACATATATTGAGATGTAAAACCAAGAGCTGGAACAAGTAAAAGGATTAATATGACATAGTTGTTGACAGTCTGGACTCAGTGTTAGTGAAAACCACATGCAATGCACCATTTTGTGTTGTTCCTTTCAATTGATGATTGTTAGGTAACGTCTCCAGCCACAAAAAAGAAAAAAAGGACACAGAATTATTTTAGAATGTTTGAGGTTTTTTATTTTTTGTGTCCTTCATTACAGGCTTACAAAACCTTTCCATGGCCAACAAGCCTCAAAATGTCCAGTAACCTTTCAGCATGAAGGACAAAGGAAAACTCCTGCTAATTTTCTAAATTTGTAGTCTTTTTGCGACCTAGATTGTTGTATTACCAAAGCCATTCAGAAAAGATTGATACACAGCAAATCCCAGTTTTAACAGCAGCTTGATTCAGTTTAGGTTAGTCTTCATAGACAATTTCTGTTAGAACTGCAAAGACTTCAATTACTTTTTTTTCTCCTTTTTTTTAATGTTCCTCACTTTAATTTTCATGAACTCATTACTTTTTTAGACTTAAGATTATGAAACATTTTGTCTCCCAGGAAAAGGTTGTTTGGTGTGGGTCCTTGGTGGGTTAGGAAATAATCTCTTCCTAGCTAATTTATCACAGGTGGAATTCCTGAAGGTCTTCCTGGCACCTTGTAAATCATCTTTTACTCCCTAGTGATGGATGGGGACTGGCCACTGGACAGCAAAGCTGCGTTGCCTTGGGAGTTGGGTGCCAGAAAAATCCGCTTTAACCTTTTTTAAGAGATAAACCCCTCCACCATCCTCTTTTTGGAGCATACATGTTCAAGTATACTTGTTGATATGAAGCACCTTACTTACTACACTACTTTGAATTGTTTTGTTTTTTTAAAGCACTGGGTATTGGGGGATTGCAGATTCTTAATGCAACTACAAGCTGGCTTCTTTTAGAGCTCAGATAAAATAAGGACAAGCTACAGAAACTACTTATGCCATTTCAGAATACTTGAAACAATGAAGCATAAAACAATACTAGGAATCTACATATTGTCTTCAGAGTTGGGTATGAGCTGGGAATGTTGCTGCAAAAAATGCTTATGTGGGACAGCCGGGATACATTCTCACTGTCAATATTTCTTTTCTTACCGTTGACAAATGGGCTAGAAGGCATCAGAGAAGGGTCGCACGACAGTGTTGGCACATGTTCGCAGTGGCTCAACATGTAATTTAGTGTACTTACAGTTTTTAGAAAATCCTAAGGGCCCGTTGAAATTCGAATTTGGGCTGCATTTGGCCCACGGGCCAGACTTTGGACGTTCCTGTCACTCTGACTGCTGGCTGTTATGGAGGTCACACCAGATCCATTTCCTCTACTTGGACTGCTTCAAATCCGAGTCCTCAGAGATACCTATACAGCTCGGCAATCTTGTCAACAAATGTCTGTTGCAGCTCATCCTGCATCAGTCTTGTGATTTCCTGTAATGTGTGTGGCTTCTGCAAAGTTGTTGTCAGGGAACGTTTGCGGGATAGCCAAAAGGACTGAGAAGCAAAAATTTCTTTAAGGACAATTTTTTTGCAACCTTTCCCTTGAAGGTGTGGAAATACTGGGACTGATAAAGACACTGATGTGAAAGATATACGGCAAAGATCCGGAATCATTTGGATTCACCTAATTTGCGTGTCATGTCTTCTTGTAGACTCCCTAGTGAAGGAAGTTTGTGGTGTGAAAGCTAAGACTGCTTCAACATCAAACATCCATTCTATGTCTGAATAACAGTGATTTAAAGAAATCATTAATTCCAATCAGTTTACTGTGATTTTGGTCTTTTAAACCTTTCACAATATTGTGAGTTTGCATGTTTGCCAGTGACTATCAAATCTTTAAATAAGGAGAAATCTAGAAAATGTGATTGATAGATTTAATAGCGAAAGGAATTTGTGCTTGAAATATTCCAGTGTTTGGTGGTTAGGCTCTGGGCCGGAGACACCCTGCATGCTTGGGATGACCTTAGATCAAGTGAAGAGACCCCAGACGCTGATGGTGGTTAAGGCCAGACCGCGCCGTTCTTTTACAAAATGTTTTGAAAAGAACTGTTGGTTCCACTGTCAATAAGCTTTGGTTTGGTGGTCATACAAACTATTCAACTCTGTTATGAGAGACTGAGCATTATCAGTGTCTGCTTATGCGACTATGATAACAAATCTACCATTTAAAAAGATTTGATTAAACATTTTCTTTGTTTATAATCAACAGCAACAAATGCAACTTTCTTGTCTGCAGCTTCCAACAACCCATTTGCTATTTAATTTCTCCACTTTGGCTGAAAAGCTCTGCTGTATTCATGTAGCAAACACATCCAAAATTGTTCACATTTGCATTCAGGAGACATAGCAAGTGCTGTTTATTTACATTAGATATCTTCCAGAAATGTCTCAGGCTTTTCTTTTGCATTTCCTGAATTTGCATTCATTATTCCAGTGTCTGAGTGGAACTACACTCATTGCAACAAGATTTTTTTCTCCTATGCAACAAAGCAAAACTCAAAGAAAATTACAATTAGTAAGTTATTTAATCAATATAAAAAAAAATAATATAATCAAAGACCCCCGAAAAATTAATATTCAATTAAAGCAAATAAAAAGCTGGAGCCGGTTATTGATTGTTTAGCTCAAATGCACCTCTGATGTACTTGCTGTAAGTCTGTGTGCTTTCTTTACTTTCTCAGATCAAATTTTGAAATCGAATGAAGAATTCAAATGCAGGTTCTGGTTAGGAGAACTTGTCTCTGCCAGTCAGTCAAGCTAACAAGCAGAGAGTCTTGTTAATGCGTGTTTGACGAAGGGCACATTAGCTGAATGTAGAGAGGTTGCCTGTGACAGATGACTGTGATATAAATTCCACAATGTTTTAGTTTAGTTTTGCCTAATGTCAGGTGATGTCATTAGGATTTATGGAACAACTTAAAGGGGTCATACCATGAAAAAACAACATTTTGAGCTTTTAAGTGTATTAAACTGTTCAGTCCTCACTATGAATCACCCAAAAGCGGTATTTTGATCCATTCACACATTTCTGAGTATTCTCTCAACATCATAAGTTGAGGACAGCCCTTTCAGGAAGAGTCTACGCTGACAGCTTTGCCCCCAGGCTAATATAAACACACCCACTTTCTCTACGGAGCTCACGGGGATCATCAGCGAAGTGTTGTTATTTTATCATAGACTTGAATAACCTTGTATCTAATATGTAGAGAAAACAATGGCTTATAAGGCAATGTCGTTTAAGTGGAGAAAATGTTTTTTAGGCAGCGACAGATTTAGGAGTTTGTTCAAACTTCCAAAAGAAGAACCTACTCATCAGAAATGGAGTTTATCTTTGAGAGCACGCAACAGACCAGCCAGAAACTTTTGTCTGTGATTGCCACTTCTCAGATGACTCTTTTTGGGTTGGCCTATAATTGATGCAACGTTACAAAAGAAACTTCTCTTCTTATTTACCAGTCAAAAACTTCCTGCAGATGTCTTTGGGGTCGCTGTGGTACATCGTGCACTTCAAATTCCAGATAGGACTGTGGGTCAAGAGTGTAAGGCTCCACAATATGCTTATCCATCTTTTAAAAAGTTTGAAGGTTGTTTGTTTTAATGCGTTTAAATGTGCATGCTGAGCAAACATGCTGACAACATGCTGACCGACAGGGAGCGAAAGGCCACAGAGATCGAGTCGTTTTACTTCTGGGTGTGAAAAGAGTCCACAAACTAACTCATATTTCATAAATAATTGTTTTTTTAGTGTTCCAAAGGTAAGATATGATCATATATTTGGACGTAATTTACTCAAAAAGGCTTAAGAAAATCACGGTATGGCCCCTTTAAAACCAATTTTTTATCGCATGTGTAAAATATAAAATAATGAATCAAGTATGTGTATTAATTGCGCTAGTGCCTGTCTCTGAACCTCTTCCAGCCACTCGATTCTGTGGGGCAAATATGACTTTGTTAAGTCACCAACCATTGCAAACTGTATTATGTGCTCTATTTCACTGTAGTATGCAATACTTGAACTAAACTATGATGTCCTATAGTTTTGGCAATTGATATATAGATTAAACTTAAGGAGGCAATGTTCCATAAGTAGCATGAATGTTGAGAATATTTTAACAATTTTAACTAAAGATACACAAAACTTTTGTGCATTTTGTGCAAAATTTCTTTAAAAAGTCCCTGCCTGATAATCTATTGTGTTTCTACTAGTATTTTAAGGTAAGGCAGGTTGTAAGTAAAACCAAATAACATGTCATTTTCTAGGACCTAGTTTCTGCAGAGCAGCAATAGTTCATTCGAAATTCACTATCATTGGTGAGGAATAACCCCACCCACTCTTCCCATCACGCCATTGTTCACTTTCTCTGTGAGGTCACACTCACTCACCTCTGCATGTTGGTTTATGAGGAAGAAAGTGATCAAATAAAACCATTGGAAATTTAGTCCTTTTAATAAAAAATCTTTTTATATATGTCCTCCATCGTGAGAAAAATGCCACAAGAACATGTTGAAAACACCCAAAACACAATTTGAAATGAGCCATTTTTTTGTGATACAGCATAGCTATAGTTGTTGTCCATTGTGGTTTTTCTAGGTTGTCTAGTACATTTTGACCCTGCCATCCACCTTAAGATTCAGCATGATGGAGGGAAGCACAGCAGCTACTGTATGTTAACTATGATGGAGGCTTCAAAATTGTGCCAGTCTCTGACTAAAAAAAGAAAGGGGGGCACCTTCAACTTTATTGGAATGGACTCTAATTCACCCTATGTTCACACTCTGAAATATTTTCATTTTTCAGCCGATAGCAGTAACTTTACACCTCAGTCAGTTTCTCCTTTCACCTGAACCATTCTTGGAATCAGAGAGAATTCTTGCCTATAAAGTGTCATCACTCATTGCAGTCCTATTCTATTCCTGACACTTCAAATATATATAGTTTTCCATCATTCAGTTCAATCAAAATGGGCCATTTTAAGCATGTGTATTAATCGTAACTTCGCATAAATATTTAAAATTAAGGTCCAGAAAAGGGGGGTTACAACCTCAATCATAGAGAAGGGGTACACAAACATATGTAATCTGATTTTTACTCAAACAGACAAATAGTGAATAGTAGCTCAGTAAGTCGAGGAAATGAAATTCCCATTAGCTTTAATTACTTCTTCCATATATCTTTGGGACTGACATAAAGATTAATGAAGGTGTCTTCTATTTTAGGAAAGGCTGTTGAAATGACACATTTTTTCTCTCCTTATATTTTTGCATTAATCTTAAACATTTATAGATCGGTTCCTTTTTTCCTTCATCCTCCTTCAGGTTAATTTGAGGTGAACTTTAGTGGTAATTTATTTAATATTTTAGGATTAGAGATTTTCTAGATCTTTTAAAAGAAATGAATTAAGTACTAATATTAAACCCCTCTGCTGCTGCGGTTGAACTGCTTTGAAAACAGTTGTGCTCAAAACTGATTCTGGTTTTAAAAGTCTTAAAGACTTTTATTTTCTATATGAAATGGTTTAAATGCTATAATCAACAGAAACACGGTGCATCGTCTACATTCGGAGAGCTTTGCCACATGCTGGGTTAAACTAACTTCAAAGGGAGCAGACGAGTCAGTGAAATTGTATTAGAACATGTCCTCTTAGTTAACTCTCCCTCTTTCACACTTCTACCATTACATTTCTCAGTCTGCTCTTCCTTATCACCGCCTTCGACTACCCCTGTGAATTCTTGATGGGAACATTCACAAAGAGAACAATCTTTGTGTTGTACATCTCAACAAAGCAGAGTGGAATTGAGCAGAGTTGGCAGGAAGAAGTGCCAACTGTGCCTTCCTACGCAACAACATTCAATTTCCCATTAGCACGTTTGCCCTCCATCTTTGAAGTTTCTCTTTGCAGTTGTGAGACATAGTCTACCTGCTTTTGTCGACTGAAACCAAAATTATTTATGCAATATGTGAAAGTGAATGCGGCTCCACAAGTTATAACATGTATCAAATCAAGTTATAGTTTTATATATAATGAGAAAACTGTGTGACATCCTGTAAAGGCTGCCATGCATTATGGGATTTGTACCCGAATAAGGACAGCGTTCAGGATGTTCAAAGCATATTGCTTAACTGACATTGCCAATAAATGTAGCATGCATAATGTAGCACAGAAAAGTGCACCTCACCTGGGAGAACATCTTTCATCTGGTGATACAACAAAAAGAAGCCTTTTGATTCCTGAATAAATAAAGAACTTGGTGTGTTTCTTGACATTGTGAGTTTGTGGGTATTGAAAAAAATGGCATCAAAAACGGATCATTTTGATTTTTTTCTTCTTTCAAAAAAAGATGTTTCACTCTCATGACATCTCAACAAAACAGTTTTACACAGTCAGCAATCAATATTGTTGCTCTAGCATACCTTCACCTTCAACACAGAGACACCTGTTCTAAACCGTATAGACATCCAATCCCTTAATTCTGCAGGTATGCTTAAAAAAAACCATGATACAAAATAGTGTTGCATATCTTCAATGGGAATTGAAAAACTGAGGAAATCAACCTGTTCACTTGGGCTTCAAAGTTTGGATTGGGGTGGTCATATCAATCTGAATATTGATTGTATCATACTGAGGTGAGGTATTGAAAGTATCCTGATAAAATCAATGCTTTCGTTGCAGTTTTTCTACAATACGTGCAGTAAAGTTCTTGAATTTAGTTACAAAGTATTTTTGTTCATCACAGAACATGGAATGAAAGCATTACAAAAACTCAAGCACTGAATATTGACAATTATTGATATACAAGTTCTATATTTTATGCATAATTAGTTCAGATTGTTCTAATTAGTTGGTTAACATTTTTATTTGCCAAAAGGCTCTGTCCTGTTGTTTATTTTACACTTAACCAACAAAAAATTGTGCATTACCAAAATTGATCTATAGTATAACATTTTGGAAAAAGTATCGCTATCACCATTAATATCAGCAATACTAGCCCTGTAATTACTTGGTATTGGATCAATACCCAAATTTCAGTATTGCCCTGCCCTAGTTTGGGCCACACAAAAAAATGTATATATGAATGTTTACTTCTTTTTTTTTGTCTAAAATACTTGCACATTTATGATCTTGTCAAATATATGCAGCTAACCAAGATTATGCTTATTTTAGGCACATTGAGAGAAGGGACCGTGGTTATGTTAGAGCTCCCAGGAAAAGGTTCATGAATGTTGAGAGGGAGGACATGATGGTGATAGATGTGAGTGAGGAGAATGGAGAAGATGGTGATGGATGGAAGCGGAGGATTCACTGCATCGACCCTTAAAGGGAGCAGCTGAAAGGAAAGAAGGTAAAAAAAGGAGACCAAAACTTCCTCTTTGGCAGCCTGTTCTTAGTTCAGTTCCAGCTGGTATCAGGGGTGGGATCAAGTCTTCAGTCTGTGTAACATTTTTATAATTCAGTACATTATAGTTTGATGGTAAGGTGGTCTGAAAAAACTAAGATGGCATCACAGAAACAGTCTCAGAGAAACAGATGGCTTTCAAAAACAAGGCTTAGGACAAGCAGCTTATAGGGTTTAGTCTAATCTGTACATAATGCATTTTAGTCCCTTTATTATATTCTTTAAAATCCACTGGAAATCCAGTTTAATTTCATTGACCTACAGATTATTCTGTGTGTAAAATAAAATTGACCTACTGTGATGATTTGAATTTACCTACTGTATGTACAGAACAAAGTTTAAATTCTGATGCATTTTGTCTACTATTAGAGGAAGTCATCTATCTAAAGATCCAATCCAATGAAAATATATATTTTTTGTTTATTTTCATTTTGTTGTTGTGGCATTTTTCTCATAATACAGGGCATATATTAGAACATTAAGTTTAACTGAATTTCTGAGTATTTCTTTATTTAAATTGTTGTGAATCAGGAGCAGACAAAAAAGAAATGCTGTTTGAAAAAGAACATATTTGTGGTGTTGAAAATGTGTTTGAACTTTCAGCAATAGGAAGGGGAAAGTGCAGACGGGTTTGTAATAAGCAAATTGTCCCACCCACAATTCAGAGATGCATTTCTGATAAACTCCTGCCACTCTGCAGAAACTATGTCCTAGAAAACAACACTTATTTAAAAATAATAATAATAATAATTATATATATATATTTTAAATAAGTGTTGTTTTATATATATACATACACACACACACACATATATATATATATATATATATGTTTGTTAGCTAAGAACAGCATAATAGTTATTAATCTTAATCTTGAGTTAGAGTCAGCACCAATCTGTTTTTTAATTGCACAAAATAATTATTTTCTTTTTTATTAAGCTCTGATTGAAATAGTCTTTTCTCCTGCTAGAGTCGGTTTTGACCCTGTCATATAAAATAACTTGATAAAGCAACAATTAGAGCCAAAATTAAAGTCATTAGTGGATTTCAGCCAACACGCTGACAGCCACCTCCTCTCCAATCATGTGAGCTTCTGGGGATGCTCATCTAAAATACTAAACAATACTAAAATGTATTTGTTTGGTTATGGGTCATACTTTCTTAAAAGCAATGTTTTTAACTTTTATCCCAATAGTGTTGTTTTTAATAGATGGTATACTTATGTTTTCTGCTATTAACTGGATTTTATTGCTGTTTTTTAAGCAAATCCTGTAACTTGTGACCTACATATATATGGATTGCCACTTTAAAAAAACTTTTGGAATATTCATGAACATATGAAAGATATACTTTATATTTTATATGTTTGATTCTTTTGGGTGTCGGCCTTGAATAAGCCATTAGGGTTTTTTGCCTCTCCCTGCACTGTACTTGAGTTAATTTTTCATGAATCCTTGTCATGGATTTTATTTGTGCTTAACAATAAACAAACAAACAAACAAACAAACAAACAAACAAACAATCTGTCCAGTATACTTGCAAAAAAAGCTAAATAAACTCAGACTTCTCAAGAGACAAAAACATTTCTCTTATTTAGCTTTCTAATAAGATGCAAGTGATTTCTATTGGTTTGATTTGTTGTTTTTTTTTTCTACTCCAATGTGCTTGGATTCAAGTTCTATTGCTGAGGAAACATATATATGTATGTATTTTTGCTTGTTCTTGAAGGAGATATGTATGGGTTGAAACTGACCTATACCACAATAGAAATTAGTAGAGTTAATCATTTTAAAATGAAAAAATAAATCAAGCAAATTGATTTAGAGATGTGTTCTAAACCTCTCAGTAAAATCCATGCAACAATAATCTTTGTTTAATTTGTATTTTTTTTCAGTTTTCAGTTTTTATTTTTATTTTTTTAACTAGAGGCATACATGGGTTTTTTAGAAGGCCCAGAGATAAAAGAAAAAGTGGAAAAAAAACTTTTCCGTGGATAAGGAAGCCTAACAAGATATGACCAAAAAAAAAAAACTAAAACAATAAGTTCTTGTTCTTGATGAATTTTGTAGTTGATCTAAGACACAGGGCGACCCGTAAACACCATATAGATGGTAACAAAATGCTAACACAAGAGGTTAAAAGACCACTATGAGCGCTTTTACAGAAGATCAAAAGATGATCAGTTGGTTAAATGTCTGTAAAGCAAAAGCATCAAATCAATTGGCTTTATACAATAATTGTGTCATAACGTTTTTATAAGTTTACAAGATATTTTAAGATTCTTTATATAAAAAAGTGTAAAATGAATGCATTTTTTTATTTATAACTTCATCCTCCATCAGGGAAGCCCATTCCATCTATCCCATCCCCAAGAAAAATAGTGGTATTGTCTTATTTCCCAGACTTACTCCTGTTTTATTGTGTTTCATAATGCATCATTTCATTCTCTGTGCACCATCGAGTTCTCTTTAAAGAAACATTTTTAAAAATATGTTAATTTTGGCAACTCATAGACCAAAAATTAATTTTTATTACACTGTCAGACGTTACCTATCCATATTACGGTAACAAGCTGGCAACACTATCGCCAGCATCATACCGTGACTCTGGGTCAACGGTGACATACCACTGAGCGTTGTTCGTGGAATGATACTGTAAGATTTTTGGCTGTATAATACTCTCGCACCACATCACGGTAACTCACTGCAGAACCCTCTCAGGTATCTTACTGGCAACAGCGTTGCCAGTAAGATACTGTGATCACTTAAGATGCGCAGTACTGTTTGTTAACGTTACATCACCGCAAGCTCAATTCAATGTACTTGGTTGCAATAAATTTCCTGGTAATTTACCCTTATAGCGCACTTTTGGTACTGCAATTTCTCAGCTGTCAGATTGTACCGTATTCCTACGAGCGGTTATTTACCTTTTAACATTAGCTATTTACTATGTTCTGGGTGAACAGCAACATACCGTACTAACCAAATATATATATATAGATATTAGAGAAAGCATGCACCCAAATGCACGCATGCATATACATTTGATTTGTAAGTAAGATATAAAAATCAAAATGACAATATTATGCACTGGATATTCATTTTCTTTTCATTTGATTTCTCTTTTTACATTGAAATAAAAATCCCACCATAAATCAGGGGGAGCCTCCTCTAGAGTTAGCTCAAAACGTGCAAATTATGTGTTGGTAGAAATAAACTGTGGTACATAGAGGTAAAAATACATAAACACAGTTGCAAAAAAGAATTAAACTATACAGCCAGTTATTTACAGGGTGCTGAGGTGGGTGGCTTCTTCACGTGTTGCCCAGAACACTGAGGCGATTGGTCATCTGTGGAGACAGATATGTTCCAAAAATGGACACAACTACACTTTAACAACACATTCTGCCTTGAAGTATCTGCTGTATTAAACTCAAGTTAGTAAGAATGAAACCAGTCATACCTAATTTGAAGTTTTCCACTCAAATTCCGTCAGCCGTTGGAGGAAGGTTGTGACATGGGGATTAATTTGAACAACCTTTCGCTTGACCACATTCCCCGTCTTTCTGCTCGTGCCAACTTTCGAGGTACATTTTGTCCCTTCTTCAAGGTTGATCCTGACAAAAAATCTAAAATAATATAATAAGTTAGTGCATTGCAAGAACAAGAAGTTATGTTTGTTATTTCATTTGGCAATAAATGATTCAACATATAACAATAATAATGTATATGTTCAAACTTACCTTTGAATCAGCTCCAATGTGGTGCATGCGGCCTCTTGGTACTCCAGGTTGAGCACATAAAATGATGCAAAGAAGACCGACAGTGCATCAGCAAAGGTGTTCTCTTTGTCCAGCTCAAAGATAATGCGCCCCTCTGCACTGACCATCCAGCTGGTGGCCACACAATTTACAAAAAAACATTTTTTCTATGAAGTTAATTAAATCAATTCCTGTCTAAGGATAATTTCAGTAACACAACTAGCAATATTCGGTACCGACAGATTGTTTTAACTTGACATAAATATTCTCAATGGGCATGAAAAATGTAGGACATAAAATAAGTAGACAAAAATATTCTCACACCTTAACCACAAAACAACACCTTTTATATCAAAGTCTAGAGAAGATAATCTTCAACAAGTCATTTAGCAAACAACAGTATTTAGACAACCAGCAGTTTCAACCAGGAAGCATTTACTTCTTCTTGTGCAGTTTTATAGCAGATGCGCACTGCCTGCAAGTGAATTACTGCCATCTACTGGCATGCAGTCTGGGTGAGATACTTACTGTTTTCTTCTGTTCTTTATGAAGCGTCTGTGTGCCTCATGCTTTTCGTCTGGTGAAAATGATGAACTGCACTTCCAAGTGGACTAAGGATACGTACCAATACTCAACCAATACTCAGTCTTAAGTTGGTACCAGTCACGAATTAAAATATCTTAGCCACAGTTGCATGTTCTCCTTCACCCTATAAATATTTTGGGGAAAAACTGTGTCTGTCTGACTGACTGATGTGTGGGCACATCACTGTAAATATGAAATATCATTTTACGAAGTTTCATTTTGAAACTGCAACAGAAGTTTTATTTTTAAATCTACTCATATTTCCTGTTTTTGTGACTTTTTTCGTACTGATAATGAAACTCCTCAAGCTTGTGTTGCGTAGCAGAGGGTGTTATTCAGAGGGAGTCATTATAAAGGCATTGTAAACACTCAAAGTGATTAGTAGCTCTTCTATTTTTTTGTAACAACACAATGCAACAGAGACCGTGTAAATCCATGGGCATCATTCTAGAAAATTATCAGAATAAATAGAATAGAATAGAATAGAATAGAATAGAATAGAATAGAATAGAATAGAATAGAATAGAATAGAATAGAATAGGATTGAATTGAATTTGATTGATCCCACAACAAAGATTTTAATTTGTCACCACAGGTCCAAGAATGCTGTAGATTGAAGCTAATGATTCTTATAAAAAGTAGGAGATGCGAAATTCAAAAAGTTAGGTGTTCAGTGTTCAGGCTCAAAGGGACCACTCTAAACAGAGGCAGATCTCTGCACCAATTTGTCTATTCTTTTCCTGTCACTAACTGGTGACAGAACACAAATATCCAAATGGTGTTGACATGATGTCCAAGGTATTTCCTGTGTGTGTTGTGTTAAATACCTGTTTTCTTTAGGACAGTGACATGCATTGAAAACTATGGTATGTCATAGAATTTAGTTGCATAGATATGCAAATTACTGTGATACACTGCAAGCACACGACAGGGATATTTTACTGTACTTTTTACAGTAATTCACATGGGAATTACAGCAGAATATATCATCATGCTGCATATTTCATCTTTTTCAGCTAAAACAGTAACATACCGTGAAAACTATGCGATAATGTTTTTTCAAGTTACATTGACATGCAAATTACAGTACTACACCGCAAACATTATTTTAAAATATTTTACTGTTAATTTTACAGTAATTCCCCATGGGAATTACAGCAAAGGTGAACAGTGTAGTTAATAATATGATTGATTTAATTACCTTCGATTTAAATCAGCAAATTTAGTGGGAATTTTACTTTACTAATTTTTTTTTCCACTTAGGAATGAAGTTTAAACGAATGAGAGAAAAGATTTTTTTTTTAATCTTGACCAGGAAAAGTCATTGGTTACACTTTACGACAGGACTAAATTAAAAAGCATTCTCAAAAAATATGAGAATTATGAAAGGAAAATTGAAAAAAACTATATAAAAATATACAACTGTTATTTAAAAAACCGTGTTGAATGATTAGTTTTTCCAAAACAGTTCCACAAAGATACAGGTGTCTGTGCTCTATTCTCTATCTCTATTTTACGGCATTTAAATGTAATTATTGTTGAGTGTACAGATTTTTTTTTTTTTTTTTGCACTAATAATTACCTTGTAACTAAAAATAAAATTACTTGGTTACAAAATTAAACATGAGACTTCAGATTTTCAAAGTGTTAATGGTATTTAGCTTGTTGGTTAACCTTATTCTTATTTAATTAAAACTTGATGTCATTTATAAGTTCCAAACTATAATACCAATACTGAAGCAAGTCTAGAAAATGTCACTGAAGCATCATTTCATTTCTCAGGTGTGAAGTAATATGGACAAATGTATAGAGGGCCTGTCCTTTTAGAAATGAATTGTCCTGACCTTCCGAGAATGAGATTTTAAATGCAAATCACCCCAGCAGAATAGAATAAACGTCATCAATATCATAGGCATGAATACCAATGATAAATGGCTCTTTCTGCAATCAATAGCTCTTACTACTAGGCTGGCTGCTGCATTTCATTCACATTTGTAAATTATTTTTGTTGTTGTATTTAGTGAAAAGTTCCTCCTAATGCCAAATACATTATTTCCAAAAAAAAAAAAACTATGGAAATTTACTGTAGAAAAATGCATTCATTATAATTAATTGTTTAGTCAATGCTTTTCCCCACAATTATCCAGCACCAAGCAGCAGATACAATGTTCCCTCGGTCAGCAATCCCTGTATTGACTCGTGACATTTAGGCCCCTTCTCTAAAATTGGCTGCACTCGTATCATCAAGCTCCCAAAAACCTCTAAAATCCATAGAAGCAGGCAGTGGCATTTAAAAGTCCAGTGGCAACAACTGCTGCAGCTTATCGCAAACACAGAGATAAGTAAGAAGATTGAGTCGTCCATCTCCCAAACTAATCTTTCTTATAAACTAGGTTCGTACAGGGGGGAAAAAAAATCCAAAAAAATCAATTTTCTGACACAATTGTTTCAATTTGTGAGATGGATTGCCTAATATGCTGTTTGGGGGTTTTCTAACTTATTTTTTTTTTAAACTTTTAGTGCTCTGTTTTACATAAAAAGATGCTTTTTTCTCCCCTTATTTGTTCACCTGACAGACGTTAAAAGTTAAAAACAGAGTAAAAAAAGAGCTTTAAATAATGAATTTTTTATAAAAGAAAATCAGAAAACAGATTCAACCGAACTTGTCCGCCAAAAGCATGAGTTGACCCCTTGTGAAGACAATCACTGGGCTTGCACTCATTTATGTGCTCTGATTTCACTCATGAAAAGAAAAAAGCTCATTTATCCAGCTCACTTTTACCTTCAAACTGTACGAGTTTTATTTTTAGTCTGAATGCGACCACGCTCACCTTTCCTGCAGTACCTTTGAGCATCTTCTTCTACATTTTTTTTTTTTAACCCTCTAACAAACTTCAAGCTTCTAAGACCTAAATGTAACGCATTTTCCCTGGAGACAGTGCGGGATACAATGGGAATACTGCGCCTCCAAGGAACAAACCGCGTTCCAGTTTTCAAACTTGTTTGCATAAATTCTCCACACTCAATGCGCATTCAACCATGAGGGTTAAAACCCAAAGCAGGGACACTTTTCTGCTCATTATCATTTAGAATGATTAGAACAAACTCTTTGGGATGAACGCTTTCTACTCGCTGATGGGTATTTTCCCATTTACAAACAACAAATATTTCAGTACAATAACCTTGACCTATAAATCCTGCACACGTTTGTTGAGAATATGAGTGATTGATCACATGACAAATCAAGTCATTTAGTACTAATGCAGGATTTGATCTCCTTTTCAGATGAGAAATTCGTTGTCTTACACTGCAGGTCCCGACTGCCGTGTTTCGCGCTTGTTCCTTCCAAGCGATTACATCAGTCACTTGAATGAAGGAGTCCAATGGTGACAACCTGTAATTACTAAGTACCTGAGCATTTTCTGCAGAGATGAATTCTTTTTTGCACCAGTGTGTATAAATGGACTCAGTCTGGGGAGGAGGCAGAGAAAAGAGGTGGTTAAGCACAGCAGGTGAACGGTTTGAAGTATCACCAGAGACTCTGAGGCAGGATTCCCTTCCCAGAAGTTTTTAACTCACTCCAGTCTTTCACTTCTATCCTGCTAAATCCTCACAACTTCTTTTTTTTTACAGTTGACTTCACAGTGAACACTTTGAAGTTGATTTATTCAGAAATATTTTGTAAATTATATATGGACTGTATAGAATCCTAAACTCCTGTAGGAATACCACACCTGCAAACTGCAGGAGATAAAACACTTAAACAAATAAAAATGCTGCAAATAATGCAGAGCAGAGCTTTAATGGAAAGTTGATTCAAATCACGAATCAAGTTCAATGAATCACAGATCAATCCACAATTCCTACTAATTAATATATTATGTTTTTACACTTACGAGGTTGTTTTTTAGCGGATGTATTAAATTAAAATATGGATTAAATCACCATCATTTATACTTTTATTTAGAACAGAGTTCAGAGTCAGCAAAACGGATAAAAACACAAAGATTTAGACAGAAAGAAAGGATGTCTGTCACTTTAAACATGTTTTTTTTTTTTTTTTTTTTTTTTTAACCAACCTTTTGGTTAACGTCAGCAGAAAACAGAAGAATCAGGGAAGGCCTCCTGACACCATTTTCAGCACTTCATTGTATTTATGACCGTAGCATGAAGCAAGTGAAATAGTGCAACAACATCAAAACTGCAACGTGCACAGGTAACAGGGTTCAAGACCTGGAAACCAACAAACTATAATAAGTAGTGCAAAGAATAACCAGAAACAGCCAAAAAACTAAAATCTGCCTTGAAAAAAAACTGAAACAATGACAATTCATCAAAATATTCTTGCAAAAAATTAAATAAATGTTTTGATAAAGAATCTGTTGCTCTATACAGTCAAGTTTTTCTAAGTTTTCTTTGTCTCAATCAATCACAAGCTTGGTGAATGTCATGTCGCCTGTTGATTATTTGCTAGTTTGATTTCTGAATCGGTCTACTCTGTTTTTGTTTTTGTTTACCTTTTACTCAGTTTCTCTTTGGAAGGTTGGTGGAATTTTTGCTGGAATAATTCACATGTCTTATCATGATCATGTCAGGATTCACCCAGCTTTCACCTTCAGTTCAGTTCATTGATTAATTATTCATGACTTTTGCATAATTTATTATACACTTGGTTATGTGACTTGCTACCCGAGGGTGTATTTGTTTTGTTTTGTTTTGTTTGCCTCTGTCTTGCTGAATGTTAAGAATATGTGGTAACGGTTTTGAAGCCGAGGATGTAAAATGTCAGAAATGGACCCATGTTTATAGAGGACAAAGAATCACAATTCTATTTGATTTGGAATTACATAAAAATAAAATGTTAGAACTGTAAAATGTTTATTGCAATCAAACAGATGTTAACTCGTGATCTATTGCATTTTAATGTATATTTTAGCGTTTTCTTCATTTAATTGTAAAAACCAGATTTTCCATTTTTACAGAGAGGCATTAGACCTCATATGAAACATGGCTATTTCTTACACACTTCAAAATGAGGAGACATGTTTTATTCTAGGAATAATAAATTGAATGCAACATTATGTTGAAATTAAAAATGAATTTTCACTAATACTTAGCTTTTTAATGTTGATAAATTCCCAATAAACCTTTTTTATTTACCAAGATTCAACCTATGACAAAAAATAATATTGCACTAAATGTAAATTTAGAAAATTAATCAAAAGACAAATTTTATCTGGAAATTAAAATGTTTAGAAAGGTGACATTACCACATCTCCCAGCTTTTTCTGTCATTCAAATTTTTTCACTTTGCTGTTAGGGAAAAAAATAATATACAGTAAGTTTATTCTCTGAACAATCATTCATTCATAAAAATTAAACTTTTGTTTTTGTTTTGTACTAATTGTAGTATTGAAACTAACTGTAGGGAACATCTAAATATTTCAAGTAATTATTATTCATATACATAATACACAATAATTAAACCATAACAGTGTTATGTTTTAATAGGCTATATAACACTTTTTATTTATTTTAATCTGACAGCAGCACATTCAAGTTCTTTCAAAATAAAATTCAGTCTTAAAAATATCCTCCTAAAGCAGTAAATATAATGCAGTTATTGTTACACTATTCTCTCATTTAAGAACTTTTCTTCTGAGCAGAAACTATAGGTACTGCTGTGCAGCAGAAGATAATAAACTTTAAACTTAATCTTAAGATAAACAGTTCTGATAATAGATTTATTCATCATTTTCCTCAGTCGTCTGACATTTATACATTTTGGAGGATTGATAAAACACATGAGGCCTCTTAATTTAATGTCATTCAGGAGTGGCTAAAACAACTTTATTTTACTATTATTAGATCACCTTATTAAAGTAAAACATCAATGGCACAATGTAACTAACAAACCCATTATTGACCCCCCACCTCACCCCGATTTGTGCGCAGGAGCTGGTGGCGCCCGCCACCAAATTCTCTAAGCAGGAAAAACCCTGAACCCCCAAAGGGGTGTAAATGCCCCACTCACTCATTCAAGGTGTTTTACTCAGACGCAACACCAAGGAGGGGGGGAAGTCATCTGATGATGAAGGCAGAAAAATGGAGCAACAGATGACTAGGCTGAACATTTATAGATCATATTTGCCCAACACTCCAAACACACGATTCTTCATGTGCTGGGAGATGATTGAACGCCTAATGCCAACGATTTGTCTGGATGATTTCAACAAGAGGGTGAGGACGAGCAAAGCTGCAAGTGAGTGAATATGTGCGTGGCTACATAAGCCTTCCTTTATAAACTTGGACACAAACTGAAACTGAATCTGATTGACCTGTATGCTATACCATGTGGAATCATCTGTTTTCTATGTTTTGTATGTGTTTGAAGCATTTGTTCAGGCATGGAGGCAACATGAATGGTAATACACTCAAATTTGTATTCTTTACTGTTTAAAAGACTAACTTCATAAAGGTGGTCATGAACTTCTAAAACTAAAATGCTTTGCTTTTCTAAAGGTGTTTTTAAAAAATGCTCTTATTGTTTTTAATTTGCAATTCATATGCATTAAAAAAAATTAAGTCATATTTTTTTTATTCAAAGAAATTGACAGATCTAGAGTCTCTGCAGCATTGCATGACTGCTGGAACTTTAGAACGTAATCCGTGTCCACACGGTGTGTTAATGCATAAGGAGTTCACTAACCTCAGGAGAGTACCCTTATATTGATTTGGCAGCAGTAAACTTCTTCGACCTTTGACCTTGAAGGCAGCAGGTGTGGAATACATTAGCATACTGCACGGGCTGCAAGCTGGCTAACAATTTAGCATCGGACAAATCAAGAGCTTCATGGGCTTCAACAGCAAAATTTCCTTTGGATACATGAGTGTACATTAAGGAGAATGCAGAGAGCCTTTAGTGTGTCTGGCAGCAATGCAATGATGCATTTGACTCTATTCATTTCTTTATAACTAATAAACAACCCATTCTCTGAAAAAATAGCCTTTTTTGTTCAATGATAAATGGAATGAAGAGCTTTTACTTGATGTGTACAATAGTGGAAGAGTTTGTCGTAATCTAGGAAGGAGCTAATTTATTCACCAGATTTTCTAAAATCCATTAAAAGTTATCTAACTTAATAAAATATCTAAGCAGAAGAAGAAAGGGATTTAAAGCAATAAAAATGCCAAAAAGCTTTATAGAAAAAGAAAAAGTCTCTACAGTATTTTTGAAAATCATGCAATACTGTTCATCCAAGAATCCATATTCAGACCCATCCATGCATCATATTTTTCTCCCCATCCTGTTGATTGAAGAAGAACTGAAGCATGAACTCAGCTTTGACTAGAATAAAGAGTTAAAAAAAAAGAAGATTTTCTTGCTTCCAGTACATCACACCTCATCTCAAGAGCACATTCACAGCTTTAGGTCACTTAAGATGACTCTCTTTATCTGGAGGGACAGATCTGAGCCCAAAGAAAACTCTGAGGCAAAGATTTGAATGGGGCTTGAAAAGTTTTACACTTTTCAAACAAAAGGTAGGAAATAGATAAAATAAATGTAATATTGTTGTTTTTTACAGCTCCTAAGACTAAATCACATCAAATTATTTCTCCTTTTGGATCGCATAAGAATGAGTCTTGCAATGGTAATGCTTGTGGCACCTAAACATTAGCTTAAATCTGCTCTCAGGGTCTTCGACAGAAGTCTGACTGTCCATAGATTAAAAAAAAAATGCAACAAAATGACGAATATATTGAAAAATAGCTGCCAGAAAACAATTTATCGTGGAAATAATGAGAATGAGTGGCAGTATCCGTCTGTATTTGTCAAAGCTCACACCACCGCAGCAGCTTAGGTCATGATCAATCTTCTCGGGGCTGCTTGGCCATGCAGCGGCGGGCAGCTTTGGGATGTCAGTCATCGCTCAAGCCTGAGCTCAGGGTCTCCACACTCTGCTGGTGGGAAAGCCCTCCATCCAACAATGCCAGTAACGGCGCTCAAAATATTAGGTGGAAGCTGGAAAGAGCAGTGTCATGGTTTTATATTGGATGAACATCTGATGAGAACTTTTGCTGTGTGTAGATCTTCAATTTGACCACAAAATGTGGTAAAAAAAAAAAAAAAAAAACAGACAAATAGTGTCTTCATAAGGTTTATTTTATGTTGTTTATTTTCTTTATTTAATATGTTTTATCAAAAAGAAAAATCTTGTTGGAAATAAAGATATAATAAACCAATAATGTAACATTTTAACTATTGGGGCCAAAAACATGACCATTAAAATGCAACTAAGCATGTTCAAATTAAGTCTCCACCTTCTGCTCTGAGCTCAAGACCAAATGGGAAGAAGCAAATCTTGCAGTTCCTTAAATGACCACTAGAGGTCGGTTGCAAAAGGGAGCAATTTTCGTACATCAAAGAATCATTTGCACCCAAAAACATATAATCCTGGCAGCACAGGAACAAGCCCTGAGCACCAGAGCGAAAGAGGCTCAGATCTACCACACCAGACTGGACCCAAGGTGTAGACTGCGCAAAGCGGCGCCAGAAACAATCAAGGACACAACTGTAGGGTGTAAGGTACAAGCCGGGAAAGCATACATGGAGCTCCACAACCAAGTGGCTGGAATAATATACAAGACTATGTGTGCGGAATACGGACTGGAAACCCCAAAGTCAAAATGGGAAACACCTGGAGACTGCAGAGTGGCAGGTTGGCTGCATGTTTAAAAGCTTGAAAAAAACACATCTGTTTGTGCTCGTCTGGAGAGAAAAAAAAAGGTGTGAGCATCTCCAATCAGTCTTACTGGTTCACAGGAGGAGAAGGAGCTGAGGTGGAATGTAGGACAAGTGTAAGGACGGATCCTGGAGAAAAGCTTTTCACAAGCCAATTAAAAGCAGAGAAGACGCCTTTGTTTCTTTTATTAGAGGACAGACAGGTAATGTGGGGAAAGGCATTGGGGCCATGCAGGAAGAAGGAGCGCTGACAGCATTCAGCGCCCATGTGGCGAGCCCCCCAATCACTCAGACATCACTGCTTTTCCGTGTAATAAATCTTACTCCAGGTGCTCCACTTTACTCAGCCGGCTGAGCTCCTAATCCATGAAGTAACTTAATAAACTAGTTTGACATTTGGAGATCAGGCTTTGGCAAACTAACTTTTTTTATTATACATGTCATTTATGTAAATGTATTTATGCATATAAACAGAAGAACTGCATCACTGTTACAGCTGAGCCTGGGATTTTGTTTTGTTTGTGCTTTCTCTGTTTTTTATTGTTTTTTTGCAGTAGTGGAAGGCATTTCTATCATTCCTTTTTTATCCCTTTCTATCTGTATTTGCAGATTGGTGCCCAAATTTTTCAGAGCACCTGATTGGACGAGGACTTCCTGCTCATCCAGCAAATACATCATCTGTTGGAACCCCTCCTACCTGCCAGAAGCAGGGCATTTACTCTGTTTGGCTACTTTTGGAGATTTTGATTCTTGTATTTTGGTTATTTTTGTATAGTAAAAGTTTTTTCAGCCTGTTCTTGTATGAGAGAGTTTTTGAGTCATTGATATATTTATTTATTTTCTACCTGTTTGTCACATCCTTTTACAAGCCCTAGGCAGGGGTGTAACATAAATTGGGGGCTCGTCCGGGATCAATTGTGTTTGTGACAGCTAACATTGGCAGAGGCACTTTTGTTTCATTCTTTGTATCAAATTGGCAATTTAATTGTACATCATAATACTGAATACACAAATCAAGATGGAACATTCATTTTCTTTGTGATTATAAGATGTGTACATCTTCAATCAATAAATGCAAATACAGTTTTAAAAACAGGTCGGATCTTAGATATTACATCTTGGAAAATATCTGCTTTATTTTTGTCCTAATACACAAGGGAGAAATGCAACTGCAGTCTGGCAACCTGTACAAACAACCTCAAAAACAGGATTTTTGATAACTCTGGATAAACTTGTGACACCGAACATGATCGCTTTACACTTCAAATCTGGGCAGTGCTGTTTCTGTTTTCTGGTGTTCGTTTAAATTCTCCTCCCCTGTGATATTTGAATACAATCTGTTCTCTACAAGCATAACCTTTAAAAACAGTCCCCAGACAGAGCTGGTGAATTATTCAATTTGTAAAAAAAAATAATAAATAGAAAGAAAAAAAAATTTAGTTGCATAGCAATGGTATTTGAAGGGCATTTACCATGCAAAAAAAAAAAAAAAAAAAAATCTGTTAAAAGTTTTAATTGTATTCTTTGTTGTAGATGTGACTTACTAACATAAATGAAGTAACCTAAATGTACTTATAAGACATTTAAAATGTATCTATCACTACATAAAATTAACATCATCATGTTTATAAATTGTCAAGACGTTGAAGTAACATTTTAATAAAAAATATTCTATTTTTGTGTCTTGTGCTTTTTGATTCTAACTTTACACGTTTATTGATATGTAATGTATCTATTATATTTCCAGCTGCTAAAAGCTGACACTTCTTAACCCTGCAGAACTCAAGAAACAATTTTCACCTGAGCTTTCAAAATTCAGCTTCCCAATTTGTTGGTTCATTTTAGGTACCACCCATTACAGCATCCAAAAAATAAAATGAAAAAAAAAACTCAAAGAATAAAAAATAAGGAAAAAATGAGTAGAACAAAAAAAAAATTATAAAAATAGTGAGACAGAAAACAGCACAAAACACACATTTCAACCAGTGGCAATTTAGAATCACCAATTAACCTGTGAAGTATGTTTTTGGACTGTGGGAGAAAGCCATGAACGACAAAAACAGAAAAGAACGAGTCAGGATTTAAACCACTACACCACTGACATGACTGAAAATCTAAATAAAATATACAAATCTATATTCTAATGCAAAAAAATTAGCTCTATTATTGTTTTAATGTTAAAAATTTTTGGTTTGATCAGGGATGTGTTCAGCATGTGAAGTTTAGTCTGCATCCTTTAAGTTTTGTTTGCAATAAATACATTTATCCATTTTCTGACCCATCTTTTTTATTTTGATTTACGAAAAACAAAACAAAACAAAAAAAAACATCAGATCCATTTAAAAAAGAAACAGCCTTTTAAATTCCAAAGCAGAAGCTGGCCCTGTTCTCAGGTCAAAAGTGTTGTGCCGCCATGTTTCCAAAGCAGGTGGAAAACTCTGACGGAAAAGAATTCCTTCTGATTTCCTCCTACCTGCATTGAATGGGAAACTGAGCAACAGCACATAGTTTAAGTTGTGTTGAGATTGCTCTTTTGTATACAATAAAACTTCAGACAATGAACTAACTATTCAAAAACTGAAGTCAGCGTGGATGAAACAGGTACTTAACATAAAAGCTATAAAAACTTTCAATCTATCTGTTATTTATGAGAGATGAAAATTTAAGAAAGGCTTTTAACAGAATCAAAAATAAAACAAAGATAGGACTTTTCATATTTTTACTGTATGAATCCCAAATTAAGTTTTCAGTTTTCATACTTTTTCACTAAGGATTAATAATTGTTTTAAGTGTGAATATAGACAGCCCAAAATGTCTTTTTAGAATAAAAACTTTATATTACTATTTAATAATAATTGTATAAAAAATAAGTATTTAAGTCATGCTAGGTTTTTTTATTTATTTATTTTCACAAGAAAGATGATTAAATCTGAAAATGTTTGTTAATTCTACAGTTAGTGTTGAGTTTGGATTTGAATATTAAATGTCATCACAGGATTTGGTCTCACATATTTCCTGGGAAGGATGAGCTTAAAGTTCCCCGAAAAATGAATCTAAAAAAACTCTAAAGGGATTTATGGAAGAGGACATAGAAAATAGTTTTAAGCAAGGCTGAATAGAGAATGGCTGAGATATTCCATTGTTAACTTTACGGACATTATAAATGGAAGCAAACAAGTTAAAACTGTGTACTTGCTTTTTGCGTATGTTTGTAAGCTGTGGTGTGCTTGTGGTCCCATTTATTGTGTAATGTGTTCACCCTGGAGCTACGGACACGTCGGGAATGTCGCGCAAAACCTTTTTCTTTTTCTACTGTTTACTAACGCATGTCTGCCAACTTAAGTTTGAACAGGCTTGGTGCAAAATGTGGTACAAATCTCGAGAATCATGTTTTCAACATTTTGTTTACAGTTCTATTCTGATATATGAAATACTTGGTGTCTTATAATTAGAGCCTGGCACAAACCACAATTTTTAATTTAGCCAGTACCCTCCATGACCAATTTTCAAACGGTTTGCACTTCTGTTCCATGACCGGGGTTTGGGTCGCCAAGACACAAACCTTCAACCATCACCCAAACCACATTGCTCCGGCCCTTCTTAGCTCTCTTGCAGGTGGTGAGCCCAGTGGAGAGAGATCCCATGTCACTCCCGTGGGTTTGTGAGGCCCGTGCGAGGAGTCCCAACCCCAGGCCTGGCTCCAGGGTGGGGCCCCAGTGACGCCAATCCAGGCTCTATAAAGGAATCTTGGATTGTACTTCTCATTAAGAGGTTTTGGATCACTCTTTGGCTCATCACCCAGAACCATGCCATGGGAGACTTTACCAGGGGCAGAAGCCTCAGACAGCATAGGTCCTGAGATCACTTGAGCACTCACACCCCTCCACCACGTTAAGGTGGAGGTTCAAGGAGGGGAGTTGAGCTGGCTTGGGCATCTGGTTTGGATGTCTCCTGGATGCCTCCCTGGAGAGGTGTTCCGGGAGTGTGCCACTGGGTGGAGGCCCTGGGGAAGACCTTGGTGTCATGGTTCTGCCCTGCTCCTTCACCCCTCACGCCTGCTTCTGGAGTTCCACTTAAGATCACCATCATCCCAAGCTTGGAACCAGGATCTCAAAATAACTTTGTTGACTTTCAGGCTCACCTGTGCATCTGGCGGTACACCAACACACCACTACCTCCCTAATAAACACTTTGACTGTGACCTGTGTTTGCTCTGTTTGGGTTGTCTACGTCTCTCGGCTGGCCTGGGAACGCCTCGGGGTCCACCCAGAGGAGCTGGAGGAAGTGGCCAGGGAGAGGGAAGTCTGGGCATCTCTGCTCAGACTGCTGCCTCCACGACCCGGTCACGGACGATCAGAAGAAGATGGGTGGATGGATGAAAAGCAATCTGAAAAGGACCCCACTCATACATCACAACCAAACTCAAGTCCCTGATTGGTCAAATTCAACTTGGTTTAACTTTGAATTGTTGTCTAAAAGTGCACGTTTTGTATGTAGAGCCCAAAAGCAGTTCTAGACACTTGCTTAGTGGCACATGAACGCCAGAGTTTTGAATACAGAAGCCTTAAAAACAAGTTTACATTGATTTGTCAATGAAAGTGGCTCCTTGAACGTGCAATGCTTAAGGGTGAATGTAGCTTAGAGTCAAAAGCTGTGGCAATCGGGGACTTGCCCTATGATCAACTTCAAAGTAACATATTGTAGCTTCTCAGTTATATGTTTTTATGTTTCTCTGCACTAATACAGCAGTATTTCTTTATATGGGATTAAAATGTTTATTGGCCAAAATGTACAGAATAAATACAACTTACCAGCTTCATCAGATTCTCTTACCCACACAAGCTGCCCTTCGCTTCTCTCACTACAAATAAAGAACTGATGACTCTTTGTTGGCTGTTTTTAATCAAAGATCACAGATCTCTAAGAGTCCATTTACTCACCTTACTTATCTCACATCTTTACCCATGGGGCCAATCTAGATGTCAGGCTTGATACAAGCCTGCTTTATTCTGGAGCTGGCACACAGGCAGAATTGCAGAAAACCTTCACATGCTCTTTTGGTGAAGTGGCAGGCTGACTGATCCATTTTAAGTGTTTTCTATTGTGTTTGGTAAAGGTGAAAAAAGACGAGACAGTGAGGTAGGTCAGTCTGAAAGGTTTGACGTCAGGCACACACAGAAATCTACAGGAACTCCTTATACCTGCTGGCTATACACAGAAAACTACATGGTAATACAGCACAAGTAAAAAGAAAAAATAAAGCAAAAGTAACACACTTTATGATGTGCTGAATGGGCCTTCAGGTCAAAAGCTGAAGGCCCATTTGACACATTGAAATGGGATTTAATTTCCAGGTTTTAGTTACCAACACTTTTTATGTATTTTTATATATTATTATTTTAGTAGTAAGTTTTTACCTTGGGTAATTTTAAACAGTTACACTGACCAGGAAGAACTTTTCATTTAATTGTATCTGTGACAGTGACAAACAAAGACATCCATCTATCTGAAAAAGGGAAAAAATGCTTGATTTTTTTTGTATTATGGAATGATGATAGACTAAATACTAGGCCTAAGAATTCCTAAGATGTGAGTTTGGCACATAAAATTATTGTTTTTGTCCTTTCTTGCTTTATGTAAATGATAAATAACACAATGGTAAAATATAGTGACACATGGGATTCAGTTTTTTATGGTCGTGCTGTGGGGAAGAATCCGCAGCGGACAAGTTACGGTGGTGGTCGTATATATCCCATAAAGAACCTAATAGCTTAGTCCACGTATAAATAATATTCATGAGTTTTCTTTAGGACTTCTCCACCTGGAATGGAGAAAACAACAGTATGTGTTATTTTCAGAATCATTCATCTGTCATTTCATCCATTTCCTCCTGTCCAATTTTGTAACGGAAAGAGAGACAAAAGCTCTTACCGCCTGATCACCGTCCAACCCCAAAAGCCCACTGGTGGACTGTGGAGAAACCCAAGCATCAACAAGGTAATCTCACTTCCTCTGGGAAACATGGGGAGAAAACGCAGACAAAAAGGCTCCAGCTGAAATTTGAAATGAGCAAGCCCCCACACTACAGAGAAATGTTGTCTGTGTAGAATTCTATTCATTCACACACGAGCAGAGTGGACACATCCACTGATAATCACAGTTAGTAAAGATGAGAAAAAAAAACAATCTCTTTCCTTCACCTTTGCAAATGTCACATCACAGTTTGTGATCTGATATGCAAACGTGAACAATTTTAAAGCAAAGCGCCAAAGTGGGAAAATACTTTCTATTGCATGAAGCTTCATGCAAAAACCATTCCATATGAATTGTGTTTTGTTATTAAACACCATAAGCATCTGAACATGCGCACTATTACACTTTTTTTTTCAATTTCTAATTTGAAATACCAACTAAAAAAGGTTCCTTAGTCCAAAAAATGATTTATTCATTGTAAAACAAAGTTTGAAAATGTAATACCCTTTGATTTATTTTAAATTTGTCCAATGGTATCAATGTCATGATTTTTTTTTATGTGTTTTTTTTTTTTGTTTTTTTTTTGTTTTCTTGAACTAAATTTTTTTTCAATCCTTGCCAAACAGATCAACTTACAAGAAAGTATCAAAAATTTAAAATTTTTTCATTACTTTTTGGTTATGGCTTTCATATTTTTTCCAAACACACAATTTGATTTCACAAAACACATTTACTTCTTATCAGAAAACTAATATACAACTAATAAAACATCCTAAATCCTTGAATTTCCTTATGGACAATTATCCTTTGCAGCAAAATGTGTTTAATTGTTTGCTTTTTATCTTAGAAAAATTTCATTGTAAACATTTCAATACTTCCTTGTCGCAAAAAAAGTGCAAGAACAACACAAAAATACTACAGATTGATCATATATTTCATTGCTTTGTTCACAATTTGCTTTTTTTGTGGCTGTTTCAATAATAATGCATTATCTGTGCATTGCTTCCTTTTAGCAGGTATAAACTCTTTCTTATCCGGTCAAAGGCTTTTTGAAATGTGTGGCTTTGGTATGCAACCAAATAAATCATTTCTTATCGAGGCGAATTCCACAATAAGCCCTTGAGCGCTCCTCTTAAAACCGTTTCACCTCGTGTTTGGAGCCAAAGAAAAGAAACTGATTAGAAATGCATTTTTCTAAGATGTCCTGTTGTGTCTGAGCCCAACTTCAGTGGAAAATATTTAGAGGAGGCTTTTTTTTTTTTTCTCTAATTTCCACAACCCATGGTTACAATATTGAATGGAAATGACTCATAACTGTGCTGAGGGGGGCAAAAAAGTGACTGCTCAAATAAAGTTTTATTCAAATAGAGGTAAATGTGAGGCCACAACAAAGAGAAGGAATCAAATTAGGCGCACAATGTTCCATTGTGTTAGCCATCGTCACTGATTTCAAACCCCATTAAATGGTACTTAAGTGAAAGTAAGAGCTGACACCGACTTCTTATCCAAATAATTAGTCATGCAAAACAAGTCTTTGTAAGGCAAGACAGGTTTTAGCTGCAACCGGAGGAGGAGAAACCGTGTGATGCCCATCTGACTTTTTAATCTGAACATGTTCAGCGAGCGCTAAAGACAGATTTATTACCCACAGGGCAGTGCATTAACAGTATTTTAGAACACAGTGTCACAATAAAACCTCCAAAAGGAGGGAACGGTCATGTTTTATATGGCCCGTTGTTCTGGAAAGGGAGCTGTTTACATGACACGGTAAACCACTGGAAGTGTTCCCTCTGCCTCAAAAAAGCTCAGTGTGTCCTCGAGGATCCGTCTCACCCTTGAAACAAAGTGTTTGAACGTCTGCCTCCAGGCAGACGATACGTAACATCAAAAATATGTACCAAAAAACAAAAGAACTGTCTTTGTCCCTGGCAATAATAAATAATGCTGCTTAATTCCACTGAAAACATTTAATTGGATTATGCTGTTGGTTTATAAAGCAGAGTGTTCCTGTGTGTGGCATTTGTTTACTGTGGTTTCATATGCTTTTTATTTTATCTCTAGGACTTTTATTGTATTTTAGTAAAATAGCTTCTTCCTAATTGCTCCTTGTAAGTGCCGGCAAAACCGTATTGTAGTATATAAACCCTAATAGACCTGTTTTCTATTTTTAAAAATACCGTTGACCTCATTAAACCATGTCTAAGTATTACTTCAAGGAATCGAGGCAACATATCTGACAAGAATATATCATTTTTGATCAGGGATGGGCAAACCTTCTTACTTGTGGGCCACAAAGGGGTTCTAAAATTTGACAGGAGCGTCGGACCAAAAGCAGATTTGTGGTGTGTTTTGGTGATTCACCTCGTAAAAAAAAAAGAAATAACACAGCATCTGAACAAAAACATGCCTTAATCTTGATTGAAAATGACTTTAAAGCAGAACATTTTGGAGTTTTAATTTCAAAACTGTGTTTTTACCAATGGGTTGATGTCTTTCAAGGAAAACTTCAGAGTCAGTGAAGGGCTGCGTTCATGTGGTGTTGGAATAATCTGTAAAATGACCATCCGACATGGAAATCACACAAATGTTACATGAATGCAGAATCACTGTCTGTACCTGAACAAAGGTGGTTTTATTTGTAGTGCGCCATTTTTTTGGAGACACCTGAACTAAAAGGAAAAAAAACAATAATAAGAGTAGATTAAAGGAGTCCAACGGGCAGCATGTGGCCCCAGGGCCGCAGTTTGACCACCCCTGATTTAGATTATGTTGCATCTGCGTGATTTTACCAAATCTTGTTCAGATGAGGAGAAGAAAATGGATGGATGGTTGATGCATGATAAATATTTCAGAGTACGTAACTGACAAATACTTTTTTTCCCTCCCATTTCCCTTTTAAAACAACTTTAGCAAGCTTTGAAAATCATATTAAAATTAAATAAAATTACAAATATATTTAGGGCTAGCAAAATGTTTATCATAAAAGACTAATCTAGGAAAAAAAGTCTGTTTTCTTGCCCTCCAGAGGACAAAGTTCGAGCATATTTTGGAGGGAGCTTTTTCTGTTTGAGGAAATAAAGTCTTTAACAAATTGCTTTTGTAGTTTTAAATTAATATGTAGTTCTTCTATTTTCTAATTCTCTATATTATTTATATATATTTTAAGTAGTCATTTTGAGTTTTCTTTTTTAAGTATTTGTACGGTTAAAAAATACTTGAATTAAAAAATATATATGTATATTTTATTATAAATTTCACTGTTGCACCACAGAATTAAAGATCACCAACAAAGTGGGATTAAGTGGTTGTGGTCTCTCCCCAGTGAATTTCTACTTGATTCCTGCAAAAAAAAAAAAAAAAAAAAAAGAAGTAGTAATTTATGTATGTATTTATGTATTTACTCACACCTATACTTTAGGGCCAAGCCCTTTCACTTTGGAAGGGATTTTTGAATGGCTGCTGCATCCATCATGAGGCGTTACGTGTAAAATCTCTTTGTCCTGCTCCTGTCTCAGTGGATTTCATTGTACTGACCTTCCTCTTGGCATTGTGGGTAAAATTCTGCTACAGCTTAACTCTGGCCCCATCTTGAACAGACTATTCCAGTACTCCCAGAGGCAGAGCCAATGAGAGATGTAATTAATCAGCCCACACATCGTCCTTAAAGGTCTCCCGCATCAGAGTATGAGGCATGAACTGAATGGCCCAGCAATGGTAAGGGTGCTGGGATGGTACAATTCATGGAGCTCATTCTGTATTTAATAAAAAGGCAGAAGAAAGCAGCAACTGGCACTTTTTTATCAAACGTAGGATCGTTTTAGCAACAACAAGAGAATGGAGCAAGGGAAATTAACTATTGGAAACAGGGAAACAAAAATCACTGGAAAAAAAAGATGTTCAAAGCTTTACAGCACAAAGAGTAGATTCATATTTTTTAAAAAAACTTAAAATGTTCACTATTTTCGACACTACAGTACAGAGCTAATGGGTGTCATTGAAAGGTAACCCCTTCTCCATCACAAAATTCCCAGGGACACATTAACATTCTTTAACATGACAGATGTCCAGTAATTTCAGATTTAATCTCTGACCTTGTGGCTGCAAACCACATGAGACATTAGGGTGAATTTCAGTCAGTGACCTGCTGGATGAATTAAGAAGTTACTCACTTAACCACGTTCACTGTCTTTCTTTAGGTCGCCGCACTGTAACCTCTTCCCTTTTAGGTCTCTTTTCTTCTATGAAAAAGACTAGGGTTCTTAGAATATAAATTAAATAATTTAATGCAAAAAAAAAAAAGAAAAAAAAACTTTCGAACAACACTACAGCTTCAAATACCCCTACAATTGCACCAGTGGGGTAGTCAGAGGGGTAGGAAAGCAATTCGGAATCTGTATGTTTTCTGAGGAAGCATATCCGAGTAAAATGCATCTTTATTCTTCCATTTGTCTGACAAGAAAAACAGCTAAAATATATATTTTTTTTCCCCTTTTGGAGTCACCCTTTCTGTTTTAACCTGTAAAGTAAGCCTAATTTGATTCTCTTCTTAAGTAATAAATTCACAATTTCATTACCTAGTGCTGGCATTTGCAATGATTATGAAGACATTTTATTTTCTGTATCTTTCCATCTAATGGTACAAATGACAATTACAGGTTTTGTGATTTCACCAAAAAAGAAAACAACAAACAGATATTCCCTTCACTGCTCCCGTTATTGTTTTCTATGTCTTTAAAAGCCAGCCAGCACCAAAACATTGATTGCATGTTTTTTATGAAAATGAGGCTACTTTTATAACCTTTTCAAAGGCTTAGAAAATCCCTACTGTAGCTAAATGGCTGTCCTGGACTGCTGGTTAAGAAGTACGGAATTCAGGATGTTTGAGGCTGTAAAAACATGCCAAACCCCATTTGTTGAGATTATCTTAATGTTAACAAAATATATAAAACATTCAATTTTAAGTGATAAAAAATGTTCCTTAGTTCATTCTGATCTTTGCGGCAATAACAGCTAAAGCCTCTCAATAAAGCAAAGTTTGGATGTGCAGCATGTACTTTGGTGAAAAGCATGAGGCTCCTCGCGGACGCTTTGGAATGATAGGAACATTGAAAAAAATCCAAATATATGTGAACAATAATGTTTCTTTTTCATATCTGCAGACTGAACTTTAATTACCACAATAAAAGTTGAATGTCAGTTCTTTTAAAATAAAGTTTGAAAGGTCACTCTTTACTTCAATCAGAAGTGTGTGAAGTCCAGGACTTCCAAAAAGGACCTTTGAGGTGATTTAATGGTGTGGAGGACAGTTTTCCTTTTACTTCAGTCCATTTTAAACAAGCTCTGCCTTACTGACACGAACTATTTTGTTTCTGAGTCATGTTTATTCGTGCTTCAAGCCAACTGTTAATGGCAGAGGCAATTTTGCTCTGAAACAATGATTTCCTCAAGTGTTCTTGAACCAATGTAGAGAATTTATAACACGAAGCCTTTGTGAATGAAGATTTGATGCCTGATGACCGCAGAGGTCCAAAACCGATATTCGTAAAATTAAAAGAAATGCTCATAACAGACTAAAAACACAATTGTATTGTACATTTCTGCATTTTTTCTTAATGTTACAATGTTTTCAAAAGTTTTTTTTCACAGATAAAGAAAAAGAAAAACTACTAGAAACTGAGATGCTGTTTTTCTAAACAGCTGTCACTCTCACTTATGTCAAAATATCAGAGTCACTTAGATATTTGCCTTTTTTTTCCCAGGTGTTTGTTTTCCTTTTATGAGAAAAGATTTGTGCTAATATACCATAATTCCAGATAAGAAGATAAAAAAGAATTAATATGGTATCATTCAAAATTAAAAACAAACAAAAAAAGAACAATGTTTATAACTTATAATAGTACATCCCTTAGGGTAAAAAATATTGTCCCAAGATGGTCCCTCGATCTTTATGCCTTATTTGTATAAAGAGATTATTTTTTTTATTAGCATTTTTTACAATTATCTTTTTGTGTCAATTTCTTTAAATGTTTTGAAAAAGTAGACCTGTTTTAAATTTTACAATTTAAGCATTTGCTTCTACCCCTGTTAGATGAAAGTTTGAGGCTAACTTGACACCCACCTCCAAGTGAAATCATTTATCCTTTTGCTTCTTTTTTTTGATTGAAGCTAAGCATCACCATTATGATAATTCTGCACCAGGCAGGAACGTTGTTAAAGTGGTTCAGTACAAATGGGAGACCACAGTCGGCAGACACCTGAGACGGCAGCATGATTTATTGGATACAAGCAGAATGCACTGTAAACCAAGGAATGGGGAACTTTTTAATGGGTTTTCTGTGAAAGACAAACAACTGGGAGAGTTCCTGTTCATCTTATTAAATGGATTTGGAGCCTCTGGCAGCCGCCAGGTAAGCTGTCAGAACTTTAACAAGCTCAGTGGTTTACAGCACTTTACTTGGATCTCACACTTTAGTTTTCTTTAGTTTCTAGAGTCTTTTTTTTTGGTGCAGTAAAATGAATAATAAACCTTTGTCAGATTTATTCTCTTCTGAATTCCTTTGCAACATAACACTTGGAGCAAACAGAGCAGCAGCAGTCAATAGAATCTTGGCCAATCAAAATCATTTTTTTGTTGTTGTAGCAAAGGTAAAATATGAGATTAGTAATTCAAATAATTGCATTTCTGAAAATCTACCATTTTTTTAAGATCCATCTTTTGATGATACTAATCCTGATTTCTCCATATTGCTCCAATTGTAGGGGCGTTTGAAGCTGTAGTGGTGTCCAAAAGTGTTTGCTTTTACGGTGGATCCAAACGTAGATGACCGGCGACAATTGACATTATCATCAAGCTCCTATAACGTCCAAATTTGAAGAATTTGAGTATTTTTCCCATATCTCTCCACTTGGCTTGGAGGGATGAATGTAGGTAAAGGGGGAAGCCGTAGGGAAAGGGAAGCAATTTGGATTTGTTCTAACACAATTTTCAGAACAGTAGGCTCTTAACTAGCTGAAAATATGGACTAAACATTCATTGTTTTGTTCAGTGTAAGCATCACAAAATTTTAACTTTTGCATTCCTAAAATCTATTTGTTTATAATATTAGCTCAAATGTCTGATAGGATTGCTCTAATTCACCTTTAAAAAAAATAAATTAAAATGTAAAAATAAAACTGCTGAGGAAAATGGAGAGAAGTCGAGAAGTCACAAGTAAAATAATAGCAAAAAAAGGGGGATGTATATATATCACATCAAACATGCTGGTAATGTGATGGAGAGTTAAAAATATGTTTGTTTTCTTTTAAATCTGACAATAAAAAAATGCAGTAGAGGGTTAAAGATCAGAGTAAATATTCTCTCCTTAAGGACTTTTTTAAAGAGTTTTAATCATCAATGACCTTTGGCATAAAGGCAGCCGCATATAACTGAGCAGGAGTTTGAAACCAGACTGTCCTGCAGCATTTACCATTTGATGAGTCTGATCATTCATTTGTAGTCTGCTCTAGTGCTGTTTCAATTTAATGCTACCCTTCCAAATCACTTACATTCATGTTCTAAGTGTAGCTATTTTAGGCTAAAATATAAAAAGTAAAAAGGTTTGTTGTCGGGGAACATTCAGTAATCATATGCAGTGCTCCGTGTGTTTGTGTCTTTTAGTCTAGTGACCAAAAATAACAATGCAGGCTTATTTCCAAATCGTTAAAAACGAAAGACAACATGTTTGACAGCAGAGAGGAGCACAAGGAAATGCTGATCATTACCTTTTTTATGTATTAAACTTCCATTTCTTTTCTTGATTACCCCTAAATTTAAAACCTTATTTCATGTTGACATTCAAGTTCATAATGTATCTTATTTTCGGGTTTCTCAACAGCACATCTTCGAAATAGTTGCATTGGAAATACAAAGGTTGGTGTTAAATTTGTTAACCCCTCAAAAATAGATAAATACATTTTAAAAAAGAGATAATTATATCGAGAAGAGAGTCTAAGGGCAGTGATAACCAGTTTAGTCTGTTTAGTTTAGTTTAGCAACCAGCTATTATTTCTATTTTATGACTGACTTTCTGCCTTTGTACAATTACTGGTATGAAGCCCAGTGTGACAATTGTTAAGTGATATTGGGCTATATAAATGAAACTGAATTGAATCCATGTGACTAAGTGCTGCTGCAGATTACAAACGGCTAAAATAAAATGCTGTATCTACAGTAACTATGGCCCAATCAGAATTCTTCCCTTCTTCTATAGCCTTTCTCCCTTCCCCTTCATTTTTCCTTACAAACAGAGAAATTAAAAAATGGTGTCTATTGTTTCGGACGTCACTTTCGTCGATGACGTCATCAATAATTGCCGGTCTGCTAGCTTTAGCGCAGAGCTTCCAGCTTTTTAGTATATATTATAACAGCGGTTTTATAACTTTAAAAAGTCATGCTACAATGAAAAGTCATTACTTACATTTAAAAGTAAATGTTTGCGCTTGAGAGCGCACCCACGTAAAGAAAAGCGCTTCTCAGCGCGATGCGGTTTAGCCTCCTGGGGGAGGACTTTGTACCCCTCCGTTTGGAGGGCCGGATTTAAAAAATACATTTCCTGGACACACTTACACTTAAACTCTCCCTTCAAATGGAAGTGAAGGGAGAAGTGCTAAGGAGAAGGGAAGAATATTTTAAATATGATGTTGTTAGCATGTTGCGGTAGCGTGTCCAACTGAATTGATTCTCCACGTCAGAGATAGTCATGCTTGGGGTGAGTCTTGTCTTTCCAACTCTAAAGTACAAGTTATGATGCATCCTAAAGTCTCTCTCATCATTTGACAATTTCAATCATCCTACTGTAATGGTTACTTTTCAAACTTGTTTAAATGCTTGTCCATCTTTATTTTTATGTTACTACTTTGATTGTGTCAATCTACATTAGTTGTTGGATGATTCTGTGTATGTGTTGCCACATGCTATGTTCCTACAGTGGAATCTTCAGTAGTGGAGTTTGATCATTAGACAGAGAAATGCTGCTCTTACTTTGTAGTAGTAGTACTAGAAGTTCTTCACTTTTGTGCAGTTCATCAATTACATCTTTTAAAATCAAAGCATATTTTTCTTCATGAGCTTTGCCAATTTTTTATTTTTTCATTACACAAACAATAAAATATTTAAACAATGTCTGTGACTCATTGTTACACACTATTATAAGAGCATTCATAATCTTCCATTCATCCACTTTCTGAACCCACTTGGGGTCTTAGAGCCTACCCAACTACTTTTGGGGAAAGGCGGGGTACACCATGAACAGGGTGCAAGTCTATTTATAGGGCCACCCAATCAACTAAGGGCAATCTAGAGACAACAATTAACTTGAAGCATGTTTTTGGATTGGGAGGATGTTGGAGTTCCTGAAAAGACCAAAACATGCATGAGGAAATAAGGTAAACTCCAGACAGAACGTCCCAGCCAGGAGAGTGAGGTAAGAGTGCTCGCCCTGCTGCAGCATTGCATTGTGCACACAATTTCCATTCTCAATAATTCTATTTAACACGTTTTTTTTTTCTCTCAGGCCTAATGTAAACTGACATTTTATATGCAAAAACACAAGTGGGATAGAAGCCATGCTTGTTCCAATGAATAAAAATGTCTTTCCATTTTGCAGATTAAAATGAAAACAAACATTTTGTTTTTACTAACTCTCATCTTTACTCATATATTTATCAGAAATTTGCATCAAATAATTTCTATCAGCATTTTTTCCCTGAGAACACCACGAATCATAATGCTCTACATCTAATTTCCAACTTGATTGCATGCTGCAAAGTAATTAGAATACTGCAGCTGAAAAGTAAACGAGATTACTCATGGATTATTGTCTGATGACTCCCAGGAGTTCGTTTCTCTTTGCCCTACAAAAAGTGTAAACTTTTCTCCCTGCCCCCAGCCATGTTGTACCTCCAGGCTCCCTCAGCCTCCAAAGTCTTTATCATATATACATGGGAGCCTGAGGGTGAACCTGTCAGAACCACTCTTGCAGTTTTGTAGGTCAGAGCCCTAAGTGTTCTGATTACCATTCATACAAACCTAGCTCTTGCTTCTTTCTAAATCTTGTCTAATTCTACCGTTTACATTTTTGCTGCTTTTTATGCTTTAATGTTACTTCCTCCACATGTCACTTTTACCTTGAGTTTCCTTATGCGGTTTGTTGGACAAATACTTTGTTTCCAGTTACGGAACCTGTTTTATTGCCACTCCCTGTGGTGATTTGGCTGATGGGGATTTACAGAACTGCTGTGGGAGAAAAGTATCTTGTCCTGCAAAGTGTGCAGGCACTAAAATTATACTGGAGTTTAAAATTGTTACAATTTATTCTTCTGAGCAAAATAGTGGTCACTGAAATAGCTTTAATTGAAAGCAAAAATGGCCTTTTTAAAACTGGAAGATGAAAGGAGACCGATTCTTTTCTGAACTATTGTTACGTGTGTCATTTTACTTAACAGAAATGACATTTTAATGGATACTTTTTAAATAAATAAATTACAACTTTTTTGTTCAAATTTAATTGGGTTAACATGTCAAAAAATGAAAGCTTCCATTCAGAGGTAGTGTCTTTGGGAGAGATGCCTTCCTTGGAACCCCCAATTGCTGCATTTACTGAATGACCACTAGAGGATGGTTTCCAAATGAGCCATTTTCCATTCACCGTATCCAACTTTAGCCCCTCAAAGAATATGGAAAAGTACTCTGGTCTGCTCTTAATTAATAAATCTCTTACTCATTTTGGCAAAATTTCATATCCAAAAATCTAAATTGTCTGAACAAAAACGTGTTTCCTTGTTTTCTTTTCTGAGTTCAATTTCAATTTCTGATTTTAGTATCAGAAATTCTGAAAGCAAAAATAAATCAAAGTTTTGTTGGAAAGTGAAAGGTTTAATGTTTTGTCATTAGGAGCCAATTCCCTGACTTCTTTTTTTTTCTTGTTTCATCTTATGTGCTTTTTGATATTTACAGTTGTTCCTTTATTGTATAACCGCATGTGTCAGGAACCGGTGGTGGAGGACCTAAAGACAGGAGACCAGGTTTGGTGACAGAAACTGAAACATTAGATTAACCAAAACATGTAAAAAACCATGGTGAGAGAGAAAGGTAGAGAAAAAAGGAGAAGAAGAAGGTAGCAGGGCAGAGCACATGAACTGAACACAGAATCCTCAAAGAATGTGAATCCCAGTAAAAATTAAAAAAAAAAATGTCCATTAAAGTTATTTAAAAAATCAAATGTCAAGCCCATAGATAAATGTATGTATATCCTGATTAAAGAAACTGTAATTTTCTGTGATCTATTAATGAGATTAGTGTGTGCTTGTGATGTTTGTATATGAGATTGGTTTTTGGAGTCTTGTTTCATTCATTTTATTATTTTTCTATTTTTTTTTTTTTTCTCAACTTGTAAATAATTAGGAGATAAAAAGTTGATTGGTAAGTGGATGGACTCACAAGCAAACTAAAAAAGAATTAAATATTGTCCTGCCCAGTCAGCCATTTTTGGCAAAAGTGTAAGCTACGGTTAACATGCCTGTCCCATTTCAGGCTTCATTGTCAACTTTAAACTTTAAAACTTCGATCATCTTTGATCCCTTTTAAAAGTTCCCGGTGATTTTTGAAAATTATAACTATGCTGTTTTTAGCCAAAATAAATGAAAAACACAGTCTTTTTCAAAGTTTCTGCCTCATAGTTATGAGTGGGATCAGCTTGAACCAGATGCCAGCTCAGATGAGGAAAACAAAGATGTACATAGATCCATTCGTTTGCAATTGGGTGCATCAGAATGGAGAGTGGAACTTGTGTCCTGTTATTGTAGCTTCAACAGTAAGTCACAGCTACATGCTTTTTCCAACTGCATTTTTTCATCTGCTCCTCATTCACAACAATTTGAATACTCAGAAATTAAATTTTAATCATTATTTTCTTGAAATATGTCCTTCATCATCAGAAAAGAACATGTTTAAAAGACCAAAAACACAATTTTTGGATCTTTAAGGTCCCTTTGGATGATGTCAGAGAGTATTTTCTGTCATCTTTGATGTTACCTGGAGTTTCCTTTGAACCCTTCAAGGGGACTATTAATATTTTATCAAACAAAAGATTCCACTTATTTCTCGAGGAAAGACTTTCTAAGAAAACGTTGACAATTCCTCCTTTTGCTTACATGCACACTTTTGCTTAAGCGTCCCTAAACATTTAGTAGAGATTTTAGCAATGGGAGCACAGCCTTTTTTGTGGGTGTTAATTCTTACTCTAAGATTTGGTCTTATGTTCTGTATTTTGCACTGAGGACACTTATTTTGTTTGTTTAGTTCTAAGAAAAACTTTTCTTCCGAGTCCCTCAAATAGATAATGTGGCTGGCTAGCTATTCAGTTGAAAGCAGAATACACACCCTTTTTATAGAACTGAAATAGTTTTTCTTCTTGCTAGCTTTGGATCGTTCAGAAGATGTTAAATTATTTGCTTAGTTCTAGGTTTTTTGTTTTTTTTTTAATTATCCCATCTTTACTGTCTACATCAAAGTATGATTTCCTGCTCCAAGGACATTGGCACTTAATCTAAGTTAATGCTCAAAGCTGCCTTCATCTTGTGTCAGGGCACAGACACCCATAGCACGCTATCCCTACACACACAACAAAAGCTTCACAAAGGTGAGACTTCCGAGCATACATGCACACATTTTTCTCTCTTGATGTGGAGCCAGATGAAAAATCACTTGAGGGTCACACCATATGAGGGTCTGAGATTAATTCAAGTTGGCCTTGCTCAGTAAGATGGGGCTACAGTGCTATTGTATGTTAATTACATCAAATTTGCAGGGGCCCTGCAGTACCTAAAACAAGGATATTTCTAACAAGACTTTTTTATTCTTATATTGTTGGTTTTATTGGAGGATTCAGAGGCAATGCTGGTTTATTTGAAGGAAAATACTAAATAATATATTTCTAAAAAAGATACACTCAAAGTATACATATTGTTTTCTCATTCCACACTAAAAGGTGGAACTTACCTGATTTAATGTATCCAAAGAGGTTTACATTTTATAAAACCAAATCACAAAACACATTCATTGCTTCTAAATGTCACATTTCAGTTGCTCAGCAGCAATCTGTGTTTTAATCTGTTTGTAACAGATGTCACAGATTTGTTTACATGGACTCTCAGGACAATCAAATGGACACTCTGTGTCAGCAAACCCATGCTGTTGTGTGCAGAACGTGGCCGTGTCCTACTGAGATAATTACAACATCCACTTCCCTTCACATCCTTTAGAGAAGAAATAGCCTTGATTGATGAATATGTATCCACATTTTTATTGCCTGCTATTGCTTTTATTGGCACTTTGAAGGTCATCCTTACCCGGGCTCTTGATAAACTTCTATTCCATGACAGTGACTGCTTTGTGCATCTTTGTAATGAGTATTTTTTTTTAGTTTTGGAATAAAAATATTAATTTTTGAGTGAAATTTAAACTTTGTCTTTTGTTTTTGCACAAGACAGAGGGGAAAAAAGGTGTTTAGTCAGCCTCAAACTATGTAACTTCTAGGCATCTGATAGACAGAATATGGGTAAGAATTTAGGACATTAAATTTCAGGATTTTTAATTAAATAAATGGTAATTTCCTCTGTAAAATAGGTATTTAGTTAAACAAGCAAAGTTTTGGTCTCTCACTGACCTGTAACTTCTTCTGGAAGAGGCTCCTCTGTTCTCCACTCGTTAACTGTATTAATTACACCTGTTTGAACTCGTTATTAGTATAGAAAACAGCTGTGCACAACCTCAAACAGTCCAAACCACACAACAGCCAAGACAGAAGAGCTGTCACCAGAAACAAAACCCTCACCATAGCAGTTGTAAAAGGTAAGCAGCTTGGTGTGAAGAAATCAACTGTGGGAGCAATTATAAGGAAATGGAAGACAGTAAAAAAACACTTAAAAAACCTCCCTCAATCTAGGGCTACATGGAAGATCTCACCCTGTGAGGTGAAAATGATCAAAAAGGCAGTGAGCAAAAAATTCAGAATTACATGGGTGGGCCTAGAGAGGGACTCGTAGATGGCTGGAACCTAAAATAGGCTACTATAAGTAAAAACTTAACTTGTTTGGAAGAGAACAGGTGCTGAGTTGCATCAGGAAAAAACATACCTACTGTGAAGTATGGAGGTGGAAACGTCATGGTTTGGGGTTGTTCTTCTACAAAGAGGACAAGACAACTGATATTATTTTCTTGACTGCCAGTCATTCAAATTATAAACTGACCAATCAGATGTCACAGTAAAAGCATGTGGTGCCCACTGGCCTCACCTCTAACGTTTGATTGACAGCTTCACTCAAGCGACTTTCAGTGGGAGACGTTTAGACTTAAAACAAGCCAGAATAAGCTCACTCATAAATGGCGACAGTAGTTCCTCTAAAAGACTAATCACCGTCTGCGGGTTACAATCGATTTAAACACGGGGTAGACATATGAGGAAGTGATGAAGAAGGCTCTGGACTTGTTATGTCCAGTTCACATACACAGTCAATACCCAAACCATCATAGCTCCAGAGGAGATCTGGAGGGAAGAATGGACCAAAATAGCAGCAACAATGTGTGAAAACCTGGTGAAAACGTATAATAAAGGGTTGCCCTCTGTTGTTTCCAACAAAGGACAAAATATTGAGATTACAGTTATTATTGACCAAATATTTTTCTTCACCTGATTTGAAAATATATTTTTTCAATCAAAAAAATTTTGATTTTCTTGCTTTACTTTGCTTTACTTGCTTTGCTATGATGAAAATTACAGACCTCTCTTATCTTTTAGTTAGAGAACTTGCACAATTGGTGGCTGACTAAATACTTCTTTCCCCAGCTGTATACAGTAACTGGTGGTGTTTGTGTATTCCTGTCTTTTGCTCTTTTTCTTTCCGGAGTAATTGCAAATGCCTGCTTAAATATTTGCTTTTTTACCCTTGTAGCATAAAAAAAAAATACTTTGAAATTCAATTAACTTGTCAAAACAGTTTGTTATTTGTTGTGCTAAATTCTCCCTCCTCAAGCCTTTTTCCTTTCATCTTTCAAGCTAAAATACATCCTGGCTATGTTGACACACCACACCTATTCCTACTGGAAATGTTGAAAGCCTCGAGGCCAAAGCAACTCTAACTAATGTTTAATATTCTCTTGCTCAGTTACCTGGTAAATAATGCAAAGGTGCAGTAGCACTGAAACTTGTGTTTACAGAAGCAATTATCAGCTCAGAACCCCTCAATGCCCCTTGAGCTCAAATCACTTTTCATACAAACTTTACCGAGGAAAAGAGGGAAAAAACAGACTGTATATGCATTTGAATCTTCATTTAAAGGCAATATAAGCAGACCATGCACTAAAGTTTGTTTTAAGTGCAAAACTAAACATTTGAGCTATGCTAAAGTAGGAAATTTGACCTTTTTTTATTTTTAAAGTTTTTCTTCAGTGTTTTCCTTACAAGTTTTGACCACTATTTCTGCTTTCTCGTTGTGTGGTGTGATGTGATGATATAATATCCTCCAGTGTGGTTAGAACCCATACAATTTGCTTGGTCATCCTGGAAAGTAGAGATCAGAATTAGTGTTTGTGCAGAAGGAGCTGCTCTCTATAAGTTTGAATAGATTCTCATCTGTTTCGTATTTTTTGGTTTGGCTCCATGTGTCTTTTAATATTTGAAAACTACTCTATTCTATATAGCTCTTTGCGCTGCTTGTGCATGAAAAGCACTGATACCTGGAGTTTGAATTCTCTTTTTAGGAGCTACTACAAAAAAAAGTTTTGACTTTTCCAAAAGTTCTAATAATTTTGAAAAACTTATTAATCTGGACAGTCAAAAAAAATGTTGTTAGGCCATAACTTTAACAATCTATTTCCCATTAACCTATGTTATTGAAGTAGTGCAAATCTATCTCTTACAACTGGATCTTTTTGCTATGTCCGTAGAAGCTATTGAGCGTCCGTGGAAAAGGATTGGGAAAAAGTTAACCGAACTCAGACATATTGATTGGAAATATTGATGTTGTGTTTCATAAAAATATATTTTTTGAGCACAAAATATAACTACAGCCTTATAGCATTAATGTTTTAATAGTGTTGTGTGGTGCCAATTGGGGTGAGTGGGGGAGGCAAAGTAAATGGAAAATAAATAATAAAAATTTAAACTTTACAGCCCCTTATTTATTTATCTTTTCCTTTGCATTTTTCTTAGTTTTTATAAAAATGTATTTAACAACAATGATGAAGTTCATTAATAAGAAAATAAATAAATAAACTCAAAAGAGCTATGTGGAAAAATCTAAATGAAAAGGTAGGACATGGAACTTGCTGGAGCTCCTTTACAAATTGGGTTTTTGACATACATTCTTCTTAACAAATACAGCAGTGACTAACTTTATAACAGTATGGAAAAAAAAATCCCCAAATAACCAACCAACACAGGCTGAGATTCAACTGCAATGATATTACTTATTGAAGTCGAAGTCAAGATAAAACAAAGTCCACTGTGAATGTTTCATAGAAGTGACAAAGGCACTGGAGCAAATTCACATGAAGTAGTAAGATCTTGTAGATGTTCCACAGACGCTCCCCTTAATCATCTAATTAAAGGGAGAGGAACGGATAATGATGTATGCCTTCATGTGCTTGAAAACTACATTTCTCTTCATCATGTTGCCTTAAAGCTGTGCTGCCATGTTTAACTTGTGTGGGAGATTACAGACGCTTAAATGGACAGGGATACAAACTAAGGGGGCAAGAATTTGCGTTAAGTGAGGATTTGAATCTGTTAAGATGCAGAATTACTGACTTCATTAGATGAGTTGCAATTCAACAGCTTTACTTTGTTATAAAGGATAACACTTTTTGTTTTTCAAGAAAACAAGAGCTCGCGCTGAGTCCTTTCAAGTATATTTTCACTGAGAGGTCAGAATGAATAACAACAACAAAAAAAACTATGACATTTATTTGTCCATATCTCTAGAGCAATATTTTGTTTTAAGAAGAAACTAAAGAAAAACTGTTTTGTTATCTGAATGAACTTGATTTTGACAATCAAGACATGAGTCACCAATGGAAAAGAAACACAGCCAAAAATTAAATCTTAGACCAAACAAAACAAAACAACAACTGGAAAGATAATAAAAAGCAAACTAGCTTAATGGTAGTTGTTATGTTGTTAAATGCAGAATTAAACCCATTAACAATAAGACTTAAATTCAGATGTACAAAAAAAACAGAAATTTAGCTAGTATTTAGCTAGTATGCAAGACAAACTCACATAAAACTGCCTGTGTGTGTAGTTGTGGAGGATCAGAATGAGTATTATTTTGTTAAACTTCAACCAGTTCTCCAAGTACAACCGAGTATTAGGAAAACCATAAAAGTAAAATGATAAATATCTGAGAATAAAACCTTTACAAGACTAAAATTTTTTTCCTTAATCGTATGTCTTATTTATCATGATTGTTTTACAGTTTTCTCACACTTGTGCATTTTTATTCTCATGTTTGTTTATTTTATTTTTTGCTCTTTTTTGGTGGCCCTAATACTCTATTATACCTAAATGTTAGTCATTTGAAATTAAATTGTATAGATTACTTCCTCTGGAGGAAGCAGACTGAACAAAAGTAGTTGTAGCGCGTCGTTATGCCATTATTTTGGACAGTAGTTCTTGTGGTTCTAGTTCCATCGTGTCTGTGAAGGAAACCACAGATCGGCTCGGGTGCTGACTCATTCATACATTAAAAAATCCATTTCAGGAAGCAGAGGTCAATGGAGCTTTCAAATGCCAATAAGTTACGTTTTCCTGAAATGTAACAGTAATGGAACAGTGTTGTTTCTACCTTCTGTTGGTTTAGGACATGTTTATCTAATTAATCTGCATTTTTCCAGGGAATGCCATTAAAATATTTGACTGCAAAAGCTTTTCGAATCCATTAAAATTATCTATGAGAGCAAAAAGCTGCTAATTAACTTTGTTTTCATTGGACGGCACATTTTTTTTATCTTCTCTAGTTTGATTTTGGAGGGTTTTTTTTTCTCAGTTGGAGCACAATTACATAGACAGTTTGACCCTTGTAAAACACTGGCTTTTAAAACGCAACAAGTTGTATCATATTATTGCAACATGAAATAAAAAAAAAAGCTTAAATGAAAAAAACAGGTCTGTTTATATCATTTTCTGCATTTTAATCAAGTTAATTATCCTTTTTTTTTTTTACTCTGTGGCATATATTTTACAAAATGTGACTTAAATCTGTATCTTCTGCATCAACCATCCATTTTCAAAGGACACCTACTATCTTTTTGAACATATTTCTCTCATGAAAAAGAGAGAAGCCATTAATTTTGGATTTTTCTTTGGTGAACTTGCCTGAGCCTGTCATATGACAAAAAGCTAACATCCATCTCCTGGAGAAACCTCCATCTTGCACTGACCTTTTGGGATCCTCATTGAATGTCATGTATAAGTGCCAGTCTGCTGCAACGGCCTGCGATGGCGATGGCTCGTCTTTTGTTTCTCTAATGTTCATGCATTAGTAAAAAATGCAAAGGTGATTCTGCTTAAATGCTGTTCTAAATAGAGTAATTAGATCCGGAGTGAGTGTGTTTAATCTTCCCCTCCCTTTTTTGTTGCCGTTCTGTGCAAGAACTAAGACTGTTTGTACCTTCATCATTTGCATGTACACGACCATAGAGCCTCTGCTGAGAATCCTGGGAGGCGTTTAGTATGTGAAATATGCCTGCAGAGTGGAAGAAGCCAGAGTGAATATATTATGTGTGCCAGTGAGTGTTGGATAAAAGAATGACACAGGGACTGAACTGCAAGTGATGTGGGGAATTTGCAAATACAAAGCGGTGTCACTTTTTGATTTTGCTACTGCTTAAATCTGTGGATGGAGGAGAAAATGGTACTCTCAAGTCACCTGTCAAATTTCATTATTTTTTTTAATTTCCCCTTGTTTGTTAAATATAAAGAACGTTTTTCTGCTCAATTGGAATGGCTAATTTTTTATTCACCCTTGAAGTATAGAAGCTGTGATATAGATGAGCCTTGTTTAAAACGGAAGTGTGAATGTTCACAAAAAAGACCTTTCTCCTCAACATCGGCTAGGGCTCCTTAAGCACGACTCTCACTCACTTTGACACTTAGTGTTTTCTCTCAGGAAGCCCCACCAGCAGAAAACTAAAGAGCTAAAAGGATTGAATAGAGAAGTAAAAAAACAAAAAAAAAAAAAAAAAAAAAGAAAAACAACACGAGAGCTTCCTGAAGGATGTCAGAAAATTCAACTCCTCCATGTGACAAATTCTGCTGTGCCTCGGGAGCTAAAATAAAAACTGGAATAGTGAACCCACTTCCTCTCCCTCAGTCTCTCACATTTTCTCCTGCAGTGTTTTCGGCATGTCAGATATGAATATGTGAAAAGAGAGTGTAATGCAGGGCTGCAGGTGGTGAATTGAGGCATTAGTATCTTGGGGCTGAGCATAATACAAATACTCAAACTCCTATGTCCTCATAAATTCTAACCTCCTTAGCTCTGTTTTCTTCCCTTTGCAGCTTTTACCTGTTTTAGATTTACTTTTATTTTTCTGGTGCAAATTTGTTATTGAAATGCATCTTTACTTTAATCCTGTTTAATAAATGCTTTTTTTTAATCCTTTTTTTTAACACATTAGCTATAATATCACACTTGTCTTATTAACTGTGCACAAATACTTTTAATACCAGCAAATCTGAGCAAATCTTTGTTTTAAAAAAGTATCTTACATTTAAATGCAACAAAGACCCCCAATTTTAAATAAATGCTCTCTGTTTTTTACTAACTCAGTCTGAATTCCATATCTGATTGATTACTCTGATTACTCTTTTACAGATTATAGTAAATGATTACACAATATATAATTATAAAATTAGCATAGTGTGAGTTTTTCAGTGATTGAACTGATATGGCATAATGTTTCCCAGTCATTTAGAGTCTTTACAGTTACCTGTACTGAAATCAGTCGTTCAGAGAGGAGATCTGGAACCCACTTAGCTCTATCGATGGGATCAGAGAAGCTTATGAGGGGCAGTTTCCCAAAACACTTTGTGCAGGAAAACTGATAACATTAAAAGTTTGAATCCTCTGCACCTGATAACACCTTATTATTTCACACCACACAGCGCAGAGATATACAAATTACAGAGCACAGACCTGAAAAGAAAAAAAAAAAAAAAAAAAAAACGAGATAAAGGGGCTATTATCTCAGATACTTGAAATGAATGCCTTACACTTTTAAATCCCCCCAAAAACAAAGGTGTGACCTACCAATTGAGCAAGGAGTCTGCAAAACTCTGTTTGATTTCCAAACACTTGGAAAAGTCAATTTGATGCTATTAGGTCTTAATTTTATAGGAAATATTCTACCTAGATTATGCAACTGAAAAAAAGAAAAAAAAATAGTGAAAGCCAAATGAATAAAAAAAAAAATTGTGTCAAATCACTAAAGAGTCAGTATGTTAACAGGAAAGTTAAATAAAAAGTAACAAGATTTTAATGATTGGGAGACATAGGTAGAAATCCTCCGTGCGCAGGAGACCAGGTGGAAGTACAGCAGGGCCCAGAGCTTCTGAGCTGGGTTTAACTGTTCTATCAAAAAAGTAGGAAAAAGAAGCAAAGATATAGGGCAGGGGTCATCTTGAAAGAAGTTGGTAGAGAATATCATAGCACTATCGAGAGTCAGGTGGGATTTTGGGTTTGAAGTAAGAAAGTGAGGTAATGTTGAAAGTTGTCCCTGGTTCCACCCCACAAGGATGTTGAGAGTTTGAAGGGGGAGATAAAAGTTTCCCCCCAGGTGAGAGAGTGGTGATAGGAGTAGCCAATGGCGGTATGGAGAACTCTGATAGACGGTGAAAATGGAGGAGTGCCCAGAATAGTTTAGAGAAGAGCTGAAAAAAAAAATACTTTGTAGTCCTTAAAAGTCTCTAAATGACTAAAGCTCCAGCCATGTCCAGTTTGTTTTGCAACAACAAATGTCTAAATGTTATCACTTTAATATCATAATGTTATTCATTTTGATCCATTTATTTTGAATGTATGTGTGTTCTTTTTCATAACTGGGTTGTAAACAGGTCCTTTTGAAAATTGCAAATGTAAATTGACCCTTCTAGGCTGTGGTTCCAAGGAAAAGAAATACCAAAGTGGTTGGTGTGTTACTTCAATGAATACAGAATAAAAATAAATTAATTAAACTAAGTTCTTTATTTTCTCCTTTTATTTCATGATATACAAAAAATATTTTATTTGGCCTGCGGAGCGGGACACCATTTAGATTTTAGCCCTTTGAGTGAAAAAGTTTGGGCATCCCTGATTTAAACTGTAAAAAAAAAGTGATTAAAGAAGCAGGTAAGAGGACACCAGATGTCTCACAAAGAGGAAAGATGGAATCTTATGATGAATTGGTGGTTGAAAAAAGGGCAGAAGGTTAAGAAAAATAGAAAAAAGCAACAAAAATGCAAAAGTAAATGAAATGTATTTTAAGGACTGATAATTTAAGCCAATTTATGCGAAGGGTTGAAAACAGCAGAAGGAAGCTGTGGTCACAAATTGTCTAAAAAAGAAAACCCAAGAAAAATAGTAGATGTGAATATTTCAGTAGGTGTAAAATAAAATCCGCCCTGAACAACTAAAATATCAACAAACGCATAGGTGTTTGCAGAAAGAAAAGAAAGTGAATAAACCACATTTGTGAAGGAGTAGTGGGAATTTAGTTAAGATAGGACGTAAGTATGGTTTTGATTGATGGATGAAAAGCAAAACGCTGCCAGGGAGTGGATGAGAATGTATTAAAAGAGGACCCAAGTGAGAACAGAAGTTGGGCATGACAGGGTCAAATAGAACTGACTGATTAGCAGTGGCAAGCCCTGAAGGGATGTGCTGGGATGGTTACCCTGTAATTCCCTGTGACATGCTAGAGTGCCTGTAAACAGTCTTGAGTGTGTAAATGTTTCAAGATGCATGTTGTTGCATGACTTTGGCTGTTCCTCTTGTGTTTTTGTCCCCTCTTGACTGTTTCAGTCATTTTACATAGCATGTCAATGGATTTATTGTGCCAGTCATACGTGTTGTGCTGTTGCATGTTTGAGGATGGGCTATAAAGAGGTTATAATGACTTACTGGTGGTGTGTGATAGAAGCAGAAGTGGGATAAGGGTTTAGATACCAACTTGTCTGCACACTGTTTGTATTACTAAGTGCAAGATCAAAATAATGACATGAATGATGGCAGACAATGATACCATCATTTATTCACTAATTTGGCAATCTAACATGTGTAAACTCTTGATTTACATAAAGCATATGAATAGTATTGACATTTATGGCATTGAAAGGTATGCCACCAGCCTCCAGTAGAGGTACTGCATGTTTCAGTCAATTCGCTTTTGTGTTAACATTGCATGGTGTGACATTTTCTCAAGTGCTGACACTTAAGAGGACATGGCCCTTCAGAATTTCACCAAGGGTCTAAAACCATAAAGACTCTCACATCTGTTCACTACCACTCTGTCAACTACAGGGAAGCAAACAGAGGCAGAGAAAGTCAAAAGGAAAGTCACTTTCACTTCCTCCTTGACGGTGATTTGAAAACAAAGTTAACCATAACTTTAGTAAGTGACCACAACTTTGGTTTGGATCAGCTCAACAGAATAAAATACTTTTATGTTTTATTTGAGTTTAAAATTGCACTTAAATGAGGGTGTGAACATTCAATCGACCTGTGTGTCCATTTTTGGAAGAAGTTCAGGGATGTCAAATTTTGCCAAGACAGCCAATAATAAAATAACTTTAAATGAACACATTGCAAACCAATAAATGATGTGAGCAGATGGGGTTAAAAGGAGTTTAGATAGATAAATATATACTTTATTTATTCCAAGGGAAATAGTGGTGGTAAGGAAACACATCCAAAGACAAGCTGACCAAAGGTGGGCAGCTGAAGACACATGAGTGAGTACAGGATATGGTGTCAAAAAATAAAGCATCTTCAATCTGTGTCACAGTGGAGCGGCATAGATTGAAGTACAAACAAAATATATCAACATTTAAGCAACACTGGCTTCACAAAGACAGAAGGACCACATAGACTCCGACATGTCAGACCTTGTAGCAGCCATGCGTCATCACACAGTACTTGACGGCCACTCAGACGGAGACTAGTAAGAGAGTGACCAAGGTGTTGAAATCTAAAGGAGTCATAGAGAAGGGTGGAATGTAGGTTTCCATGCCATGACAACCGGCTCTGCTTTTTGCATATTCAGTGGATTTGTTTTGGTTTGGCCAAGGGAGTGCGCCCTTGGCCTGGGAACCCCCGATCAGAGATGACTGTTTAGGCACAGGCAAAAACTGCTTCTGTCTGCTCACTGAATGTCCACAGGAACTGCTTTGTAGCAGCATAGTCTTTAATCCAGGTCAATTTTCATGGCTACCTCCAAGTCGAACCGTAATGATTTCCATCTTCCCAAAGGAGACTTCAACACGATACACACATGCAAAAAGAGCATCAATCCTTGGTCTCCAATCCATTCGTTTATCAGTCTTAGTCTGTACAGCCCTAAGTATTCCAATGCAAAGCCCGCCTTTTGCTGCAAACCGCTTTGCCAGGTTCCCATACGTCCATCAGTCTGGTTAGCAACCAGACCTCGGATCATACACTTTCAAATAGTTTATCTAGGTAAAATGTTTGGCTTGTTTTAATCTATTGTGCTTAGTTCTTGGAGTTTCCCCGGCAATGAGTCAACATTGACTGCTGCATCTGTGCCTTTCCCTTTAGAACTCGGCCCTCAGATTGCTTCAGATTGTGTGCTTAACTCTCCAGCCTTTGAACCTGTTATCATGCACCCTGCCTGTAACAAGTTGACCTACCAACACATGTCTGGTCAAACAGGTCTGCTCATTCTGGTGGACTGGATGCTATCTTGAATTTGAAAATATGGCCTTTAAGATTGAACTCACTGGAATATATCCATCACTGACACTTGGAGTGATAAGAAAAACAATCTGGGAACTTAAATGTTATTTGCTCTCAAACTACCAAAAAAAAAAAACAAAAAAAATAAACATAAAACAGATTACTAATCATGAAAATCTGGCCTTTATCTGTCATTATTTTTGTTTGCATTTTCTTTTTACTTGAATATTCATTTATGAAAATGCAATAAGGCACACACAACTATTTCTTTTCCAAGCTAGCACGCACTAAGGAAACCCAAACAGCTGGGACAGCCATAGCATGCATGAAAATTTAACATTCAGAGACGAACCACAAATGTACTTATTAAAGATTTTATGATGACATAAATAGAACTGTCTTCTAATCAAACAATATATTGTCTTACACCTTTTCTTCTACTCTTCTCATTTGCAAATTTAAACCTTAAAGTCATTTCTTTAATTAAATAATAATTCATAAAGTCTGCACTCTTTCCATTTTCTTTCCACAATAGCGATTCCTTCGGAATAATTGCCTTTTTTTTGCTTTATATTAAAGGTTGTGCCACAGGCCAGTTTAGGTGTGCAGAACTCCATATGCATACTAGCAGATAATAAAGTTTAATTGAAAGCCAACCATACAGGCAAGAAAAGTGATGCATGATGAAATGGAAATGGCATATGAAATGAGGCATATATGTGCCCAGTTTATTTATTTATCTCCACCCAGACTGTGTTTGCAGTGAATGACAGCGTGTTTACTCATGTGGAAAGATATTCATGCATGGGAGGCAAAGAGTCTGAGACAGAAAGGAAAAGTAAAATTGAGATTGAACGAGAGTAAAGGAATGAATACCTAATGATGTATATTCCTCTAAAGCTCCTCTTGGAGTTTAGGGAATTTGGTCCACAGAGCACAGTTGTGCTAAGAACACACTAATATGTTATATCTTACTTTTTTTTTTAATTGTAGTGTGAAGATATTTTTGTTTTAGTTTTAGGACATTAGTGAGCAAAACAAAAAAATTATAAAAGATGGGGTTTTTTTAAATCAATTTTAAGATCATTTTGACAAAAAAAAAGATTTATATTTTTTCAGACATGTTACCTGTTTGAAAACTGCTGAATATGAACAATTTAGTTGATGAATAACTACATAATAAACAGTTTTTTTTTCCCCAAAAACTGTCATGTTTGGATCAGGAACATTTAGGAATCAGGTAAAGTTTGAAGATGAAGATTTTTGGCATAATAGTGCAGTAAATGTTAAATATAAAGAATTGGGTAAATAATATAAAAAAAAAATGTTTTCTTCACAATGTAAATATTCAGACTTCATTAATTATGCCAAAGTTTTGACATAATTAAACTTCTTTTTCACAAACTTGATACTTAAGGGTTTCATTGTGTCATGTTCTCAATGTAAATGGGTAAACAGAGCTATTTAGGACTAATAAATAACTGGTAAGTTTGATATATTTCTGTATCTGTTATGTTATGTGTGTTTGGTTTGGTTTTGTTTCACCTTTGCTTTCTGTGCAGGCAGTCTGTGGGTCCTACCTGTGATCTGCAGGTGACACAGCTGTCTGCACTTACCTGATTAGGCTGCTCCCTATTTAAGTTGACTGCTTTCTTCTCTCAGTGTTGGTTCGTTTTGTATGTTTTTCCCCTGTACTCGTGGGCTTTTCTAGTTTAAATAGTTTTGCAGCACCTTTAGTTTCCCTCTGTTTAAGTGATTTTTTTTTATTAAAGACCTGTTTTTTGTTCACCTGAACTTAGTCTGGTCCTTGCATCTGGGTCTCTGTCTCCCGATCCGTGACAGTATCTGTACTAAGTGTGGACTGTCACCGGTTGATCTGTTTTTTTTTTTTTTTTACCAACTTTTTAAAGTCAATGGTTTCTAACTTGGGTTTTAATTTGGACAGTTATTTTAAACTTGATCACCAGATCAGTTGAGTAGTGAAAGTGAGCCTCGCTAATCTTCGCCAACATTCCAAGGTGAAACCATGTTTATCACCAGCAGGTGTTGAGGCAGTAATCCACACCTTTATCACATGTCGACTGGATTACTGCAATTCTCTTTATTTTGGATTTAGCCGGTCAACACTCTTACATCTTCAGTGTGTCCAAAATGCAGCTGGGCTTTTCTTGGAGGACCTAAAGAGAGACAAATTCCGCCAATTTTAACATCGCTTCCTTGGCTACCTGTACATTTTAAGATTATTTTGTTTTTAAGTCCTTACATGGTCTTGCCCCGCTTTACCTCTCTGAGCTGTTTTCTTCTTATCCGCCGGCTCGGTGCCTCAGATCAGCTGATCAGCTCATTCTGGAGACACTATACTCCAGGCGGAAGCTCAGAGGGGACAGAGCTTTTGCTGTCGCTGGTCCAAGCTCTGGAACACTTTGCTATTGTACATCAGAGAAGCATTGTCACTGTCCACTTTTAAAACCCATCTAAAGTCTCACTTTTTACCGCTGGCTTTTCACGCAACATGAGACTCTTGCCATTTTATTGCTATTTCATTGCTTTTATTATTTCAACTGATTTTTATTGTCTTTAATTTTGTGCACTTACCTAGTTTTAGTGTTGTTGTCTTTTATGTTTTGTGTTCAGCACTTTGTTTTAGCTGTTTGCTTTATTGAAAGTGCAATACATATAAAGTTTAGTTGAGTTGTATAGATATTAGTTTTATTTTTTTCTCAATTCCTCGAATTAAATCACTTCCAAATCCAAATAATTATATAATTCTTTAAAAATATTATAATAAATCCCCAAAAATATTGAACATTATAGGATTTAGGCTTTAAAAGTTTATCATGATAAAGTTTAAAGGAAGGTTGCTTTTTCCTAAAAGTAAATGTCCTAATCCAGTAGCTTTCATGAGCCTTGAGGAATCAAAAGTATCTACATGGTCAACAACTGTTTCAGTGGTTTTGCTGCATGAATTGGATAGTTGTAAGCCTTGACTTAAAAAAAAAAAAATGTCCACTGGTTTTGACAAGACTCATGCAGAGTCCCTCGAGATCGCATTGAGTTGATTTGAAGAGGCTTGTTTGAGATTTATTTTGAAGTATTTTTTTGTGTAAATATTGATGATTTTTTTTTCATTTGTAATATGATATTTTGTCTGACTCCTTTATTTTTGTCACTTTTGTGATTTTGTCATTGTTGATTTGCATCCACACCTGAGTTTTCAGTGTCACTTAGAATGTTTGTATAGTTTTGTCATTTCTGTAATTGAAATTTTAATTGAAATAACTGTCTCAGTTGTTTTTTTAAAGCTAAAATAAAAATAAATAAAGCCAGGGTTATTTGGTCACATTTAAACAGAAAACTGAACACAGGCGTTCTTCAGTATGTTTACAGCAAATGTGTGCTCTCTAACCTCGTCTTGTGCTGCAGATTTTTTTAATTAAAGGAAATGCCTCACTAATTTGAAGAGCTGTTGGCCAGTTGTACTTTTTTATTCCCATAAAACACAACATGAAAGTCCTCCAAGAAGCCATGCAGAGTCTAGAGCAGAAAAACCTGTAATAAACTGTTTTCGTAGGAGAAAAGAGAGAAATGTCAAACAGTGTGTTGATGATGAATGCGACTGTTATACAGAATTATTCATTTACGTATTTTCCCAAATGTACCTTTAAATTATGTAGACATTTATTTAGTTTCATATGAGTTAAATACACGTCAGAGGTAAATATTTGTCAAAATGAAAAAGAGAAGTGTTGTTTTGAACAAAAATAGTAGTTTTGTCTATGTTTTTACTTTTTGGAAGAAGATCTTGTTATAATTACATACATAACCTTTAGTTTTAATTGGTGGTTGTGTATATTCCATTAGCATGAACTGTCTCTTACACATTGTCAGGTTCAGTTGTTTATACAAGCTTCATACAAAATGGAAAAAGGTTTTATATGATGCAAGGCTGAATATAAATTCCTTTGATGAAGAACTAAATGTATTTTTGACACAAACGTGAAAAATATATATCATTTGCTGTGGAGAGCATGTGGGGTTAACAGTTTTGGTTTCGACGATCAATAGTGAATGCTTTAATAATAAGGTGCTGTAGTGAAATTATGATACAAACACACACGCGTGACAGAATCTTTTCTAAACAAAAAACGTCAAAATAAAATGACCAAACATAGTATATAATATGCAAATCACAGCATACTTTGAATATTCTGAGGCTTTTTAAAGCAAGCTGTCAAATGTTTTGCTGTTTTGTTCTGCCTTTTTCTTTTGTGTACTTTTTCACCTTTGTACCACATGTTGGTCATGTCTAAAACGGTTTATTACCTCGCAGTCGTTGACTGAAAAATGCTTCCTAATAGCTGTCGAAACTGTTGTGCTCTTCTAACCCAGATACTCAGAGGCTTACTGCATGTCCTTAACTGTCTCACACAACTCGTTTTCAATTGATCTTTTTTGTGTAGCCTACTTTTGTTTCAAGGCCTTTTCAGATCAAATAAACACACAACGATATATGATTAGTAGACAATGTGTTATCTTCAGACTAATAATCACTTCAATAAAGAGGACAGTCACGCCTGTAATATTTACGTTAATACAAACTATTTATTCCACTCTTTTGCAGTGTAAACTTATTTAAATATTATACAAAGGTAATTAATCATTTTCACTAATTTCCTGATCCTTTGACATCTGAATAATGAGTGATGAGGACTGCCTGTGGATGTGTATAACAGAAAACAGCACTTTATACAGTATCCAGAGCAGGTTAGAGGGATTTGAAAGAATGGTTGAGACAGACAAAAGGCACTAAACTGTCCCCCAGCGCAGCTGCCCTTGATACTGTGTGGAATGAAGAGCACAGGGGAGTAGCACATGCCACCAAGGGCAGGAAGTGGAGGCAGGAGAAATGCAGGTTACATGCTTCATTAGCCATTATTCAACCGAGGGTCTCTGACACTGTTGCTGCCAGGTGAATTATCTGAAGATGACAGGAGAAGGAGGAAGAAGGTGAAACCTGCTCAGAAGGGTTGACTCTATAATTAATTTCTGATAATAGGGTACCTTAATAGGATAAAAAAATAGAACAGCTCAGAGTTCTAAAAAGAATTGAGTTTGTCAAATGGCATCCTTCTGTGAAAACATATTTTAAGAATCTATGTGTGTGGTGGCTATAATTAAACTTGCAACAAACAACTAGCTTAAAAGTCCCTAAAAGGTAAATGTGGACTGTAATTCAAATTTCTGCACCCTAATAAAAAATGGGAAAACTGTTCCAGTCACAGGTGAAAGTAAAATTTGGAGATGGTGTTTTTTTTTTTTTTTTTTTGTGGAAAAGTTTGTTGTAATTTTGAGCTGACACCATTTAAAATATCATTGGATGTCACGTACCAAAGTTTTTGAAATTTCTTCTCACTAAATATTAGCTCAGTGTTCTGCATACTATAGAGTGAAAAGATGTTGTTCAACCCTTTACCATTTGTTAGTAAATTTGTTCCCCCCTTACCAATCGATCTTCATTCCAGTACTCATCAATGGTCAGAGCTCTGAGTCGGGACCAAAACAAATACCCTACTGAGATAAGGTGAGAAACTTGATCACCCACAGAGAGCTCAGAGTAGAGCTCCTCCATATTGAGAGGAGCCAGTTGAAGTGGCTCAGGCATCTGCTGATGCCTCCTGTTCTGGGCACCCAACTCGCTGGAGAGACAACGTCTTTCAGCTGGCCTGGGAACAGCTCGGGGTCCCCCCATAGGAGCTGGAGGAAGTGAAGGGGGAGAAGGAAGTCCAGGCATCTTTGCTTAGACTGCTGTCCCTGCAACCCGGTTCTGAATGAGCAGAAGAAGATGGATGGACGGATGTTCAACCCTAAATATGTTCAAACAATGCAAGTATCATTAATGATGGCCCAAATCATGATAAACCAGTGTTTCATTGCACAATCACAACAGTGTATGAATATATATACTGTAACATTCATTACTCAGGTACTCGAAAACATGTTAGTACATTCTTAGCCCATTAACATTTTTTTTATTTCATTGGCCATCACAGAAGACAAGTAAAAACGGATTCAGTAAACAAAATAGTAAAATAAAAATGGGTTTCAGTCTCTTGTGATCTCTTCAAAGTGACTCAGTGGATGAGCATCATCATGTGTCCTCCATAAAAAGAGTGACTATGCACTGTATGTGTCATTGTCATTTTTGGACACATTAGTAATGAACACTATCAAGTAAAGAGAACTCACCGTCATCGCATAACAGCATGCAGAAAGAAGGGCATCATAGTCAGCTAGCAACACGGATGGATTTAGAAACTAAAATGAAGCCATAAGTTTTGATTTTTAACAAATACTTTCCAAATCTGTCAAGAAAACCCCATGACTATTGATGAACATTTTTATTACTATTTGTATTTATTCCTATATAAGGTGGAAAAATGTGGATTTAGCGGGCTCAAAGCATAAATCAGCTTTTTGTTATGTGCACTGTTGTCAATGTGGCATCTGCACACACAAAGAGAAAAATACACAATGAGAAATGGCTGTCCTGAGGCTGGGTGAGGCCAGCAAGCATCTTGGCATGCAGAGTGCTGGCCAGGTCTGAATACAAGAGTTTTGCTAGAGTGATCCATCTTTATAAAATATACACTCAATTTGACCTTGGTATGGGTACACAGACAAGTGTGAAAAGGACTACTGAGAAGCCAGAAAAAGTACAACCATCTTTCTACTCATAAATTTCTCACAAAATGAGAACAGGAGTGTCGATTTTTTTTTTCAAGACAAAATGATGAAGAGAAGTGGATGAAAGAGGAGAAATGAGCAACAAAAAAAAGGAATTAAAGGGTTTATTTGGAAGAGACAAAAACCACATTCACTAATATTCAACTTTACTTAAGAAGCTCATTTTGAGTTTAATATTTCAGTTCAGCTTGTAAAATTATGCACCGATAAGGCATTATATAATTATGATAGTATTTCATCTCTTTAATAGTCTAAAGTACATCTTTTTTTTTCTTCCACATAAGTTATATCAAGGCAAATTATATGTATAACTCTGTAGCTTTTTGCCCTCCGTTTGACTTTTATCGGTGCAGTTTACTGTGGAATCATGCTATTTCCTGCTGTAAATATTAAAAGCCCTGAGGAGGCTAATTGGATTGCATTCACAAGCATCAAATTAGTTTATTTTTTCTTTTGTAATACATTCCACTTCAAAAAGCATATAATGAGTTGCACAAGCATTTATCAAGTGTGAAAGTCATTCTGTCAGAGGCTGTGAACTAATATTAGTCATAAAGTGTTTACAATTGTTAATTAAGCATATTTTCTAGAGACAGGATGCAAATTAGAAAGTGTTGTAAAATATTTATTTTACGCTATTTATTTAGTATGTGGCATTATTGTAGGTTATTCATCTTTAATTAAAGATTTTAGGTTCTCTGTAATCTTTAAAATGTTCAATAAACAAAGTCTTAAGGTTAAAATATGTCGTGTTTTAATCACACATTTTCTCTTTTTTAATAATAGAGCTTAGATTAATCAGGTATGCTTTTTCTGCAGGACAGTTAGAACCTCTGATTTCAGGAAATCTCAAACCATTTTAGGCCAAGAAGACCACAGGGTAGAGATTAGAGGTTTTAAGATGGTTTTGAAATTACCTCCATTATATATTACTTTTGATTTGTCAAGACAACAGTAATAAAAAAGTGTGTCCTTGTCCAGGCAAGTATGATTATTTTTCTCAAGAAGAATTATTAACCAACAGCAGTGGATGCAGTTGGTTTAGCTTGACAAAAATAAGGCTGTAAAGGAGTTGTTTGTCTGTGCTTCTTTAGGAAGTCCAGGTTTATAATTTAACTCAAAAGGAATGTGTAACTGCCTAGAGTCTGATAAAAACAAATCTCTATCTATTAGGTCTGTAACAAAACAAATAATTTTCCACCTTCCCGTTTTATTTTGTAAATTTCTTGTATTTTAGCAAAAAAAAAAAAAAAAAAGAAGCTTCATGATAAAAAAACATTCTTCTGCCCCTGCAAACTGAATTGTAACTGGGAAGGACAGAGTCAACAGTTGGAATAAACCTGGAAAAACATGAGAGTGATGGATGAGTGCAACAAAGGAGAAGGCTTCCCTGTCAAACTAAAGTGTAGATATCTTTTTTTTAAATGGAAGAACATATTTACTGTCCTGAAGAAGTGCAACATTTCAATGTCAAAAAAGTTCAGAGTCAAATTACACAGTTGTGGTTTGTAAATAGTTGACAAGTGGACATTTCCAAATCTGTCTTACAGTGTGAAGCATGCTGGAGTTTGGTTGGGAAAGAAAATGTTCCTTTCCTTTTTAAGATCAGAGCTTGACAGCTGTGAACGAGTGGACGTAGTTTCTGTGTGATTAAAAGGAGGAATATGTGTGCAACAATATTGCAATTTAGTTAAAATGCAAGACAAACCAAAGACTTTCCAAACCAAAAATTGTTTTGCAAATGTTGTTTTGAGTCAACATTACAGTTTTCTTTTATTTTCCTGAAATGTTCATTGTCAAAGTCCAACTCTGATCACCTTTTTATCTAACATTTTCACTGGTCTTTCAATCATAATTGAAAGCAATGTAATGTAATCTATGTTTCCATTAATATAAAAAATGGTAATCTCGTTAAATGTAATTCGTAAAACATTGAAATGACAATAAATAAGCATGTATCAAGTAGACATGGTTTGACCTCCATGCCATCAGATTTTATGGACTGTTCACGAAACAACTTGATTTATGAAAGGCTGACAAAACAGTTGGAGTTGTGACAAAACCTCAGTTCTTGGTGCTTTTAATCTGATTTCATTTATTTTTTTCCATAACCCCAGGGTAAGAAAAAACTCCTGGTAAATCATGTACAATTGACAGAATTCAATACAGCTCAGTGGTGTTGGGTCTCCACAGCTGTGTCAGTGTGCACCTGCTGGATCTGCCTAAACTCAGTCTGTAGGTTAGCTCCACCTTATTGCTTTTGATTAAGGTCTTAAGGTTATAAAAATGTCATTTGCGCCCCACAAGATGGCTCGCGGGGGCGCCGTCTCAACAATTACATCTTGCTGGTTATATGACAATGACAAAACACCTGCTGACTGGACTAACAAGACCAAGCCCACTCGGAATAAAAACAAGCTTCCTCCTCATCTATTAGAGGGAAGAATTACTCCTTGTCGGAGGTGTGGGTTTGTGTTTTTCTTCCTTCCCCATGGAGTAAGGGCTTTGAAAAATTGGCTTATGAGACAGAATCAATAATTCTCTGGGAAACCTTCGTTTTCTGAGATCGTGCTTGAGAGAGAACCTGCCCTCTTTAAGGAGGTTGAAAGGCGGATTTTCAGCAGACATTACAGTTAATATGACATCATTTCAAATAAGTGCAGTTAATTCACCTTTAGGGTCGCCTGTCACCTCAGCTGTTGATTGATGTTTCTCATCTTCCCTTTGGACGTCATTAATTTTTTTTCGAGGAAAGTGAAATCACACACTTGCTGGAGACAATGATATGGCTGATGCACAGAGCAGCGCAGTATTAGACGGCATATCAGACTGTAAAATAGGCAGAAATAATGCCCCTGTTTTGAATGGATATGAAAGATTGTATCGCGCTTCTCCTAACTTCTGGCTGTTTTTCCAATTTCCTACTCTTCATAATGCTGAGGCATCAACCCATAGCAGTTCTCACTGCTGCTTCCTCAACACCATTTATAAACACACAAGGCAAAAAACAGTGACAATTTAATTGCTAGATTCAAATGTCAGTTTTAGATCATCATATGGAGATTTTAACATTCAGACTGAATGTGGAGTTCCTACCCTAGTCTAATGGTGAATTGCGACACACACAATCATGTATGACAGTGACAAATTCACTGTCATGGGTAGTGTGTATCATATCCTGGCAGTGTTTGATTAAATCATACAAGAAATAAAACTTCAACTAAAGTTGGAACGCTCACATTTTGATGGAGAATATTTGTAAAATAGACTTGTTTGAATCAAGAACTGTCGGGTCATCTAAGAATAAAAACCAATAATGAGCTGCATTTTAACCGCTTAGTTTATTAATTTTACGGTGAAATACAAAGGACTTGAATGCAGGTAGGTACATCTCCACAAAGACAGTTTTTAGGGGGTACTTCTCATCTTTGTTGCTGCCTACAGTTGTACTTAAATGACAAAAGTTACCGAAGCAGTATACAATTCATTTCCAACACTTATATTTATTGATACATGGATAGGGATTTGCAACATTTTTCTTTACAAAAAAATGTAAAACTTAACAGCATTAAGTTGAATTTTATAAATGTCAGTCTGAGCCAACAAAAACTGTTTTTTAACTAAAGAACAGTTAAAAATTGCTTTTATTTAAGGCCATTTACGGGTTTCTTGTTGAGCAGGGAGGTGGAAATGGGCCACAAAACGGTGTCAAGAGTAACACCACCAGAATTTTGGCAGAGCTATGATCTACCAACTGAGATACAGCCACCTTTAACCTGAGAGTTAGCGCCTAGACTTTTAGAATGAATGGAGATAATGTATTGTAAGCTCAAAAAAATGAATCATAAAGTGAACTGAAAAACCCACTTACATTATTTCACCTCCTTTATTCTTTAGATTGCTGCTCTGTGGTTTCTCACTTCTACTCAGTTAATTTCTCAATATTTTCTAGCACTTAGACCTTAGTTAAAAAAAACATAATAATTGATTAAAAAGAAAAACTTTGAGGATGTAGTTTTTTAGATATAACCATTCAACACTGTTTACATTTCTGAAGAATAATTGTGAACATGTTGTTGGGTGGTAAAAAAATGTCATGATTCCCAACTGTAAAATTCTAATAACTAAAAACCAAATAACCATACATTTAATCATCAAATCTGTTTATAAATAATTCTTTACACAGTGTCTTAAAAGCATGTTTAAATTTAGTCTGTTTACAGTTTTTCTCAATCGCTTTGGTGCGTTTCTCAGATCAGAATTGAAATTCTCATAACTATTAGTTCAACCTCCACAACACTTAATCATTTGTGCTCATCATAGTAGCAATTTCTGCTCTCTCTGAACAAACTGCAAATGATTTTGGACATGAATCAGTTGCTTTCATACATTCTCTGCTGTTTTTTGACATTTTCATTTGCTTTTGTCATGTCAGTCAAAATTAATTATACTTATGAATGCTGAATAGTCGTTCTCAGTAAAACTAATAGTCTTACTTTCATTGCTTGAGTCATTACACTCAAAATTGTTGAACTAGTTATCAAATGTCAAATATTAGCCATCTGTCAAGCAAAATCTGTACCTTTCTTTATCATTTTGTCCTGAAAATGTCTCCTACATTGAACAATTGATCTCAGGTGAATTTCAGCTGTGACTCATGAGGACGTGTGTGCAATTTTACAGTAGTTGTAACCAACGACAAACAACTTGTACACTGTCAATTATGAATGAATCAATTGGCAAGCATATATAAACTGCGCAGGAGCTAGTGTGTACCATTTCTACACTTCTGTGACACAAAATGGAAGGTCAGCATCGTGGAAGAGGGGTGAGGATGCGGGGAGGAAGAGGAAGAGGGAGAAGAGGCAGATATAGGCAGATTCCTAATGAAATAAGGGCTACAATTGTGGACCATGTTGTCAATCACGGCCTCACCATGGAGGAGGCTGGTCGAAGGGTGCAACCCAATATTGGAAGAACTACTGTCAGTTCAATAATTCAAACATTCTGTAGGGAAAACAAGTATGCAAACAGTAATTTACTGCACTGTTACATGTGCTGTATATTGTTCACAGCTCTACCAAAAGGGTGATTTTATGTTTAACATCTACAGTGACTTTACTGCACATTTCAGATGGCTGTATAAGTAGGCCATAGTGCTGTCTTGAACATTTTCAGGCGTCATCAAGAATTTTTGCAATGGAAAACACTGAAATTATAAACTGTCATAGTGAAAACATGACTAAGTCATTTGACTATCTTGTTCATAAAGATGAAGTCAAGACTTTTCATTTTGATGGCACTGACAGTTTCTGTTAGCATCTCTTCTGCCAAAGTTTATTTAAATACTAATTCTTGTGGAGGAACACCACCAACCCCCTTCCACAGTGACAAGAAGACACTATATATTAAGCTCCACTGTCCTCTCTTCCGCCTTGTCAAGGGTTGACCCCTAGGCACCCACTCCACATATATCTCTTTCCTTGCCAGAAATCCTGAAGAGAGTGGATTTTTTTTCTTTATTTGCAGGCACTGCTGGGTCCCTGGACCTGCGATTCTCCGTCCTGCCAGTGGCCTTGCTAACAGATTGCCAATAAGCTCTGTGTCAGGCCTCTCCAACATGTTCTCCCTCCGTTCTACCGGTAATGGCCTCTCTCCCGGGAAAGAGCCCCCGACTGTCACTAATCCAAGTAGCCTTATAACCCCCTGCCTCCTGCCGTCATTCCCACTGCTTCTCCTTCCTCCGTGTCACACCACCCACGTCCTGCCTCCAGGATGTTGTAGGTGCTCTGTCACCATTATATATTTTGGTCACACATGCTTGACTGCGCACTGGATAAAAACATAAATGCATACAGGGGGGGGACAACAAAATTTCTCGTACAGGTGCACTCAAACATGGTAAAATATTTATGTCTCACCTTTGTCTGTCCTTCACTTTTCTATGATAGATAGATAGATAGATAGATAGATAGATAGATAGATAGATAGATAGATAGATAGATAGATAGATAGATAGATAGATAGATAGATAGATAGATAGATAGATAGATAGATAGATAGATAGATAGATAGATAGATAGATAGATAGAGAGGGTTGCGAGGCCTACCAGTCTCACCAACCTGGTTTCCTCCAGTCTTGACATACTTCTACTTTGAATGCCAACATATTTTTGCAGCGCAATTAAACGGACACAAAAACGATCGCAACAACAGCGTAAACTAATCACAAGTTTACCAGGTGTGAAATTAAGACACTTATCAGTGAAGTCTTTTTCTCAGTTGTCTGTCCTTTGTAATTAGGGAGAATAACAGAAGCATTCATTTGCTCGCGATCAGACCAGAGTCTCCTGTGGAGGTTCAGAAAAAGAATGCTGCAAAAAAAAGAGAAAAAAAATCCCTTTATGTCATTATAGCAAAACAGCCGCCTCAGGGATGTGCATAAGCCTGAGAAATCCTGTTCTATAGAACCAGTATGTGTGTCAACGTATGTAACTCATTCTCAACCATCATGATGGTGAGTGTAACCACTCCTGAGTTTTAGGTTAATGGTGGAGAGCTTTCATTGTAGTGACATTGTTGAAAGTTTTACTTCTTGCTGCAGCAGGTTTCACCCTTTCGCGCCAGTAAATCAAAACCAGAACTTTTTTGACCAGCTTTTCAGATAGAGTTTTGCTCTACATGCTGCTAGATGCTGCGACAGCTTCAGCTGAATTTTGTTTACCTTTGAATCCTACCTGAAAGCTGGCAGGGCCCAGGAAGTTTCTCCTTTTTTGATGTGACACATCACAACGTTCGGGTTAGTTTTAAAGCCAATTCGGAAAAAAGTGAGCCAATGAAGTTTGCTGGCAGCTCTTTTCTTTTTCCATTTTAAAATACCAGTTACTGTTCTCTAAAATATAAAACACCAACACATCTGTGATGTCAGAAACTGGTCAATCAGGGGTGTGAGTTCCAAAAGCCCTGCAATCTGACCCTAGTCGGTGCTTTTAAACTGCAGCTTCAAGTGTTCTGAAAATGTATGGCATACTATCACTCAGGGTGGAGCAGTGACAGAGGAATCATGGGATTGCTGCCTTACTGCCATAGAAAAACTGAAGACAGCCATGACATAATGACAGTTCACAGAAATTCTTCAGGAACTTCATCCTTTAAAACTTTTGAAAGTCTATTTCTTTGTAATCTGGTCACAAACTGGTGATCTGGTTGAATTTAATCAAGTTGATCTACGCCATTAAAATATTGTTTCAAAATCGTATTAAAAACCCTTCTGGATTGAGGCGTGGAAGGTTTATTTTACTACAACGTAGAAACATCAAAGCTGGATGTTTGGCAAAAGCTGTCCGGGGTGGATTTGAAATCTTTAAATAGAATCTAATCGAATTGGATCATTTATAATGAACCAATATCGATTATAAATTGGATTTTCAATTACAAATAATCAAACTGTTCTTAAAACGAGTCGATACTTCACCACCAGTGGAAGGTGTTTATTTTATTCAAAGACTTTACTATTGAAATTCTTCATCAAATCTACTTCTCTCTATTTGTTTTGAGTTTTTAATTTTATTTTTTGCATTTTAATGCCAAGAAACAATGACAAACAGAATCATTGGAAATGGAGATGATAATGGGCAAACAACTAAAGCACATGTCAAACTCACTGTCAGACACAGACTATAATTTAATTATGTTTGGCCTGTTTATGATATCTTATCACTGTTCGAGCTAGCCCGCGAGTGCCGCTAATACACTATAAATCCCACAGCGGACTGCCAACGTGTTTGTGCATTAAAAAGTCCAGGAGCGCAAGTCTTTACCTCTATGAGGAAGATAAACAAGTTATCACACAGGAGTCAACTTTCCTATGAACCCTTTCCTTCAATCCTGAGTATTTCCTCAGCTCAAACCCAGATGCCTAACATTGATGAACTTGTATCCAAGATAAAATGCCAAATATCTCAGACAAGTGAGCCTCCAGGAAAGCAGCAAACTGAGCTTTAATCCATGTTTCTTTTTTATTGCTGCTACAAGACATTTTGATTTTTCTTACAAGACATTAGATTTCGGCTGTTCTTGCCCTGTAGAAAAATGTTGTCAGTTAAAAACTATTCCAGAGAATCTATAGCATAAGCTTAGGAAAATAAATACAACAGATGTTTCCTGTTTCTAATTACGTTCACATTACAAAGGGCCAAACTGAGCTTCAAAACACATTTTACTTTTTCTAATTTTTTTATTGCTGCCACAAACACTTCACTTTTCTTTTAATTAATTACATTTCCTGCTGTTGTTTGTCAGTGGGAAGAGTTTTCATAAGAAATTATAAACCAAAACTCTAAATTAAAAGTAGCTAGAGCATAAAACTTTTTCTTAACTCAAATCTTATGAAGAAATTAGCTCAAGTTAGGGGTATTTCTCTACCATCACGAGTTTTTATCAATCACAGGTTGTGTAAATATTGTTCTCAAGGTGAAGTTTTTCAGCCGACAGAACTCCCAGGCTCAAGTTCTGAGTGGCTTTTTGCTTCTGTCTGCTTTTACTGCTTTCAGTCTAGGACAGCTTGTTTTCTGAATCCTGAAGGTCTCATTCAGATTTCATAGAACCTGACAACACAAAGATTGGATAAAAACTCTACCATAATGCACTTAGTAACCATTATATTTCTCAGTTCAATTGAAACATCTTCACCCAAGAAGACCTGCAGAAGGCTCCTTTCTTTAATAAGTTTCCATGTTTTTATTTAATGTTTTACACCTCAATGCCACAATAATTTTTTGTAGTCACTGAAAATCCACTTTCATTTGTTGTTTGCAGTACCTTTTATTGGGTGTAGTGTTATTTGGTGCCACATTTTTAAAGATGTTTTGCATATTGATTAATTGTACAGCTGGAAGGAAGGGTGAAGATCTGCAAAGAGGATGGATGCGTACTACAACCACTGGAGAAGCTCTAACCTCCATCCACACATTCATCTTCAGAATCAACGGAATTCTTGTTGGGGTCACAGGGTTTCTAGAGCCAACCCAGCCACTGTTAGACAAAGGTGCCAGTCTGTTGCAGCGGGGTCCCACACTCGTATGTCTACCAAGAGGCGATTTAGATATACCAATCAACTTCTGAGGAATGTTTTTGCAAACTCCTCACAGAAACACACCTGGGATTTGAACCGGGGCCTTCTCACTGTGAGGCGAGACCGCTAATCACTTCTCCAGCGTGCAGCCCAAATTCTTTCATTGATGAAGAGCCAAGATGCAGGATGATAAGTCTGTCAGAAATCCAAAAAAAAGATTAAAACAACACTTAAAAGAAAACCAAAGCACTCAAACACAGCGAGGAGGGTACTTTTATACAGAGAAAACAATTAAGTCAAGTGAGAAAAGATGTACACTTCCCCAGAAAGAAAAGGGCAGAAGCAAACTGGAAAGATCCACAGCATTCTGGTGAGAAACAAAAAAAGACTGAAAACAAGAAACAATGACCCCCATGACCGCTTGAATGTCTTTTCAGCTGCTGTGACGCTCCTCCATTTACTCTGCTATGTCTAGTCCATAATGAAAGTCCAGAAGACTTTTTTAACAATCTACCAGACGATTAACAATATTATACAAGCTATTTCTTTACAAGAAAAAAGTTATATTTTTTAACCTTTATTTGTTTATAAGTGTACATTTTAAAATGTAACGTTCAACAGTCAGTCACTTGATAACAATGAAAAAGTGAGAACCTAGAAAAAAATGCTACATTGCTACTAAAAGTAGCTTGATTTGTTATATATATTTTCGACTGTATAAACTTCTTAACTTGTTGGTTGGAACAACATCAAGAAACACATTTCTTATTTGTTTACTCTTCCATTTACAGTGGTTTCCATTGAATGCATATTGTTTCATGTCCTGTTCACAGCAGCATGTTTAAAATGTTGTAACTGGTGGCAACTGTGCACTGTACTGAAGCCGGTCTGTGATGAAAAAAAAAATCATGTCTTGGTCTTTTTACTGTCAGTAGCTAAACAAGAAATAAACTACATTTTGCTGGGATTTCTCTCCATTGCATCAATGTTTTTTTTCACAGGTTCTGACAGCTACAATAGGATCAAAGGGCACATTTCAATTGTGCCGAAACAAAATCAGTTATTTTTTTGGGTCTTTTGTTTGTCTGTGTGCGCATAAAATTAAGTGTGCTAATTAATGAATTACTGTGTTCTAAGTCAATAGAAAAGCCGGGTGCACCGATGGGCTTGAGCTGCCTCTAAGGCTTGTGACTACAGTGTACAGAAAGAAATTATTTTTACTTTACTTTTTTAGTGGCCAAATAAATTAAATTTCTTGCATAAAATTAATATTAAGGACCCAAGTAAAAAACAAAATTGGTAAAAGAGATATTAGTTTACTTCTCGTGTCTGTTGTTGTTGATCTTATTAATTCTCTCAGGGCCAAAGCAAGTTTTAGTAACAGAAAAAACTTGATATTTGGGGAAATGTATCATATGAAGTATTGTTACAGAACAATTCAGTCACTGTAACAAAGTTCATAGGAATTGTCATGGGATCTTTCAGTGGGTTCACACATTAAATGTTTACTTGACCATTCCAGTAACAACACATTCCTTTAGTTTATATTACCAACAGCTATTTGTTACCAGTGTTTTCTTCACTTCCTGGTTTTCAGTGGACCCCATTATGATTGAGTTGACTTAAAAAGTACTGTTTTAAATACATAGTAATATTACTGGTTCTATTGTTTGTTTAGATATTACTGTTGGTTTTTGATGTATTTCACTCTTCATTATGTTGTAAGAAAAATGTTTGTCTTTATTTGTTTATGTAAGATATTATTTCTGTTAATGGAATGATTTGATCGCTAACCGGGTCGTCCTGGTGAGGAGGAGGACTGACCAGCTATAAAAGGACCCCTAGTTCTCGAGGTGGTGTTTTTCTGGTAATAATTAGTTACCATTTAACTGTTGCAAATATATAACTTGTGAGAGCGTTAAAATATCTATCATTGTTTACATGTATTAATAGATAAGCCCTTAATACAAAATCCTGTTTATAAAAACTTGAGACTCATCTGAAATCGATGAAGGTGAAAATCAGGATAAGATTATAAGATGAAAAGTTTTCACTTTAAATTGCCGTGTTGGTTTTGGATATGCTGATGCACCATTTGATGGTCAGTGGGAAACTGTTGAAAAGAGAACTAGAATTTAGATGTTGGATCATTAATTTAAACTCAAATATTTTATTGCTAAAACACTATTTAAAATTCCATTGGAATCCTAAAAATAATAAGTTTCAATGTTTTCTATTGTGTTTTTGCCAGCTGATCCAGAAAGGTTGGTTGAGTGTTTGGAAATGTACACAAGAAAAAGTGAAACATTAAATCAAAAAAAGTTCTGTAATTTGTACAGTTAAAGAAATTAGCTTTTATCAAATTTCATTTTTGAGATTAATTCAATATTTTAATTTGACAAAACTAATATTTTTAAATGTAACAATTTACAGAGTTTTTGTTAATTGATTCAGGGGTTCACTTTTAACAGTGTAGTACATAATGAGCATGTTTTTATGGTCTGATGAATTCAATCTCTACTATCTGTACAGAAAAATTGCTCTTTTGCATTGTATGCTGTTACTAGGGTCAAAAGGTTGATGGAAAAGAGATGACAGAGAGGAAAAGCAGTGCAGTATTCTTTTTTTCATCTGGATAATGAAAAACCAACTCTGTTCTCATCATTGTGATAACGGTGCCATTACTGAAAGCAAATCTATTGGCAAGCTAAAATCAGGCAAATCTAACATTATGAATATCAGGAACATGATTTAGTTACGCTCTCATATATACGTGTTAGACAAGCATCTGCAGCCCCCTAGCATGCTTCTCTGCTCTCTGAGTCGAAGATAATGATGTTAAATCTTGCTGATTTATTTGAAAACTCTTAACATCGATCTTTTGCATTCCTCTGTGTCAGGAAATGTCTAAGGTGAGAATAAATTAACCAAAACTTACTTTTGTTTTGGCAGCTGACAGGCTACAAAGTATTTCTGTTTCTTCCAAACCAGCATCCCCCGCCTCCGAGCTCTTGGACATCATGTCTTTATTCCAGATTAACGCTCAAAGGTTTTTTGACTCCAGGAGAGCTGGCGGGATCAGGAAGATCCTGCTTGGCTTGCGTTTTAGCTGCAGCAGCTTAGGTGTCTACCTGTGTCATTTTTGTTGAATGGATTCAGGATTCTTCATCCCATCTGGCCTCAGGGGGGATGGAGCAAACTCGCTGGTGTTACTTAGGTTTTTATGCTGACTGAATGAACATATAAGGGCTCCTATATCATCGGGAATGACATAAAAACTACCTTAAAACTCACTGGTTTGCAGTACACACACAAAACCTGAGGAAAACATGAATCTAGATTTTTTTTTAAATGTATTTATTAAAGCAAAACAATAAAAGAAACATTTAATTTTTGAACGTGACACTTTTTTAAAAGCAGGTTTGAGTCTACCCCCAAAAAATAAATATTCTCAAAAACCTCTAATAAACAATAATGAAAAAAAAAAACTTTCAATAAAAAAGCAATACATCTGACAAATGTAATTAGAAAAAAAATAAAGGCTTAAAGAAAATGTTCACATTATTTTGACAAAGTTACATAAATAATATTTAATATAATTATAAATTTAAAAAGCATATTTCTGTATTTTAGGGGAGGTTTGTGCAAAATACGAGTTTTTTTTTTTTTTTCTTCCTGTCCAACAGCTGAGCAAACAGATGCGGGCTGAGAGCCTCTTGTGTTGGGCAGATTTTACTGTCTCAACAGCGATTTATTGAGTATAAACCCCTGTTGTATTTCATGCTAAACTTTATTTAAATTGATTATGTTTGTTTTTGTTTTGTTGGACCGGACGGAAAAGAAGAAGAGGGAGGTGGGGGGGTAAAAGAGGGGGGTTTAGAGAAAAAAGAAGGTGGGAACAGAGGAAAGCAACATCATAAAACAACCAGGTCTAAATAATAAACAGATGATTATAACGTAAGTATGACAAAGTGTTAAAGACATTTTAGAAGCAAAACATTAACTTTCATAAATTTAAAAAGGTCATACATCAGAACTGTTATTTTATGAGAATAAAATGATATATTTATGACTTTAAAAGTCATAGGCTAAATTTATGACTTGTTTTCTTGTAAATTTATGACTTTAAATCATGTAAATTTTTGAAATATACAGTTGTAGATTTCTGAGAAAAAAGAAATCGCAATATTGCATCTTTTTTTGTTTTTGCTGGCCATAATATATTGTATGTAAGAATGAATGCTTATATTTTAGTTAGTTTAAGTTAGTTTTAAACATTTACATCATGGATCAAAAGTGATCTTCCAATCCTGAGATGGCACCGACTGTGTGTGAGTGTGTGTGTGTGTCAGCACTGTTCTCTCACAGCGTGAAGATCTTCATTTTAATCCCACCCAGGTCTTTCAATAAATCCTTCCTGGGATAGTTTAAACCACACTTAGCTTCTAAATCTCCACTGGTTGCAGTTTTCCTCCCTGAATGCAAATGATCTTATCCTTTTGACATATTGAAAGATTATGTGTAGGTCAAACAGAAGTCAAGATGGTTTGATATATAGAGCAACGTGTTGTTTTCGGCGAAACCTGAAAAGAAGCCGACATTATTTCACCTGACAGGCGCATGGGCATGCTGAAATGCTGTTGCTGTACCTGACAGTTCAGTCAAGCTGAAATAAGAAGACGAGATGAGCTGAGATGTAAAAGGTCACAAATAATAGATGTCAGATTTGAGAAAGCTTCAATTTTAGTGCATTTTTATTTGTTTTTTCCCACATTCTGCTGTGCAACTTTTCTTGAGGAGGTTCTAAAATGCCATCCATGTCCCTCAGTCAATGACATCTGCAGACAAATAGAATAATAACACACAGTGGAGAAACCACAACTTTTCATACAACTCAAATGTGTTATTAGTTATTCCTAATATAATCGTTTTTAGAACATTATAAAAAAAAATTTTTTACAGTATTTTAGACAATCTAACAATTTTTTATAGTTTCAGAAGAATGTATTTACTTATGTAATTGTTTTAATGTTCAATATCTTCTGTGCATCCATTCATTAATAAGTTACAATTTAAAATTGTTTAAAGCCGCATAAGTTCTGCTAACTTATGTGACAATTTCCACTGGTTGCACTGATTTTAATTATTCTAGCTCTTCAGCAGAATGTTTAAAAATGAGTTTCAGTCAGGGTTGGAAGTCATGTCAGGGCATCCAAGACTCGTGACCACAAATAACCACAATACATAGTCTCAACGTCTTCATGAGGCGTTTCTCACTTTGTTATGGAACACAGTGGAAACAGCGACTCTGTGAGAAATTTCTATTGTATTCAAGATGTTCTGTCGCTCACTGATGTTAATTTGCTGTCAAGTTTGCATTTGTGAGTGCGTAGGAGAAGTTGTGTTGAAAGTACTTATTACAGTAGCAAAAAACAATTTTAAGAAAGGAAAAAGACCAAAGATTTTTCTCTGTTTAAAATGTATATTGATATTATAATAGCCAAAAAAAAAAACATATAGGGAACATTTTTATTTAATTTAATTTTCTTTTACATATTAATCATTGTTGTTGTTGCAAAATTGTATACTTTCAAAAATTGGTTTCTAATACTATTAAGAAGAACTTTCTACATTTTATGACTAAGTTTTTTGTACAGATATTGACAGCATATTGCAAGTGACAGAAACGTCACTCTAAATATAATTTAAACAAGAAAGCAGTCGAGTTACCCCAGCAGGGATTATGTCCTGGATGGCCTCTAACCAAAACCCATCCTGACGCACTTTACTGTTTTCACAATCTTTGAATCTGCTCAATCTGGCAACAAATTCCCTGAGCAGACAGCACCGGCAGAGTTAGCCTTTCAGTTACACCACCGTGTCGTCAGCTGTAAATTTGTTTTTCACTGTGTGAGAAAATGGATGTGTGGCCCCAGAGCTTGGGGAATCTCTGAGTTGTGTCTCCATGTGTGACGTTTGAGCAACCTAGGCTACAGAAAGTGAGCTATAAAAAGGTGAAATTTCCTTTATCTGCTCAACTTATAGTAATCAGGAGGAGTTTATTGTGTTGTCATGTCTGCAATGAAAAATGAGCTTTTCCATAGTCTTAATGTTAAATCTGCAGTTTATAGTCAAAGATGCTATCACTTTCAAGTTTTAATACATTGCATGTTACTTTTTAGTGTTATTTAACATTATTCATGCTATTAAAAGTTTATCTCAAATGTCAAATTTCCAGAATTGTAACACATTACATGATTGGTGTACATGTTTCTTTACAGCATTTGCAGATGATGAATAAAACTTTATAAAGTGATACATTTGCCAAGAAGTTTTTCACTATGTCATTATTACTAATAAATATGATTTTTGGTAAAGTAAAAGCACCCAAAGCATAGTTGGAGGACTAAACCAGTTTTACAGTAAATCTTCCTATTTGTGTCCTGTCTCCAATTGATACTGGTCTCTTAAAGCCGCTGAGTCTAACAGGTGTTTGTTATCAGAACCGAACATAATATAATATTCTCATCTTTTCAATAAATCCTGCAATGTTTATCTGGTGGTCTTGTTTGCATTTCTTGACCAAATTCCTCAGAAATATGAACCCATTAGCCATCACCATTCTGTTTGTGTTGGAATAATCGTCGATCTCTAGTAGACACCTCAGCCGGGGCTACTATTGGAAGACTATTAAAATAAAAACATAGACTGTCTACCTTGAAAAAAGGGGAAAACAGAGACCAAATGAACAACCTGATAAATAATAAAAAAAAAAATATGGAAAGCAGGTTGATGTTTCAACTAAAGTATTGCAGCCAACAGAAAAAAACAGGAGACAAACATAAAATTATATGTTTCCTATAAGAAAACTTGGTCAGTGTTTACAGCTGCAGAATCATTTAATAAACGCTCACATTGAGCCAAAAATAGGTTTTGGTTTAATGTTGTAATTAATATAAGAGTTAAGGAGTGTGTGCTGAGTAAAGCATTAAAACGTGAGTTTTACATCTGTTTGACAGAAAATAACCTGGAAAATTTCCTAGTATATTATTGCAACTGCATCCCCGTGCCTAGTCATGTGACGTAGAAGGATGTCGCTAATGGTGATTGTCAGAAAACAAGTGTAACTGGTGAACTGATTGTGCAAAAGGACAAAGTGACTGTCTCCGTTTTAATGCGTCAGCGTCTGTGTGTGAAAAGGGTGAGGCTGGTTTTCTCAGACTGCCAGTAGAAGTTTTGTCCTTTTCTTTTTTGTTTTTAGAATAATGGGTGCATTACCACTAAAAGAGGCAAGCAAGGGAAGTATCGGGAGAGCAATGAAGTCGAAAAGTGGAGGGATGAGTGTGTGTAAACGCTGTTTTGTAAAAGGCTTGAGGGCACACATTAAAGAAACAGATCATCTTGTTAGATGATGTAAATACGTGCAATTTTACAAGAACCGACCTTGTTGAAAAAGAAAAAAGGAAAGATGAAAAGCAGAAATGAAGAATACGCAATGGTGCAACTTTTGCTAGACAAGAGCGGGGATTTCTTGTATTGTTTACTTCATCAACAGATAGTGCAATAAAAACAATACCATGAAAGGTTTTCTTTACTTTGAACTTGTGATCATCTCAATGTTTCATCTTTTCACCATTAGCAAAAGTGGAGTTTATTCCAAAAGACAGAACTTTGGTAAACTGTGAAGTACCAACAGTGCAAATGTTTACTGATAATAAATCTGAATAACTATACTTTACATCATTTATTCACCTATTTCAATTTGAAGTTTATACTCCCATAGTGTCAAAGAGTGGCCTGTCTACACACTATGTACTATACAATGTACCTGTTTTTCAAATTGAGATAATGAAATTAAGTTTTGCTAACAACAAAAAAAGAACTGCGTTTCCTTGTGGAGCCTCTTTGATTTTACAAGGGTATCTTGTTTGTGCTAGCTTTATTCATTTGAGAGTTTTCATGTGAGTCAAAAATAAGTAATGAGCAAGAAGTAAATTACTTTTCAAATTGAGTAAAGTAATTTAATTACAATTTTATTTTATTTTTTAATTAAAGTAATTGATTACTCCTTAGAAGTAATTTACCCAACACTGACAATAACAGGAACACCAGGGCTCATTGTCTACACGGTTTAAACGTAAATTTTTGTGTTTTACATTCATTTATTCATTATTCATATGTTAATATGTAATATTAATGGAAATGTAGGCTTAAACTATATGTTAGAAATTTCTCAAGGCTTTTGGTATCATTACAGTTTCATTGTGGACTTTTTTTTTTACTTCCAAAAAGTTTTTTTTTTAATCAGTTCAATTAAATAATAAAAAAATAGAATGTACTTGTTTCAAATTCAACCAATTTTCTAATTTATTAGCATTTATTATTGTTTGTTTTTGTTTTTATTTCATTTATTGGTTTATTAGAAATAAAGAAAAAATATTGAGATTTATTTCAATAAGATCTTTTTTAGAAAGCAATGCCGAAGCGTACATAAACAAACTGAATTCCAGAATAAGCCTGTCGTTTGTTCAGCATGTGTTGCCCACTGTATCTGTTTAGGGACGCAGTGGAGAAGACACTCAACAAACGACTGTGTGGGTTCAGATTCTTCAGTGAGGGTCAAAAGCCTAGAAACCAACTTGTTCAAAGTAACAATTCCTCCTAGTTTAATCTCAGAGCACTTTATCTAACACATCGAAAAACTAAAGTTTGAGGGTTCAATTCTACACGTAGATTATTTCCTGTTAAAGGGTTCTAAGATCAAAAGGCTTTCTCACTTCATTTGGTGATACGTCAGGCGAGATTCTACGTTTGTCCTCATGTTCCTCGCAGATTTAAATTCCACAATGATTAAAAGGAACAATTGAAGCACAATAAATTACTTTAAACCTTATATAAAGTGTAACCTAAACACATTTCTAAAGAGTCACTGAAGCATATCAAACCTCCTCAGTTAAAATGAAGCAGGATGGACAGGTCACCTGATGCTGATTCAAGGCCGATGACTTTTTTATGTACACGTCATTAGGATTTTTGTGATTTATTTCATCTGCTTTATAAGTAAACAATTACAAAAACAAAGAAATTTTATTTCTTATATTGCTCTCTTTTTGGGTAGTTAACCCTCTTTTCTCCTCCCAATTCTGCTATTGCCTCTTTCTTTTCCTTTTAATGAGATTCTTATAGCTTTGTGAAGCAAAAGGCTGCTCAGATAACTATTAAACACTCCCTAATATAAATATTTGAAAACTTGACTTGGAATTAAAAGAATCCTCAGGGGAACACATTTTTAATTCTGCTTTCATTTGAGGACATGTTTCACGCCGGCCTGTAATTGGCTCGGTTAATATCTAATTTTAAAGTAATGCCGAATGCGACTCTCAGACGAACAAATCCAAAGTTATAGAGAAGCACTGTAATATGTTCTAGGGGGAAATAGTGTTTGTTTTGTGTGGTGTGATTAATGAACGAAAAAAATGAACAAGTTTAATCACAGCGTATTTATTTGTTTCTTAAAATCATGAAACAATAGTCTGCCTGTGCACGGCCAGGATCAGTCCGTTAGACAGCAAATCTAAGGAGAACAAGGGTTCTTCAACTGATCCTTTTTTTTTTTTGTCTGCAAATATTGTGTCAAAAAGATTTTATCTTTAAGGAGAAAAACAACACATTAGACATTTTGTCCATCATCTTTACATGATTTGTCTATACATGCCAAACCAAAACAAAGCAAAGCCTCAAGCTGTCAGTCAATAAAATGCATGTGTTAGAATAGGAGCGTCGTGGCTCATCTCTGCTCGAGTTGAGTGAATTACAAAATTAAAATAGTTTTGTCTCAGAGAAACACGACTGTCGTCGGTTATGGCAGTCTGTGTTGGATGCAGCTGTGAAGCTGATGCCATTCTCTCGGCTGCGCCAAAAAAAGGTAAGGAACCCCTAACAGCAACAGACAACGGTGAATTAGCAAGATTAATGTGCTGTGTATTGCTACATGTAAGATCACAACCTATTTTTGTTTGGCAAGTGGCTGCAGAGGTTTTAAGAAAAAAATCAAATTAAACAATGACCAGATGATTTTTTGACATTGGTCAGTGTCAGGTGTCAGGGCCTGCCATCCGCCTAAGCACTGGTTCACACCTGCTCCTCATCTAAAAGGTCTTCCACGCCCAACAGCCAACGTCGGTTCGTCTGCTCCACTCTGGTAGAGTACACCGACCTAGTGTTGCTATCACGCCACGTTGTGAGTCAAAGCCTAGTTTTTGGCCTAGTTCTGTCACTAACGTCTTTTTTCTTGTAAAGCAGGGGTGTCGAACTCAACCGCAGAAGGGGGCAAAATCCAAACCACATCTTAGGTCGCGGGCCGAACAGAATAAAACACTCCAAATTACATTAAAAAAAATGTAAAACCGTACCTTTTTAGCATATTTATGAAGTAAATATATGACATTACCTGCGATAATGCTAGCGTGAATGCTGTGAGCTGAATTTAGCCGCTGAAAATGCTGAAATTGACAGCTAAAAACGCTGAAGCTGATAGCTGAAAACGCTGAAGTTAATTGCTGATAGCCAGCTAAAATATTAGCTTAATGCCAAATTTAGCCTAAAAAACTAACAAAAAAAAAACTAAGGTTAGCCAAAACCGCTAGCATGTAGCTGAAAAAATAGCTAAACTTCAAAATATCCTAAAAAAAATAAAAAGAAAAGCCTAAAGTAGCCAAAACAGCTAGCCTGTAGCTGTAATATTAGATAAATTCCCAATATACCCAGAGAAAATCACAGTTAATGCCAGAATAGTCCAAAAAGTTAGCAGAATGCCAGTTTTTAAAACTTTAAAACTGTAACTTTTTAGCATAATTATGAATAATAAAATGGCAGGAAAATTATTCCAGAATAAATTAACTTAAACCTTAAATAACTTTAAATATTTTACTCTCCATAAAAATATATTTTGTCAAAATTATACAAGTTCGAAATAGACACCAGATTACATCGGACAATAAAATGAAATGATCTGGAGGGCCGGATAGAATTACCCAGAGGGCCGGATCCGGCCCTCGGGCCTTGACTTTGACACGTGTGTTGTAAAGGATCATCCCGGACTTCCCCTTGTCACGCCATAGACCAACCACCTGCCATCGAGGATCTCTGCCCAGCTCAAAATAAACAACCTTCTTCCACTCACTCCTGCATTTGGGTCCTCCACCACCAGTTCTCAACAGTCAGTGGCCGCCCGGGCACATTTGGAGGTCGTGAAGGGGCAGTCCATTGACAGGCAGGTGGCAGCGGTGTAATAAACGACTGATGGAAGAGTCTCCAAGGTCCCCAAAATCTGCTGATGATCAGCTGATTTTAGACTGTGCTGCCGTCCCACTGCCACCATCCAACCGTTAGAACTCATCCGGTACACAACCTCCAAAAAGAGCTGCTGCCACCACCCAGCGGCTGCCCGATAACATAATGACATCATCCCAGCCGGGATGACTGCCACTGTGTGCCTTCATGACCACGCCAACAATTTTTCAAACAATCGAGTGGCAGCGGCTAATCCTCTAAGATTCTGCTGATGTCTCCCATTGTCCTTTGGCATTTGTGACATTAAGCAACATTAAGCTGAAAAATGTCCCCAGAATGGATTTTTACACATTATTGAACTAGTATTTGCTTAATTTTGCTGTTTTTGTTTTAAATTCCCTTTTTTTTTTTTTTTTTGGTTGAAAGTTGTTATGTTTTATATTTGTGCTTACTGTATCTATTGCCAGTTAAAGGCAAAGAAAGGAAAATGGGAAATGCCATCAAAAATAGTGGAAAGGATCACATCTAACTTAAAAAATGAACAATAAAGAGAAGGACAATCACTCTAATCAGGGGACCATGGAGGTTCTCCCACAGTTCAGATGATTGCTGCTTTTGATACAAGCAGGCTGATTGCATGAGTTGACACCCAGCTGCAACACAAATTTACTTTTATAAAAGTATCGTTCTGTATAACTCTCATACAGTCGTAACACCCAAAAGCAAAAATGTGTTATGATCAATACATTTTTCATGATATTGTATTAGAAAACGTAATCATTTTCAAAAGATCTTGGCAGTTGTTTGTGAGATTGCTCCAGTTTATCTGACAGTGACCTCCACCGATCTCTGCCGGATGGCAAATGTTGCAGAAAGTGAAGCATAATGAGAATGAAACTCAAGAGTTGGCAAGCATTGCAGTGCTATAATGAGAGTATTTATGGATCTGACAAATAAGATTCCAGTAAAATTCAATTTTTAAGAAGCTTGTCATCGAAAATCAGATGAAATATTTATGTCAGACAAAATGAATGACGCATTTAGTTTGTAAAAATAAAAAAAAACTTTCACCACTTTAATCTCTTATGCAAATCTTCCAATTTATCAGTACCCTCAGCATTTTCTTGTGATTTTGGAACATTTTACAAACTGAATTTGACTGGTTTTCTTTTTCTAATAGATCATCATGATTGATTTTATTTTAAATGCAGACGTTCATCCTAAAACTTACCTGTGCTTTACTACTCGTACTGCATTAGATAACACTTGTCTCTGGTGCTTTGGGTCGACTATCCCAGAAAACTTGGCAGGAGGCTGTGAAGCTCGGCCATATAACAGCGTTAATGCATTCATACTCCAGGATGCCACTTGGCAAGTACAGAAAGTACTTTTATATGAGGAGGAGAGAAAAAGTACCAAAAGGAAACACTGAACTGAGCTCAACCAGTGTGGTAAGAGGAAAATAATTCAAGTACTTAGACTTAAATTCACAGGATCGTTTAGGTCCATAAAGACTTACAAATAAGGGAAAAGTTGTAAATTACCTCCACCTTCGCTCTAATAATATAATTTATTTTTATTAAATCCCAAGAATGTATTTTCTTTTAATGTCCACACACTTTCTGTTGTAATGTGCCATGGGACGTAGGTAAAGAAGTCAGAAAAATCTAACAACAGGAAACGAAACTGATGAAATAAGAGTTCATGATGTCTAAACATAGATAATAATTTATAGCCTGCCCCTCGTCCCCCCATGTCAAAAATCAATCGAGGAGTCAATACCCGCTGCTGAAATACATTCGTCTTTGCAATCTCTCCCCAACCACCAGTAGTGTGTCAAACTGACAGGAAACAGTCTCCTGGAGATTTTCACTGCTGTATTTGAAATGTTAAAAAAGATATATATATTTTTCCAAACCTATGAAAATCCTTTTTCTCTTCCTAAATTTTTGAATTCCCCTATCTATTTTTCGTGAGGATACTAATCAATACCCTTTTGCCAAACGGTGCATTCAGATGTTTTGTTATTTCAGAATAAGATGGTGTAACCAGGGAAACACATCCATGGATTTATTATTTTATTATAAAATGGAAAGGTAGTAATTTTCAACAAGTACAAAAGCATGAAAGTTTATGCTTTATTTTTTTATATATATATATTTATCTTCCCCATTTTGTTGTACCTAGATTTCAAATGTTTATATTTTCCTAACTTGAATTAATTTTTGTTGTTCCTCATGTTAAACGTTCACAGCTTAAATATATGCTAATGATCTCATTTTGCAAAGGTCTTATCAGTGAAATCTAATCTGCCCTGAGGACTTTTGCAAGCACGACATTTATCATCTTGACTCACAGCACATCATAAATAGCACTAAATATGAAGCATTTTAACTTATTGTAAATGCTAACAGATTCCTTTGGAATTATGCGACTTGTGCTGATAAATGTGAATATGGTAATTTTGCAGACAGGCAAAGGAGAAACATTGAAAGTCACTTTGCTCGCCTGTTTAAAGTTAATTTGTGCCAACACAAATCTACCTGTACAGATGAAGGATGTTACATTTTGGAAGCAGAAAATGTAAAATGATTCAAATTACAGTGTGTGACATGTATTTTCATGTACTGGTTGACTTACACAACGTGTAATGAAAACAAAGTAATGCGTAACGAATACTTAGAATTCGAGCCATTGTATATAAATAGACAAAGGCACAACATTTTTTTTTTCTGATTAATTAGTTTTAATTAGTGTCTCAATTAGTTTTCTAGTGTTGGCATCTAGGATGATGACCAACAAATCTCCTGCTGATCAAATCTTGAGTGTTTTTTTTTTTTTTTTTATGAAACATCCCTAAGATTCAGATTTATGTATTTTTTTGTAAAGCTTCTGAGTGTTACAGGAACACTGCAGATCTCAGTAGCAAAATTAAAAAATAATAATAAAGCCCTAAAATAATAGAAAAAAAGAAAAGTAATGTAAAAATATAATTCTTTTTAATCCTTAAAAACTATACATTGAAAAGATGCTTATTTAAAATGGGCTATTTACTCAAATAATAATAATAGTAATAATATTTGTTTAAAAAAATGATTGAAATCATGTTGGAGTTAAAAAAAAACAGCCCAATAAGAAATAAACAAAGTTGTTTTAATAATTAACAAAAAATTGAATAAAAAAAATAATAAACTGAAGTTAAGTTCAAAGGACTTCACTTTGCTTTTCCAATAGATCTTTTCTAGCTAAATACAGTAATGCACATTGTGACAGAGAAACAGAAAACATTCAAGCTGCTTTTGCTACATTTCGCTTGAAAACATTAATTTCAAAAGTCATTTGTCGTCATTTGCGCTGAGGCCACATCACTGCACAACCCTGAGAGCTGCACTCTGCACAGTTGCGAACGCAAACATTTTAGCTGTACGTCTGGGTGCCTCCAAAAGCAATTGTGGCTCAGTCGAGTGTCTGCCACACCAAAGCTGAAAGTAGTTTCAGTGCTGTTCTACTGTCAGGATTTCAGATATTTCCAAATAAAAATAAAACAAAAGTGATATTAGAAAGATTTAGACAGAAATTTAGATTTAAATGAACAGTGGAAAGAGTCGTTTCATTTACAATCTAATCAGTGAACGTTACCTGCATTTAGATGCTGAAAACCCAGGAAGCACAGCAGAAAGCATCCATGAGGGTTGCCTCAGCAGGTGGCTTGTATTTAGCTGCAGCCTCGCAGTGGGAAATATAGATGTTTTCTATTTGAATTAAAAGAGGAGAAAGGAAATTTGAAGTCTAACCCTCTCTCAACACAACGCTTAATGTCTCTTTGAAAATAGAAGCACACAGATAGGGGAAATCATTACCTTTAAAGTCTTTAAAAAGACCACTTTCATGTTTTCACTTTTGCCTGATCTACTTAGGTGACTCATCCTTACCTCAGGTTTTTAGCATAACTCCTGGAAAACAGATGATAAAAAGAAGCACATCATTTTATGAAATATCTTTAATGCCACAGGCCAATAAGAATGGACGAGATTAATGTATATTTTATGATATCTGGGTTTCGTTCCTGTGAGCACAGTCAAATGTCAAACAAACATCGTGAAGTAAAAGTTTCTTTGCTATCTGTTTTTTTTTCTTTTTTTTCCCAGGTATCACTTAAGGTGAACTATAAAAGGCTGTTTACTCTAACTATTTATAAGAACATCAATTATTTTCTCTCCTGATTTTTTCACGTGTAATTAGAATCACTTTTTAATTTTATTTTGTAAAAAGTGTTTTACTTATTTTTTAAATGCTGCATGTTGTCTGCTTTCTGTTAGAGGTGGGTGATACTGGTAATAATCAATCCTATACTAAGTAATTACAGCACTAGTATCACCGATATTGATACAGATATTGTTTTTCTTGAAATGTTTGCTAATAGAAACACTTTGGAACCACACCATTTTTGTTAAGTAAATGATAAAACACAAAGACAGAGACTTTGGGCAAAGAAAAATGTTAATTAACTAATTACATGAACTGAACATACATCAAATATAGAACATTTATATCAATAATGGCATACAACTATAATAATAAGAGAAAATAGCAACTAATGCAAAATTTAAAAAATCAAAAAAATCTCAAAAATTTTAACTTAACAGTACCATAAATATTTAAAACAATAAAAAAAAGAAGTAATGAGATATCAAAGTCACAAGAAAAAAGAAAGAAAAAATAAACAAAAGCAACACAGTAAGAGATTAAAAAAAGAAAAAAAACATGAACAACTGAACCCAAAATCCTGCCATTGGAGCAAATTTGTGGTTCTTTAAGGATTCCCTCAACTCTCCAAGGGACAAGGTGTGTGGAGGTGGTTTGCTGTTTACTCAGACAATGTTGCCAGACTGGGGAGTTTCCTACTCAAATTGGGTGGCATTTGCCTAAATTGGGCTGTTTTTTGCCTAATCTGGCAACACTGCAGACAAATAGACGCTTTCATGAACTCCATATGTAAACTCAAGCTCTTTGCTGTATGTATTGAAGAAAAACTGCTACAAAAGTATCAAAAGTGTTGATCTCATCATGCTAGTATTCATACTTCCCCTTGGTATCAATACCATTAATACATTCACCCTACTTTCTGTATTTCTGTAGATGAATATAAGAAAAAGGACAAGCATCTAATTTAAAATTCCCAATTTGTGCTTTTTATGCATAAATCATTGTATTATAACCCCTAACATTACCATGGATGTTTTTTTTTTTTTTTTTTTTTTTTTTTTTTGTTTGTTTTTGTTTTTTGTTTGTGTTAGCTTAGAGTCATAGCTTTAAGTGATGTCCTTATCTTGGACCCAAACCCCACATTTTTGGAATTATTCAGTTAAATTAAAAATAAATAACAAATCATTATAAATTAATCAATTGATCTGTCTAAGACAAGTTGTCAACTGAATCTAATAAAATCGATCAATATCAACATAAAATAAAATATAAAATGGCAGATTTTCAAAGGGGGATTCTGTGGAAAAAGTTGCAAACCAAACTCAGAACATGGAGAAATTTAAAATCTGACCTTTAGGCCTTCGTTTTTGTTATTAAAAAAAAAATCATATGAGTTCTTTTTAAAGCTACGTTTCAAAAGGTTAAAACATTGATCCCAGTTTCTCTCAGTAGCAGCTTTACAGAAAGAGAGTGAATCAAAACTTTTGTCTTAAAAGAATCAGCCACTTAAACAGAGACACGTCCATTTATTATTAATATTGGAGCAAATATCTTCACAAATCCATGCAAAAGACTCAACCTTTTTCTCGCCAGTGGAGGAATTATCATTGTTATTTTCTACCTTCACAATCAATCTGGTTCCGAGCAATTGGATTGCACAGTTAAGGCATAGTGTGTTGCCTAAGTGTCAACTGTAAATTAGGGTGCTGAAGAAAAACTGCTCTATTTTCTAATAGGAATTCTTCACAGTGGCGGAAATAAGAGAATCTATTTCTCATGGGGCTGATTATTCACTTTGAATTACTCCGTGGGTCCATTCATCTCCAGGCCAATAATGTCCAAGATCCTGCCAACGCCTTGTCATTTTGAAGATTCAGTGTCAGTCCTGATGAATTACTTTTCATCTCTGTTAACAGGTCTCTAATAACTGCAACAGACTGATGCTGAATGTCTGGAAATACCTCTCATCCCTTGAAAATAAGTGAATTTTGCATAAAAAAGTGGAGGACGAGTGGAAAATAAGCAGCTAATACATCTGTTGGATTGTTTTGGCTTCATGACAGAGCTTATATACTTGAATATTTCAAAGCGGGTGATTAATTCTCACAGAGTTAATTCATCTTTGTTGTCTGGGAGAAAATGGATGTCCTCCTGTCCCATTAAGTAATGCAAAGTGTGTTGATTGCGTTGCTGATTTGAAAGTATTTTTAAAAATCCAACACTAAAAACATGCTGTCTTATTAATATTGTGTCATAATAAGACTATTAAAACACAAAAATATGTTTTATAGAACAACATTTAAACAAATTGTCTTAAACATTGTGCCATAGTGACTGAAAGGTTTATCAAACCTTCTCTCACATTTTAATTCCATCATTAGTGTCTATGCATGTTACAATGGTCTTCGTTGCTCCTTTTTCCAGATCCTTGGTTGTATTTTTTACACATATTGACCTATTTCCTGTTTCTCATCAGTCCAGTCAGTCTGTTGGATTTATGTTTTTTTTTTGTTGTTTTTTTTTCTGGATGATCTGCTGTTGAAGCCTTCAGAGGGACTAAAAGGCAGCCGCCTGCACATTTGAGGCCATCTGGAGATTCTTCTGCCATGCTCATTTATTTCCCCATTTTTCCTTATTTCTTTATTTATTTTTTGGTTAATTCCCTTCGTTTATTCATCTATGTCCTTGATCCTTCTCCCTGGGTTCTCTATTGTCTCAATGATCAGTGGGCAGTTATTTGTGGACGGTCTGTTCCTTTAGGTGCAAAAATATCCACTTTTATGAAAAAAAGATTAAAATATTAAAGCGGAACCAAGGTTCATCTTTGTTCTGTCCCCACTTTTAAAATGTGAGCTCCCGCAGCATCCATGAGAGTGTTTTATTTCTGTTACTCAATGAAACTTTTACAAAACTTTGTGCAACTATGGAATCAGACAGTTGAAAGGATCATTAAACCCTTGGAGATCTAAATGTGACCAAAAAAAAAACTTTTAACAGAAAAACATGAAAACTGCCAATGTTTAATATGAATTCATGACAAAGCAATATTGTTCTGCATCATCTGCATCCCGGACAAGACTCCAATTTGTTGTGAGTATCTATCTATGAACTGTAACAAATAACAGGGGAAACAAAACTGGTTTTAGCACTTGAAGTACTTTAATAAGCTTAAATGAGATGAAACTGTGCTGGATCTGGCAGGAAGCCCCAGAAGATGAGTCTCTCCTGAAGCCCCTCTTTGGAGGATCCTTTATCTCCTGGCCTCTGATTGCAAAGTATCTGCATCTGTGCAGGAAGAGGTAGGCAGCAGGAATAGACTTAAATGGCCAAGGGCTGCAACAATGATACGAAAATAGTTCAAATCCAGCAAGCAAGAGCCAGGATTTCCTTTAGGAAAAGAGTAATGTCTTACTAACAACTACCCCTACAGATTAGTAGTGTCAGAAAATATAGATTCATTGAAATATCTCGATACTTTATTTGGTGATACTCTTGTCCATTTAAAATGCTTCCAAGACAATATTTAAGTAATTATATATATGCAAAAATGTAGTTCAGTATCCTATTTTAGTTTTCCACTCAACCCCCCAACCACTAGTTGGCAGCACAGCACAGTGTCCCATATGAACAGCTCTACACAACAAGATCTCACGTGAACCAGCTTGTGATTAGGGATGTCCCGATCCGATCACGTGATCGGAAATCGGGCCCGATCACGTCCGTTGTCCGATCAGGATCGGATATTTCATTTATTCTTCTTATAATCAGCGCTTTATATTTCAATCTTATTATTCCGGATAAATCCTCCACTAGAAGTCTGCATGTCAAGAACAGATCACAAAATGTTATTCCCGGAAAACGCAGCAGAAACCGGCAACAGTTTGGCCAGAGGACTGATGTAAAGTTAGCTAGCTAGCCGATCACGGATTCAGACTTCCGGGATCAATAACTCTTTTGAAAACGCTTTAAACTGACAGCTAGTGTCTCTAAACAACAACCTCTGAAGACATTTCAACAGAAAAAGACAGAGTTTTGTTTCTTTTTATGTTAAGCTTTCGTGCTGCAGACAGATGCTAACCGGCAGCTGCTAACTGCTACATGCTAGCGCCATGATTTAACTCCTTAGGACCCGAGCTGTCCTTTGATATGCCTGTTTTATTTATCTGAAAGAGAAATAAAAGTAAAGAAAATTAACTACTCTGATAATAAAACCGAAATGTGATGTCTTAAGAACTTAAAAAGACGCACATAATCTTAAAAAACAAACAAACGAATAAATTAAAATTAATAATTATATGAGTTAGTCATGAACACTCATCAAATTCATGCTAAAACCCACATAATTTATTTTTAAGAATTCTAAATTAGGACAGGAATCATATTTTGGTCAAAAATGTTCAATAACTAAAGATATTAAAGTCAAAGTCACTAAACTTTCTCACATGACTAATTATCACTTATATAACAAGAAAATGTTTTTTTTTTTCTAGTTTATATTTGCTCTAATTTTACTTGTTTATTAAAGCTACTTCACTGAAGTGTTTTATTTAAGTTTCTAATGATAAAATAATGTTAATGAAATATAAATAAGGGACAAGACAAATCTGTTTATTCAATTTGTTCATGTTTTAAATGTGTTACAAAAGTATCGGATCGGGACTCGGTATCGGCAAATCCACAAAATCCAATGACTCGGAATCGGATCGGGCCCAAAAAAACCTGATCGGGACATCCCTACTTGTGATAGATGTAAACTCGATGTGAACTCACAAGCCTCGCGATTGTGGTTATTATATAGCGAAATGACACATGTACATCTCAGTTTTACCCAAGGATGAGTACTGAACAGAAAACCTGTGCCTGGTTGGTGCTGGTACTGTATAACGATGTGGATTTCTATGCTTCATGGCTCATAGAAAAACGAGTGCAACCAGACGACAAAGCAAGCAAAAGTTCTGCTACACTTCACAAATGATTCTAATTCAGTGACCTGATGGATCCGTGTACAATGTTCTGAAAAAAAGACAGTCATGGCGGTGATGAGTGGTGAAATCCATGTTTACTTCTGTGTGTGACAATGGAGATGTAGCATTGCAGTGCAGACTGTCTGAAAGAAGGAAAAAGTATCTTAGCCACATTCAAGTGCTCCTTCATCCTCCTTCACGCTGCTTCAACACACTGAAATGTTTCTGGAAAGCGTCTCTTCAACCACTGAAACCATTTCAAAACAACTGGCACAACAAGCAGTGCTAAACAAAGTGCTTTTTTGTCTCAAACATACATACGAAACACGTTAAGACACGTTTAATCTGGGGGGGGTCTCTACACTGAAAAAAAAATTTGTAGTGATAACTAGATAAAGTAGTTGAGTGCCAAAAAAATAGTTCCTAAATCACTTGAAGAAAAACAACATGAATGTGGTTGGTTAAAAGCATCAACTTCTATGTAAGATACAGTTGCAGTACTTAATGTTCTGACCATTAAAAAACTTTCAAAGAAAAAATGTTAAGGTGTGTTTAGATAAAGTATTTATTAAGTCAAAATAAAAAAGTAAAATATTGTATTTGGTACTGTCGTGTGATGTTTAAAGATATGTATCGTATTGTGACACTTGTATTACAATACAAATAATATCGCAAGACTTTTGCCAGAACACACCCCTACTACGGATGAATATGGGATGTTGGTGTGGGAAAAAAGGCTGAACCATACTGGCATGCTGGTGGCTCTCACAACATTTTATGATTATAAACTGCTTGGTGAGCCTTCATAGAGAAAATGTCCATTCACATTTTTTAAGTACACGCTGCAAGCAAAAGGTCATAGCGAACACTTAAGCAACACACAAGGGTAAGTGAGGGTAAAGTAGGTGAGATACAGGTTTTTCAAAGTTTTTTTTCTCAACCCTCTGAAAGCTGCGCATTGCTCAGGGGGTCCGTTTGGGTTGTTCAAGTGGTAAGTGTGCTCCCCTTGTGCACCCGTTGCATGCTCCACGCTTGCAGCCTGACAGTTAGAAATGAGGAAATTAAACAATCAGAGCGTAGTTTGTGTAGGCATCCTACAGGCATCCTACAGGCATCCTACAGGCTTTTAAGTATCACGTACACACTCTGTACATGGAGAATGTGTGTATGGTCAGTAAGGAGCCATTATATACACCCTCCCAATGAGAGTCCAGCGTAAGGGCACCGTATGACAGCATCACCTGTATATCGCCAGTGTGACACATTTATCACACACACAACAATGGCACATTCCATTTGAGGTGGTTCCATGAGCCTCAAGGAAACTGCAGAACGCACCTCTGCATCCCTTAAGATGAAGTGACTCCTGTCTATGACCCTTCATGGGCCCAGAAAACCTGCAGAATCTGTACTGGTCAACCCCAAAACAGGTGCATGTGACTAAGGCAGAGCCAAGAACATCAAGAATAAATGGTGGGGAGACCAGAAATGTGAATGTTGACTGAACTAATAATTGTTTTATTGTTTTGGATTGGTTGTCATGATTGAACATGTGCAAAAATGTCATACAGTAAACTTGGAGATGGATGTCAACAACTTTTGCTCAAACTAAGTTATTAAAAAAAAAAAAATCAGACATATGGGTCTTAGTACATCTTGAAAAACTTTTAAGATTTACTAGCACAGTTGTGCAGTGCAGTGCAACTTGAAATGAGGGATAAAAGTAATTTTGGGGGAGCACTGTAACTGTATGTTACTGCAGCCTCAGCTGTTGCAGCGTTTTGCCTTCCTCTTTCAAATTGCACCCACTCCACTTCTTTTGTGGCTTCTTGAGTAGCTCTGAAGGAAGAACCAAATATTATGCCGTTATGGAATGGGCCGATTTACACAGCACATGCACAGCTCAGCAAGGCAAAACAAAGACGCCTCAGAGGGGGAACAAAGCGGCTGTGGAGGAAGAAAAAAATAAAACAGCAAGAGTGTGCTGCTTCCCGTCCATGAGCCATCCTATTTTCCCCTCGTGCTGCATGTTATATTCGTGCTCCAACACACCTGTTTCAAATGGTTGTATCGTGATCAGATTTATGCAGAGCTGAATGCTGGTACTGGAAAGCAAACTTGAAAAAGATTTACAAAGTTTAGTTCCAAGTCATCCTTTCCATTTCGTATTTCACTTTACATTTTCCCCAGGCTAAAAATGAGCAATAGCTTATGACAACTAGCATGACCTGCGAAAATGCAAGTGTGAATTCAATAAACTGAATGTAGCTGCTGAAGATGTCAGAGCTAATAGCTGAGAATGCTAAAACCGAAAGCTTGCTAAAATAGTAGCCAAATTAGCCAAAAAACTACAAAAAAAATCTTGCCAAAACAGCAAGCATAATACTAAAATGTTAGCTAAACTCTGAGCTTAACATCTGCCAAAGGAACTTGAAAAATGTCTATTTTTGACAGAACAGCTAGCATTATGCTATGTTAGCAAAACTTCAAATTAGCCTAAAAAAACTGGAAAAAATGTCTAAATAAGCCAAAAACAGCATGAAAATAAAAGCTAAATGCCAAATCACCCTAAAAAAACAGTAATTGCTAAAGATTTTAAAGTTTGAATGGTGTCTGCTGAATGCATATGTGTAAGTTCATTGTTGTCAAAGTACTCAACGTTTTTAAAGGATGTGAGAAATCTCTAATTCATTTCCTAAGGGGCATATTTTGCTCAATATTTCAAAAACTATAAAGTTTAGAAATACGAAAAGTTCAAGCAGTAATGTTCTAAACAAGCTGAACATTGTCATTCAAAGATTGCTAAAATCGTTGAAAGAATGACAGAGTTTTTATATGTTGACAAATGTACGCAAAGGAGCAGGAGAATCACTATAGTGTGAATGCGTACCAAGCATTAGTCTATACTGTTTCTGTTAAGCTATTTTGAGCTCTCACTGACGCCTAGTTGGGTCCAAAAGTGTGATTTTTCATCTGCATGTTTCACGTCACTGAACTGCGCCTCAAACCGCCATACTTGGTGTTCGTTTTATCAATACAAAGTCAGCACTTTCATACAGTAGAGGCCTTTATTGTTGTGTACGCTGACTTCTGTTGCTGGTTTTGTTTATCATTCCCTCTCAAGCTTTCTTCTGCATTCCCTGGAGATATCAGCATTAAATTGCTTTTTGGTTCAAAAGCTTCTCAGATGCATTAGAACTTGTAATGGACTTTGCCTCGGTGAAGGCTTGTGACGCCGTATTGATTGTGCCCACTGGCTACAGCTGAAACTGCTCCACAACTCTGAATAATTCATGCGTTTATTACAATTATTGTCTTAATTTTAACAACGTTTGGCTGGCAAACAGTGAGGAAGGACGAATAACTTCTCTTTGTTTGCTTCATATTACTCAAAAGTCTGTGTTGTAATGCAATACTGTAGCTTACAATATTATAATCCTACTCATTGTGAAGATGATAACTCGTGTTGCCTGAGAGGCAAACAAAGCTTTATACAGATCATGCCTCTTAGTTTTAATTAAAAATCAATGACAGCCTAATTGCGGTTGTGCTCTACCAGCCCAGGATTTCTTCAGAAACCCGAAATAAGATTGCGAGGAGATATCTACTTTTTTTTTTCCCCGTATCCCAAAACTGAGTTATCTACTTTTTCTACAAGTTTCCTAAGTTTCATTATAGTCTCTATGGGGGAGGACACTTAAAAGTGTGCTCTGATAGGTGAAAACTGAAGGTAAAATGTCAGCTGAACTCATTTTCAAAGGAACTGAAAGTCAAGTGAGGCACTCAAGGCTCTTCTGCTCTTTGAGAGCATTTTGTCGTATTTGCATCTCATGAAGTAAGCTGCTTTTCAAACGTACCACAGCCAGGCTATGTATTTCTGAATTGATAATGCTGATCTGTAATTCACTGCGGGCTCTTAACTATATATAAGATGGCATACATATTTATGAAAAACTCAGCCTCTGGCTTACATTTAGCTGATTGTGCACTTCACCATGCAGCCTATTAAGTCATAATCCATCATTATGTCTTGGAGGAGAGGTTACCCTCACCCCCACTCCCTCCTTTCTGTTCAGCAATTCCCAATTATCACTGGATTTTTATTCAAACATTGAAAATAAAAGAGTCATTGTGGTACAAGCTTATTAGCCAAATTCTTTTAATGTGGTTGAGATTTTGCTAAAGTGCACCTTCATTTTACCAGATTATAAACATGTTTTAGTTTATTTAAAGCAATAAAAAGGTGCATTTTTTTGACTTCTTCTTTCCCTTGCTTCCCCCACAAGTGTCATTTGATTCAAATCTTTTTTTCTTTTTTTGTTGTTTTCTATATTCTGCTTTGATCTGAACTGTAAACTGATCTGAACTGAACTGGTACTGAACTGATACTTTCCGATATGTTAAAGTATTGGTGTCATATTATTCCATGGGAGCAAAACGCAGTTATTTATTTCTCCTGTAAGATCAGTTTTCAAAAAGTGCATTCACACGGTCCGCGTACGATTTGCGTGGCAGAAGCAGCCAGCTTCAATGTTACCTCAATGGTACAGCCGTGCTCTTAGGCGAATTGAAGTCACGCAGTGTGATTTGAGCAATTGGCGTGGCGCGAAAGCCTGCCAGCTGTTTAATTTGAGTAGTCAGGCGCAAATCAGGCCTGAAGTTAGACCTGAAGTTAGACAGGTCGCATCCGCCAATCAGGAACTCAGCTTTGGGCACATGACATTTTCAGTGACCCGATCAATGAGTAGATTATTAATCTGATAAGAGTGTTTTTTTCAGTCACACCTTGGCGATTCTGCAGTGAGCCTCGCTCAATAAGCCGGGGGAGAGATAGCTTGCTCGGGTCCCCTGAACTGATATTTTACTTATTTTCCTCGAGATAATAATAGTTGTAAGCCTGAAACATGCGTTGACATTGACTTTTCATTGGAAGTGAGTACTGAGGACGATGTAAACATATTTTAGCATGCAGTAGTCATGATCTCCTTTCGCCTGTTTGGTTGAAACTACACCCACCGCAATTCTGTCAATTTGTCCTGCTTTTGATTAAACACAAAAAACAAACAATCTTAGCTCACATCCTACAACAGATAAAAGGATGCTTAAACTGGCCTTCCATGGTGTCATAAATGCAAGCACAAACAGGAAAATCACTATACTGAAGGCCTTGAGTTGTCATTGTGAGGATTTAATGAAGAATGAACTTCTTCACTGTTTCATCTGAGTAAGCTCATAAAAGCGGACATACAGTGAAGGAAGAGGCTGAATACAAATAAACATGTGCACAAATGTCACTTCTTCTTTCCTCTTTGTGTTTGCAAGGCGTTCTGGAAATAGGCGAGTTGGGCAGAGAGGAGAAAAAGCGAGACGGTTCTAACAAGCTCGGTTAAGGCCAAAGAAAAAAAAGAAGATCTCCCTTTGTCCTCAACGAATGGTGGAAAACTAAAGTAAATCACAGTATTCAATACATAGTCTTTTTTTTATTTCTTTTCATCACTGATGTCTTTGTCAGAGGATGGGAGCAGATTATCTTGAGTCTTGTAAACTTACAGAACTTTTCCTAGATTAACAGCACTTTTTGTGTACTCCCTTTATTTTAGCCTAACTTCCTTTGCTGCCTTGTCATTCACAAAGTTTATGCTGCCACACTCTTACTGCTACAGGTTCACTCCAACCTATTTTTATGGTCATTTATAGCTAAAGAAAAGTCCTTCTTATAGCTACAGTTGTGATTTGCAGAGGCGTTTTCCAACTAAAAATGGACTGTGTGAACATTGTAAACTAAAATGAGTTTTTTCTCATATTTTCTTTACTTGTCTTTTTTTTGGTGAACAGTGGTCTGATAAGCAGGTAGGCTAAAGAACAGGGATAGACAACTCCAGGCCTCAAGGGGCGCTGTGTCTGCATAATTCCCAGATATCCAATGAATGACTGATTACTTGGTTCACGCGTGTCCAGCCAATCAGAACCTGCCAGACCAGGGTATGTTGGAAAACATGCATGAACGCCGCACACGAGGCCTGGAGTTGCTTAACCCTGCTTTAGAAGACTGTATTTTTCTTGATTCTTCCTAAAATCATCTGAAAAATAAAACCTGAAATCCCAGATCGCTGCCTTTATGATTTACCTTCATCCGCTGTGGGGCAGCCCTGATGCAGAGGTAGAGCGGTCGACCTTTGATTGCATGTTAGGTTTCTGCCTTGCACACCCACTGTATGTGTTAAAGTGTCCTTGGGCAAGACACTGAACCACATTTCTCCTGGTTGGTGACAGTGTTTGGCAGTGGAGCCACCATCAGTAGGCGTTTGTGTATGGATGAATGGAACTGTGGCCTTCTAAGAAGAAAGTAAAGCACAATACACTATACAATACAATATACCATTTAAATTAAAAAAATATATATTTTTATTAAAAAATGTTTGTATTTTGATTAATCCTTTCTTGGTCCGGTTTTCTATTTCTGCTCAGGTATTAAAGGGCAGATAGGATGCAAAGAAGACTAAGTTTAAGTCTTTTTATCCTGACCACATTTAACAATGTTTTATAACTATTTATACAGTAGATGTAATTTCGTTTCGGACTTTAGCCATTTTTTTATATTTTTTTGGCTTCTGTATAGAAATCCTCAAAAAAATACAATATTTACAGTAAAGCTCGAAGCAAGATTTTTCACATCACAGTGTTGCTAAAATTATGGTTATTTACATATAGATTTGTACCCTTCTCTTCAGCGGCATTCTAATTATCTCTAGGAGGGGAAACAAATGTGCTAAGACTTTCAAGCACACACATAGATACGCACAGATCCTTTATTCTGTTGCGTCTTTTTCCCAAAGGCCAGCGTCCATCAGTGAAACAGAAGATACATGCCCTTGAGCTGTGAGGGCTCCGGGCCAAAAAGCATCTTAAATCAATTCCATTTGATTAGGTGCCCCTGCATATGCTACATTATTATAATTCCATTAACACAGGCATGGATTTTCAATGAATGTAACTGCAGGCAAATGTTGAATCATAGTTGTGTGAAATGAAATAGAGCATAGGTTTGGAACATGGCTATGAATTTATGTTTTATTTTTGTTTCAGTATCCCCATGATGACATTTTTTTTTGAAATGGTTAATACTCTTTTTACATTTTTGTATTTGTTTAAATCTGGACTGTAACATTCAAAAGCTTTGAGCCTCCCTATTTCAGCCATATGCTGTGGATTTGTTACTGTTTTTTTTTTCTTTTTTTTTTGCTTGTGAACTCAATTAAACTTTAGCGCAACAACAGATAAACTCATACCTGCAAAGTCCACATGTGCTGGTTTCTCTAAAAACAACCTTGATAATGGCTGGGTCATGCTGAATTCACCTCTTGGCTAAACATGGAGCTAAGTACTTTCTCCGATTCCAAAAAGCTTTTTAAATTGCCCAGGTGCATTTTTGCACTACAAGGTTGTGCTTCACTCATTTATTTGGACATAGATATTATTTTCTTCAAACATTTTTTTTTTAAAGAAGACATTTTCTGACGACATTTGTCTTTTCTAATTGTGCTGTTTACATTTTTGTGTTTTAGAAATGCTGGCCTTCAGGTGAATTAAGATAAACCAAAACAAGTTATAAAAAGAGGACTTAAAAAATCCTTTTAACTGGATACAAGACACAGTATGTCACCTTTTTGTATGAGATAACTGCCCTTTTTTTGTTTATTAATGGTTACTTTTTGATCAGTGTGTTACCTTTCTATTTCCTGGTTGGACACAATTGTAATGGGCAATTACTGCTAATACAACCCTTGCATGCGCAAAAAATACATTTGCTATTTTGAATCAATCTTTTATTTCTTTTTTGTTGACAAAAATCCCATTTCAAAGATTGTGTTTATTCTGGTTAAAAAAAAAGTTTAAGTAATGGGTTACCAAAATCTGCCATGTTGGACATTCTGTAATTTAAAAACCTCAATCTTAGGCTATTCATTGTTTGTTAATCGCAGGCTTCTTTTCTTTGTGTGACATAAATAGTACAATATTGTTTTTCGTCAGCTTTAGAAGCTGTCTTTGAGATTAATATCATGATGCAGTCAGCTTATTGATTACATTTTGTAAAGTAAACATTAGGGAGAAAACTACATTATAACCAGCATTTACAATTGTTTCATATGCTTTGAGACAAAGCTACTTTCTTTCAATTTTTCCCTTCTTTCAAAATGAAATGCAGGTATGCTCTCCTGCTGGATTGATACCTATTTGTGTGTGTGTAAGCTCTGATCACAGTCCGCTCAAAGAAAATTGATCCCTGAGCTGAAGCCGACTTTGTGTTAGACACAGTGGCTGCATCTTCAACGCAGACATAGCTGGGGGAATTATCAAATATTTGTGTCTTTTTCAGTCAAGCAACACAGTGCACGCACTGACTAAGTCGCTTGATACCCCTGTTCCTCATATCTGAAATGTTTCTGAGACTGAGGGGATGCTGTAAACATCTGCAGTGACAGGAACTCACTGATGAAGATCCAGCAGTTATTAAATCACAAACGCTTGATTAAGTGAAAATATATATATATATATATATATATATATATTATATATAATATAATATATATATATATATATATATATATATATATATACATATATATATGCAAATAAACATAAATCTAAAAACAAGTGCAAACATTTATGAGAAAAATGCACACACTGCTTTGAAATAGAACCTTCTCATTGAACTATAATGAACTTGTTAAATATTGTGATTATTTTCTAAATATATGATTACCTTGATTTATTTTACATGACTAGAGATTGTCATTTTTTGTTGCAACTTACTGGGTTGAATCGAGCAAACAAGAAATCTGTGCACCATTTGCATAACCTTTTTAGAAGAAATATGATAAAATACAGGGAATAATGTCCCATAATTAGTCTATGATTTGGTATTCAGCTGAAGAACTCGAGTATTTTTCTCCCAGCCAACAAAAGCATCGACTGTGCCAGCTTTTGTTTAGCAAGGGGGGAATCACAGGAAGACTTATGTGCATAGTAACAACTCCAATGCTTGATTTATTTACAAAAGTCCTGGACTCTTTGAAGAACGCTGGTGCAGCTGGAAATCATTTGCCACAAGTCTGACTCCTTTTAGAGATAAACATGGCTCAAGTATTCCATTTGGACATTGCATTTTTTTTAATTGAATTTTGCATTTTTCAGCACTAGTTTGAACAAAATGGGGAAACATGAACCTAATTGCCAGCTCTGCATACATATGTAATCAAATGAAAATGCAGGGTTCACTATACACTGTCTAATTGTGGAAATGAGGAGAGAAGCTATTATATTTTCATGATTTTACAACAGCAATGGCTCATGAGTTTTCAGATATTATAAAATATGTCCAGAATAAATTTTAATGTTAACTGAGGGGAAGAAAAGCAAACACAGATGCTTGTCACCCACATTGTCTCAATGCACCTGTATCCACCGTATGCCAAGTGCTCCAACCATTACACACCAACCTAAACAAGGAAAATCAATCAAAATCATTACCACAGCAGGTGTATGACAGTTCCACCTGTGTTAAGCTGCTAAGCGTTCTCATATCTAGATAAAGAGACTTCATGTCTGGCAGGATAAGAACATTTTGTTGGTTTCTGGCAGGGCTGAGCTCTCCAAAGAATCAAACTCCCACAATACCCATGAATTCTCCCTCTGCTATTCTAATTTGAAGAGAGATCCTGTTTAATTTATGAACATTTGATCTTTTTCCATCTGACCTGAAATACAGGTTAAAGAAGAAAAACTGTACAGTTGGACACATTTTCTTTTGGAGGCAGGCAGTAGAAGATGCTACTTAGCTTTTGAGAAAATAGACTCACTCTAATTTGCGTGTGCGTAATTCTTGATTTGTGCGTAAATTAGGTAAATTAGGTGTGTATTCTTGATTCGTGCATGCATAAGCCCTGATTTGTGCATAACTTTGTATTTGTGTGTGCGTAATTCTTGATTTGTGAATAAATTAGGATATCTGCGTGTGTATTCTTTATTCGTGCCTGCATAAGTCTTGATTTGTGCATAACTTTGGATTTGTGCATACGTAATTCTCGATTTGTAACTCATATATACATTTTGTGCAAAAGTAAAAAAATTACAAAATTAAAAAAATACAAAATGCAGTTTACACATGCACACATTAAAATTATAACAGCTTGAAACTAAGTACACACAAAAATATTTAAAAATTACGAATGAACCATCTCTTACTCACACAGCCTAAGTTACCTATCGTGAGACTCTTCACGTCTCACAAATTCGTCTGTGAGTGATGTATTCAAGTACTACCAGAATGCCGTTCACCATAGTTCTCTTGTCACCGTTTTAAACTTCGATTGTGAATAATATCCAGTAAAACTTGACATTTTCCCACTTTCTTAAAAATATATTCCAGATAATTAATATAAATTAATTTCAAGTGTAATTAGTTTCAAGCTTTTATCATTTTGATTTGTGTATGTGTAAATTGTAATTTGAATTTTTTTTACTTTTGTAATTTTTTTTACTTTTGCACAAAATGTATTATATGAGTTACAAATCACGAATTACACACGCACAAATCCAAAGTTATGCACAAATCAAAAATATGCATGCACAGATCCTAATTTATGCACAAATCAAGAATTACGGACGCACAAAATAGAGTGAGTCTGTTTTCTCTCCATACAGACGTGGTCAGCTTCAGTACCTGGCTGTGGAATTTAATTGATTATTTGATTGACCGGCTATCTTAAGGCGTTTTCACACATGGTCAACACCAGGAGCTTGCTTGGATAGTATGCTCCAAATTTAAGAACTCATCTAATGTAAACCAAAAAAGCTAACTCTGCTTGGGTACATATAGCAGGGTTTGAGTTCTATAGGTGATGATCATGAAGAAAGACAGATGACCAATAAGTAAAAGTGATCCCAAATGATGAAACAACTAGAACGTGTTTTGTGGGTAAAACCTGTGTTGTGAGGAGGACAATTTATTAATGTCTGACTGAAAAAAAAACTTAAAGAACAAGCTAGTTTTCCTTCGTGTCCACTTTTCTTTCCCGGTTTGTGCTTTTGTAAGTTAAAATGTGCTGAAAAGAAGCAGCTATTCTACCATTTAGACCTCCTTCAAATCCAAGTGAAGGATTTTCTTTTAATGTATTCTTTTTGGTTGCAATTCTAATGTGAAAGCACCCTCAAAAGGATTATGGCCCACACCATCATACTGCCGCCACTGTAAAATGTTGCTGCAAGAAAGAATGCCTTCATGCTTTCAGATTATTGTGAGCCTATCAACCAGAAAGTATACATACCGGTTTTATATTTATGTCTTTTTCTGTGTTTCAGGCTCGCAGGTCCTCTGCTGCTCCAGCCCATCTGCTTTACCATTTTATAAGATTATCAGACAAACAGCCATTTGTGTCAATTGAGTCTTTCAGCCATGACTGCAGTCTTTTTATTCTCCTCTGACCAATATGACTGGCATCAATACAACATTATTTATCAAAAGGGCTTCTATTAATGTAAATCTTTGTTCTCCAGCTTGTTGTAAAAGTTTTGCACCACTTCACCTAGCATCAAAATCACTACTAAATAGTGGTTTGATTGTGTGTTTCAGTTAAAGAGCTGTAAAAATGTACACTTTGGATGAAGACAACGGATCTGATGAAGACTAAAATTAATAAACATGTTTGTAGGAGGTCTATGCACTAAACTCAAATGACTCAAAAACACAGTGTTCAAGTCAAGGAACGTCTTAGTTGGAAGTTGGAAATCAGTTTGTGGGTGGTCCTTTCAGTTCACTGTTCACTCTAAAAAATGGAGAAGTCAAATCCTTGGTTGAATCACTGAAAACATGCATTTGTTTAACTTTTGTGCCTCTGGAAATTATGATTTTGGGGACCAAGTCACATTTATTAGTCAAGAGAAGGCATCTATAGTATACAGCATCATTTAATACAGCAGCTGTTAATAAACAAATAAAACAGAATGCATATTTTTTTTCTACCATTATGTAATTATTCTTAATTAAATAAAATATTTAGTGCTTGGAGGTTTCATTTAGCTAATGACCATAAGAAAGTGCGTCCAGCATGTCAGCTAGTACCTCAACAAAGAGTTCATTCTTTTTTTTCTATTCTCTTTTTTTTTCTCACCAGCAAGATTTTGTTGCTTTTGGAATAAGGTCAGAGCCCCAGAATACTGCTGGGAGAACTACGTTAAGTGAGCTGAGAGGAGCCGGGGTGAGCTTGATGGATACTTGGTAGGTTTTGAGAGAAGCACCTCAAGACCTCTTACACTCACACATACACTGTCTGATGTGCTCTGCTCTTTTCACGAGGAGGAACAGAGATGCACAGCATGGCGTGATTCAGGAATGGTAATGGGAAACCGCCAAAACTGCAGGGGAATCAGTTTTTTTCGTTGCTGTTGGACAAATGTGTTATTAGTGCTTTCTGGGCTTCACTTGAGCAACACTGGCCTCTTTTGGTAAGGCACTGGATGTGGGAAAAACATAAAGAGGTGTAAATAAAAAATCGTGATTATTCAAAATAACGGATGTCTGCGCTTCCCCCACCCTCGTCAGTTCGTTATTCTCCCTACGTATGTGTTGATAAGGGCTGTTTTGGCTTGTCTGCCTTTTTGTTTGTGAAGGCGTCAACGCATGACTGCGACAAGTCTTTTCTCTTTGCGGCTGTGTTTGTTAATGTCACTCAAGACAGCCAAATTGAAGGTGCCATTGTTAGCGCCGGAGGGCAACCAGAGTGCATTCGACAGCTTGACAGCTCTCATTAGTGTGTTAGACACAAACAGTAGCCCAGATGCTCCAAGTCAGTCCTTGGTCAGACTGGAGCGTTGCTTAACAGGCCACTGACAGGTGGCTTTGTTGCACTATGTCTCATGGTTGACAGCGTTGCAAAGGAAGAACTCATCTTCAATACACTGCTGGGATAGCCAAGGACGAAAAATGTTTCAAAGACATAAACACTGCTAAACTATGATGATATGACCCATAGGAATGTCAACAGTAAACATGGATATCAAATATACAACTGATAAAATGCTAAAACTTTTTATTTCCATTTCTAGCAGTTTTTGACAAGGATTAGGATGACAACATGACTGGCAAATATTGAAATCAATATGCTTGCTTGTGAAAATATATTGTCAGAAAATACAGCAAACTTCAAAAAGTATGTGAAGTTAGGTGTCCCACTCCAACTATTATTTTTTTTTCAATTGTAAAATTGTTACTCATTAGAAATTTGCCTTTGGGTTGTGGGCAAGACTGTGAACGCAGAAGCTAGCCCTTAGCTAATTCCCATGTTTACACTCTCTCCTGCTAGCTTAAAGCACACACTGGCTATGTCCAAATTCTCACCCTAATCCCTAATTACTAAAAAAATGATATACCGGTAGTGCAGGACTATCTAGTGAGCTGATTTTAAAAGCAATTCGCACACCATGCTCACTACTTTTTTTTTTTTTTTTTCCATAGACAGTGGATATGAGGTCACCGATTTCACAAAGTGAAAAATCTAATCAATATGAAGATTTCACGACATCTATTTATGAATCCACCGTGTTTGGATGATGAAAATGTGGATAGATTGTTAAAAAAATACATTTAAGCCCCTTTTTTTGCAAATATTATTCAAATGGCAGCAGAAACTTAAACATTTACAAAATAAATTTGACCATGACAAACCTCCGGGAGACCAAACCACTTACATAGCAGAACATATGACTTGAAAATCAGACACTTCAATCCACTGAGGTTGATTAACTAATTGAAGACAACTGTGGATGATTAACTTGACCGCGGTGAGGCTAACAGGGTAAACAGAATTTGACAAAGCACTACCAAAAAGCCAAGCACAGAATCCTGACAAAAAACACAATTTTCATTGGTGAGCGTCTTTAAAGAAGCATGTTTAAGAGCATTTTGTATGAACTTTAGATGGTAAAACAAGCTCTCGCACAGTGTAAGAAGAATGCGTCCTTGACCATTTGTCCAGTCACTCCCCAAGTCCAACTATTTGCTTCAGAGTTGGATAATAATTCTTATGACAGTTATTGTAACTTTCCAGGGTGAATAATTTAAAAGTTCAGCTCACTCTTTTGCCCCTTTTTAATCCATGAAAAACAAATCCAGAGGCGCAAAAGTCCTGTCTAACTAAATGAAACACTGAATACTTTTTCCAGCGCACCTTTTGATTTTGCCCAAGGCCTCAAGGGTGAAGCAGAATGGGGCTTACAAGCAGTGCAGTGCAGTCTATCATAATTTGATGAGTGCTTCAAGTTCTGAAAAAAATTAAAAGGACAAACAGGGTGAATATAAAACAGTTGAAAAAGAGAAGCTAAAACATTGTTTATCTTTTTCCTTGGAGTTTGTGTTAAGGGACATGCTTTAGACTCAACTTTTGAATTGCTGGTGCATAAAATACATATTTCCCATACAAAAGCATAATCTGAAGTATTTTTGTTTATTTTTCCGCGCTATTCCCTTCAGGGATTGCCATAACAAACCACCTCCCAATTTGCATGAGATTTGTTATTTTCAGTATTATTTCAGTTTTATGGGGTATGCCCTTCCTAACCCAAGCCTTAGCATCTATCCAGACTTAGGACAGGGAACATGGAAACACTGGAAAGTCTCCCAGAATGCCAGATGGTCTCTCATTCACTGACTAACCAGGCACATCGGTGTTTAACTTCTGAGATCAGGCGAGGTCAGGAGTGACCAGACTAGTCCGAGTTTTATGCTGTTTTTGTTTGTTTGTTTGTCTTTAATTATACATTATTAAAATAAATCAATTGATTCTTTAACAAAAAAAATAATTCTTAGATTATATAGTTGGAGCTCAGTACTTATTTTTAACAGAAAATCAGTTGAAAATATATTTAATGTGTGTGTGTGTACTAATCTGCTATTAAAACATAAAAAAAACTTTCAGCTTGACTTGTGGTTCTATCTTTTATACATGGTAGGAATGCAGCGATTCACTTCCCCGTAACTCGGTTCAAACCTTGATTTTTGGTTCACATTTTGTTTTCGGTACGATGTGTGATTTGTGTTCTATTAATAACAGGTGAAACCTGTAAAGAAGCATTAAAGATGTTTAGCCTTAGTCTTGTGTTAGGGACAGCACCAACCTATTTCCGTTTTTAATTGCATAAAAGAATCACTTAAAATTAATGTATTCTATCAAGGCTTTTTGACTTTGTCAAGAACCTTAAATTTTATTTACGTATTCAATAATGCTCTGGTTCAAATTATTTTTTTTCTTCTTTTTTTTTGGTGTTGGAGTCAGTTCTGACCAGTCTATTTAAAATAACTTTATAAAGCAATAATTAGTCAAAATTATTAGTGAATATCAACCAACAACGACACATTAACACTGTGGATGGTAACAGAAAGCTAACACAAGAGGAAGATCAAGGCTGTAACTTTTCTCACATGGTTACATTTTTCTCTCGTTTAAACTCAAACTTCAAAATAAGTCCAGTATTGTAGAATGAAAACAAAGATCTGATTGCAATTATTATGTATTTAATTCTGGCAAGCTGTATGAGCCGCGTCTCTAGGAGACATGGTAGTGTAGAGATTGAGTGACAAGATCAACAGCCAATCAGAACAAAGAACTGTAAAAAGAAGCATAAAAAGTTTAACAGGCATAATCGAAACAGGGGAGACCACAAAAGGGGAACCTCACAATAACATAGAGCGTATTACAAAATGAGTGTATTGCAAAACACTATATTACAAAACAATAACAACAACAAAATCCTCTTTTTTTATTTGTTAATAACCAAGTAACAGTGAAAAAAACCTTTCAGTTTACTTGTACTAAGCCTGTAATGTAATAATACAGCAAATAATAAAAATTTCTTACATTTTTCACAACTGTGTGACACTCTCAGTTCTCACATACTGGTATGATGTAAAGATGCAACGATTCAGTCTCCCCTTAATTAGGTTCAGTGGAGTAACACAGACTTCAGTTTTAAACCAAGAATTGAGGAATCCCAACATGGAATGAAAAGCGGTGCTGGTGTGTTTTTTTTTTAACATCTCAAAAACACTTCTGCAAGTTATAAGTGTGGATAATGTTGATTTGATTTATTTTATTTTATAAATGAAGAGAGCATTACATAACCTATTCTGTACACATCATAAGTCCACAAATCTTCATGACAGGAAAGGAGCAGTGAGAATAATAAAAAATATTATTTATTTATGCTCCTATATCACATCTTAAAAAGAAAAAAAACAAAAGAAACAATCCTGAATGTTTTTGCGTCTGTCCCATACACTATCTACACATCATATTCCTCAAATTATGTCTTTTCAAATTTTTTTTCATATAAAATTTCATTAGTACAACTTTTTTCAATTTCTTGTTGAGCATTCCAAACCTTTACCTTAACAAAAGAAAAATATGTCTGCATTAAAGCAATGCGAGCAACCTGAAACTTAAAATCATATTTCCTTCTGTGATTTTTACCTTCTGATGTGAAATCAAATATTTTTTGCAGACTTTCTCCAAAAGCTAAAAGCTGAATTGTATTATTTTTTGCAAAAAAAAAAATTAATCTTATATGGAGGAGATTATAAACTACATGGAACGAGCTGAAAGAAAGCAGATTTACAAACAATTTTTAAGTTTCTTGAAAAGAAAAGGTGAAAAGTCACATTCGTTTTCTGGTAAACAGCAAGACAAAAATGAAGGCTAAATGGGTTAAAGAGGTTAGAGATTACAGAGCTCCATGTTTCTGGAACTGAAAATGCTTGTTTGTCATTCCAACACGATCATTTTTCCACATTATTACAAAATGAAAAAAAAAAAAAACATCAACGGTAAATAACCTGTCAACATTTTTACACTGTCATTACTTTAGGCGTGGAGAGACTCTGGCAACATGTGCGCACTAGGTTGTCACAGGTGAAAGCCATAATATGACTCCCTGTGAACTGAAACGGTAACTTAACTGCTGATATGGGAAAAAGAAATTCACATCTCATTTCATCTTAAAAAATTGGTATAATAAACAACATGTCATAACTGGGTCGGAGCATGTTGAGGTAACTTACAAAATACAAATAAATACAATTAGGAAATAGATAGAAAAGGATGAACAAAAGGACTGATTAAAAAAGTCATCTTTAGTCTCTAAAGAATTTTTTTAATCCTTGCTGGAAGGTTTTCTGTAATTCCAAAGACAAACTATTTTTGACACAGAACTGTTTTAAAAGGCCAGCGTCCTTTAGAAAGACTAGACATGTTGAGCGGTCACAAATCTCAGTGAGGACTTTTGATATTAAAAGGTCTTTGCCTGATTGTACAAGGTTATGGGTTGGTTTTCCCAGGAGGGCTCAGTCAGCTCCAAATCCATACAATCTACCTTTAAACCATTTTAAAGATTAATGTCAAATCATGTCACTGCGCACATGCAATGAACTTTCAGCATGACCTTGCTGGAGGCTGTTTGTCTCTGTTTTACAGTCTGCATCAGTGCCTTTAGTTCAAATGTGTGTCTCCACTCCGAGCTCAAACCTCATTTCTGCGACACTCAACCTGAAAGGAAAGGAGGAGACACAAACTTTCACGCCACAACTCCAAGCAAAGATAAGTACAAAAGAACAAAGTGAAATGCACATGCGGTATCTAACAAATTCCTACACAACAAAAGAGGAGGATGAAACCTTCGTTTGCTGCTAAATTTGAAACCCGATGAAAATGTTTTGAAGTCCAAACAAGAATCGACTGTTCTCCCTTTTATCCTTTTAACCAAAAGGCAAATCAGTGGTTGCGAGTACCGATGATGCAAGACACTTCAAACCCAAAGGCACAGCTGACAAAATGGATAAACACCATCCGTTACCTCTCCACCACGATATGAAGCTTTATTGCACATAAAGACAAGGAGAAGGATGGTGTTTACCTTGGCAGTCTACAGCAGTTGCTATTCATCATGAGCTGTTGGAGACTGGTTATTAACTGCAAATAACATTTGCCCTGTAAATTAAAAGGGAAAACAAAAGCTCAGTGGTTTGATATTCAGTTACATCCTACCAGGCTGTGGTAATCATTCAGTGCACTGTAATGATGCATATGGTTCAAAGTGTTATCATGCGCAGTTCTGTAGACGGACAGTTCATCAAAAGTGTGTTTAGACAGGACAGTCCCCATAATAGGCTGGCATCGTTTCACTAAATGCTAATTGGAAAACTTTAATGAGAATAAGAGTAATTATTGAAGATAACAGCTTTGAGCACTTATGTAAACAATATGTTGTCTCCCATACAGCTATTGACGAAGACCTGAAACAACTTTGCCCATATAAGCAGCAGAAAGTCAATGGTGATAAATTAGGTCAGTCAACAGAAACAACAAACAGCGACCTGCCAGGATGCTCCAATCTGACTCAACGCAGCCGGATATATTTCTGGATGGTGCCAACAGCTTTCCACGAAAAGCACATGCTAGCATCCATATTTATAGAAGGTGCTGATGACATTGTTTGCCTCGTAGATCAGGTCCCAGGATGATTCCTAATCCCTCATTGCCTTTTAACAGATTGCGCCAACAATGAGAAGGCGGACAGGTGCCAGCAGGCCAGGTGATGACCTTGCACTGATGGATGTGGCAGCCATTACGATGGGCAACCAGCATCCTGTGGCTACCCCTATTATAGCAGACAATGACAGAGCTTAACAAAGGGCCAGTCAGGAGAACATCATTTTTCTGCTCTGGCAACACTGAAATATCATTTGTTTTAGACAGAAACATGATCTACAGAGGCAGATACTGGCATTTCAAATGTCCTGCATGAATAAGGCACAAATTTAGATTTAACGAGTCAGTGCTACTGGAAATTTAACATAACTTCAACACTAAAGTTAGCTTCTAAATTAAAATAAATAAATAAAAAATACAGCAGTGAATCCAACTAAGTAATGAAAATTTAAAGGGGTCTATCATGATCATCTTGCAATAATATTCAATATAAAACCGAACCGTTCAATATGCGTTTGACGATTAATTTTTCACAATACACATTTTATTTAGTCACTACCAGTCTAAGGTGCCTTAACGGTGTCTGCTGCAAAAAATCACCACCCACTCTCCCCTTCTCTGCCAGAAACTTTTTTGCCTCTCCTACTGTAGTCGGACAATAAAAATTTTAGCTAAATGCTGAAAACAACCTTTTCTTTTTTTTTGCAAAAAATGTAAAGGTACATGAATAAAGAAAACTGACAGCTAAAGGAAAACTGCACTTAATTAGTGTTGCTCTTGTTTATTTGGATGAGTAAGTCAGTTCTAAATATTTTAGATTGGTTCCATTAAGATTGTGTACAACACCCAGCTGTCAACATTTTAGAGAACTGCTTAAATTGTTGCAGTTCTTATAAGTTGTAATGTTTACAAGCATACAAGAGTTCTATTTAACTGTGATTTTGCAATAATTGCCAAGAACTGTGCACTTGGAAAATCTGAATTTTTGTTATGGTATTTCTTTTTGCAAAATAAATCATTATCTGTGGAATAGCAGGATTTCAGGGTTTATTTCTTCTTGCTCAATACATATCAAACTGTGACGCTCAGATTGAGGTACATATCGAACCTGTATCGTTGCATCCCTAATCATATAAATGGCCTTATATTACCTTTGGAACACTAAAAAACAAATAATTTATGACATATGAGTTATTTTTGTGGACTCCTTACAAAAGTAAAACGACTTGATCTCTGAGTGCCTTTTGCTCCTTGTGGGTGCCGCCCATTTCATGATATCAACCAGATGAACATTTCACGATTTAGTGAAATGATGACTTATCATCTCCGTATCAATAATCCTCTTTGCTTTCTTGAGGATCCATTTACCTTTCTGCTGTTGCTCAATAATCCACATTTAAACCAGTCCTCTCGCTTCGTCTCTTGCTTTTCCATCAGGAAAGAGTCTGCTCCTTTTCTCCTGCCATCTTCTCAAACATCCCCCGTCTGCTTCTCGGATACGTTTCAGATCCATCCCAACATGTCATGGAGATTCATCGCTAGCCCATGAGCTCCAATGCCACAGCACAAGCTCACAACACAGACAGCCGGTGCATGAGCTGGAGGGTCGCGAAGCTAGCTGATCAGCGCTAGCTCGAGCCTCTAGTTTTGCTTTAGCCTAGGGGCGGAGCAGAGTCTTCCTGAAAGGGGCTGCCTCACGTTGTGACATCAGATCGTGAGGACCCGCCTGTTTTCGTGGGTATGGGAGGGGCTGCTGTTGAGAGCGCAGATTTTTAGAGGATTACTCAGAAATGCGTCAACGGATCAAAATACCGCTTTGGGGTTGTTTATAATGAAGAATGACCAGTAATATACACTTTAGGTAGATTTTTTTATGGTATGGCCCCTTTAAATTGTTGCATCTAAATTTTTCAAGTTAACAAGAAAATGTTTCTGCAGCTTTAGATTACTTGCTTAAAGTGGAAAATTAGAATTACAAAAGTGGTCACATCCCTCCTAGAGCACCACCTGCGCTCTTTTTGCTTGCATCTCTTCCAATTAAATGTTAAGTGTTCTTTCATACACTACATTCTTTTTAGATCACCTTTATTTTTGAGTAAAAGACTATGCATAACAAGAATCTTCTCTTGTTTTTTTATTTTTCTTTCTGCCACATTCCTTGCAGTTTTAAGATAATTTATTACAGATACACGTTCTTATTTGAAAATTGCTAAAAAGTATTATTGAATTTTTTAAATTATGCTTGTTTTGGAATATCACAAGGGAAATATTTGTATTCCCCCAATACTCCTCTGCTGTTTTCCTTTTTCTATTCTTGTGATGCTAAAAAAGCTTTTTATAAATCATAAAATACAGTAGTTACAAAGATTAAAAGATTTGTTTTTTTAATTTATATTCTTCCAACTGCACTTTACAACCCCAGCATGAATGAAACAAATAAAATGCCCGTGAGCTGTGTGTGTAGAGTCAACCCAAACTGGCCACAGCAGCGACTATAGAAAGGTTCCAAATTCATCAATGAAGACTAAATGGGTTGTCAGGGAAAGATCAAGGGCATTTGCATTCACAGGCTATGCATGACTCAATGACAACATCCACCTGTTTTCACATGCCTCAATTCCCAAACCAATCAAGATATGACAAGAGAGCTGGTTCCAAAGCTCACAAACACTGTGACAGAAAAAAAAAAAACTTTAAAAACTGAGCATAGAAGAAAAGAAGAATACATTTGAGGCTTTCATAAAAAAAAAGAAAGAAAGAAAATACAAACACAGAACACACATAAGCAGTCCGATGTGATTTTTTAAGACCAGAACAAAATAAGCTGCACAAAAAAATACAGACTACTTTAGATGGATATTGCTATGTACTGCATTTCTAGACTCAATTTCCCCTTCAGCTCTTTTGGGAAGGGAAATCTATAATATTATATTCAAATTTAGGTATCCAGAGAGCATATTGTTTTTGCAGAAAACCTCAAAACCCCTGCCTGCATTTGATTTCTTAGAACAGGTTGAACGTGTTAGAATGGCAGTCAGAAACAATGACACTGCTTGTCATTGAGCCCATTGCAGGAAGAACTCCACCATTGTCTTATTTTTGGGACAAGTTCTGCACATGAGTATTTCTACTTTTCAAAAAATTATTGACTGTCTGTCTGTCACAGCCCAAACAAGTTTTGCAGCTGTCTTAAGCTGAGGTTAACTGACTTAACCTGGTAGCAATAGGCAACTTATTGGTTTGAGTTCAGCTTTGTTCAATTATTTAATTAAATCAATTGACACAATATAAAAATACATTAATATTTAACTACAACCTAATACTCTGTAATATAATGTTGTAGTAATATTCTGGCTGAAGTTTGTTTTCCAGATATATATGTGTAATAGAAAAATAAAGTCTATATGGAATTTAAATGTGGGAAACTTGTTTGTTGGCAATAACTTAAATATTGGATAAACAAACTCTACTAAGAAAGAAACAGAATCAGGACTTTGCTACGACAAAGCCTTAAAGTCCCCCAACAGATTAAACAGAATAAAAATTCCACATCCTAAATGTCTTAAAAAGCCTTTTTTCCTGTTGATCTGAAGCCCTCGTTTCCAAAATTCCTCTGTGTGGGCGTGGCTTATGGTGCTGAGCCACATAACCTCGCCCCTTATACCCCAGAAATGCCAGCAAGACACACACTATGAAAAGCCCATGAAAAACTAAAAATAAAATAAAATATGAACATTTAAGCTGCATTAAAGCAGCGAGCAGCACCATCTGGGGTTCATAACTGGTTTTATGCTAGCACATGCTGATTCTTGAATTCACTTGACAAGAAATCCAATCAAATGGAATGCAGAGAGGTTCTAATCGTTTGTCATTTTCTAAATGCATGCAGCCAGTGGTGACGTTTATAGATGCAGTTGAAGGGTTACGTTCAGGAGGACAGTTCCGGAGTCCGGTTAAACCACCTGGTGGATCGTAAGCGGAGCTGCTATAGACAAAGCAGCGGCGCTCCTTGTAGCAGGTCGCAGCGAGCTGCTATAAGGAGCGCCGCTGCTGCTGCAGCTGCAGCTCTCCACTCCTAGGTGGATCAAATGCGGACAGCAGATTTGTGACAGCTAATGGTATTTTACTTTCAGTTTCTTTTTAAATACGTGGGTCCAACTTAAAAAAAAAAAAATGTCCTATCTTGGACGCAATTAAAATACGAACAGGCAATGCAATCACCCAGTTGAAAAATGTCTCTTCTTCCACAAATGATGGAATAATTATTGACGTTGCTGTGACCAATAAATCCAATCCATTTTTTCCACAGATTCCTTGAGAAAATAATGAAAGCTAACATCAGTATGGCCTTTCACTGAATTACAATCCTACAACACAGAAGTGGGACGTAATATTATCTTTTCCGGCCCCAACAGCTGCATCCAGGTAAGCTATTGTGACGTAAAAAAAACTCAGGGATTCAAACTGAGTTTTTCTCTGGCGCTTCGATTGACAGCGACTTAAAAGGAGATATACTCAGAAATGCAAACATTAAATGATTTCTTATTATATTTTTTTCTCTTTCAGAAGGAAAAAGCCACACATACATGTTAAAAACTCAAAAAACATTATTTTCATTGGAGGGGGACTTTAAAACCTTGGAGAAAGAAGTGGTCGAAATTGACTTGGCACAGTGCCTATACTATTTCAGTAACTAACTAAATGACTAATTATGAAACTAAAACTTGGATAAGCTATAGAACACATAACTGAGAAAGAAAAATCTGTGGAGGATTAAAGCCATAACCTTGACAGGAAGAAGTGAGAAAAAATTGTATTATTATTGTTGTTAAATAATTTAATAAAACAACTACAACAATAACAATAATAAATAATCAGTATTGTCACAAAAAATAATAATAAAAAAACATTTTAAAAAATGAAATACAAAAACAGAACAAGTTTTATTTCAAATGCTGTCTTTATTTCAGTTATTTTAAACTGCATTTATTCCATGAAATGTTAGATATTGAGATATGCATAGCTTATTATTAAAGATCATCCTACTGACCGTATTAAGATTTATCTCTTTGTTTCTAAATTACACAATGAAGTGTCACCAACCATTCTGTTTGTTTGTGGAATAGTTTAATCTTCAAGACTACATTTCCCAGACGAAAGGGTGCCATTTTGTTTCCCACAGTCCTTTGCGTACTAGAAGAACGTCTCATTTAGCAGAGGTGACTTAAAGCTGAGCAGAAACAAGGCAGCAATTATGCTTGGACAAGCAGTCAGGCGCTTCACCACTTCAGCCATCCGGTCTTCACATTATGCTGAAGGACCAGGAAAGGTAAGAGCATCGATAGGAGGAGTGTTTTGTTTTGTTTGTATCATTTTGAGACACGGCCTTGTCTCTCTCCGTAGCCGGTTGTTAGCTACAGGAACTTGGAGGTCATATGTTTGTCGTATTACAAGCGGGGAGCGTAATGATGCTGTCTATAAATATATTGTTTAACACATATTATTGTTATTTAATCTTCATTGTTATGCTGAATTGCAGTATTTAAATTAAACTTAGGGCTTGCGACACAAAACGCACACGCCTGTCTTTATATTAGCATTAGCTTAGCATTAGGCTAGCCGGCTATCAAAAATATGCAAAATCGTCAACAATTTTACGTTAAAAGGGCTCAGCGTTGATTTAAAGCTCATGTACAACTTAATATAAATAACTAACTGTATTACAAGTACTTATTTTATTTATTTTGCCATCACTAAGCTTAAATTAGAATAATTTTGTTGTACTTCCGGTTTTATGTTACTTTTGAGGTCAAAGTTGTATGTAGTTACTTGAACTTCTGCTGCTACCACCAACATTCAACAAAATACTTGGAGACAGAAGCTTACACAAAGTCGAAATAAAGTATTTATCTTTTTAAAATTTACATAAATAAACAGAAATCAGGGGTGATTAATCATGTTTGTGAACTTATTGGCATATCTTAAATTTTAAAGTCATCATTGTGTCTTAACACTATTAGCTCTTTTTTTTTCTCTTCAATTTTTTATCAATTACGTTTGCAGCAGATCCAGTTACTGTGATTTTTAAGTCTTAAGTATTATGTTTCAGTCTAACTAGAAAATAAGTATTCAAATATCTTTTAAATCAACAATACATATTCCTTAAACATATCACTTATATATTTGCATAGTTTTATGAATATGGGGCAGTTTGACTTCTGAAAATCTTGTTTCTCCAAGTCCATAATGTCAGCACATCATAAAATCCTCTCCATAATTTATTTATATTCTTGAATGCTCTAACTGTATTACAACACGTTTTTTTCCTTTTTCCAGAATCTGCCATTTTCAGTGGATAACAAATGGCGTCTCCTTGGTCTAATGGTGGTGTTCTTTGGCAGTGGCTTTGCATTCCCCTTCATTGTTGTCAGACATCAGATCCTGAAGAAGTGAAATGGGCCCACGTCACACAGCCTCTATGGTATTTATTTCTGTTTAATTTGTATTCTTTTTTTATTCTAAAAAAATTACTTTTATTGCAATAAAATGTACTACCTCTTCTGTTTAGTAAGAAAACATTCCTGCACAGCAAGACTCAAACATTTTCCTCTTTTTCTACTATGGTTTTGGAATAACTTGTATTGCTTTCATGTTAAGCAGATTTTAAATGCTTCATTTTGCTACCATGTTGCCCAGATCATTTTTCTTTTTTTTTTTTTTTCTTGCAGATCGTCAGCTGGAACATCCATCAGCATTCTGTCTTTGCTGAATAATGGGAATCACTTAATTTTCTTTGTAAATAAAGGTCTCCTTAAATGAGTGCTTCAGCTTTTGAGTCCTTTTCTGCAATCCAATGCATAGAAAATCAACGTTAGCATCCCTCTATTGTAATTTTGTTTCTTTAAAAAAATGCCTGAAGTGCTCTTTTATTTCATTATGTTGACTGACGGCTGTTGCAAATTTATCAAGGTGCTGCCAACGTTTGAAAGGAAATTATCTTCTGCTAAACCCCTGAAGAGTCCTTCAGTGCAGTAGATTTAAAGTATAAAAAGATGATTTTTAGATAAAGTAAATCTTTAAAATGTATTTTTGAGATCTAACGTAACACGAGTGAAGAGTAAACATTCAAAATTGACCAGACTCTGGAATCTCTTTAGTAAATAAAATACGACATGCTGAGCTTTGAGTCAGGTTAGATCTACTCTTTCAGCAACTTCTTAAAACTTTTTTTTTTTAAATCAATTTGAATTGAATAATGATGGTGCATAGCATATGAGAGAAGCTATGCTCCCAATAGTCAAACATGCTTTTCTTTTTCAATGCATTTTGTAGAACTCTGCTCTGGTGCTTTTTGAAACAATTAATTGCTACTTCATTATAAAGTCTGTGGAGTGTTAAACACTTAACTACTTTACAATAATGACTGTAGAAACTCGATGTATCCTTCCACAGATGCAGCAGAAAGTAAAACCATTTTCCAAAGAAGAATTTCTCTACCCATTTTTGTCCCCAAAAAAAAAAAAAAAAGCAGTTGGCTTTCTTTTTCCTTATTCGAATTCTGCTTTGATGCAGCAATAAACCTTTTATTTTCCTCCTTTGTGCGCTAAGATTTGACAGTAATGCACCAAATAACCAGACTTGCCAGAAGTTCCTAAAATTTTACAAAACGATTTAGTGAAGCTAAAGCACTTGGGGATAATTTGGGAAGGTGCCTCACACTTGGAGTCAACAGAATAAAAGCTTTGAAACAGACATGCATTTGCCCCTGCCGAGAGTATAAATGTATTCTGCCAGGGCTTTGGGTCTAATAGAAAATTCCCATTATCCAGGCATCCAAGAGTGAAAAAAAATATCCTGAGCAGTGAATTCCTTTATTATAGCCATAAATGATCTATTCTCTGCTATTATGCACTGTTGCTGAAGCTTTTAGAGATCCTAGTTAATGCCAGGCTTTAACAGTTGGGACCTATTAAAGCACAATAGTCTTATCTAGACAAGGAGCAAACTGCAGTGCAGTGCTGGCGCCTGATGAAAGTGCAAGAGGGGCTGCTGGCACTGGGCGTTTGGCTGAACGGGTTTGGTTCAGATGGGCCTGCCATGGAGCATCACCACAGTAAATGAAGTACAGGAGGGTTAGTGAAGTGCCCAGAGAAGGCACGAGACTTTGTCATGTTGGAAGCAAAAACGTGATTATAGATGAGAGCTCTTTTGTGGTCACAACGTAAGCAAAGGTTTTCTCATCTCCACCATGCCTTAAAATCTAAAATTTTATCAAAACACTCAATTAAATATCTCAAAATTTTTTCCCCCCTAAAAAAGAAACAAACATGTATTCACACACATATACATATATATACAAGCGGGAGTTCCCCTAAAATGAACCAATCACTGTTGTTTGGCTCCAAAAGGACAGCGCCTGTCTATGGGTCTATGGGCTTTTCCAGGGATCTACGGTACTTTAGCCACGCCTCCAGCTTGAGGGTTACTGCCACTAGTGCTCCAATTACCACGGGTACCACTGTCACCAGCTCCACCTTCCAAGCTTTCTCCAGTTCTTCCCTGAGTCTTTGGTATTTCTCAAGTTTTCAATTTTTCTTCTTCCTGCATCTGTCATCACTTGGTATGTTTACCTACACCCTTCTGTGCGTTGCTCATTTATTGATCCATGTGACTATTTATCTTGGTTACAGTGATGCCTGACATGAGCTTTTATGCTGTGGAGAGACAGGTTATTGCCCAGTAGTTTGGTCGGTTTGCACTATTTGAGGGATCCTTCCGAGCCAATTGTTTGCCCTTCCGTTAGCCATCTGGGATGAATCCTATCTCTTAGCAGCTTGTTCAATTTTTCTGCCAGGCGCTTATGGAATGCAGTGAGCTTCTTTAACCAGTGTGTCATGTCAGGGCCTGGTGTTGTCCTGGTGCTCTCTAGAACAGGGGTGTCAAATTCCAGGTCTCAAAGACTAACATCCTACTGTTTCTTAAGAAATCCTGTCTCATCTGCTGCTAATTACCTGGGTCAGATGTGTTTAGCCAATAAGGAGCTTCTATGGCAGACTAGCTTTCTGGTTAAGGTCAGTTTCCAGTGCTTCAGGTTTGGGCATCTTGTTGTATCTCTTGGGCACTTGCTTAAGTCAAGGGTCTAGGCTATTACTTTTTCAAACAAATTGCAAGGTTTTTTATTGATACAGAGGCATCAAAACCCTCTTGCCTCCATTCTAAAGAAGTCTCTTGTCATAGAAATATTCACAAATGGTGTGTAATTCAATACACAACTGTACACATTATATATTTTATTTTGCAAAAACAATATTTTCCAGTCACATTAGCTTTGTCCCACATTGTATTTACTTCAACTTTTCTTATCTACAAACAAAAGTGAGTGAATTAGTTTTTTTATTGCCAGCAGCTGTAGCTATCTCATATCCCCCCATTTATCTATCAAACTAATAAAGTGTTCTTGCAGATGTATTGTACATCATCTTATTTGTACCAGTTATTGTTGCAGACTTTTCTCCACCTCATGTGGGGAATCTAGTTATAGACTCATTTGCACTTTGGAGGGGGGAGCTGGTGGGCTTTGCTTGGTGTAGCTCTTTGGACTAATAAAGAGGCCCGATGTTTTATTGAATCCTCTCAGTGGCATCCAGCTGTAGCATAAGTCAAATAATTGTGTTTGGAACTGTTGGCTTTTGGGAGTCGAGTTAGTGGTGATTGACTAGTGTAAACATTTACTTGCTCTGAATAAGAGCGGGGCTTGACACATAATCTGCCGTCTAAATTACCTCTGTGTTGGATGAATTCCAACCAGCACTGAGAGAATCCTTTACAGCACCATTTAATCCCTCTAATAATTCAATTGGAATACGAGTATTAGTCATTACTGCTCCCCCATCACAAGACGGCTGCGATGTCACTCAAGAAAGTTTCAAGAGCGCCACGAACTCCTGGATTTTCTACAAAGTCCACTCTCTCTCCCCCTACCGTCTGTTTAGAACACTTTACCTTAAAGATGCTGACTGGCGAAGTAGCACAGAACTGTCAGTGCAGGAAGATGAAGTGTGCACGAACCACCCACTTCTTCAGAGCGGACCTAAGCCAGGAACTCCACGCAATTAGTCCAGAACCTCCATGGGGATGGATGCTCATGAAAGATGAATCTTCACAAGGCTCACACTCGGTCTGTGTGTCTGCATCTTTATGTTTGTTGCTGCAAAAAGACACACATACAGTAGTAGGAACTATAACATTAAAAAATAAAGATTTAAAGTTAGCAAAATCTAAACGTAATTTATCAAAATGCTTTAAAAGCATTGACCATCATTGAAAAACTGTAGATTTTATTCAGTCACCTTTGAAAGACCTGCACTCTCATGCAGTAGCAAAACACCAAAATCTGTAAAGCTAAAAAAAAAGATGCTTTTTCTACATTTAGTTTGATATCAAGCAGCCCAGAGACCTGACAGGAGTCCCAAACCAGATCTGAGAATGCTGGGATCTCTACATCCCCACCTCCCCAAGCGTGCTTCAGCTCCCAGAGCGATCCTCAGTTCAATAATCCAACACTAAAATGTTGCTGCAAGTACTGGAATTCTGGTTTAGGGTAATTTAAAATGATCATACCTTTTTTTAAAACCCTCCTCCACTTTGAACTCTGTGGTTTTATTGATGCAAATATTTCCCTGCTTCATAGAAAATGAGGTTTTTCTTACGTCAGATTAAAACACTTCAGCTACAAAATTGTAAAAACTAAAAGAGCGCATTGATTTGGCAACTTTGGTCTAGAAAAATTAAAGAGATCTGGATTGGACTTTTTGCCAAAGAACTTTAGTTTTTGTATTTATTGTTTTTACAGGAACTGAGTCACCAACATCTGTTTTCCCTTTAAAAAAAAGCCTTATTGTGAAACAGAAATCGATAAAACTGGTGCTTAGCTTGATATATTTCTAGTTTGCTTTTTCTTAATAAGTAAATATCAATTTTCTAATTCTCTGTTCATGTCGGCTTGCATGAAAACAATCTTTCTTAGTCTGAATTGGCATTTGTTGAAGATCTTTGCCAAATAAAAGAAGTTAAGCACTGTGGGTAAAAGAACATGAGACTAACAGAATTGAAAAATTGATAGGTTTTTTTTTAAAAACTATAGTTTTATCCAAATTTTTTTTTCCATTTGTCCCACAGGCATTGAGAAAATATACTTGAATCTTCCTGGGGTGGATAACTGTCTGTGCTCCCCAGTGGTCTCCCTCCCTTGTTACTCTCTGGGAAGATTCAAGTCTTGCAATTCTCTTACTGTCAGACATCTGTCACAAACCTACATATTCACAGGCTCTTTTCCCCACACAGAAGCCTCTAAAGAGATGCACAAAGATAGTTCAAGTGCGCCCACTGGAGCTCTACTGAAATATCCACTCAGTGTTAACAAGAAAACACACGAGGGTAGTGCAGTCCAAACACACTCTGGATAAACTAAAAAAACAAACCCTGAGTGAAAGTAAACTTGGTTCTTGGAGCTCTTTAACTTACATAAATGACAGAAGAAAATTAAAACGTCACTTTTCTGCTTTCTCACTGAAACAATGCAAAACATGCCGTGAAAATAGTTTCCAACAAGGACGGAAAGAGGAAACGGCTCACGGTGTTAAGGGTTATAAGGACAGCTGTTCAGAAGACAGCAGAGTGATGGATGTGCTTTGCAGGAATGTGCTGCACAGACACAGTAGTTGCATATTTACAGTTGTTCCCCACTGGAAACAAACGCTCTCCCGAAATGGTACGAGTCAGCACTTCGTTTAGCGTTTGCAGCTCCGGTCGCTATTCTTGCAAGATTTCTGATGTAGCTCTGCAGTATTTCCTGAGGACATTGATGCAGAGGGACAGAGTTATGGAAGCGGCACAGCTGTGTGATGTTGCGGGGCTCCTCGGAAGCACGAGAGCTCCCCCATCTGGACAGAAACAGATGATCAAAGTGTGGGGTGCAATAAATTATGAAAGACTAGAAACATGCTTGTGCGTATAAGGCAGCCACTGCTGAATGATGAGTAAGTTGCTTTGCTTTGTTTATTCCTTTAACTAAATTCACTGTATAATGAATAAAGGTTAGGAAAAGATGACTAGCTAAGATGCACCAGAGTTGATATGAACTTAATGCTAAAGCTTCGCTCGGTTTTCGGCGCTTGTGTTTGTTGAAAGGGCAGAAGCTGTGATTGCTTCCTTTGAACAGAGGAACAGAACACCAACAAAGACGCAGTGCAAGTGACAAAGGCAGGACAGGGAGTGCTGCGGAGATGTGAGAGAAAGGCTTGTGTCTCTCTGGAGAAGCAGGGAGGAAGAAGTGGGCCAGAGGAAGGCACAGACATGCTCAGAATGCTTTATTTTACAGCAGACCGGTCTCCTTCAGGGTGTTCTTTGGAGCCCACAGATGTTTAGATGTAACAAACAGGCACAGTTGGGGTTAGCTGGTGTTAAAGAAGGGAATGCGGTCTTTCTGATGACCCCGCATAGCTCAATACGACTAACTATGTCAAAAAGATGCAAAGATTTGTTGAACAAATAGTGATTTTTTTCTCACCATGTATCTCAGCATGAAATCACCCAAAAGAAATCTTTTTAAGTATCTGTCAGAGCTGCTGTCAGCGCTGAGCTTTCACAGCATTAACTCCATGTCGTGCAAGTTTTATTACTTTTCACTTGTTAACAGGATCACACGAGAAGTTCTTCATCTCGTTTGATCTTTCAGCTTATCAAGTGAGAATTACATTTCCCCATTCCTCGCCGCAATTACCAATGCATAAGATGAGGAGTGAGGAGGCCGTTCACTGCTAAAATAATTACCCGCTGAATTTTTTGGCGGGCCCACCTGTCGGCCGGCACAAAAGAAAACCGTCTCAAGGTTTGGTAGCCTTTCCAGTCACAGGAGAGGCCACCGTTTTCAATTAATGAGACAGGCCAAACCTGACTTTCTATTTGGTGGTGCGGTCGCAGAGCAGGTGCCTCGGTTGATTTGGTGAGCAAAGTCAAAACGGGGGTTGGTGGCCACTGATGTACAAAGTGAAAGAATGGATGAAAGAAGGCACAATAATGTTTGAAAGACAGATTGCAGCTCCCTGGCAAGCTCAGCGTGCATGGCAGATGAGGACGCTGACTGAGCAAAGTGCATTTGCTGAATCTGTAATTAGAACACTCAGGCCACTACTTAAGAAAACAAAAGTTTTGCAGCCAGTGGAGCATGGTTCTCCTTTAACTTTCCTTCACTCTGTATTTTACCGTCTGTCCTGTTTTCCCTGTAACAATTAGATATAATAGAATAGTTTAGGGCTGCACGGTGGCACAAAAGTTAGCAAGAAGGCCCAGGTTCAAACCACAGCAGCCATTCTGTGTGGAGTTTGTATGTTCTTCATGAGCACGTGGGAGTTTTCTTTGGGCAGTCTGTTTTCCTCCTAGTCCAAAAACACATTTCAAAGGTAAATTGGTTACTCTAAAGCAGGGGTGTCCAAAGTCAGGCCTTGAGGGCATATCCTGCATGTTTTCCAACCAATCCTTACTGGCCAAATATACCTGATCCGGGAAAATAGCAGCAGATAAGGCAGGATTTCTGGAAAACCAGCAGAAGACCAACCCTCGAGGACTGACTTTGGACACTGCTGCTCTAAAGTGTCCCAAGGTGGGCATTTAAGATTATGTGCCCTGCATCAAGCTGGTGACCTTTTCAGGGTGTACCTCACCTTAGCCCGATATAGTAAAATAATTTGGCAGTATATATATTACGTTTTGCGATACTTGTATTGATTTAAAATGCTGTCAAGACAAAAAGTAATTATTCATTCAGTGTCTAACTTTTGTTTTCCACCTAAACTCCGACCGCTAGTTGGCAGCACAGCACACTGAGCCACTTTAAGCAGCTCTTCAGCACAACAAAAACAACAAGAAATCTCATGAATGTTCAATCAGCCTCACGGTTTTTTGTTGTTATGAGACATGTACTACTTTTACTGGGATGGGTACCTGAGCCAAACTCAATGCTCAATATTGTGATCATTAAATAAAATGAATTTTACAGTTTTATTACAAAGAAAGACATTAATATTCAGGTAGAGTTTTTCCTAAGTCTCTGTCAGGAGTCAGAGCTCTGTCTCCCCCTCTGGTCACCAGCGGGAGCAGTCTCCAGAGTCCTAACACACCTGACTCCAATCTGACAATCACTCACCTGTTTCTTAAGCAGCACACAGAGCCTCACTCTGTGTGAAGTATTGGTTGTGCCACCCTGTCTGCATTACTGAACATTTCTATCTGGACCTGATCTTCTGTTTCATACCCTGCTTATTCATTGTTTACCTGCCGCCTGCCCTGACCCTCGCCTGGACTCCTTTCTTGGATGACCTCATGATCGTGACTCACCTCTGCTTGTCTGACCCTGATTAAGCTTTGTGGACTTTTAGCTGTGCTTAATTCCTCTCTGAACTAAAAAACCTGCTGCATGTGGAACCATGCTGTTTGAACATTTGTGATAGTCATGCTCTTAAAAAAAGGTGAAAATTGTTCTGGTACAGTCTTGGGATATATCGTAATAGGTATTTTATTGTAAGACACATATTGGGATACATATCACATTGCCGGGCTCTTGTCAAGACACACCGCTATCTCCCAGTGGTAGCCAGAAAAGACTCCGGGTTCCCCGTGACGCAAAAGAATATAGCCAGTTATGAGAATGAATGAATAGATAAGATGATCATTAGCTCTTCTTTTATTTACAAAGGGAAATTGTATATTTCCTATTAAGTATTCATTCATTTTTACATCCAGACCTAACTGGCAGACTGGCAAAGATAGGCTTTACCCCAGACAAACCACCAGTCCAGTCTACATTTGTGTACAGACAACTGCATACTCATTGCTTCTCCTTTAGGCTAATTTGGAATCACCAGCTCATATCTATGGACTGTAGGAGGAACTTGAAGTGTATACATTGGGAAAACTTGTAAATATCACCAAAAAAGTATCCAGCTGGGATTCAAACCAGGACCTTCTTGTAAATGTCAACACCTCCGTGCTGGCCGATAATCCACACTTGCCCTCCACATACACTTTGTTTGGACTTCAGTGGCTTCTAAAATCATATAAAAACAATAATGACTGTGGAGGGAAAGCTTCCCATCTGCTCTATCTATTCTTTAAACCTCACACCCTTCACCCACTATCCCTGTCATGTCATTCACACTTTGCGTTATAAATACAACCTGATGGCAGCCCCTCATCTTTTCCAACTTTGAGAACTGTGAACACTCTAAATAGAACATGCATCCATCAAGCTCCCGAGGAGGGGGGGGAGGTGGGTCCAATAAACAAAAGTGTTTTGGGTGTAAAAAAGTGGAAGAAACGGAACTGACAAAAATATGAAGGGTGTGAAGGAGTGCGAATGTGTATTTTAGGGAATCGCAGTGAGGATAACCCCAGCACACCGGAATTTTATGGAGATTTATGAAACTTGGCAATGGTGGGTGTTATTAAAAGACACCCCACATAACTTTAACCACAAATTTCAACAGTTTCACATCTGTTTCATCATTTCCAGCTGAGATGTAACCTATCGTTATAAGCTCTTAATGAAAGCACTTTCGGCTACGTTATCTTGATGGTTAAGCCATCCTATCAGAGGGAGCTCATGTTCTGAATAAGTGTTTTCATTCAGCCTTGAAAAGCTTCCCCTTTGGCTGTATCATGATATTTCATTGCTTTGGTGTCCTTTTTATTTAAATAAGTCAATAGAAAAAAAAAAAAGAAAACGTATCGACTCAAATTCGATGCAGCTATGGTCTTTAGAAGTTTGTAATTGAATTTTACCTACATTCAAAGTCTGCTAATACAATTAGGCACAGTTCCTTGACTTGAAAAGTAATTCTGCTGTCAAGTGTCTTTGTTCTGAGCATCTTTTTTAGAAATTTAATTGCATTTCCAGCTTGTGTTGTTTCAGCGGTTTAAAAATGGCAATTCATTACACCTTGCTTTTATCTATGGCTGCAGGCTGCACAGTCATCCTACACCCCAGTTGGGTGAAACATATTTTTTAATTTTTAGCTCATTGGAATCTGCTTAAAACAGAAAGATTTTCCTAAAGAAAATGATGTGTGTCAAAGGAAAAATAATCAGTTGCTCATTTGCTCTTACTTATAAGATCCAAAAACTGTACTCTAAAAGGGAAAGACCTGCATTAAAGGTTGTTTAATTAAACTTTGTCCCCCATTATCCTCAAATTTAACCTTTCCTTTAATGACTTGGTCATAAGGAAGAGAGGTAATTAATATTTCATGTATTTGGTGAACAGAAATAAAAAGGGTCCTTTGGGTGCATTCCAACAAGAGCTTTTTGTATATTATCTTGTTAAACAAGTCTAGTTAGACATTAGGCACAATATATCTCTACAAATCATGTCATACATGGATACATATGTCTTCTCACTTTCAGAGAGCAACTTACATTTAAACTCAGGGCAAAAAAAATGGAAACAAAAGTGAATTTGTTTAATAATTTCTTGACACAGTTAAGTGCAGGTACGGTACTTGGTCTTTGCAAGTGTGGTGTCGTTGAAGCTGTCCTTCAGTTCTTCTGCTACACTATTTAAAATGTCAATTTGTAGAGTTATATAAGGTAATTGTTCTTTAACTGTCCTGGTAAATCGCCTGTCTGTCCTATAGGATCTCTCCCTCATGTGGGCATCCCTAAGATTTCTTCTTTTTTCCTGACTCAGGTTTTTTTAGGAGTTTTTTCTTACCGGGAGGGAGGGTCTAAAGACAGGGATAACCTTTTATTTAGTCTGTTTAGCTTAGCAATTAGTTATTGTTTATATTCCATGACCGATTTTCTGTTCTATAAAATGACTTGAATGAAGTCAATGAGGCAATTGATTTGCAATATTGAGCTATATAAATAAAATTGAATTGAATTGAATCTTCAGTAGTCATGTGTAGGACAATAAACAAAGGGGAGTTTTGAGTTGCTGAATCAAGTCTGCATGAACATCTGGATGAGAAGAAAATGTGGCACACTGAAAGCAAGAGAATAAAGGGAAGGAAAAACTGTATATTTTCAAGCCTTTCTAGTGTAAATGCGAATAAAACTGTAAGGCATTTGTTCTTTTTAGGTTCTTTGTGGTGCTGAGTACTCACGACTGTATTCAACTTCACTACACTCTGACTCTATATAATTCTAAACTGTACAATGCTTTTGCTTGTAGCTTGGAAAGTTGGCATTTCTTCATTTCTTGCAGATAAAGCTTGATCTCTTTTGAGAACGGATGAAATTTTGCTCCGACGGGGTAGAGGTTGCAGGGGTGCACAGATAACATTTAGCTAATAAGTTTGCTCGCTGTTTGCACTAATGTTAGCTTAGCTTACCTAGAAGACAATCCCTCTGGACACTTGTCTTTTATTTATTTATTTTTTTGTTTCCCAGTTTCGATCTCCTTTGGCGTGTTGCTATGGTACCCAATTCTTTCTATAACTTCCTTTGACATCATTACCGACCCAAATTAGCGCTGCTAGCATGACTGCAGACATGACTGACTGTAAAATTAGTTGTCGATTATTTTAATAGACTATTATGACTGTTTTAATAGTCGACATAGTCGCGACTAATCAACAAATTGTGGAAGTCCTGGTTTTTGTATTAGTCTTTTCTTTAATAAGGTAAAGAAAAGCATAACATCAAAAATAAGTGGATTCAGAAAGGGGAAAATGCAATAAATTTGATGAAACACTGCTGTGATCCATCCTTTGAAATAATGGGGTTCACAGCAACATGTTCATGTTTGTATTTATTTAAATGTGATTAACCGTTTGAGTGGGAAATGACCAGTCAAAAGAGGAAAAGAGGGGATGTCAGAGAGGATGGGAGGGAAGAAATGGGCTGCTCTATCAACTCCACCCAGACGCCATGAGGATTCAGAGTGAAAGAAAGTGTTAAGCAGAGAAGAGACAATCATTTCTCTTGACCTTTGAAAGAATGGCAAAATTAATAATCCAGTGTGTCTGTGTGTGTGTGTGTGGAGGGGTGTGCTTGCCCATCCATACTGCTGCCAAAGATAAGCTCAGAAGCACAGCGGCTCGTGCACTCCTGAGGAGTTCAGTTCTAATCCACGATTTGGGTTTTTTTCCTAATCTTTTGGTTAAAAAGCTTTGATTATGATGTGAGAAATCGTTTATTGCATGGTTTCAAGCTGACCATGATACCACAGTGAACCGAAAGAGCTCAAATCAGTAAAAAAAAAAAAAAAAAAAAAAAATCTCCAGTTGGATCAAAATCTGCCTTGCAGAGATTTTGGCAGCAACTTTCTCTCCGAGCTAACAGTTCATTGAGGTCTTGAATGCTGAGATTTCCACTTTTATGTGCCTTCATTAAATTCTAACTAGAGCTATAATTCTCCTCCCAGAGATTCAAAAGCTCTTCCTTGCTTTTTTTTTATCCAATGGTGAATGTGAGATTTTGCCTGCAGTGATATAGAAGCAGTATTGAAGTATTAGGGGCTCTTAACTTTTTCATCTGCCACCGTAAATAGGTTAGCATGATGGACTAGAAACTGCACTCTGATCTACACTGCACTCTGATCTACATCATACTTGGCTTCAAGTACTATTTCATGCCCTGAGCAATTATGTGCTGCTCCACTACTGTATGGTCTGATGGAAAAAAAGCTGAAGATGTATTAGAGAGAACAGTACCATTTGAGCTAGTAAATTATTCATCCGGCACATTACTATAAAGGTTGATTTACATCCTGCTACAGAGTGCTTGATTCACTTTGCACCTATGATTTCTAACAGCAGAAATTTTATGCCCGCCTCAAACTGCATTACTGTAGAAAAACACAACCACCCAAATATAAACAGCTGGGATTCGGGATGAAACTCATCCTTTTGTTTTAAAGGCATCGTTAGAAGGCAACATTCAATGACTTCTAGTACAATTATTATTTGCTAATAACTTTCTGAAGGTGAAGAGAGTCATATATTTGGTAACTGAAGTTAAATAGTTAAAGAGATGATATCAAGTGTTGACATTGTTAATGTTCCACTAGTAGAATGCAATTTAAGAGAAAGGGACATTTCTAGGTGGAATTTTGCAAGCTGATGTAAAGAATTCCCAAGGATTAAATAGTGGTGATTCATTCTGACTTCGATATACATGATGACTGGATGTTGGATATGTTTGATAAAGATGACAGATACCCAAAAGGACAATGAATAATACTTTCTTCCAAAAGAGAAAAGAGGATAATGTGACATGCTGGAGTGGAAGCAGGAGCTGATACATCATCCTGTTTAGACCAGCATAAGATGCAAAGCAGATGACAAAGGTTGATGAAGCTAAAATTAAAAAAAAAACCTGGGGGGAGTTTGGATGGGCAGAGGTTGCTTCAAGATGATTACAGTAGAAAAATGAGAGACATCTAAGACGATATGTGATGTGTTGTCTGGAAGAGAGTTACTGTATGTCATGTTCTGCTTGTCTGACAGTTTTTCTTTGTTTTATATTTTGGGTTTCTGTGCAGGCAGCTGTGACTCTATCCATTCACCCGTGGATATTTGGAGCAGTCACAGCTGCCTGAACTTAGCGAGTCAGCCACATAACATTTAAGGAACCCTCCTCCAGACTCCAGTGTGGACTTGTTTGGTTTTTAAGCTATGCTCTCCTTGGCTTTTACATTTTGTTAATAAACTTTTTGAATTTGTTACATCTGGGTTCCATCCGGCTTGCCAAACTGTGACATATTAAAGGAGGAAAAAGGAAGTCTGGGGGAGAACCAGATCTATCAGACTGAGGTCGAGGTTATACACGCCACGGAAATAGGATGTAGTAACATGCATGAAAGATTGGACACTAAAGAAGGGAAGGTTTATTTGTGGTGCCTGGAAAAGCAACAAGATAAATATAGGAGCAATGTGGAAAGATGCGGTAACTGGAGGAAGATTGGAAAAAAACAAAAGCTTTGAAGTGAATAAAAAGTGGAAAAAAGATGGTTGTAATGGAACATCTCTGGAAGTCTAGGATGCTTAGAAATGTTTTGACTTGAGAGTCAGAAAAAAATGAAAAAGGTATTTTTTAGTCAAACAATAGATAAATAAAGCTGGTGACCTCAGAAATAACTTATATTAAACAGAAGTAAGAATCAGTTGAGAAATGCCACAGCATACAGTATGTCTTATTTGCTCAAAAATGGATGGAGAAATGCAGAGATGATTAGAAGGAGACGCATTATGATGTACGATGTGTGTACAACAGGGAGTTTGTGGTATGAAAAAATAGTCTTCAAGAGGTGAAGGGCATGTTGAGGTGAGCAGTTGAGTGTAAGAGGAGTGCCAGGTGGAGGTGGGACAGCATCAAGACTTTGCTTTTCTTGTTTTCTGTAGTGATGGACAGACTGACAGATGAGGTTAGACAGGAAAGAGGGTTAGCAGCCGCCAAGACAAGTGTGTGAAGGAGAAAGACCCATTGGTCAGATGGAGCGATGAGGGTACAGAGCATTGCGGAAGACTGTGTTCTAGTTGTAGAGTGTATGTCCCCACGAACAGGAGGTTGTGGGCTCAAGTCCAGAATTGGATCACAAGGTCAAAAACTAGGATCCACTTAAACCACCAAATGGCTCCCAGTGGGGCTGTGAATGCTGCTCAGCGCTTCCTCAGGGGATGGACTGGAGAACACATTTAACACACCTATGTTACAGCTAATGAGATTTCAACTTTCTTTAAGTGCTCAGGACAGGAAAGAAGGAAAAAAAAAGTGGAGTCTGGCATTCGTTATAGGTTTGGTGACAATGCATTAAAGAGGTTGTGGACCAGAAGATGCTGCGGTTCTCATTGGAGCTGACAAGAATGACCAGGATAAGGATTAAGATTCTCAGATGGACTTATGTTAAGACAACAAAGACTTAGATGTAATGATTTGGACATTAAAGGTGGGTTGGGGCTGCCGTAATAGCAGTTGTAGGACTGTCGACTCCTGATTGGAATATTGCAGGTTCCATTCCCACCATGCATCTAAATGTCCTTGGGCAAGACACAGAACCTCACATTGCCCCTGGTGGAAGCAGAGCTACCACCAATGTGTGAATGTGTCTGTGACTGTAAAGCAGGGGTAGGGAACCCTGGTCCTCGAGAGCCACATTCCTGCATGTTTTCCACCATACCCTGCTCTGGCATGTTCTTATTGGCTGAACACACCTGACCCAGGTAATTGTCATGAGTCCCTACACTGATTACCTGGTTCAGGTGTGTTCAGCCAATAAGAACATGCCAGAGCAGGGTATGGTAGAAAACATGCAGGAATGTGGCTCTCGAGGACCAGGGTTCCCTACCCCTGCTGTAAAGTGATCTGCGCCTTCAAGAAAGGTAGCAAAGCACTATACAAGTATACACTTTTACCATTTAAAAGGAAACCAAAGGTAAATCACAACACAGGAGGTGAAAAAGAAGACCAAAGGGGACATTTATGGATGTTTAAAAAAAGGGTGGAAATTGAAATGGTCCTGTAACCACCAGTCATAGAGGAAAATGCAGAGGACAGAGTTAGAAGCAGCAGACAGAAAACAACTCACATCACCCCTGTTTTGTTTTCTGTTATTGCATCTTCTACCTTGCAGGAGAGTATTTATTTTGTGTGAAAACCCCTCCGAGTTCTAAAAGTGGAATGACTACGACCCCTGCTGTGCTTCAAAGCTGCAGCACACAAAAGAAGCACGCTCAGTGGACTTCAACCCTTTGAGAAATGAACAACTAGTCTGAGGATCCAAGTGACTTATTAGGTACAAGCATCTTCCTCCATAGAGGAGCAGTGGGCTGAATGACCTCGAATTTCAGGGGAGAGCAAATTCATGCCGTTTTATTATTGCAAATAATAAATGAACATTAGGCTGTAGGTAATGCAGCCAATTTGTCTTTGAGAGTCCCTAATGGCGCAAAACACTTTGAGTTAACCCAGCAGAAAGAACTTTTAGATATTCTGGCACTTTCCATTAAAAAACAAAAATGCAATTAGTGTTGTAATCTCCAGCTGCAACTCTTGCTGGAGTCAATGGTGCCGAAACAACAGCCAGCCAGTTTAATCTAATATCAATCACTCACAAGAGATTGTGTTCACCAGATGAAAGTGCTGATATGGAGAGATGGGAACAGGTTCTGCCGGTGGCATGTACATAGACGGAATCTTCTGCATTCCGCATCAAAAACAAATGGGAATCAATGGAGGAATTCGTTAAGCGTCCACTGTGGCATTTGCCTCAGAACAGAACTCTCATTTACAAGCAGACTACTTTGAACTGCACTTGACCTACATAAATACTTGTGCTTGTCCTTTAAACAGGAGACATCCTTCGCTCGTTAAATATCTCCTCATGGGGGAGCAACAAAGTCAGGGACATTGGCTGGAGCTACCTCAGTTCTCTGAGACGTGGAATGCAGAGAAACTGAGCCAAAGTGCACTCCAAGACACAAACACACACACACACACGCACTCACTCATCTCTAATGAATGGGATGAATTATTACCCAGAGTTTTACAGAAAGGGGCATATTAAGAGTCACAACGATGCTGTAGCTCACATCCACACTTGGAAGGAGAAAGCAAAGTACTTTGAGTTTTATGTTCCGCACACACTCGTCTAAACCAGTGTGTAAGCGTTTGAACAGGGAAGCTCTTGGAAGGCTGTACACACAAAGAACGGCAAACGGCAGCTCTCCTTTCCTCCCATGACTAATGTCTCGCTAAAGCCCAGATGCTGTAAACAGGATTTATGTTGTTTAATTAAGCTTTTGCACATTACCTTTATTTACTGCTGAGTGAAGCAGGCAATAGGGAAATGCATGCAGAGAACAGAGAGGTCGTATTTTTTGTCCTTTGCTTCTTATTGTTCCAGAGATATGAGCCCAATTCTCCAGAGTATGTAGGCCACATGTTTTGTTTGAAAAAGGTGAATGTTTACATGGACCTTGTAATTGGACAATTGTTCAGCTGGTGTGTGGGTCCATTTTGCGTTTGATCTCGGTTCAGTTTTGGAAGAGGAGAAGAGATTATTTGAGACATGTAATGAAATCAAGTTGCCCCTCATGTTAAAATTATCATAAATTACAATATTATGGGTATGATATGCATGTAGATGCTATTTCTTTCATTCTTTGCTTTTTTTTGTATTACTAAATCAAATAAAAGGATGCTTTATTATTCCATTCTGTACCCCACAAATTACACCCCCACCGCTACATGGTGCTGAACAGTTGGAGAGACAAAATGTGTTATAGTGCCATCTACTGGCTCAACTAAAGTGACCCTTCAGCTGCAGCTGCTTGCTTCTGGTAACAGTTGATTCTCTGTCCTGAGCATACAAACCGTCTCTGACAGCTGCTTCCATTTCTTCACCAGCCAACAGTAACATAATTCTCCGAGCTATTTAACCTAATTATTATAATAACAAATATTTTTTCCTTAAAATCAAAAAAGCATTTTTTTGTATGTACAATCTCTTTATATGGCGTTAGTTAGTATAAATTATTTTTTATTATTTTCTTTTTTTTTTTTTTTGCAAATTTAATTCAGACTCTACCAATTACTCCAACAGCAAAATTGTACCAATGTAACAATTATATTGTTTTGAAAAATCAATTTCTTGAGAACGTTGAGTTTATTCTACTATATGACAAAAAAAAAACAAACAAACACTAGTTTAAAGCAATGTGTGAACAAGTATATTTTACAGTTCATGTGAACACTAACATAAGTTGTTATTTAAAAGATCCACTCTGATCATATTTTGTGCTATATTAAAAATCCTTGTGCTATCTTTTGGGGTCCAGATGACCCGACCCTTACACTGAAGTGTTATTCCTCCTTTGACAAAAGTGGACAAGATTTAATGTCTGCCACGGACACCAGTGTAAATAAAAAATCATTGAAAAAAAAAGTTCAGCACGCTGTGGATTCCAGATGATTCCACTCCCAACTTTAACCTGTCTAGGAAAGCACAAGGTAAGTGTTACCAGTGGTGTTTTTATTATGATTCTGCTGTTTTTAGCCCAAATCAAATAAAAATTTTCTAAGATTTTCTCCAGAGTGACAGTAGTTCATTAGAAATTCCCCCCTGAGTTGTGAGCAGCAAAATATACAATTTAAATGAAAAAAAAACCCTCAGAAATGAAATTTTGAGCTTAATTTTCTTTATATGGGTCAAATGTCATGAGTAAAATCCCACAATAACATGTTGACTACCAAAGAAAAAAGAAAAAAGCCCAAACTACTCTGCACTTTTTAAAGAGTACACAACTCCTCTTTAGTTGTTCACCCATCACTTATCTTAATAAGTTAACATATTTGAGTGGAGAAAATATCTAAATATATTGGGTAAGTTAACTAAGAAAACAAGCGAGCTTTATAGTTCACATTTGCATCAAGCGCCTTTTAAGTTAACTATAAGGCTAAATATGAGCCTTTATTTTTACTTCTCCTATTTTGTATTAGTTCTAGAAAGTAGTCTATTTATTGGTAGTAAACAGCCCTACGGGCCTTCATGAAATACTGCAAAGCAGTTGTGTTCAATCTGCAAGCAGGGCAACTCACTTCATGTGATGTACTGCACACAGAATTTCCAAGAGAAACCTTGTCCTCGAAAACGCCAAGGTTTTTTATTGAATGTTTGGGAGATGAGTGACCGAGCACGTGCGGACTGAAATGTGTGGAATTGAATTGACCTGGAGATCCAGCCAGAAGATTAATTGCCTCGCTCTGAAGGATGTGTGTTCTCCTTCTCTACATTTCCAATGTGTGCATTTTTTTTTTTTTTTTTTGTAAAGAATGACATGCATGTCATAGAATTACTGAGCTGAGCAAGAATCTTCATTAGAACCTTTTTTGGTGGGTCACTTCCTGGTTATTACAGATGCAGCTCCCAGCTCTGAGCAAGGTTGATGTAGAGAATTAGCAAACGAATGACTCTCTTTTGTGTGCACACTCATTGGTTGGTAGTACATTTTGAAATTGCACTCTAAAACAATGCAAAGTGTGCATTGATTACACTGTTTTTGTCTGTTCTTTTAGATCAACAGAAACATATTTTCTCACCCTGTTCAGGCTTAATGACAGAAAATATTTCCACTGGCTTGTTGTCAAACTACTTAACCACACATAAGTGTCCCATCTGCCTTGTTGCCGTGGCGGGGGCACATGTTAGTTGCTGTTTTGGCATTTGATCACTTGGCAATTTCGGTAATGACTCGGGGAGCCTGTTTTTCATCTCAGTGCCAGTAAGGTGCACCTGCTTCTCCAGTATAGGATCCACAGCTGAGGCGAAGGACTGATCACAGTGCACTTCTGGACATGCTGGCATCTCAGACAGATGTTTGATGAACAACTTTTTCTAAACTCAATCCTTCTGAGACCTGAATTTGCACCAAAAGTTTAGAGTTTATCTTCCAGCACTTTTATTTAGTAAACACCAATGATAGACTGCTTCTCATACCCACAGGTTTGGGATTTTGAGACATATACTGTCAGTTTAAACTAAGTGCAGTATTTCAAATCATCTATTTTTGGCATATTGAAGCCAAGTTTGAAGGCAGCAGGCAATGAATATGATTTTTGAAAGGTCTCACCTTCAATACATTCTAGGTTTTCTCTTCTTTTCTAGAATGTTATTACCAACAAATGTTATAGTTTCTCAGTTTGTACAAATTTCATGAAGTTGTGTTGCTTGTATAATGTATCATTTGAAACTAATATATATATACTAGAGTAAAACAATGACAGTTGGGTTGTGACTTGCCCTGCTTTCTTTGTGTGCTTGAAAGTCTTTAGTGCTGTAGCATTCAGCTTCCAATGCTGATCTCACAAATTCCAGTTGCACAAGCACAAAGTCAAAAACACATGCAATTTTTCTACAGTATTTACAACAGTATCAATCTTTTTATCATTTGATAAATCTCAGATCTCAGAGGTGAATAATACTGCAGACATAAAAGTCTTGACGTATCTTGATCTGTTTCACACACACAATTTACAATTCTGGGTTGATGAATGTACAAATTTCAGACAATACAAATAAAGGAAAACATTTCTCTCTGACCTGCTTTGGTTCAAAAGTTGCATATTGTCATATACAATTTACCTAGTAAAACTTTGCATTTAATTGTGTTTAATTACAATCCAAAAGTGTGATCAATCTGATTAATTTTGTAATCAATTGACAGCACTAATAGAAAATAAACATTCTAGGAGTAAAGGTTTGTGTGTGATTTCTTACTTTGAATATTCACAGATAATAAGTGGTTTGTAAATACTGTAACAAAAAAAAATAACGATGAATCACAATTAATTTTTCCTAGATTTGCGATGAATTAGTTAAATGTTTTCAATCGGTTCCCAGTCCTAATAACAACTGATATAAATCAACTCCCAATTCAAATGCCGGATGTCATGGTGCGCAAAACCAGTTGAAACTTTGTTTTCTTTTTGATTCAAAAGAGTGTGTCCACCCTTTGGCTGATGAAGTCTTCACTTACAGTTTTTTCTACAACAAATAACATAATATGTTCTAAATGTGCTTAGCAAATAATTATCTTTTTTTTTTTAAAGTTTGTTTACCTAATATTTCAAACATGACCCAAATTTGCATTTGCACGTATTGTTACTGTACATTAATACACTGGTTTGCTCTAGAAAATGGAGAAAAGGTTTCTCATTTGCTCTTTTTTTCCTGCCAGAAGTGGCAGTTGTAAGTTTTTACTGAAACTGCCTTGATTTTGTTTCAAAGGAAATAGGTGCATCGTTATAAGACCCCTAGATGATGGTGCAATGGTTTTAAATTACGCCAATGAGTGAAATAAATGCATGTATTTGGGTGTGGAAAGGCTTCATGAGTTGTGTCTGTGCTATCTTTAGACTTATCGAAACTATTTGTATGTTACCATGTTGCCTCTCTAAAACTGTAGACATTAATCCAGCTCCATTGTAATCAACATTAAAAAGGAGTCAAAGACAAAGCAGTCTGTTTATTCTAACTAACCACAACTGTCCAGCAGAGGGAGCTTTCTCCACACAATATTTAGAGAAACGTTTGGGAAACCCATCCTACCTGGTGATTTAAAGCTGATTCCCAATCCATCTAAAATCCTACATGTTAAACTCTGCAGGAGTTTAAACAAATGGATTCCTTTTTTCTAAAAATGTATGCGTATTGATGCATTATAAATAGGTATTTATAGACATGAAGTTTTTTCTTAGTTGATTTAGAGTCAATTTTTCGAACATGCTGCACAATAGGTGCTGCTCAAAGCGGGTTTCACTTGTAAGAATTACCCTGAACAAATTAACTGTAATCTCATTGCAAACAACAGAGTCAATCCCTCTTTTTCTCTTTTCACCGCCGGCTGTGCCCTGGCCATCTAAGAATAGCCTTCTGTTTGCTTTTTTCTGTTTGTGCATCATGCCCTTACATCAGCTCTTCTGAATGGGACGATACATGAAACTAAGCTCAGACATGCAACAGGCCCTCCAGGCAGCAAAATGAATGCAGAGCTTTACTTCTCATTATGGCTCCACATAAGGACGCCTTTGGACGCCCCCGGCTTCTGGCTGACGACACAGGAAGAGAAAAAGAAAGAAGAAGAATTTGCCTGTCTGCACATATTAGATATAGGGCAGGGAGCAGCAGTTGTTTTTGTTCATGGCCTGACGTCCCAGATGCATTTATGTCACTTAACAGTCCACCTTTATAGCTTAATAACTGGTTTGCACATCCCAGAGAGTCAGAGAGGAACTTGTATCCTCAGTCACACGACACAGGATGTTTTGAATTCTAAAGCTGCCTCTGTTGTGTGTAGTGAAAGAGTCTCATTCACTGCACTTTTGTAGTCAGTACTTAATGGTTTGTTATCTGAATTGTTGGAGAAAGAAAAGATTAAAAAATTCCTGTTAGACCAGTAATGGGTAAAACACCTCTAACTGTCAATCCATTGGCTCTCATTTTATAGTCCAGGGATCTGCAACCTTTAACAGTAAAAAAAGCCATTTGGGCCTGTTTGCTACTGATCAAAACTTACAGCTACTGATCAAACATTTTCACCCTTCAAGAAAATGTGACTTTGCAATCATTACATTTTTTTTTAAATTTTGTAAATATGAATTATATTTAATTTTTTTAGCATTAATTACAATCATACATATAAGGGGAAAATATTATTTTCTCAAAATTTTTCCTATTTATTTATTTTATTTACTTCTGACAGAATCTCGCATATTTTCCTTTCAAAATAAAAGACACTGTGCCAAACAATATCCTTCCAGTGTGGCTTTGAACAGCAACTAACAATTATTGTGCAGAATAAGATAATGTGAGCTTTAAACTAATAAAAGATCAGACATTTTACCAGTGTTTTGGGTAAAAAGCTAGAGTTTTAGTTAAAATCTGAAACATTGCCTCCTCAGGGAATGTAAAAATCTTGACATAGTTTATCTTCTAGATGCACCTCATCCATAAATTTATAAACTCAACTAATATAAATTAATTAAATGCTAATTTATTTGCTCTTCCTTTAAAGGAAAAAAAGCAGTACTTCATATTTCTTTAGCCAGAGAGAAACTATGACGGGGTAAAAGAGCCACATGTGGCTCAGGAGCCACATGTTGCAGACCCGTGTTATAGTCCAAAGAACATGCATGCTCCAAAGAACAACAACAAAAATCCTTTCCACTTTGCATTAAAACCTTTTAAAAAGCCTTCTTTTTAGACAAAAGTGTCAAAGTTATGTAAAAAAAAAATTGTGTCCAACATAAACTAGGCATCCATGGGAAGTTGGAAGTATATGCTCTCCAAAAAACACACTTAGCCTTTCAAGAAAGTGTGTGCTATGTTCAATACATTCAACACATGTGGAGTTGATTTAACAACTTTAACAAGTCGATGAAGGTTCTCATTTGTCCAAGTGACATTGCTGTGACATATGTCATGGCATCTTGACTTAAACTTGTTTTCATGAAGTGTTTAACCACTCAAACTAAGTTACTTAAGATGAGTGGTGAAAAGTTTTAAGGAAGAACACTTCAAGTCAAAAGTATCATAACTCAACTTCAAGAGAATTTAAACAAGGTATTAAAACATTAATAACAATGTAACAGAAACATTTCAAACTACTCCACTGGGCTAAATGGCTCCAACAGAAGCCCTCATCCTGAAAAACGTTTTTTTTCACTGTTAAAAAAATAGAGGGAAAGTTAAAGTACCTTTGAGTATCAGTAATGGATAAAACAGCGCAAAAGTGTTTGCTTTCATTTTTCTGAGACATCAATTTTTATTAATACATTGGAAGGCATCCCAAGTCTGCATGTATTTAGAATGTATTGCAATGCATTTTAATTCAACAAAGTTTAAAACTTTAAATTATGTTCAATTAGGTTGATCTGGAGGTCCAACTAAGGTTAGAAGGAAATCTAATACTAAACTGTATCTAACAATCAACCACACTTTAGAACCAGTGTTTTTACAGATGCTGCAAGTCCATGACACAATTAACAAACAATAGAAAAACAAACAAAGACTACATTGTATTTATGTTAACTGACGAACATTTGTTCATTTCCTTTTTATTATGTGTTAAACATGAAGAAAAAGCCTATTTTTCATTGTCATGAATGTCCTAGATTTCCCCACCTTCTTTTTTTTGTTCTCTGTATTGTGTATAGTGCCATTCTTCCTCTACATAGCCCACAATAAAGCGTCAACGGTACAGTACACCTGTTCCAGGCAGCTCATATGAGCTGGTCTGCAAAATCCAGCTGCATTACATAAGTAACATCATTTTTATCCCATCGATTAAACCAGAAATATGCATACGCACATGGCAAAAAGTGACCTCTTGACTCTGAGCACTCTGCTGATGTATGAGGCGGTGCATATTTTAATTTAGGTTTCATTATTTATGCTTGTAAGTAACTTTTTTTTCTCTACAGATATGAATGGTCTTTCTTTTGGAAAATAAATAAAAAAAACCTAGTGAGAGGACAACAAAAGAAGGTTTTCTAAGATGTTATGATATATTTTGGGTTTTTATCTGTGGTTTCATCTGATGAGACAGATGGTAGTGTTCAGCCATGATCTTTTCTCCTTTGCATAGATTCTCCTTTTTGATTAACATAATTCTCAATTGGAGGAGTCTGCGGAGGCCTGGGTGAGAGTAGTCCACTAAGGGGCCAACTCGTTTTTATGCTGAAACTTTATAAAGAAATGCTGTAAATCTGAAAGTTTTAAACCAAAACAAGCAGAAGGAAGGGATTCTCTTTAGTTTCAATGAGCAGACAAAACATAAGTTATTGCTAAGTTTTTATACTATATAGTCCTAAATGTTATTAAACATACCCATTTAGATACATTGAAGTAATTCATAAATGAAAGAATAATAGAAAAAAATTTTTTTTGCTATAAAGGAATAGAGATGGCAGTTAAAAACATTTACAACTCAAGTGCCAAACCCAAGTGACCACCTCTTTTTCAGCCACCTCAAAACCACTTGGTTTCCTTTTTTTTTTAGACAAAGATATCTAAAACATTTAGCAACTCTGTATTTTTATAAAACCTCTAATCAAATAAACATTTGAATAAATCCCAACATGCCCTGTCCCATGCATCACAGAATTGGAGCACAAGATTAAAATGCAGATCTCAAAGGATCACAATCAATACACAAAACCATTTTAGCCCTGTAGCAACACAGCCCAAAGTGAAACTAAACCCCCATGCAGTGCTACGTTTCTAAACCACCATATGCAAGAGGGTGTTATCTTTTGAGACAAAGTATACTTTTGAGCTACTCCATTTTCTGACATATTTAACTTCTCACTCAGTCTTTGACTACAAGTAACTAGTCAACATTTGACTGGTGGAATTTTACATTTCTCAGGATAAAGTTTCAAAAATACGATGTCGGGTCACTTTTAGTATTTGTTAACTCATAGCTCAAATCAGAAATGCCACTTCTTTTTTTACAATGACCAGTAAAACAAAAATGAGGGGGAAATTCTGTACTTTTTATATCTTATTTAACATGCACATCTGATATTTAAAAACCATTACAGTAAACCTTTATATGTTTGATTAACAATAGAACTTTAGCAGTTTAAGACTTGCTCCATACCACAGATTTTTCTAACTTAGCCCTTTAGAACCATTAACATAAATGGAGATGGACAAAACAAGGCTGTGGCCTCGGGGTCAAACATAATGAAGCTAATTCAGTCACCATTTTTCCACCGTATGGATATCACCCGATTTGGGATCAGACGATGTAGTGAGGAGTGATTGGTCTGAGAATCTGTCAATCAAATGCTTAGAACATTTGAAGCATAGACCGTTAATAAGATATTGAGGTCAATGGGTAGAGGTGGGGTCATCAGGCACTACAAGCTCTTATTGAGGCATCTGATTGGCCAGTTTATAAGTTGAATAACTAACAAAAAATATATGATGAAAAAAAAAAAAACAAGTTTAGCAAGAAGATGTTAAAAAGAGGTACCAGAGCAAGAATGGTTATCCTGACAAACAGAATGATTGACTAATAGCTGTTTATTTCTCAAAAGAAGTCTATGGGATTTTGGCTTTTTGGGACCAGCAGGCTCTTGCTATAAGGAACGAAAGAGGTGAACTGAATAAGTCCAGTTCTCTCTATGTATTGTCTATGGCTAGAACCCAGACCTATTTTCTGGTTTCTTTTTTCACCAATTTGGGATATGCCATACACCAAGAGGACCAAGGCCCCATTTCTGAAATTTTTCCTCTGTCACACTGATGTCACTATGGGTTCTTTAGGACCCCTGTCAGGCATCCCGATGATAATATTTACCAAAAGTGTTGGAAGTAAATGCATTTTAAACAATCACTGTTTCTTAGACATATTATTAATAGTTTTATGGAATTATGTGAACACCAAAAAAAAGCAACACTGTTTTCAGCAGGAAAATCCAAGTGAAATCGTGTATTTACTATTAGAAAGAGATAATCAAAAATCTTGCCCTGTCCCCTTTGACCCTATAATGAAGCAAGTATAGAAAAACACGCATAGATTAATTTAGAACATGCTCAATGTTGTCATAGTTGAACTCGGTCAAATAGTTACTAAAAGGCTTCTGAAGAAGTGGGTGTTCCACCATTTATGAAAGTGGCATCAGCATAGCAAGGTTAATGAATTTGACATATTTTTGTCCACTGTCATTTATGATGAATACCTAGACCTAGCACAGAACTAAGATACACCAATTTGTCCTTATTGTATTTTAGTGGAGTAGCACACAACTTATAGTTCCACTCTGAACATTTTTTGACCTATTTTAAAGTAGCCTAATTCTCAGTAAAATTTTAATCATGATTTTTTTAATGTGTTATTGGAAAAATGTGTTTTAAAACAGTCCTTTTCTGGAACATAGCTTCTGCAGAGCAGCAGGAGTTCATTAGAAATGTGCGTCTGAGTTGTGGGTGGGACCTTTGTTTACAATCTCAGCCTCTTGCCATGTTTATATAAAACATGGCAATATCAAAAGCTATTCAGCTGTACAATTTTGGGCTAGATGCCAGTTTAGATGAGGAGAACAAAGGCGTACACCGATCTAGTCATCTTCCAGTAGATACTTCAGAATGGAGCGGAGCAGGGAACTTGCGGCCTCCCATTGTAGGTTCTTTGTCACACCTACAAGCTTTTTTGCATCTGCTTCTGATTCACAACAAATATAGTAAAGAAATACTCAGAAAAGCAATTTTTAGCTTAAGTTATTTTGTGGATGTCTTCAATCATCAGTAAAATGTTAAAAACACACAAAACATATAATTTTCATTGAAGTGGGTCTACAACAGTTAACATTAATACAACTCTTTTCTAAGGTTTTATCACATAATCTCCCCTCCTTCTGCAGTACATATTCAGGTTTTGTGCCTAATGTTTTACATTGCTCTATTTGTTACGTATAGCATGACATTAAGGCTCTGCTGGCCTGTTTGACCTGTTTATTGTTCATCACAAACATGCCTAATACCCTAAAAACTGATCATGTAAAAATCCCGCCGGACTTTTATTATTCTATCCAGGCTAAATCCTCAGCAAAGGCACGCTTTTTGAGTACGGATGCCAAACAAATACCCTGAAGCTGGATGTTTGAGTTGGATAAAGAAATGTTTGTTTTGTTTGAGGAATTATTAAGTGATCCCTGGTTTTAAAAAAAATGAGCTGCAACAAAGCCAATTATTTCAAAGGCAGCCTCGAGAGAATTAAGTAGGATCTCCCTTCCTTAAAGTCTGATTTTGTACTTTGTGTTGCAGGAAAATGGTTTTGTTTACTGCCTTTGGGATCTTAAGTCAGAATTTTTTAACATGATCTCTGATATAATCTTTTTTTTTTTGTTTGTTTCACCTCTCGTACAATCTGGATGTTTAACTAATTCAAATTACCTCTACAGCTTCTGTTTTATAACAAAACACGTGTATTGACACGTCTGTTAACATTGATTATGCAATGTTTGAATCCATGCTTTTTTTTTTTTTTTTTAAAGGGGATACTGAAATTTTTAATCCAGTATTTCTCCATGGAACCTTTGAGTGAGGTAATATGCTACACAACAACAAAGTAAGTGTCCAGAGACTCAAGCTGCAGTCCCCATATGTTTTAAAAAATCTATTTATGAGCATGATACATGTGTTAAAAAGGCATGGAAACCCAGGCCACAGTGTTGTCCCTCCATGGGAGTGCGTGGTGCACTGCTGTGACAGTCAGGACTGAACATGTCCTTGGGGATGCTCCATTATTTACAGCATGCCTTCCTGTGGCCCCGATGAGACATGACAGGAGTTTCAGGAAGCTCATGAATTAGGCAGAAGGACCTAAAAGCAGAAGGGGAGGGTTATGAGGTGATGGGGAGCCCTGGAGTCGCAGAGGAGCAACGGGGTTGCAGATTGCAAAGCACATGTCCACAAAGCCTGAGGAGCTAAAGGGCGGTGAAAGAGGTCAGGGAGGTGAAGCAGGCAGACAGGAAGAGACACACACACAGGCTGAAGGGGGAGGTGACAAAGTGATGGAAAGAGATTTCCTTAATGAAAGTCTTTTTTAAGTACTGTATATAAAATAATAAGAATAGAGAGAGAAAACAAAGAAGGGTTGGGGACAAAATCAGACGAAAGCTTAAAAAGCAGAAGTGAAAAGGATGCGGAGAAAAATGCAGAGAAGATGGAGATGATGTCATGCATTCAGTAAATAGTTAGTGGTGTGTAATGTCTCAGCTGTTGATTAAATGGACTGAGAGGTGAGCAGCTTTTGGCACGACATTTAAATGGATAGAATAACCTATTTCAGACAGTGACTCATCACCTGACGCAGTTAACCACAAAAGCTGTTGGCTTCAAGAGAGTCCAGTTTATGGGTTATTGAAATACCCTCACAACTTTTATAAGGTGAATAACATTTAATTGGTGGATGCTGAAGTCATGAATATTTACTTTTGACGATAAATGTCAATATTTGAAGTCTGAAATGACAAAGAAACAATTATGTATTCCAACATTAAATTTGTTCTACCTCTCTCACACGTTTGTTTATTTTAGGATTCAAATATTTACAAGGGTTTTTTTTTTTTTTACAGGATGTGCTTCTAATGAGATCTATTTAATTGGACATCAGGGAGCTACTGTCCATCTCTTATGGCATCCCCAGACAGACAAAGGACCCGCCCCCAACCGCTGGTGCCAGGGTGATATCATCTGATAATCAACCTCAAATATGGGCACTGAGCCACATGGTGCATTTTTATACAGTGAAAGGTTTTTATCAATCACTTTTTTTTTTTTTTTTTAATGTACTGTACACATTGATTTGCAGAACCAGCTTGTCATATAAAACTGCGCGTCATTAGCATTAGACCTGAATAGGAGCCAAATAAATTAGGCTTATTACCTGGAATTGTTTAAAAATATCTGACCTCAACCTCCATGCGGCTGGTCTTACTGGCAAAGTCGTTAGCTGCAATTGTAGTCAGCTTGACGGAGTATCAGTTCTCATTTTAGACTGTTTTTAAACACAGATCAGTCACTTTAAAACAAGAAAGCATAAGAACCAGGCCGTGTGCATGCAGTTTTTTTTCCATCCCTCTAGAAGTGTAACTAAGGCGTGCATGTGCTCTCTGCCCCCCCTAAACCACCACTCAGCCCATATGTGCATTTGAGTAGCAGCTGCAGACAACCCCAGCTGCCCTCTCTAAAGAAAGTACATATCAGTGTTTTGCAGAAGGAGGCAAGCCTTTGTGGTCAGCGCGTGTCTTACGGTCAATACATGTCAGGGAGAAACTACTGTTTAAGTGAGCTTCTTAAACAGTTAACCCAGGAAACAGTTTTAGACATATTGAAATCCAACTCTTTTTATACATAATATTTAATTGATAAATTAATAATTGATTCATATATACTTTACATATTTTTCTGTTGTTTTTGTGGATATCTTATTACTACCTCATATGTCTTTTCCTGCTTCTTTTGCACAAGGGAGATGCTGCTACAATTTTTCACTGTATACTGTACAATGACAACAAAACTATTCTATTCTTCCATTCTATTCTATTGATTTGAGAGTTTTGAATCAGAGTTGCCTGATCTCTCATTATGAAATACACGCAGTGAACACTGATAGAAAACCAGCTGCTGAATCCTAAAATCTGAGTGCAAATCCATGTCATTTTAATCATCTGAATTATGTTTAATCTGTTCTAGAGACCCAACTCTGTTACAAATAATAAAGAACAAGCCTGAAAATGAATACAAAAATATCTGGTAGGGCTTTTTATTCACCAAAACTTTTAAATCATTTAAATACTATAACTAATGCATCTTTTATGTTTAATAAGGAGCAACAGAGCAATTTCCAAGTGATAAACAAATGTTACTGGAACATAAGCAAATTGACAAAATGGAATTAGGCAGTCATTTCAAAATATAGTGAAATAATACTTGATTATGTGCTTTTAAAAATAAAAGTATAAATGCATGTACAGTATAGAAAAACTAGATAAAGCCCTTTTTAATAGAGTTGTGTCATCGGTTCTTCTCACTAACTGAAAGGAAACTTTTTGTTGTGTTTTTTGATACATAATGTATGTACAGTATGTATTCACAACATTCTTGACCCTCCTCTTCAAGCTGTTTCTCCTGATTGCTCCAACATCAGTATCCTGTAACCAATATGACCACTGTCCTTCATCTCAACATGTCCAAACCATCTCAATCTGACTTCTCTGCATTTATCCTCAAAACATCTAACATGAGCTGCTCCTCTGACGGCTTTATTCCTGATCATTTTTATCACTCCCAAAGGGAACCTAAACATCTTTATCTCCACTACCTCCAGCTCTGCCTCCTCTCTCTTTCTCAGAGGCCCTGTCTCTAAACCAATAACATGGCTACTCTGACCACATTTTCTTGTCATTCTTGTTGATTCACTTTTGTCACACATCAGCACGTCATCTGCAAACATCAGGGTCCATAGAGATTCCTGTCTAACTTCATCTGTCAGACTGTCCTTCACCACCGAGAACAAGAAGGAGCTCAAAGCTGATCCTTGGTGCAGTCTCGTCTCCACCTCTGTCACACATACAGCACATCTCAACAATGTCTGTCTTACAGTTCTCATGCATGTTCTGTAAAATTTGAACATCCTTCTCCACGACTCCAGACTTTCTCATACATAGGCACAACTGCTAGGGGGAAATAACAACTGACACTATTCAATATCACACCTTCAACATTCAGTTTCAGCCTCATCGCCGTATCTGAAACTCTCTTCACCTCCAGAATATTCTTAGCAAACTTCTCCTTCAGGAGCACTCCTAATTCATTTTTCTTTCATCCACATCAGGGTAGAAAAGCTTAAACAATATTCCTTTCCACCTGGTCTCTCAACTACACAGGATCTTTTGTCTTTTGATTGTGCCAGCCAAACCTCTAGTTGTCCTTTTCAAAGATCGTCAAAAAGCGCACTCCAAGTCTCACACTTGGGCCTGTTGCTTTTCTCCACTGTCTACAAACACAAATTCCTCCTCTTCTTCTTTGACTGACAGTAGTGTAATTTCCACTGTAGGACTCAGGCAGTCTTCGTTAACTCAGGCTAAAACTGATCTAGTATAAATGTTACAAAAACTGGTCAATACAAGTGAAACTTAATTATGGCACTAGTAAACATGCATGTGTTCGTAATTGGCGTGATTGATTTTGGGTTGGTTTTACATCTGAAACCCTTCCTGACAAAATCCTCTACTTTTACCTGGACTTGGGACCAGCACACAAGAACTGTATTATGCCCCATGAGGTTCCATAAAAATATTTACCATATATTTACTGGTGCACATATACTAAACTATATTTCTTTTAAAAAAATGCAAAACAAATACAACAAAAAAAAAACAATCCCAAGAAAACATACAGCTTTCAATACTGACAGGAGTCAGAGCTCTGTCTCCCCCTCTGGTCACCGGTAGGGAGCCATCTCCAGAGTATTAACTCACTACACCTCCCACTAGGCCCAGCGCACACTCCCTGGATATCACTCACACTCCAATCTGACAATCACCCACCTGCAGCACACAGAACCTCGCTTTGTGCAAAGTATTGTGTGTGCCACCCTGTCTGCATTACTGAGCGTTTCTCTCTGAACCTGATCTCCTGTTTCTGACATTGCTTTTTCTCTGTTTGCCTGCCGCCTGCCCTGACCCTCACCTGGACCCTGACATCTCTAGTCTCTTTTTGAATGATCCCACGCTAGGGACTCACCTCTGCCTATCTAACTCTGATTTAGTTTTCTGAAGTTTTAGCTGTGCTTGGTTCCTGTCTGAATTAATAAACCTGCTGCAAGTGGAACCAGCTGTCTGCCCGTTTGCGACAATTACAGTAGTTTATTCAGGACATAGAAACACAACATACATTTATATTGCACTTACTTGAAAAGCCATTTATCTTTGTCAATACCAGTTTTGGTCACAAAGAACGACTTGTAGAAAAAGTTATCAAGATGTGGCCAAAGTCATGAATTATAATTAACATTTTGTCTCCATTGTTTTGTAAATAAATTAATAAAATTTTTCAATTGGTTTTCTTTAGTCGTTTGTCTTGGCATCCTCATCCAACAACATCTGCTTACAGTCTAAACCCTTACAAAATCACCTTATGATATACAGCAGTTAAAAATTAATTCTCATGTAGCTAAAATAAATAGTTGAAGCATACTTCAACTAGCCGATTTTATATTAAAAAAAAAAGTCAATGGAAGTAAAAAACTTGAGATAATTGACTCTCATCAGTTAATTGTTATCCCTATTAAAAAATGTCAAATAAGAAATAGCGTGTATTGGTTGACGACATTAAAGAATGAGGATATAATAGTAACAATAATGTATGAAAATCCTTGGCCTCTCTGTGATACTCCCATAAGTGCATAACTAAAAAGCCTGCTATGGGGAAAAAGATTAAAACAAGACTGATGCCCTGTTCCCCTCTTTTTTCCCTTTGGCAGTTCATCAGTGTAAGGCTCCAGATTCTCTGACACATGCAGAAACAAGCAGAAAAAGACAAGAATTCCTAGAAGGATGAAGAACAAGCACAGAATGTTTTTTTTTTTTTTTTCCAAGCAAGGTTTGAACTCTTACACTTAGATTAATGTTGCTCATTTATTTAACCTCAGCCAACATCTTTTTCTGAAACCAGAAAAGGGACAAAGAGCCCCATCTTCTAGAGGGCATGCAGGCAGTTCTCTCATATGATCTGTCTTCTCAGGAAAAGTGATTAGCTTCATCCTGTCTGCAATCACATTAGCTCCTGCCTGGGTGGATGCGAGGAGACAGCCCCACTGCAACATGGAGAAGGAGGGCAATCGCTGTCCTCCGGATAAAACTGCCATGGGAGGTCATACAAGGACTAGAGGGCACTGGACCAAAAAGCAGTGAAGCTTAAATTACGTCTTTACAATTATTGCACAGGCATGGACATTGAAATGAGCCCAGTTCCTATATTAAAGAGACCAATTACACTGTAGGGCTCCACCTAACAAGCATACTAAAGTGTGCTCAATCGACAAAGTGACTGAGAGTAATATTGTATCTTTGTGTGTTTTGATTTGCATTTCAAGTAGAGGCAGCCTATAATTTTTTACACACGACTGGCCATCTATGTCAGGACTTAAAGGTCTTCTGTGCTTTGGTGGAGAGTGCAGGCATAAGCTCCAAGGGTGGAATAAAAGAGTTGATAATGTGCATCCTCCGGTAACAGTATTGGTCTCACAATCTTTTCAAGTAACTAATCTACTGGAATGTTCAAAACTTAATTGAGAGGAATATAAAATGTTGTGTGTTGCAAAAGGATTTGTGATTTTCTTTATCTAACTTGTTGCAAGCTGAAGCTTTATCACAATGATTAACATAGCAAAACAAAATATATCACTGATCGGATTTTGCTAAAAATGTTACAAACTGAAAATTATTGAAACATATAAATTAAGAAATCAGAAGCCCGGTGGTACAGTGTGCAAACAATCATCATGACTTTGTGATATTGTTACGGTACCTTGATGCATTTTATTATTTAATGCCTTTGTGTTTATGTAAATACCTTTTGTATGTTTAATATGTTAAATTGAATAAATAAAATATAGTAAGATTGGGGGTGTGAATTAAAATAATTTATCTTCTGCCCACTCCTTCTTCGAGCACTTTATCAATTTCTCTTTATTGTTTACCCAACTATTTTAGTTTGTGTTTGAAAATCAATTATCAATATCAAAACTAATCAATGTGAAGAAAATATATTCACAAAAGATGACACCCAAGGAGGAATTTTTAAAATGGAGTGCATGGACATTGATGCTCTGATAGCATTTGGTACATTGTTCCACCATCTGGAACCCCAAATACAAAAATGCCTGATGGATATTGATTTTAGAAGCTAATTATATTTCTTAGAAAGAGAGCTGCCCTTTTATAAATGGGTTTAAAGAGCTGGTTCACATGAAGTCCCTCAGAGATTTTTTTTTTTCTGTATGAATTATGCAAACAATAATTGTAAATTCTGTTTTTGGAACAACATTTTGGAATTGACGCTAAAGGATTTATTACCGTACTGTAATAGAAAAAAAAAAGAAAAAAGGTTATTGCTAAAATGTTAAAGAATTGGTCAATACGTGTAAAATTAGGTAATAGTAAACATGTATGTAATATGTATTTAGCCTATTCACTTATATGTGTATGTTTAAATATCAACATATTTGGTTTTACGCTTGAATTTGTGTTTTTTATTTTATTTATTTATTTAGATTGTGCTCCACCCCATTCCTTTTTGGTTAATGTTGATTATCGTTTAAAAATTGTAAAAATATTACGTTTGAAGAAACAAATATACTTCAAACTTCAAGCATAAATTACTGATCTAAATCGTTCACTCTTGAAGCCGTGGGTGGCTAACAGGCACAAATACTATAAGAAAACTGTTTAAAAGTCCAGCTCCAATCATATTTTGGTCTGTCGAAAAAGCATCCCAGTGGTCTTTTAAGATTATAACGTTTTTAGGCAAAACAAAAGACATCGTTTGTGAGGTGCAGCAGGAAAGTTATTTGAAATTTCCGTCTATTGATATCCCATCATCCCCTTGTTTACACTCTCCCAATAACTTAGAGCCACTTTTAACCCCAAACTAACCTTCACTGTGCAACAATAATGGTGAGCAATATCAGAAACATATTACTGTAATTTTTGAATCAGATGGCAAGTAAAACAAATAAATGAATGCATTAATGTTTCTGTTTGTCTGCAAGTGGATGCATCAAAATGAAGCGTAACTAAGGACTTTGGCCCCTCGTTTCTCTTGCTACATCACTAAAAAGAGCCCTTTCAAATGGCTTTTTCCTCTCTGCTCTGGAATAACCTCGGTTTGAATAAAGAAATACGCAGAAATGCAATTTCAATCTATACTATTTTATATATGTCCTCCAGTATGAGAATTTGAGTCTTTGTGAACATGAGTCAAAAAGCAGCTTCAAGACAAACACACAAATTTACTGGTTAAATCAGTATGTAAAGTAGTAGTTTGTAAAGAAAAAAGGGTGATTCAGCCCTGATACTTTATTCAGTATAAAAATGTACACCTAGCACAGTTAATTAAATTTGAAAGTTAGCCTAAAAACTTGTTCTTGCCTTTTTTGTCAAAACCTTTGAGGCTCATTGCTGATTATCTTAGTTGCACTTATTATGTATATTTGGGATATTAGTAGTGCAGCAACAATGGCTCGAGGGATGATTGAAGATGTCATGGATTGAACACGGGCAGCTCTGCGTTCAATTAGCCGCGCCTGTGCGGGACTGGACAAGAGCGGCAGAGGGAGGGGTGAGCGAGCAGCGCAGCAGCGGCCAAGAAGCCACCAGCTCCAAGAAAAAGAAATAAAGCCAAACTTCGCTTCTGCGTGTGACAAAACCTGACTTTGCGAAGCCCGTTTATTACTACCATGGGGAATATTACCTTCCTGGGGACCTAGACGACAAGGAGTCGTTTATGGACTGGATTGTAGACGACTCCGAACTCAAAAGGAAAGAAAACAACACTGGGGAAAGAACGGGTATTACACACAACAGTGACAATAAAACATTTTTTCGACAAGTGGTCCGCCTGGTGCCGAGGGTGAGGTTCAAATTGAAAACCGGCGAGACTGTGTTTTTAAGGATATACCGTGTATTTAAGTCTCTCGGTGGCATTTCTTCGTGAACTTTAAACTTAGGAAACAATGGAGACAGCGAGCACAAACTCATGAAGTGTCTTGAGGCTGCCAGCCATCCCGCTAGCGTTAGCTTAACTGTCTTATTGGGTAATGCGTGGTGAAGCTAACGCCCGCTGCAGCTAAGTTAGCTGTAGGCTAACGCTAGCTGGCTAGCCCGGCGCGGTTTGGAGAAACTTTTTGGGGTTGTTTCCACCGAGTTCAGACGCTGAATAATTCGTCTGAGGACAGAGGGGAAGGGCGGGTTCCCTGCTGTACTTTCCCCCCTTTACTCACTTTCTAACATGATGGCTGCGGAGGTCAGCGGGGAAGAAACGGTCACATCAGGAACAGGGGTGGCAGGCGGAGGAGGCCCAGAGACGGCCCCTTTCCCCTACTACCCCAAGCCAAGTAGAGTGGGAGTCACCGATCTGGGACAAGGTCCAACACAAACCCTCCGTCAATTTTCAAACACCTCTCCGGACTCACTCCCCGACATGAGCATAATGTATCCCACCTCTGGTGGAGGAGACATGACAGCTTCAGCAACAGGAGGTGGACAGTCGGGGATTCCTCGAACAAACTCAGGGAGCATGTGCCACTCTCCCAATTCGGAGGAGTCAGCGAGTCAGTTTTCACCCACATCTAAGGGCCCAGACAGCCCCACTGCCTTCCCCCCGCTGCCACCGCCGCCCCCAGCCCCCGCAGGCTGCGTTGGGCACGGCGTCACCATGGATGAAGCGATCTGCAGGATGGGCCGGAATGTGAGGACGACGAGGTGCTGCTTGAACTGTCTGCACCACCCACGAACCAGTAAGTACAATTACTTTACTTTTATTTTGAAAGTTATTTTAGTACTTTCATGCGTTGAACCTTCCAGTTGATCTGGTGGGTGGTCAGTTCTTCATTAGATAATCTTTTATTTCCACAAGTTAATTAGTAACATAAAATGTCAATGTTGGCAAATATGTTTTCAGCCTATAAACATTGACCCTAACCTAATATAAACTATTTAAATCAATAAACCAATGCATGTGGGCACAAAAGAAAAGCTTTGTTGTCCTGTTTTGGGTAAATGCAAATTAGTTGGAGCAAGGTGCTAGTTCATTTTATATTGTCAATTGTTGTCAAACTCCACCTGGATGAACTTTTACATTCATAATTAAAATGACTTCCCCCTCCACACCCACACAAACACACAAAGTAAGTCATAAATGTCAGAAGATAAGAGATGGTATTGGATCACTGTGATTATTTTCTTATATAACCATATAGATGATCATTGACCAGTACCTTAACATTATCAGATATTTTTTTCTTTTCTGTTAGGCCACAAAAGGACATTCATATTGACCTAAAATGTGTAGTTAAAGAGAAATAGTGATCTAGATGAAACTAAACCTTAAATAGAAATAGAAATATTCAGTGAAAAGGAAACTATAAAAGTTCCAAATGCAGTGAAATGTATGTTTTATAGTTGTGTAATCAAGTAATGGATGTCAGGTTCGGCTTTTTTTGTCGTACTCAAATGTAGTAGTGATTTTTAAAGAATGAATTATTTTACCCACAGGACTATTAAAATCATTTGATTAACGTTTATAATGTTTGTTTAATAAGAGTGTAACTGGTGAAGTGACTTGTGGTTAGATACACAGATGGCCTCATCCCATTGCAAAACTTTAAAGCTGTGAGGTATGCAGGTGTTAGAAAAGCCCTAATAATAGAGTAACTCAATTTATGAATTAAAACCTTTTTTTTTTTTTTTTTTATTTATTCATTGGGCATAACTGTCTCAAATTATGTATATTTAAAGGTATACAGTATGCAGGACTTAAAGTGGCACAAATTCAAAACATTAGAAAGTAAAGTTCGATGATCAGGCTTATAGATTCTGTTTAGAGAGACTCCTGGCCATCATGTAGATCAGTCATCACTTGGATCAATAGTTTGCCATTTTTTGGTTTCCTCCCAAAAATAAACACGAATGGTGATAGCCATGTTTAAATTCAAGTTCCACTTTACTGTTAAACGGACCACAAATATGAACACTAATATAAAATCCAAACTCATATCAGAAATCTAAATATGTTTGAACAAATATCTGCTATAAATGGTAATAAACTAGCATTAAATTAAATAAGTCTCGGTGCATCTTGTTTACATTTCACAGGGGAAAAAAACATTTTGCACTGAATAATATAGTTTTATTGAATTAAATTGCTCCAATATTTACCCCACAAATTCTGCACGCAAAGTTTGTGTTGCAACTTATCAGGTCAAGCATAATTGTTTCTGAATTGCACAGGCTGTTTATTCATGACTATAAAGTTGTTTTAACCCAATATATCCTTTCTTATTCAAACAGTTGGACACATTTCTATATTGATATAGTGTTTGGAAAACGTTTTCTTTTTTTGAAAATCTATATTTCAGTCTATGCTTTAAGCAGATTAAGATTAAACACTTATATGTTTAGTAATGATCAATCAAAACATTTTGCAAGCACTCTCTCCTAAAGCCCAACCCTCTCCAGACTTTAACCGTTTGCAAGTTTTGGTCATTGAAGCTTTGGATCAATTTTTATATTGTGTTGACTGCTCGCTTTTTCATAAATTCAGATATTAGTGAAGATTATTTTGTAAAGATCGTTTTTAGTAGAAATAGGTGGTAATAGAAAACCAAATGGTCTGTTTGCAATAACCGTGGATACTATGGAACTGCTGTGTCTTGAAAAGTTGATAAAGATACAGTTGTCTTCTTTTTTTGACTTTTTTTTTTTTTTTTTTTTTTTTTTTTTTAATAGAGCTTATGTAGCTTTAAACAGATGTTTTATGGCTTCACATTCACGCAACACTTGAGTGTTTTTCAAGTCATAGGTTAACTGTTATCTGGCAACATAAAGGCCAGTTATTTTGAGTTAAAGACATTAAAAACTCACTGCTTGATTTTGCAAATGCAATCTGATCTGTGGAATGTAAACCAATTCGTACAATAAGAGCTTTGTATGAGTCTGATTCAGGCCATTCAGATACTACTACCAGATCTTATCAGCTCTTTTGTATTGAATATGGTTGTTTTTTTTTCTTTTTCTTTTTCCCAAAGAATAAAAAAGTTCTCAAAATCTCACTGATCTAACTCTATGTACCATTGATTATTGTTTTGGTTCATCTTGAGCTGAACATGGCATAAAACCAGAACTGGAATGCAAAGTGTAGAGAACAAGCATAAAAATGTAAGTTGGATTAATTCACAAATTAGGTCAATTTGATTTATAGCCTCTGTCTCAACTCGAATGTGAATGAATTTGATGAATAAGTTAGATTTAGATTTTTCGTTCAGGGCTGCTGGATCTCAAGAGGTTAAGATGCCAAATAAATGCAACCTTGTTATTGTTTAGAGATTCCAAATTTTCTGTTTAGTTAATTAATTTGACTTCCGTGATTAAGCTAAAAGTACATGGTACCAAAATGTATATCAGCTGTTAACATTTGCCTGCCTTGCTGATTGATATATGAACACAAACATGATCATAGTTGGAGCATCTGTTAACTGACTGGATGCAAGTGTGAGATGAAGTTTTGTTATCCATGTCTACAAGCTTCATTAGACTGTTGGCATCAACTTGAAAATGAATGCCTGTGTATTTTAATGTACACATTGAGGACATCCATGGGTTCTTGGCCCCATCTTTGGAGATATGCCACTCCCTACCCTTGTGTGTCTGTGCTTGAAAAACCAATAAGAGGCAGGCTCACAAATGTGGTTTTATGTCAGAGAGAGAGATGGAGAGAGAGTGGGACGAAACTAGAGCAAAGACCAGAGTACTACAGTCTGCCTCAGCAGCTGAAAGATTAACATTAAAACAGCCTCTAAAGGATATGACCATGCAATTGACATAAAATTATCTGATTGACTAAATGTATTTTATTCCATTTTCATTTGTCATCCATGGATGTTTTCTTCTACACCCCAGCTATGGGAGATGACTGTATCAGGGATGCACCCATTGGACATCATAATGCCTTGTATGGATTTAGTGCTGCTTTCTCTCTACTTTCTACATTGGAGCTTGCACTTTCTGCAAGGCTACCAGCAGAATCAGTGGAGTGAGTGCACCTTGTAAGACTACAGGAGAAAGGAAATGCAGCAGAGGGTAAACTCGACGTAAGTGGGACATTTTTTTACCACTGCAAGTCTTTCTCTGCCTTCCCAACAGCTGGTTGGTAGAAAAAGTCATCAATATGTTTTGTTGCAGGAGTACTTTGCACTACTAAAAAATAGGAATATTATAACAAATACTTTCATTGAATTTGGATTTATATTTGGAACAGACAACAGGACTAAGCGTCTTAATTTTTCATTAAATTCCTGGGACATATTGCTATATCGATTCAAAAACTTGAGTTTGACTTAAATTGTTTACACAATACAATAGTCTTATGTGGTCAATTAGCGCGTTCATTGAAGAGCCTTTTTCATTTATTTGAACCTACAACTTTATTCTTGTCAAAAAGAGTGATCCGATTTTCTTCACTTCAGAAAAGTTATTTTTCAAAAAGATGAATAAAAATGTCAAACTAAAAATTTAAATGTTCTTATTGGATAAGAGTTTTATTGTTATGTTTCAGAAGAAAACCTATATTTAGTTATAGCATGGCACATAATGGCCAAAAGCCTCTTAGAACTCAAATGTAATGTACTTACTGAGCATTCCATCTATGTATGTTGTCTATAAAAAGCCTGTTGCATTGCTAATGTACAGTAATGCAATGTTTCATTACTTTTTGACAGAGATGAGGTCTGACAGTCAGTCTGTTGCGATATTCAAGTACAAGTGCACCCATCAAGAGAATATGATGAAAAGAAGAGTTTAATAGGAGACAGACTGGCAGAGAAATGTCTAACTCGCTTAAGTCATTTATTTATTTTTGGATTGAAGGTTAGTATAAAACAAGAAAAATGTAGATGCTTTCTTGGATTATTTTTAGGATCGACAACCTCAAAGACCTTGCCACAAATTCTTCAAAATCAAGATTTTTTTCTACTAAACGTAAAAGTGATAGAGCAACTAGACCTGGAGACCTGAGCTGTCTGAGTGAAAAGTCAACCATGAACCTTCATGAGCAAGGCATTCAGGGATCAAATGTGAGCCATCTGCTTGACAGCTTATAAAAGAAAAAAATCTGCATAACCTGAAAAACCTAAGAACATTTTACAAAATAAGGTAACAGAATTACCATGTAAGTAAAGAAGCAGTCATGTTATTTGTCAATTCAGCTAAAAATAGTTCTACAGACTGTTGAAATGTCTGATATTATCAGTTCTTGTTTCAAATGTACTTGTGCTTTGGTCAAATCAGCACCAAAAACTTCTTTATGTTTGTATTTTCAGAAAATAAAAAGTTAAGGCTGTCTAACCATGCTTACCATCTAAAATCTTTTGTTGCTCTCAATTGTAAATAATAATCAGCAATGGAAGTTGGCCCTAAACAATTTAACCCAAAATTCACTCCCTCTTAACGTCAGCTGCTAAGACGTGATAAAGTAAAACTGAAATAAATATTGTGATTAGCTATATAGAACCAAAAATATCTATTTCGTCATCGTTTTGTTTTAACAGCACTAAGTCTGGACTAGGGATGTCCCGATCAGGTTTTTTTGGGCCCGATCCGATTCCGAGTCATTGGATTTTGTGGATTTGCCGATACCGAGTCCCGATCCGATACTTTTGTAACACATTTAAAACATGAACAAATTGAATAAACAGATTGTCTTGTCCCTTATTTATATTTCTATTAACATTATTTTATCATTAGAAACTTAAATAAAAACTTCAGTGAAGTAGCTTTAATAAACAAGTAAAATTTAGAGCAAAATATAACTAGAAAAAAAAAAAACATTTTCTTGTTTATATAAGCTTAATTAGTCATTGAGAAAGTTTAGTGACTTTGAACTTTAATATCTTTAGTTATTGAACATTTTTACCAAATATGATTCCTCCTTTTAGAATTCTTTAAAATTAAATTATGTGGGTTTTAGCATGAATCTTGGATGAGTGTTCATGACTAACTCATAATAATTATTAATTTTTAATTTATTCGTTTGTTTGTTTTTTAAGATTATGTGCGTCTTTTTAAGTTCTTTAAGAACATCACATTTCGGTTTTATTTATCAGAGGTAGTTAATTTTCTTTATTTTTATTTTCTTCAGATAAATAACAGGCATATCAAAGGACAGCTCCGGTCTAAGAGGTTAAAATCATGGCGCTAGCATGTAGCAGTTAGCAGCTGCCGGTTAGCATCTGTCTGCAAGCACGAAAGGTTAACATTAAAAAGAAACAAAACTCTGTCTTTTTCTGTTGAAATGCCTTTAGAGGTTGTTGTTTAGAGACACTAGCTGTCAGTTTTAAAGCGTTTTCAAAAAGAGTTATTGATCCCGAGTCTAAATCCGTGATCGGCTAGCTAGTAACTTTACATCAGTCCTCTGGCCAAACTGTTGCGGTTTCTGCTGCGTTTTCCGGGAATAACATTTTGTGATCTGTTCTGAATGCAGATTCTAGTGGAGGAGGATTTATCCGGAATAATAAGATTGAAATATAAAGCGCTGATTATAAGAAGAATAAATGAAATATCCGATCCTGATCGGACAACGGAGCCCGATTCCGATCGAGTCTTCAACCACGTGATCGGGCCCGATTTCCGATCACGTGATCGGATCGGGACATCCCTAGTCTGGACTATAATTTTCCTTTTGAGAAAGTTGGGGGATGACATGGGTATATATAAAGAATTCCCACTTAAATAAAATATGAATTAGTATACATTTTTTTAAGGTTATTTTTATTTTTGACTGAACTATCCTGTAGCAATACCACCTTGGGGAAAAAAGGTCTTAATATTTCACTCTTACAATGTTAGCATTTTTGAGTCGTGTGTGTGTGTGTGTGTATAGTGTGTAGGTGTGTGTGTATATGTATATGTGTGTGTATATATTTAATAGAATCTAAAACATTTGCTTATAAATATCAAGAACACTCAAAAATATTAATCTTTTTTACCCCATAAGAACCCATTGTAAAATCAGTACAGCAGAAAAAGCATCAGAAATGTATTTGGTGGTCCACTTGGTCTGTGGTGTAATCCTCATAATTTTCATTTAAGGAAAATGGGTCTGGGTTTTTAAGGGTTAAATAAATTCATTTTTAGAAAATCCCCTAAAGGCTACATCTCTGATGCGAGCCCATCTGCTGAGCTCTGATTAGGCTTTCTTTAGTTTACCATTCACTGATGTTTTTAAATCACATTTTCTTTGTAACTAATGGCTCATATTCCTCTTAGTACATGGTTGACTTTTAAAGAGAAAAATATAAAAGAACTTAAACTCTTATTTGTGCTTTCTTTTCAGGATTTTTTGCCTTCTTTCTGCCCTCTAAAAAGTGTCCTAAATTTGGAAAAAAACTTGTTAAATTTTTACTTCAGTTGTCAAAACTCTGACAAGCGCAGCCTCGGCAGCTGAAATTTTAACGAATCTAAGTGTTTTTTTTTTTAAAAAATGCAAGACATGGCTGCATTCTTGCAAAAAGGAAATATAAAAATCTGTTTGAATGTTTTGAAGCATTATTGGTATTAAAATATGTATGTATATGTGACTTTGGACTCTGAATCTGGACTCCTGCATGTTCATAAGAGTTTAAAAAATAGGGATATCGATATTTTCCCTTGTATAATTTTTTAAGCCATTATGACATGTAATTTAACTTAACAAAGTGTTTAAACACAAGTTTTTTTTGTTATAACTGCTTTGTTTTGAGGCCAACATTTGTTATATTCTATACTTTAACTTCACAGTGGAAAAGAGACTGTTTGATCATTTATGTTAAGCTTCTTATAACTATTATTAAAATAAATCATAGGGCACAACTATTCTATCAAGATCAAAACATCTTTTTTAGAATTTGCATATTTGATCAGAGAGCTACTACTAGTGAGTCACTTATGCAGTAATAAGCAAATCAGATGAGTCATGTTTTGATGCTGTTCCTTCAGATGTCTGTTGACATGATTCAAACATGAACAGGAAATAAGATTTCCAACCACTGCTGTTTTCTTTCTGAACTCTTAAAAGGGAAATATATTAAAGGACTTCCACAAAGAAAGGACTTTCACACTCATAATTGAAAACCATATTCTTTCTACTCCTTTGAAAGCATCAGAGCCCATTTTCAGAATGATAAGAGTTGCACTTGGAACTATGTTCAAAGAAAGTTTAATGTTGATGTAAATAATTTAGGTTTTGACTGAAATTCAGATTGTTGCAGGCGAAGAGAAAGCCTTTATAAAATCAAATTTCATATAACAAGTCTTTTGGATTTAACTTCTGTGTTAAAAATAAATCACCAATCCCTTTTATTTACATATGTAGGTTTTTGAAGGCCTGATGAAGACTGAATGTCTCAAAGACAAATTTGATTTTAAAAAGAACATTTTAGTTGGTTACCTTAGTTAGGTTGCATTTTTACTAAAAAAGTAGTCAGGTGTCAAATGGTAGTCATTTGATCTTCTTGTAGGTGAAAGTTTTAGTTTTGTTTTGCCAAAAAAAATATTAGAACTGAGAAAAGAAATATTGTTCCAGTGTTGCTTTTGTCAAGTGTTGTCATATATTTACTTTTGTAGGCCAGTTTACAAATGTAAACTTAGGCTGCTGTCTCTTTACTTTGCACCTCTCATGTTAAGATTAGCTTCAATAGGTGATGGTCGGTCTCGAGAGAGGGTAAAAGAGAGAACAGTGTGGTAACAGAGGGGTAGCTGTGTTTTAGCTCCATTATGAAACCGCTTTGGGCTAAAGTTACCCATGACAGGCTGATTTGCATTAGGCAGCAAATGAAAATAATGGAAAAAAAAACACATCTTGTTTAATTTTTAAAATAGCTACATTAGGGGAAAAATGCGTGTGTATATATATTATATTTTTGTCTGAATTAGTCCATGCATGATTTATTGTTTTGTCACTGTTATTATAAGGTCCAGAACAACTTTAATCTCTTTGTCAGATCACTTCCCCACTGATCGACCTTTGATTAGATTTTTTTTTTCTTTTTAACAATATAATAAAAGAAAAGATGAAGTTGTGTGCATGTTTTATAATAAAAGACACCATCCAGACCATTTAGTTACCATTAACAGAGTTGCATGGTGTGCCTGCATTTCAGGAGTCAACTACTCAGTATGAGTAGTTGAGTGGTATGACATTAAAATTCAAGTTACTAAAAAATGCTGTTTAGAGCATTTGCTTCAATGGTGACCTACATTTGACTCATATTTTTATTTTATTTTATTTTTTAAGAATCTGAACAGAAATTTCAGAATTTGTTCTGTTGTTTAGACAAAACTCTAATTTGTAAACTAACTTGAGTAGAAAAACAATAGATGTCATGCTTTGGTTTTAGAATTACTGATTCTTTTAGTTGGATCGTTTACTTCTATTTTCTTGTAATCCATAAAAAATTACATCTACTTTAAAATGTTCGATCTTTTTCTGTTCCCTTCTTTTTCTAGGTGGTATCATGGCAAATTAGACAGAACAATTGCAGAGGAACGCCTGCGCCAGGCCCGAAACCCTGGCAGCTACCTCATCAGGGAGAGTGACCGCCGGCCCGGTTCCTTTGTCCTGTCTTTCCTCAGTGTAACCAATGTGGTTAACCACTTCAGGTATGACTAAACATACAAAAGAAGAAGCAATGTATTTTTATTTTTACTCTGAACTTCCCTAAATTTGCAGCAGTAACCTTTTTTTTAATTCTTAGAGATGATTCCATTTTTGAGTACTTGTTAGGAAAGAGAAAAACAGTTTCAAGTGCATTAGCTGTTGTCAGTATATGAAACAAAATTCAGATAAACCCATATGTCAGAGTCTTAAATGTAATTTAGTAATCATCTATCAACTTGTATTTGTAATCATAGCAACTAATAGCTGTTCTATGCACTCTATTGGTTTGGATTCTCACAAATGCTTCCATGACAATGTGCATTAATGTCGGCTTTCATAGAGGACAAAAACAAAAGGATTTATGGGGAAAATCTTGACTGGGTAAATCCATAAAAAGGGTAGGGCTACACCTGAACAAACCATGTACATGAAATAAATAGAAACTGTTTTGGTTGTCCTGCGGCAGCCAAGCTCCACTTCAAGCTGCACATCTTCTCTTCATTGACATATAATGTGCACTTTCCCTGATCCATCCTATTAAACGGTCTGCTGCAGAGGTGAGGAGTATCGGGTTTTACATAAAAGACTGTTTTAATGTTCAGTTAAGCTCCAGTTACAGTTTGTTTATTTCACTGAGAAGACTAACCTGCCGATTCACCTGAGTACTTCTGGAGAATGACTTTAACATTGAGGCTCCCACTTGGTTAAGCAAATTCTTATGACTCATTCTTTGGAAAGATCCCAGTGGCTCTAAGCCATTGAGCAGTTGTAGCCTCAGCACATGTTATTTTTGTAGCTTTGCAATTCAACAAGATTTGATCAATTATTGGTTATTAAAAATGTAAAAAGTCATGTTGTTAGAAAAGTCATTTACAGTATTCTCCCCTTATTTGTGGGGGTCGTTTACCAGACACCCGCAAATACCCCAAATCCACAAATACGGAGAGAACACCCCTCCCCGTCAGTTTCTTAATTTTTTTATTTTTTGGGCTGCTACTGAATTAGCCAAGATACACCTCGGCACAGCAACACCTCGTCTTGAATTGTTAGAATTTTTAATGACAAACTGGAAGAGTCATGTTGCTGAAAAAAATCCACAAATGCATGAAAAGGAAGCAAAGGTGTCAAAAATCCAGCCCTCCAGATGGTTTAATCCGGCCCAGGATGTTGGAAGCACCTGGACTCCCTTCAGTCTATGTGACACAATTACCCAAATTTATTTTGATTTCTTTCTAAAGTGCTGAACGGTCATAAGAACAGTTATTTGCAACAAATGCTTTTAAATAACGTGTCATTAAGTAGTAATTTAATGTTTTCTGTGAACCCTTTAAGATGCTTTAACACTCCTATAGTTTGAGTTACTCACAAAGTGAAGCGTTACTACAATGCTTTTCTTCTTTCCTACTTTTCTTACTGTTTTTTCTAAGTGTTCAGAAATTGTAACAAAGGCCTACCTTTTAAGGTCTATTTATTAAGGTTTATTTTTATCTTTTACATTTCTAGTTTGTTTCATTTATAGTGTATTATCAACACTCCCAGACCCAACAGTCTCCATTCTCTACACTCATTCTTTCTTTTCTTTTTTAACAGGATAATTGCCATGTGTGGGGACTATTACATTGGTGGGCGGCGGTTCTCTTCATTATCGGACCTGATTGGTTATTACAGCTATGCGTCTTGCCTACTAAAAGGAGAGAAACTGTTACTGCCAGTGGCACCTCCAGAGGTCAGACTGATCTTACTTTCTATTCAGTTTTGATTCTTTTGATACTTTAAATTCTTAGCATTAGTCATGTTTTCCTAAGCATAATATGAATTCTACTTTCTGTTAAGAAACCTTTTTTGGGCAAATTGTAAACTTGAAACTGAAATTGATAAATAATAAATAAAGGTAGAATAAAAGTAGGGTTTAATTTTTAATCATGTTTAGATGCACTTACTGTTTTGTTCGGATTCTGGTGTCTGGAGCTTTTTTTATTTATATAAAAAGAAGTATTTGGTTGATACCTAAAGCTTAAGTGTAAAACATGTCAAGTCTGACAAGCAATGGAAGTTTTTTCTTTTCAGACAAAATGTTGTGTTGTGTTTTTGTATACAGAGATTTCAGGGTTGTCACAATGATTAAATTTGGTTCTTTTTTGACATGATCCTTCTAGTATTTGTAGCCACTTTGCCATTAAGCTAGATTTTTATGTTTTGATCTTGTTATAGTTTTTTTCTTTTTTTTAGAAAATAGTAATAAAGTAAATTAATGTTTTAGTATGTATAGTCTTTTAATTTATAATTTTGTGCAACTTCACAGCCTGTAGAAGACAGGAGGAGAGTCAGGGCGATACTTCCATACACCAAAGTGCCAGATACTGATGAGATCAGGTAGGTTTTGTGTAAAAGTACAAAGTGCAGCAGTGTTATTTTTTTTTTCTTCCAGCAGGCTGATAAGGCCCTCATTCCCAACCCACGTTTTTCTCTAAAGTAATATCCTGATTCATTGCCTGTCAGACACAGAGAAACACTAACAATAAGCTGTGCTTGGAAATAAAGTATTTGCCTTCCACTGCTCAGAAAAAAAAAAAAAAACAGTCAGTTTCCCTTTAATTTTGTGGAATGTTACCACAGCCTGGAAAGCACATCATCTGACTTTTTTTTTTTTTTTTTTTGAAAAACAGCTTTGTCTCTGTCATCAAGCAATAGTAGACATATTTACTTAAGAGTCCAGCTATCCCTGGTTTCTTAAATCTAATAAACATCTGCTTGAACCAAACCTCGGCACTCGGCGTTTAAGTGAGGCTTCACTGTTCAGCCAGCAATGCAGCATTTACCTCAAATGTGTCAGGGGAGACACCTGCTGGTAATGCTGTGCTATAAAACAGTTCCTTTTCTATTACAAGGACTATCTTTACAGAGATAACTATATGTGTTGTTTCCATGCGTAATAGAAATGATGATGCTCATGCCTTTTTGGTTTTACCACCAGCTTTCTGAAAGGGGACATGTTTATTGTTCACAATGAACTAGAAGATGGTTGGATGTGGGTAACTAACGTTCGCACAGAGGAGCAAGGGCTTATTGTGGAAGATCTGGTGGAGGAGGTGGTAAGTAAACTGGAGTCTGTATAGAAATGTTATGATGAAGGCGTTTACAGACTGATATTTTGATGTCTTGCAGGGCCGGGAGGAGGATCCACATGAGGGAAAACTGTAAGCGAAATTACCATAAAATGTTTCTGCATAGTTGTGTTGTAGTTTTTCTTTTTTGTCTTTTTATTACTAATTTAAAATGACATCTCCAGGAGATCAAATGTGCTTTCACCTTTATTGGATTGGGACCTTGTTTTTGTTTAGGTACATTCACACTGGATGCGATTTGTGTGGTGGGGATGTCAAGTTTCTTTAAGTCAATGTACAGATGCAATCTGAGGTCATGCGACACAATTTGGGTGTCAAGTGTGGCGGGATTGACGCAGTACGTCAATTAATCAGGGACTCGGCTTTTGGCATGTGGATTTTTCAGTGACTCAATCAAAGGGTAGAAAAATGCATCCAATATGGCCGCTCAATGCAGGGATTTTTTTATCCTGAAATTCCATCCATTTTTGTTATCGGCTGGGGCCGTGGGGTTTCCGGAGACTGTCCCAGATACTGTCGGGTGAAGGCAGGATACACCCTGGACAGGTAGCCAGCCTGTCACAGAGCTCATGGAGCTGGAGCGATCGCACCCACTACAGTACACTAGCCAGTCATGTGGACAGCGTAGCAAGCTGGCAAGCTTTGCTGCCCAAACTCCAGCAGAGCAATAAGCACTGACGCCCAGGGTCCAGCAGAGCTTATGAGGTGTGTTTCCCAGGCTCCTGGTCTTTGGGCAGTGGAGCTCGCTATACTGGCCTGCCGGCCATTGGCTTCCTGGCAGACAGAGAGCCGCCGTGGGTGCTATCGTTGCAGGTGCGATTGTTCTCGCTCCATGGGCTTATGATAAAAGTAATAAATGCATCCTTCAATTTTATTTTTCCCCTCTCAGGTTCATTCTCAAACTGGGCCACAAACAGACAGCAATAATGTTTAAAATGGCGGTCAGGAGTGACAAACACTGCACAAGGAGAGACTGAATGATTAGGTGAACTCAGACATGGGGACATTTTTGCCTGCACCTCTATAGAGCTCTCCAAAACATATAAACCCAAGCTACTCGCACAACATTCTCCATGTTTACTATGACATGGCAACAAATGAAGTTCAGAAAAACTTTTCTTGCTTCACGGCCGAGGTGTCGAGCAGGAAATTTGGCGCTTGTCAAAATAGAGGCGGCAGATGCAAATTTTATGCACGAATCGCTTCTGGTGTGAAAGCAGCATTAGTTAAAGAACCCACACTCAGGAAAATGAAATGAGTCCATTTGTTATAGATTTTACAGCAGTGATTGCTTATATTCTATTACATGTGTTGTCCAGTTCTTTGGCTTCCTTCTCCATTAGTACTTTTCAGTCTTTTATTCTCTGCTAGTTACAATCTTCAAAAAAACTGTGAAAAGCACGAGCTTTCACAAGTGAAGTAATTAAAAAGAAAATGAACCACAACTGCAACTTTAAGATGAGAGGAGGAACATAAATCTTACACATTTTAGAAAAATATTGTTAAACTCAAATTTATAGTTTATTTGAGACACTTTATCCACTAATTTTTCTTCAAATTACTGTATCTATTGCATTTTTAAAATTCATATAAACAATACTTAGAAATGTTATATATCTTCATACATCAGATGTTTTTTTTTTTTTCTTGGAATTTACAATCTTTGGTCATAAGTATTTTAATTTATCTTGATTTGATTTTTATTCAAAAATCTTTCTTGTGCGTCTCCAGCTGGTATCATGGAAAAATCACAAAACAAGAGGCTTACAACCTTCTTATGACAGGTATCATTTACTGTTGTCTTTACCTCTCAATTGTCAGAGACATTCCTATGGAGCAGATTTGTCACGACAAATGTTGACGTTAAATAACCACCAGTCAGGTGATTAACAAAACCCAAATATCCTATGCTTTATTGCAGTTGGTCAGGTGTCCAGTTTTCTCGTAAGGCCATCTGACAACACTCCTGGAGACTACTCCCTCTTTTTTCGTACCAATGAAAACATCCAAAGGTTCAAAATCTCCCCCACACCCACCAATCAATACATGATGGGTGGGAGATACTACAACAGGTGTGTGGTGATGAGCACATTTCAATGTTTTGTATCATCTGAAACACGCGTGGATGTTACATTTCCTTTGATTATTTTAGTGTTGATGACATCATTGACCATTACAAAAAAGAACAAATTGTTGAGGGCTACAACCTAAAAGAGCCCGTTTCAGTTCAGGTATGTATGGTTCCACACATATTATTGCACACACTGAATTGAATGCTTTTGGCTAATTAAGGTAAAAGTTTAGTTAGTTTAGCTCTTTTCAAGACTTAAATGAATTGTGAAATGTTCCAAAAAGCAAATTCAGGGTCATATTTAGATATTTTGGGGGAAAAAGTGAAAAGAAAATAATTTTGAAGAATGTTTTCTTTAACTTTAGTAATGGAGAGTTAGTAATGGAATGCAATGTTTGCTAGGCTTTTCAAGGAGTCATGCATTGGTGGTTCTCTTATGGCTTTTGATCTGCTTTTACTGTAGCACCAGGAACAAGTGCTCACTGACACAGTGGATGGTAGAGAAATTTATAACACTATAAGACGAAAAACAAAAGATGCTTTCTACAAAAACATAGTCAAGAAAGGCTACCTCCTGTTCAACAAAGGTATCTATGACCTCTTTCTTCTCCAGCACTTATAATAAAGCTTTTGTAGCCTCTGGGCTTTGATCATTTACACCGCCTGGGTACCATAAATCATTTATTTTGCTGGACATCCTGTAGCTATCATTGAATCCTAGTAATCTCATTTTAGAATAAGCCATCAGGAAAAAAAAAATCTCAGTTAATGGAAAAACCTGGGCATTTATTTAATTAATGTTGTCAGTTGACCTAATGTTTAGCAGACATATTAATCACTATAAAACTTTTTAAATGGGGGGCTTCTGCTTTTCGCCGTAATGAAATCTCAGTGGGGATTTTTCTTCATTTATTTTATTTAACCAGGCAGTGTTTATCAGAATTTTTCATTTTGGTCATGTCAGTCAGAATCCTAATTTCTCCCTCTTCATCTTCAGGCAAAGGCAAAAGGTGGAAGAACCTTTACTTCATCCTGGAAGGTAACGATGCACAGCTCATCTATTTCGAAAGTGAGAAGAGAGCCACCAAACCCAAAGGGCTGATTGACCTAAGTGTGTGCTCCGTGTATTGTGTGCATGACAGTCTGTTTGGCAGGTGGGACATCAAACATTGGCTGTAAAGTCCACTCATCTTTGCATTTTGAGTGACAGCAGCTTCATGGACACCACACAGAATAAATTCTTTGTAGCATTTAACACATGGGAACCTAAAACCTTTTCTTCTTTTTTTCTTTTTTTTTTTTTTAAACTTTTCAGGCCAAACTGTTTCCAGATTGTTGTCCAGCATTTTAGTGAGGAGCAGTACATTTTTTACTTTGCAGGAGAAACTCCAGAACAGGCACAGGTAATGACTGACTCTTCTATTTGTGCAACAGCTTTGTTGATTTATGTTAACAAAAATATGCACATCTGTCTTTAAAAGAGACTTGAAACCAGTAAAACTTTAAATCTGGTTTTCTTTATAAACCAAAAAAGAGAAAGCTAAAATCAACCACAGTTTCCTTTCACTGTTTAGTTGACATACTGATTAAAAAAAAAATGCTGCCTTTTTTAAGTTAAAATAATGTTTCTGTATAATTGAAATACTAAAATATGCATTTTGAACTCAATCTGTTTTTCCTGACATTAAAAGATGGCTGTAATATGTTCTTGTATGACACAACATTATGTTTGCATATTTGCTATGTGAAGTCAAGACTCTGAAAAGGTTAAAGACGATCTAATTTTGATACATTACCCAATATTCCCCTCTGTCGTCTATAGAACGAGCCTAAACATGCTTAGTGGGGAATAGGATTGTCCTTTTGGCGCTCTTAGGAGAAAGTAAATGTGTGCTTCATTTAATCCAGTGTTTTGTTTTGTTTTTTTCTTTAATGCGCCTATTCAGTTAATATTTTAATGTAAATGAGCACCATAGTAAAGAAAACAAACATTTAGGTTTCCTGGTTCACATTTACATTCACAAAAAAACTGTTGGACCTTTTCTTGTTTGTTATTCTTTGGCTCTATTAGAAATTTGGCTGAAAAATTTTGTTTTGTTTTTAATAAAGTAGGATAGTTACTTATGAACTACAACAATTAAATTTTCATCCTGAGATTAATGTATATACTTTAAAATTTGCATGTAAGTGTGCACCAAATGATTTTTTTGGGTGAAAAAGGCCAAAAATGTGCTCAGAAGTTCTGCAGTAACCATACATCTACAGTGTTGACGAGCTGTAAGCTGGTTTGTCATTGCAGGACTGGATGAAATGCCTTCAGACGTTCTGTAGTAACTTAAGAAAAACCACTGTAAACACCTCCAACAAAAGGCTCAGACAGGTATGTATGGAAAGCATCTGTGTCATGTTTGCTTAGACATGTTGTATAGAAATCTTTAAAATAATTCAGGTGCGGGGGTAAATGTGCTTCAGGTCTAAATGTTGGCTCTGACTTAAAGTTACATACATTTTTTTTTTTTCCTCCCCAAGTCCATGTGGCAAAAAAAATCTGCTTTTTTAAGTTGAACAAAAATATTTACAGAATTCCAGTTTCTGAAAGCAATTTCATAAAGCTAAAAATAAACTAAATGCCATGAGCAGATATCTCATTTTATACACTAAAGTAATCAATATTTGTCAATTCCTTGTTTAGGTCTGTGCTAGCTATCGATATAACAGCTTTGCTTGTTGGAGTATTTATTTATAGAGTTACAGTTTTAGCACAAATTATAGATGGAATTTTAGAAGACTTAAACAATTATGGACAAGCCTATAATTTTACAAAGATCAAGTTTTTTAACTTCTCAATGTCTGTCTTTTTTTTTTTTTTTCCCAAGATATAAAAACAAGATTTAACTGTTTTTGCTTTTGTCCGTAAACTAAATTGAGGTCATTTTGGACCTGATTTTGTTTGGTGCATATATGCATCATTAGGCGTCAAGGGGTTAAATATATGTTTATCTTCAGACTTGTTGAAGGACATTCAAAAATGTGGATTGATATTTTATTATCCTTTTTAGAAATGTATTGTTGTTTTTTCCTCTCATTTTAATGCTGTCTTATTTTTAGGTGAGCAGCCTGGTGTTGTATGTGGAGGAAGCCCACAAGCTACCGGTGAAGCATTTCACCAACCCCTACTGTAACATCTACTTGAACAACGTCCAGGTTGCTAAGACGCACCCGAGAGAGGGCCAGAATCCCGTCTTCACTGAGGAATTCATTTTTGAGTAGGTGGTGTTTTTTTTTTTATTTTTTCTGAGACCTGCTGTGTCTTGAACTAACAATACATGTGTGCTCACAAATCTAATGAAATATGTTTCTGTTGTTCCAGTGATTTGTCTGGTGAAATCAACAGATTTGAAATTAGCCTGAGCAACAAAACAAAGAAAAGCAAAGAAATAGATATCTGTGAGTACATTTGAAATGGTTCTTTTTTTCGCCTTAATGAGTCAGTTTTTATTTATCTATTCTTTGTCTCTCACAGTATTTATGCGCTGCCAGCTAAACCGTCTGCAGAAGGGCCAAATGATCGATGAGTGGTTCCCCCTCAGCTCCCACATTCCCCTAAAGGGCATTGAGCCGGGCTCCTTGCGTGTCCGCTGCCCGCTACTCAGTGGAGAAGATCATGCCAGAAGAGGAGTACAGCGACCTCAAGGAGGTCTGGTTAACTGTCCCGAGATTCCTGCCTCTGCCGTCGGGGATCGTCTAGTTTATTTTTTGGTTCTCTTCAGATGATCTTACAGAAAGACTTCCACGTCATCTACGCTTTGGCTCATGTGTGCGGTCAGGACCGCAGCTTACTGGCGAGCCTCCTCCTGCGGATCTTCAGACACGAGAAAGCTGAAGCCCCTTTACTCAGGACGCTAAATGACAGAGAGATCAACATGGAAGGTAAGACGTGCTGGGATGGTTTCTGTTGTATGATCATTTTAGCACCACTGCTTCCGCTGCACACTGAACATTGTTTGCAAAACAAGATGGAGGTCAAAGGTGGAATAAAAATCTCAAAAGGTATTGTTGTATTTTATTTTTATGTAGAAGTAACTTAAAAGGTAGAGTAATCTATAAGTACACATCATTTTCAGAATCTAATTAGTTGCTGCTAAGAAAACAGTATCAATAAAGCTTTTTGAAAACAAACTGTACTATCCTAACATTATCAAAAGATTGCATTGATAACTGCTGTTTAGTAATCTGCATCCTTTCTACAAGTTTGATCTTTTCATTTGGAGTGAGTGAAGTTGAGTTTGTGTCCCATCATCAGATGAAGCCACCACATTGTTCAGAGCAACAACCCTGGCCAGCACGCTGATGGAGCAATACATGAAGGCTACGGCCACGCCCTTTGTCCTTCACGCTCTCAAAGATACCATCCTCAAGATCATGGAGAGCAAACAGTCCTGCGAGGTGCGAGGCTGTCAATTTTTTTTTACTAGAGCAACTAAAATAGACTTTATCCCCTGATTGGTTGTTAATTATCTCTTGAACTCAAAGCTTACCCAAAAGGATAAAGTTTCATTTACACAGCAGGTATTTGTCCCAATCATGTCTGGTTTTCAACGCTATTGTTCCTGCAATTTCAGTTGAATCCCTCAAAACTGGAAAAGAATGAAGATGTGAACCTGAATCTTGCTCATCTCCTCAACATCCTGTCTGAACTGGTAGAAAAGATCTTCCTGGCTGCTGAGATCCTGCCACCGTAAGCCAATGAAATTAGATGCAGATATTATGTTTCCTTGTGCCGTGTCATGGCCCTGTAAAGTGAAACTTTATTTTCTTCTTTCAGTACTTTACGCTTCATCTACGGCTGCCTGCAGAAATCTGTGCAAAGAAAGTGGCCGAACACCACCATGAGGACGAGGGTTGTGAGGTAAAAGGCTAAAGTCGTTTTTCACTATTCCAATGTTATTTTTAATTAAATGGAAAATACTTTTGTTTTAAACTATATCGTAGATATAAGTAAACACAGCACTATCTTCTGATGTATCATGATACATTTCCATCAGATTCAAGTAAAATTTGATTTCTTTTCTTTCTTTCTTTTTAATATTATACTAAAAGAAATCAAAGTCTCACCTGTAAAAAGATTTTATAATGGTTTTTAATTGCAGGTGTCCTTTGTTTATTACCGGATTATGTTCTAAAATAAAACCCTATGGGTATTGAGTGGTATTTGTGCCACCATATTGTGAACAAAAGTCACAGTTTTCAGATCAAAACTTCCTAAATTGCAAACAAAATGTATATATTTAAGAATAAAACTTCATAATTTCCAAATGAAATTATCAAATTTTAGCTTTCTCAATCTGTAATTTTGCTGCTCATAAATTTCGGTTTAGTGTGCCACCAAACAACCTCCTGATTGGTCTAGAGTCTATCTAATCAAATCACAAACTCTCTTACAGACAGGACCTTGATTTCTTTTAGTATGATATTAAAACTAGATAATACTCACAAAGTCGAATTACAGATGTTTTAAAGTTGTAAAACTCCTTGCTACACATTTTATACACTTTTCTCAAACAACCATGAACATTTTAACTTTCAAAGTTCAAACCTTTGTAGAAAAAAAGGACTAGGATTATAGAATGAAAACAAAGATCTGATCCCGATCAAAGATTTATGCTAATGTGGAAAACTGAACACATGACGTAGTGGAGACAGTGTATGGAAGTGATTGACGAGGTCAACAGCCAATCAGGATGCAGAAAACAGTCTGTTGTTTAAAAAAAAAAGCATGTAGAGTTGTAATAAAGAAAATTGATGAAATGGGAAAGCTGCAAAAGATGGACTGCAATATAGCGAGAGACTGCTGGATTCTAAACGTTGACACTTGAAATGTTTCTTGAGCTTCATTGAATCAGAGATTCAGCTTATAGCGGGAGTTTCATCACATTTTTTTGTGTGAAATTTGACTGTCGGAAAGTATGCCAGCTTCTCTGCATTTGTCACTGTCAAAATGCTCACATGCTTTTTCTTTCTCGTTATTTTTTTTTTCTATCACTTGGTGTCTAATGCACCTCTGTTAACCTCGTGGTTATGGATTCATTTATTTTTTTCTCTAGCGGTTTTGTCTTTCTAAGACTGATCTGCCCTGCCATCCTCAATCCCCGAATGTTTAACATCATTGATGGTGGGTATCTACATAAAACCACAGCATTCTGCCTGCCACAGTTTTCATTGTTTTGACGTCCTGATGCTTGTCTGCAGACCCCCCATCATCAACAGCAGGTCGGACTCTCACACTGGTGGCTAAGTCTGTCCAGAATCTGGCAAATCTTGTTGAGTTTGGTGCTAAGGTACTGGCTGTTTTTGTCCCAAGAAACTGTAGATCTCAGCATCATAAATATGCTATATAAGCATTTTTTTTTTAACAGGAACCCTATATGGAGGGTGTGAACCCTTTCATCAAATGCAATAAGCAGCGGATGATCATGTTTCTGGATGAGTTGGGGGTAAGTCGAATTTTGTTTTTTGTTTATTTTTTTTTTTTCCATTTTGATGCTGATTGCTGCTGCTGATTATCTGATCGGCTGTGTTTGGCCAATAAGGAACTTTCAATGACAGGTTGGTTGGCACACGGACCCTCGAGGACCAACTTTGGACACCACCCTGGTTCAGAGCCTTTATTCTGTTACTGTTAGGAGACGAAAAGGGATTTTAGAATAAGACTATTTCAGAGTGGGGTCCAGTCTCTTACTGATCGGCAAGAGCCACTATATCCAACCTCAGTATTTAGTAAAATACACTTTATTTGGCTTAATGTTTAAGACATTCATTTATAAAATTTAACTGTTAAAAATGTATTTTAAAAAAGTATTCTAACAGTGCTGTTTCTCTATATGTAACAATTTTAACTTATTTGGTTTTAACAGAGGAACATACCAGTTCATTTCAAAATAAACTGCATCCTGTGTCAAAACAGTGAATCTGCTGCAGCACATTTACTTGACGTAAAATCCAAGTCAAACTTGGTATTTTCTGTTATAATAACGTTGATTGGTCTTTATTCTTTTTCTGCTTTTGTATAATATAATATAAGAATGACAACATTGGTGTAGATGGAATTCAATTTTTTTGTTAAAAATCTATACATGTTAGTACAATTATATAGGGACTTTGAACAGCAACTAGATAATCATATACAGCAGAAGATGAGAATGTGCACTTTAGGCTTATTCTAAAAACAATAGATTTGTTTTAGGCCGATCCCCACAGCCACCAATGCAGAGGTAGAGCGGTGGGTCTCTGACAGTAAGATCACAGGTTTCCCATAATTTAATTTTTCAAAGCTAAAGAGCCACAATGGAGGGATTACAGTCAGAGGTTGCAGACCCTTGCCTGACCCAGATCTAGAAAAGACTTAGAATAATCATCATTTAATGCAGCATACATCCACTTTGTTTGTAGAACGTTCCTGAACTCCCAGAGACGACAGAGCACTTTAGGACAGACCTGCCCCGTGATCTGGCAGCGCTTCACGAGGTCTGTGTCGCACACTCAGATGAGCTTCGCACCCTAAGTAATGAGAGGGGCGCCCAGCAGGTCAGTCAAACCCTCCACGTGTTCATTTTTGGAGCATTCGTTCTCTCCTTTAACTCCCATCTCTTTTCTTCAGCATGTGTTGAAAAAGCTGCTGGCCATCACAGAGCTCCTCCAGCAGAAGCAAGCTCAGTATGCCATGTCCAACAGCAACAGGTAGTACCGCATTCCTCCTCTCGCCATCTTCCCAAGTCGCCCGGAGTGCAGCCCAGAGACCTAGCATGCCCAACCTTCATCACCATGGCAACCCATCCACCAGTCCTCCATCATGACAGACCCGCCCATCCCCACCTATCATCTTGTCTCGTTCAACACAAAAGAGCTATGCAACATCAGCAGTTGATAATAAACAGCGCAGTTTGAAAACATAAAATAAACACCACCAGTGACTGACAACCTAAGATATTTTCCTTCACGGACTTTTAACTTTGACTTGGGTCTATTTAATTCCCTTCATTGAGAGGTAAAATATTAAGATATGAAGAGGCGTCTTTGTTTCCTCTGCGTTTTATCAGCACAGCTTTCCGGAGCAGAGCCTCCTTCCTGACTCTCACCTCGAGAAAACTGACCAGAGAAAACCCTTCTCTCAGTCCTATTTGATGGTAACTGGATTCTTAGCATTGATGCTTTTTATACTGTAATTAAAGACTGATTAATTTTAAAGTTTGTGATATCATCTGCAACGTGGTGAGAGAAAAAAAACAAAGCTTGTTCTTTTCTTTTGTGTTCTAGATTGGAACAAATTCTTTCAGAGACGTTTTATATGAATAAATTCTCTTGCTGGGATCATGAGTATATAAGTTAGATACAATGTTTTTGTTTTCTTTTCTTCATTGTATCAGCTGTTGATTATTTAGTTGAAACTTTTTTTTTTTTAATTTCTCTGTGCCCGACAGGACACATAAGAGAAACAAAGTAAGATAAGTGTTTACAGTGGCAGATTTTGGAGTAGTACAGACTGTAATAGACATGCATGCACTTATTAAACTGTTTTTGTAAAGTAGATTTATGGACTCATTTATTACCCCCCAACAAATGAATTATTTTAAAGAACACGTTCATAGAAATATTTTTAAAAAAAAACTTTATTTGTCATGCAAACAAATGAACACTGTATTTGAAATTATGAAATCATGTTACAAAAAATATAAATGTTGTAGAAGAATTTGATGCCACAATTCCTCATAAGAGATCTTCATCAGTCCATTCCTGAAATGAAGAAAAAGTTTTTGAAATTTCCAACAAAAAAAATCCCTTTTTAGGCTTAATGCCTATTAATATGCATTAGCTTTAATAAAGCCAGTGCTAAAAAAAATGATCTCACCTCTTCTTCTAGTCGTGCCTCTTTAGTTACATGGTCGTCTTCTTCATATCCTCTCTTACGTTTACTGCAAAAATAGTTTGAGAGCTGTGATAGACAGAACTGCTGGTGAACTCTTTGTGTGTGTGTGACACAGTCGATCGTCTTGGGAGTCTGTAGCATCCTCATCACATTCGTTACTAGAGTAGTCCCTTCTGTTTAGTTGTAGGAAATAGCTTTTAGCCTTTTCCCATTTCATTTAGACTAGTTCATGCAGAGCAATCGCCGTGCTCACAAAAGCATGAAGGATTTGTTAGCATGCATCTTTCACAAACGTGTCCACTTTATCTTGCAGGACAGAGTGCACCATCATGTCTCTGGCTGCTGCCATTCAGGTAATGTGAGTTTTGCAGACTTCAAACTCAGAATGGGGTAGTCAGAGCGCAAAAACCAGCCAAAGTGAGGCCTCTTTCTGAGAGGTACACAACCGAAGACTAATTAGTTTATACTGTGAGCATGTGGCCTAAAAATCCTTAAAAAAAAAAAAAAAAATGCAATATGACTTTTCTTTATGGAAAACCACTTGCTGCATATCTAAACGCCGTCTTTCCAAAGTTCTTACCCCTTTCCCCCTCGAGTGTGCTGAGCTTTGAAACGAAGACCTTAAACAGGATCTGAGACACAGACTTGCCTGGAAAAACGCCTGAACTTCTGCTTTGAGTCGGGGACCGACGTAAAGGCGGGCCGAGCATCGGACAGCTCTAATCGGTGGACAATACGCAGTAACTACGTGACCAGAGACTGGGGGACGTTGTGGGTTCTGACGTAGCATTTTTCTGCTGTCATCAGGGATTTGAAACATAGCACCTCTTACCAAGAAAAGAAAAAAAAAAAATCAACACAAGCCTTAACTCTATTTCTGCTCACCACCCTCCCCTGGTTTTACAAAGTTCTCTTCTTCCAAACTATTTATATCAGTCACTGTCTTCATGTATAAATATTCTTGCAGCACGCAAACCACTTCCTGCATTTTTCTAAGCTGCTTTTGTCTATTACCTACTTAGGCTCGTAAAGAAGTGTTTGTGTAGCGGAGCAGAGATTAGTCAAAGTTTGTAGTATACACCTGTAGCCTGCCTTGTGCATGTGTTAACCCTGAATGGATACAGCGATCATGTTTGGGCCTACGTATATGCTGCTCTAACAACCACCACCTAAAGTCTCTTTACGCCTTTTGATGTAAATGAAAGCCTGGATTTCTTGTAGCTTCTCCACCATTACAAGATGGAGTTTTTGTTTTTTCCTCTGAGTGCACCTCTGCTCTGACTGTTTTCCTACCAATTCACCTGGAGAAGTCATGCCATGCACAGACTTATAAACTTCAAAGTCATAAAGGGTCGGCTCTGTTGGCCTCCCTCGATGCTCAAGCAGCTGTAACGTCTGGATCTGTGCCTGTCATAGCTCTGAAGTTTACCAAACTGTTTACTGTAGTTGCACTTAAAGATACCACGGACCTCACCAAGTGTTGACCAGATGAGCCCAGGCGACTCATCAGCTGTACCAGTGTCAGACGTGCTTGGGATGATGTAGGTATTTCATACAACTGATGAGGATGTGTTCATTTTTATTTTTCTACCCAATATTGAACCTTTTGCATCTTAGATACAACAACCTGGCTGAAATAAATGGTTACTACATATGAGTGGATTTTTGTTTTCAATCACTCTGGTGTTGCGGGTGAAAAATGTATCAGCAATCACACAGAATCTGGGACAAAATGTAACTGTTTTTTTTTTTTTCGTTCGTGCTCTTACTTGCTTGAACTGCTAAACTCTGCATGAATCCTCTCCAGCTTCTGTTTGTAAAAGTTCACCTCCTCTGGTTTGGGGAGCTCATACTTCTTGAGGAGGGTTTTTGTTCCTGCATGTTTCAAAGGTATGAATTAAAAACATTCTGGGGTGACGACAGTGCCACTTCGCCATCTAGTGGTGATACGCTATAGTGCATGTTTACTTACGCCGCATTAACTCGTACATCTTTGAGAGGGAATCTTTGTCGTCTTTCAGTCCCAAGCACTCATTCAGGTAGCTGGGCATGGGAAATAAAAATACATTTTAGTTGAAAAATATTTTTTGCATCAACTGAGTTTACTTATATCTGGAAAATTATATTTAATTAGGAAATGTCAAAATTTTTCTTCACTAGTCATTTAATGAGTTATTTTCAAATTCCTTTATAGAACACCAATTTTGTAACTTTCAATTCACCAGGGTTCCTGTGGGGGGTCTTAAAAGCATTGAATTTATGAATTTGGAATTAATGCCTTTAAAAAGCCTAAAAATGTCTTACATTTTTATTTCCGACCTTTAAAAGCTTGTGCCACTTGAAAAGTTATTGTTTTACATTTTATGTCAAAAGTTATTTTTTTCAACTGAATATTTTTGATTAAATGATGAAAATAAACATTGGGAAAACCAGTTATGCACTAATACGCTAAATACCCACCTCCATTTGATTTAAAAAAAAAAAGCTCTAAAGCATCTTGGCACAGAAATAGTCTAATAAATTAATCTTATTTTTTGACATGCATGGCCTTAAAAAGTCTTACATTTAACTTGAAGAAACTTGATTTAAAGTACAAGTTGTCAACTTTCAAAGAGTTTTAAAAATATTAGCCAACTGAAAAATGGAACAATATATGTTACTTCAGTTTAATTCTATTTCAAACCGACCTTTCCATGCTGAGACCAGCTCTGGACGCGCTATTCAGAATAGCTGTCAGAGCGATCTGGGAGGGGGAACACAGCAACCCGGCATCCGTCATGACCGCCTGCGTCAGAAAGTCATCAGCACTCTTCCTCAGTGACTCTGGGTTCTCCAGTGTTGTATACCGAGTCTAAGTCAAACAACACTCAATTAAAACTCGTGTCCGCAGACCAACATTTATCTCTCTTCTTCTAAATACAAACCTTAAGGTCGATAAGCAAACCCTCCAGCGGTCTGTAGGGGGTGTGGACCACCAGATGAAAATTGAGTTGCTGGATTAACAGCAGTTCATACTCCAGGATTTGCTCAAGAACCCGTTCTTGTCCGGCAGGTGTCTCTTGCAGGAGATTGCCACAAACTGGGTGCTGGACACGTTGAATTCATCCACTTTGCAGGACAGGTAAGCACACGTCAGCCTGGACAAGAAGGTACGTTTTAAAGAAGAAATGCAGAGATCTTCAGCAATCGCATTTGCAAATCAATAATATAAAGTTAATCATTTCTGATTAACGGATAGTTTAGGATGAAACATTTATTTGCATTATTAAACAGCTTATATACATTGTTAGCGTCAGAACGTGTAGTAATTTTTAAATTACATTTTTAGCCAAATCAAAAGCAGTGTGCTCCCACTGTACTCACATGATGATCCTCGGGTGGTACTCCATAACAGAGTTGTTCAGGTAGAATCTCCTGAAGTACGTGAGGGCTGTGCCCTGAGAGAAAAAAAAAAAAAATAAATGTGATCCAGTTAGTAGAGTCTGTAGGCATGAAGACAAAGTCATTTTAACAAAATAACACGTACCACAACAGACTTTGGCATTGGTGGTTTAAAAGCGTTGCAGAAGTCCAAGAGTCTCCTCTCATAGTGGCGGAATAAGACGTCTTCTTCATTACGTTTCAAGAACATGGACTCATTCACACCTGCCTGATTAAAAACAGAAAATGCGCGTTTTTTTTTTTTCTTCTTCTTTACTTTGAAATCTTGGAGAAAAAAAAAGCCGATATAAATGTCTCCTACCTTTCCGCTTTCTAAAGCTTTATTACGAAATGCCTCATTCGCACTGCATCTTTTCTGGTCAAGTTCAGCCTCACTTCTGAAAATCCAGTACTTACTTTGAGAGCTGTTGTGATACATGGCGGCGTCTGATTTAAAGAGAACGAAAATCAAAACATAATCCTAATGTATCTTTTTTTATTTTGGCACACACAAATTCCTCGACGAATTAAGTAAACATGTGGTTTAATTGAGCAGTGTAACGCGAAATTTATCCCCAAAATAACGGATAACAGCTAGCAAAATATAGTTGTCAGAACGTCGCGCGATAGTCGCGTAAATGCTGGCGCTCGTTGATGACGCACTTACCGTGTTTCACTTATTAGTGCGCGCTATGACTTTTCCTTGTAGTATTTTCGAAAAATACTCTTTTTTTTCCCCCTCCATTTAAGTTTAAGCTTATTTAAACTTTTTTTGGGGTGAAATATGAGGTTAACAAAAATGTTAGGATATGTTAAATTTCCCCAGATTTATTATTTAACCGTTGATATAAACTAAACATGATGATTCTGTTGTTGTTGAGGTGGAAAGCAATTTTAGTTAGTATTATGATTATTTTTAAAATATGGAACGAACTCATACTCCCAAAAAAAGGCACTGATTACATTTAATTGACCCACTTACGTGCATACAATCACTAGAAACTCATTTTAATGAACTAAAAATCATTTTAATTATTTGTTTTGTTTGGTATTGTAACATTGCACCGCTGTAGATGGTTTCACACAGACAGTATGTTTAAGCCATTCCGCCACCAGTAGTGTTTCCGCATACCGTAATTTGCATAAACATGAGTAATTTATGAATAATAAATGCCCCAGCATTCAGCTGGAGCTGATAATTTGCATATCACTGCAGCCTTAGTGCCGTGTTATCATGAAGCCCTTCAAGCCTGCATAAACTAAAATCAAAGAAATAGTGCTTTAACAGGTATGTGCTGAAGACTTATATTTTTTAAGAAATAACACTAATCTTTCCACAGGCGTAGAGAGATAACGCGCGTGCGTCTGAGCTGACAGACAAACGCCTTATTACGTGCGGCGCGCTGGCTGCGAGCACGGCTTTCGCCCGTATACATCGCTCGGGCTTGCCCTGAGAATTGCATAAACATGAAGCGCTGATGCATTATTGATGACACCTTTGCAGCGTTTACTGTAGGTTTGCGCACGTGCACAAGCACGTCCTCGTGCGCCTCTGTCTGCGTGTGCGTGCACGATTGTTGTTGACAGTCAGACACCTTTCCACCTGCTATTTCGCATAATTCTGAGTGTGATGACTTATTTGAAGCTTTTAGTGTTGTGTTACATCTTTGTCATTTTTTTTCTTCATGGCTGTTTTTTTAAATGTTGAAATCTGCTGAAGGGCATTTATTTTTGGGGGAAAAAAATGAGAAGGAAATACTACATTTGATTTGTTTGCATCTTTGTGAGCATTTACCTTGTAATATTTTTATTTTAGGGATGCATTCTTTAGAATAGATTTTAGTCACTAATAATCCCATCACATAGAATCAGCTCTCCTATATATTGTAAAGTTTTGAAAAGATGCAAAAAAAAGGTAAAAAGTAAAACCTCCACAGCTTTGATCAATTAGCTTTTGTTATTTTTGTTTCGCTGACCGATAAACCACAGACTGATGCTCCGACAATTAACCCTCCCACCCTACAAACAATATTGCACCACGGTTGCCATAGCAACTTAGGGTGGCAATGCAGATGTGAGGATGCTCAGCCAGGCCAGGTGTTTCACTTTACTTCTTTCTTTACGTCTTTTTCCGTTTGTCCCCTTGTGATGGATCTGATCCTGTCAGTTTGAGTTTTAGGAAATAGGAAGGCACCTGTGTTGGCCTCACCTGCTCACTCTAGTGATGAGGACTGATGTTGGTTGCGGCCTCTCAAAGGTCAGCCCCGTTACAGTTTAGAGGATCCGAACCTGTGCCATTCTGCGCTCTGCTTTGTGTCCGCGTGTTGGTCTGGTTCATGTTGGCACTAAAGCAGCCAGGCAAGCGCTTTTCCTTCCCCTCCCCCGCCCCATCCAGACACTCAACGCTCCCCCGCCGTCTCTCTAATTGAGCTTTGTGTCTACCTCCATCTTCATTCAAATCCACGCTCATTTGCATACCGCCACTGCATGCTGGACAGCTCCCCAGCTGTACAGTAAAGAACTAAATAAGGAACACAGACCCACTTTACGTGATGCGAATACAAAACAGTCGTTTTGCAGCTACTGAAAAATTGTGGCTACCTGAGCGATGGAGAACAGGAGCAAGGGAGGCCGCGGTTGCAAATCTGCATGATCAGAAATGCAAATACAATATTGCATTATTTTTAATAAAAAACCAGCAGATGCAAACATTTTACTTTGACACATAAGTTAACGTAATCAATAATTTTAAAAGGTATTTTTAAACTAAAAATTTCCAATTTTCAAATGATGACTGCAATTATTTTGACTGTGGTTTTACAGCTTTAATTTAGACCTTGACCTTTTTTTTTAATCCTGTCAAGGTCTAATTCCCTCTTCCCCCCTCATTTCCCTGGATGAGAGTTTTTTTTTTATTTTTTTTGCTGCAGTGCATAGAAACACATAATAATATTGCATTTTAGATGCACTCCTACCACACTTAACAGAACATGTTAAGCACACCCTTAATGGAAACCTCAAAACCCCAAGGCCAGCTTTCATTTCCAGGGCTCTGGCAGAGATTTGTGACATTTCCACTCATTTCAGTGTTCAATCAAAGCTATAGCTTTAGGGAGAGCAGAATGAGCGCGCTCTTCGGAGCAAATCCAGCTGTCCTTGGTTTTTCTGTAACACACACTCCTCTTCCACAGTCACACCTTTAAGAATTGGATGAAATTTGATGACCCATTTTAACTTTACCTTGAAGCCAAAGAGAGCGCTGAAAAAGGGCTTTGTGCTTTATTTTTTTTCTTCTAAATTAATTTTATTTAGGAGAGTCTCTCATGCCTATTTGTAAATGGCTGGGTAAGATCTGAATTACCTGCAGGATGAAAAACACATTGTACTCCATCACTCACAGAACTGTAGTTTTGATTGGAAATTCAAAGAAGAACATGCAGTCATTCAGAGAAAAAAAAGTTCTTCAAACAACCTGTTATACCAGTGTAAAATACCCCAAAAACCGACCATCGGCAGGTGAATTCATTCAGGTAAATGAATACCTCACCTGTTGTTATTTTTTAGACCGAAAAATGTTTTTTTTCTTTCTTTGTACATCAAACAAGAGTGTTCTTGTTTAGTAAAATCCTACATTTTTAAATTAATATTCTGACGCATTATCAATGGAAAAGAAACTATAATTTTTTTTACTAGTAAAGCATCTTTTTATGCAACAGCGCCTAAATATCTTTTAGAAAATGCATGCGTGTCGGTGAGGTTACATTCATCCGTCTGTGTTTCCTTCACGCAGGGGTTACTGCATCTTAATATAATTAGGAAATGCTGCTTGAATTTAGATGAAGAATTAAAAATGGGGGATGGGTGTCTGATCAGGCTTTAGTTGCCGAGCAACCGAAACAATTAAGAGAAGGAAGAAGAAAAGACATAAAGACATGAAATTAAAAAATATATAAAAATAACAATGTTTGAAAAAAGGTTGCATCTAAATTATAGCAGAAATAAGTAGATAAATGGCTACGTTATTATGTAAAATTCCTCATGGATGAGTTCCTGACCCACAAAATTTAGCAAATGAGTTTTAATAAACTCTAAAAGTTAACTAAATGAAATTTATCTTAGCGCAATGCTTATATATTGAATATTAATAACAGAAAACATGTATGTTTTTCATTTTGCACACATGCATTTACAAGACAAATAAAAGCAGAGATAATTGATATTTTTTCCCCATTTTTTCAGATTACATGTCAACAATAAACACTTATTTTAAATATTTTGAAATAATCAAGGCTGTTTTTTGGAAAAAAATAATGCATAAAGTAAAAACCAGCAGGAGCTTCTCTTTTCTGCTGACACTCTTTCTGGCGTCTCTAATTGTCAATGCAGCAACTAGGTGCTGAAGTGCTCCAGCTATAATCATCGGCACCCTCCCCTCCTTTGTTTTCCTAATTGCTGCCGTCCCTTTTGTTAGAGAGCATTCTTGTAAGTGCATCAGCCCCTGCTGGAGAGCGATGGAGGCTTCCTGTGGTCTTCCTGTGGACTTCAACAAAAAGCCCTGTCAGGTGGATCAGCCATTAGTCACACGTCTACATTGTCTCTGACAAATTTGACGTTTAAAGTACATGCATAATTCTAAAACGCGCTGTGTGCTGCACAAATTGCAGGCATTTTATCCTGGAAATGTCACAAACGTCTGGTTGAAAACATGTCGGTGGCAAATGCTCTTCTGGATCTTTACTCGGATTTATCTCATTTAGTAAAATCAGATAGTAAAAAAAAAAAAAAAATATGAGTAAAAAATGTGATTTAGAATTTTGTTTTAAAGTGACTGTCATTTGATGTTTTTCAGTAATTTAGGATACATTTATTTTTGGGGATCTTTTAATTGTTTTGTTTATAATTTAGAATTTACTGTGGTAAACAAATAAAATAATACAGTTTTAATCAAATCTTGTAACTGGTACATAATAAAAAAAAATGCTAGCCTGTAATGAACAATGATAGTATTAATTTAACTGTTTTACTTTTATCCGGCAAAAAAGGCGATTCCTGCCATTTTCTTTTACACTTTATCTTTATCTTTCATGTTTTCATAATCTGTGCCAAATTATTCTGATTAAACAATGCCCTCTTGTGGTCCTTTTGTTAGGAGTATTAGTGAAAGCAAAACGTTTAATTATTTTTTTTTTAAACAAAGATAATAAAAGCTCAATGAGTTTTAATCATTACAATATTTTTATTTCCTTTCTAGACTTAAAAATTTCCAGATTTAAAATTTTTTATTGCATTTATTGACAGCATAATTGTAAAGAAGGTCATAATATTTCTCTCTATTCAACACATTTTTAAATAATTTACATGAAACACACACGTCCGCTTATTCTGCATGTGAAGTATTCTTTCTGTCCACTAGATGGAGTAAGAGCATCATTTGACACGCCCTGCACTTTAGCAAACCAAGCAGGATTTTAGTAGAGAATCCTAGAAATCCAGCTTGAACTTTTATCATCTTTGCAAGTTAAGTTGAAGAACTTTCTTTTTTTTTTTTTTTTTAGGTTCCAATAACAGCATAAAACTGCAAATAAAACTATATCAGTGTTTTCCGAAGGATCAGTTGTGCAGATGATTTGTGGATCTGCAGCTGCAGCCTGAGCAGGCCCACTCTGCCTGCTTGCTGTGTTTGTTTTTAACCAAATAACTTTCCGCCACACAATCTTTATAAATTTGTTTATAAAACTCTTTTTTTTCCCCACTCAAAAGATTCCGACTGTCAAAATTAAGTTTGTGTTCAACACATATTGCTTTTTCCTCCCAGCAGTTCCAGCGTCTTGCTTTCTTTTTAGAGTAGTGTATCATTAGCTCATGTTTGTGTTATGGCCCTGCTGTTGTTCGCCTCAGCCCAGCTCCTCTATGTGTCTGAATTGGCATGGGAAAGAGACGCAGAAAGCTGTGAGACTCTGTGGAGATGACAAGTAGCTCCTTGATTAACCCATAGCGAGGCTAGCAGAACAGACCCACACTTTGCTTGTGTTCTTTATTCATTTCCCCCGTCCCTTTTCTTTCAGAAAGAGACCCAATAAGCCCCAGCAGGTGAATGTAAAGAAACGCAAGAGGACTCCCCTCTGATCAGCCATTCAGGCCCGCACAATGAGCCTGCCCACCTCTTGTACCACTGTATTAAAACCCTGATTAAAGCTCTTCCTGTTAGCGGCTGATTGGGGATGCAAAGCTAAAACCAACAAAAACTGCCGCTGCCGAGGCCTGATAATGAACGGGCCCCACCTACAAAGCGCAGGCTTGGAAAGATTAGTGTGGTTTTGTTTTCTTAGTGGGTGTGTGTCTTTGTGAGCAAGCGGGAGAGGGAGTGAGTGGGAGAAGGAGGAGAGGTTGTCTAATCACGGCAGGAGGTCCTCAGCCAGATTGCTCTAATTAATCAACAGTATCCTTTCAAATTAAAATAAAAGAAAAACATGAGAACTTTTATTTTCTCGTCCTTTGAGGATCTGGATCTCCATTATGAGTGTCGTTTAATAATGCATGCAGGTGGTGCTCATATAATATGCATCCCCCCCCAAAAAAAATTTTTTTTTGAAGGTGATAAAACTTATGCTGATCAAAGGAGGACTGATTGAAGCGAATGGAGTCGACGAGTGTTTTTAAAATGAGAAACATTAGTCAAAAATGCTTTTCTTCTCAAGGTAACACAAAATATTTATTTATACCATGAACTTTTTTGATTTTTTCGCACTCTTATACTAAATATATATTTTATTTTGATATTTTTCTAGTTGGTCAGTGAAAAAATGTGACATTGTGAGAAATTATTTGCAAAGACTTTAACAATACCTATGTGTTTGTCTGTGCGTGTGCACGAAAACGAGAGGCTCTTGAAGAATCCATTAATATTGCATTTCTGTGTTTGATGGATGTTTGACACATTTTCATGTTTCCCCAACAAATTCCACTGTCATATTTCCGCTTTCGTCTGTCGTCTCCCAAACAGCAGATCCTGACAATTATCCCAGAGAAACTCCTGATCAAAACTACCTTATTCTCTCTACTGCTGCTCAGCTCCATCACGCATTCTGCATTCCTCTCCTCTCACACAACACGTTTTTTTTCCAACACTGTATATTCCACACTCTGAAAGCTCAAAAGGCAAGAATTACATAAACATAGTGCTCTTTTGATTCTATTTATTGAGCAATTATTAAACATTTTAATAAAAAATGCTTAGTTCATTTCATTATAATCTAAAGTACGGGACATTTAATAGGACTAAATATATTTTTATGTAAACATGAGTTTCATTTTTGTGCACAACTCAAGTAAGACATCATATTTCTGATTTTCAAGTATAAGCCATTTTTTTTAAATAATATTCCATCAGTCTGTGAAAGTTCACAGATGTGACAGAACAAGAATATTCTTTCTGTAGAAGTTGAGTATCAGGAGAGCAAAAACTAGAAACAGGTAGAGGGAGACATCCAGGAGGCCCTCAGGCAACAGTCAGGGTCCTGGGCAGAGTGCCTCTGGGACCCCACCATGAAGCTCACATCCCACACGCTCATCAGAGCAGGGTTAGCGCACATAAACAATGTGCACTCACACACGCACGTACATTTTGACCCAGATACCCGCCTACACTCACTGTAAGTCTTGCAGCCCTTTTTACTGTGTCTGTGCACCTCTTCCTCCTACTCGTCTGTTATTAGCCTTACAAGCTCAAGCCACCTTTCCGCACCTCCCAGCATGTATATGAGTCAGAACAATGTGAAACTATTGTTTTTTTTTTTTTTTTTTTTTTTTCAAGAGCGTAATTGGTCCGTAGTGTGCAACAAAAGTCCACTACGGATCCTAAGAAGTGCTGCAGAAAAAAAGTGAAATAAGACATTGCAGTGTACAGTAATAAAGAACAGAAGGCACCATGTTAATGTAAAAAAAATGTGCAAAAACAGTCAGCTCCATTTTCTGAAAAAAGCCAGAAGTTTTTTAAGTATCGAATTTTGTAGACCGAAGTTAAAGCTTTCTATATGCCATTCTTATTTCACATATTATAATGAAATCTGGCACAAGAGTAACAAAACAATAGTTTTCCGGTTGAAAAGGTGCTTCTTTCTTTACACTTTTTATATCAAATCGACATTTTTTCCCCCAAAAATTGTTTATCCAGATTTTTTCTGGAATCAAATGTCAAAAACTCATAATATTAGCACACATTTATCTAGAAAAAAAAAGGTTTGTGAAAATTCTAAACCAAAGTTGCATATGAGGAGAGGTAAAACAAACTGCGCACACAAAGACTGGCAGCGCTGACACAACCTCTGCATTCAACTGCAGCCCCCACCTTTATATTTCTGCCCGCACCAAGCCACCCTTAACAAACTGCAGGCCTCTGCAGCACAAACAGCAGCACGTTGTCACACATTTGACCCCCAGTGACAGCAGCGGGACACAAAGGCTGATGGTGAGCTGTGTGAACCATCAAACATGTGTCATTATGAAGGGCTGCCACATTGTCAGTAACTCTTCTCTTCCGATTCTGGAATACTTCCTGGGCCAACCCCGCCACCCTGCCCATCCCCAAGCACACATTCGCCTGCAGACTGGCTGAATGTTGTTGCTTCTCCTGACCCTAGTGGATGCGGATCAGCGGTAAGGCCCTGACATGTCCTTCTCTGCCAGACCAAGGCGTCACACGTTCATGAAGCGATGCTTTGAAAATCTGTGTTTGATGCTGCAGAATAGCAAATATGATTTAACTGGCTAACGTGATTTAGCATGTTCATCTCAGCTTCTTGGGCCATAGACGAAAGCAAATCTCAGCCAAATGAACCTCGACTTTTGCCACAGAGCTAATCATGGAGCGCTAATAGATGGCCTTACACAGATGTTCTTTAAGGTTTGATCCATATCTATTAGTTTCTGCTTAATACTCTTGAACATGTGTGCATTTGATGGAGTAGTTGTGCTCTTGGTCATTTTTATGGTAATTCAATGAAACATGCAACCATAGAGCAATTATTTTTAATTGTGTTGAATATTTCTGGTCCCACCTAACGTTTGTTTGCACCTCTCTATGTCCATCTTTAACACTGTTTTCACTTATGAGATCCTCTGACTTATTTTGTCATGAAGAAAAAAATGTTTTTGATGAGCAAAGCCAAGTGTCGGTGCTTTAAGAGGTGTAAGAGTGTCAGAGATGGTAGGGTGGAATGTGCAGAGGTGTTGATTGGGCAAATGTGGGGGTGGGGATCCTGAAAGAAAATATTGTACTGACATCAATTTGGAGGAAAATCCTTATAATCTGAGGAGCTCAGGTTTTTTTTTTGGTTCTTTGTTTGCATTAAATGGATCTTTAAATTTAAAGTTATGTGAGATTACATGTTTTAAGTTCCAAAAGAGTTTATCACGTCGAAAATTTATGAAAAACAAGTAAAATATCAATATTAAAGGCAAGACATTAAATGTATATTTTAAACTAATTTAAAGACTTTTTTTTCTTAAACCCTGACAAATTTAAAAAAAAATGAAAGCAATTCATGCAACATAGGATCTATTTAAAAAAAAACAAACAATGTAATACTATGGATTCAAATTATGTGAGAATGGCCTCTAGTGTATTGAAACCTCACTGAGCTATCCCCAAAAATTGTAATATTTGTTAAAACATTTTCTATTTTGAAAACATAATTTTGTTAACGTCAAATATTAACATGTCTTCCCTAAAATTTTAGGCATCCCTTGCATTAATCTAAAAATGATACTTTTTAAAGAGGAAATTAAATGTTTTCTGTTTTGCCTTCAGACCTCGTGCACTTTTGCTGTAATGGCTTCAGTGCTGCTGTTTTTCACCTGTTTTATTATTTGTGTAGTCCTACAGTTGTAGCACCTTATATTATGACTATAGTTTTAAGTCTTCATAATTGGTTTCCATAAGTAACAGGAATTAGAAAAAAATAAACTTTTCTGCAAATCAAATAATAAACAGGATTTTTTTTCAATGTTAAAACTTTTTTATATTACCAAACTTCCAATAAATTCCTGTCTTTTATAATTACAATTATGTGCTCATGTCCTTAAAAGTCATCAATCTCAGGTGATATCAGATCAAACTGGAACCGGGCCTTTCTAAGAAATGCCTTCATGATCTCCAGGCGTGAGACCTCACTCATGTGGAGCCAGCCCTGTTGGCCCTCTAATCCAGTCTAAATGAACCGGGAAGATGGCTTCTCTGCTCGGTATCTGACCTGTGGATCCTCTAACCCCTGCCAGCAGTAGAGGGGATTAATGAATCAGGCCTGTAGCACCCTGTCTCAGTGTGAAGCTGACCCTGCAACCTTATGGCCAGGTGGTACTCTGCAGTTGGTGGATACCTAATACTGAATTTATGCCTCTCCAACTCTTTAAAGAAGGTGTCTTGAGGGGTGGCAGGTAAGACAAGTCACTCCGAGCCTGTGACCCCCATGGTCTGACACAAAAAGAGGCACAGGATAACCTGCTGTGATGCACATCAAATGAGAGCTTAAGTGGGGGGGCACTCTACTGTCAAAAATCTCTCCATGACCACTCAGGAAGGCCAGAGACTACCGTAAAGCCTCCCCCAGCTTTGGCTTCCTGTAGACCCCGTCGACTGGTAACACCTCTGTACTCCAGCTCAGGGCCCCTCACAGTTTCCACGAAGCTTTCCATGCTTGGATCCCGTCGCTAACTAGTTTCTGCATAATGGATCTATAATCAACCTCTGTCCAGTGGAGCCTTTTTTCTCAGCAAGTCTGCTCACAAATTGGGCTAGCATGTTGAGCTGCAGTGAGATGCTAATTAGACGTCGTATCTGCTGGATTAATCTGTGTTACACACTCAGGTGTTTATAATCCCTGACACAAAAGTGAACGATGACACGATTACATTATGAATGTTATTATACTTTGATGCAGAGAGGTTTTAAAGTTATTGTTTAGATGCAAGACGAAGTGTCGTTTTAATTTTAAGTTAGTTGCTGCTGTTATCTCTACCAAATAACCTCATCAAACTGCAGTATATGACAGGGTAAGTGAGAGGTGTGGCAACCCAGGTGCCCGACACAATGCTCCTTGTCAGTCAGCATCATTCCTGGGGGGTGAAGAGGGATGAGGGAGGGTGCAGCGGAGGCAGCCACAGGCCCTTGGGTCTCGGCGATTGGCCTTAATCCGCCAGCTAATAAGTTCAGAGAGGAGCCATATGCTGCGGTGCAATGTGTGGGGAGGGGAGTGTTGCCTCATGTTACTTACACCAGGCCAGCGCTTTCTTGGGTACCGCCCTCCCAAGGTCTGTTCCTTTGTACTGGGGGATCAGCCCTCTCCACGCTGTGAATGGGCCGAATTGATTAAACCGCACCGTATAATTGTCAGCAAATCCCAGCGAATCATTTCCCATCCATTTGAAAAGTACAATGTACATTTCTCTTTTTCTTCTCACCTCTTTTCTTCTTTACCATCCCCACCCCTTGGAGTCCTTCAGCTCTTGTTTTTCCTCCTTTTTTTTGTGCAAGGTTTGCTCCTGCACGCCACTCCAAGTTCCCCGCATGACGGAGAAAGCTGAGGCAGAAGGGAAAAGAGGATAAGACGCAGGAGCGAGGAGTCATAGGGTATATTTGGCTCGGCCAGCGGAGTCCTGGCCAGTGATGAAAGTGGGCAAAGGGGAGACATATTTTCATCAGTGGGCCACGGTAGCGCGGGGTGCATATTTCAGCCTGTACCTGATCGGGCTGAGATTGGGTTGATGGATTTTTAAATGGTTTTTAGTTTTGGGATTATTGGAAGCAATAAAACTCTTGACAATCACATCTTCTTCTACAATCTGTTTAATTAACACGTTTCAGGAAAATGTTGTTCAAAATTTTTAATTTATTGAAATTCTACAAAAATAAGCAAATCCCCCAGGCTTTGTGATGCCTCTGAATCTAGAGTTTTGTCATCCACTAAATTGGACATTAGCTATGTTACCACCACTTGTAATAAAACTACCCTACATGTGTCTCACTTATGACCCTATGACACCTGAGGTAGACCTCAAAAGTAAGATAATCTCTTATGTGGGCTATTTTTTCTGCATATATTACACGTGTCCATTTTGTTTAAGTAATTTTAAGAAAACCTAGGTCAACAGAACATCTCTCCCAGATAACAATCAGAGACAAATAAAGCCATCGGACACTTGTTTTTCCTCTGATCCATCTCCTTGTTCAACATCTTTTCATTGATTGAGAAGTCCCTAGACACTGGTTCAAGCCTTTCTGACCCCAACCATTTAACCCTTGACCCCAGTTATTGGCTGAGACCAGGTCCCAATTGGGCGGTTCAGCTTATGTTCACTGGCCTGTGTCTTTCAGGAGATTCATCATCATAAAAGTCTCATCCACTATCTTACTCAAGAAAAGTACATCTTTAAGGGATAAAACTAGATTCTTGATAGCCAAAGTGTTTAAAAATCCACACAAGTGTCCATATGATGACAATGATCTGCAGTTTTCATTACAAGCTGAAGGGCACTGTTTGTGAGCGGGATCTTCATGTAAAGTGCTCATAAATGGTCATAGAACATGCAGGCAGATTTATGACGGTGGGCTGTGCAAGGTGTCGCACACTCGCACCTGTGCTCAATGGTTCAGGGTTTATATGCAAACCTGATGGTGGTGTTGATGTTGCTGATGAGGTGAAGGCTGGTCTAAGAAAAAGTACAGAGTCAAAGCTTAGGTCCAAAGCTTTTGAATGTATTGATCAGACGATGGAACATGCCTAACAAACTATCTAATGAAGAACTCAGCATTGAGTGACATGTTTAGATGCTGATTACCAAACAGAAAAGCATCTGTCCATTCGATTGAGTCTGTATTACATAAGAAAAGGGGGTCTTAAACAAATGGATGCACACTTCCAATTGTCTGCAGCCGTTGTCACTTGTTTGGAAAGCTCTGGTACCTTATGGTCACTGCTGTGGTTAACATCCTTTCACGTCCGGGGGTCGTTAATCTTTCACTTGTCCGGCCCAAGCACTTCATGATGACCATTTAACCATCATAGGGAGCCCATCAGGAAGAGTCTCCTGGGAATGAGGCGATGGGGTTGGGTTAGTGAACTCTAACCGCTGGTCACCACAATGGTTTGACCCACACATGTGCTCTTGTACCAAGGAGGTCAACAACAGGATCCTGTCAAGTGCGTTTAACCAACAAATAGAGGTTGTCATGAATAGAGTGACCAGTAAGGATGGTGTTTTGTTTTTTTCCCCAATGCTATCAATCCAAAAACATTTTTTAATTGATCAGAACCATAAAAAAAGAAAGGATTTTGTGAAAAGGACAAATTCAGAGTTTTAATATTTTTTTGGGGGGAGGGGGATTATTTAAATAAAAGTAAAAATAAATCTTTTTTTTAATATACCAATCATTTCTTCAATTTAATCCTAATCCTAGTCTGCGACTGGGATTGTGGGGTTAAATTACTCAGCACCAATCATTTCCTTATTAACCCTGACTTTGCAACAAATCACCCCGACAGCATTACAAATAGCCACCTTGCCTGCGTCCACACAGTGCCGTCCCTTGACCTGCTTGTCCTTTATGGGGCAAGCAATGGGCAAATTGACAAGTCTGATGGTTGGAGGTCAAATGACCAGTTTATAGAATGAGTGAGGTTTCAAACAATAGAGGGGTTTTATTTTGTGTTCTTAGATGCGATGCTCTTATGAGATGAAACAGGGTTGTGCATTGGGCATATATATAAATATATAATTATAGTTTTGTTCTCAAGTATTTTGACTGGAAAACCTAAATAAAAAAGATATTTGAGGAATTACTGTACACAAATAAATCCTAAAGCTTTCCCTGTGGTGAATTAATACTTAATAGTTCACACTGAAGCATTCAGATCTAAGCCTTCCATGTATTTTTCTCACACAGGTTATGAATCTGATTAACTCAGGCTATGCTTTTTTTATTTGACGCCCTGTGTTTACATAAAGAGGGCCAGTGGGACCATCCCTTAAGGTCAGGGGGTCGAACTCTGGTTGTCAGAGACCCTTGTGACATTTCTTTCCCACGTCTCCCAGCAGCCATTGTCCGCAGCGAGAAGCCCCTGTTAACGTTTGGCCCCGGGAGGTAGAGTGGCGTGAGAGGGAAGCCTGGGGGCATTGGGCCCACAGCGGGTCCCTGGGAAACGGGCGTAACAAGGCGGGGCTGAGGCGAGCGGGAACAGCATGGGGTCATTTTCCAGCTTGCTGCCCCTCTAAAGAGCTTTGGAGCACAGTATTAGCCCCTAGAGGAGTGCTGGTGTGGAAGACGGTTCAAAGGGTTTTTCATGTGTGTGTACGTGTGTGTGTGTGTATACGAGCATGATACATGTGCGACCTGCTGCAAACATCAGCAGGTCTGTTAAAAAAAAAAAAAAAAAGAATTAAACAAATGCTGGTGATTGTTTTCAGTTTGTGCTTTAAATCTTCTAAAAATATTTTTTTAATTCATACATTCTAAAAATGATCGTATAGAGGAACTGCTTTTAAGAAAAAGAAGTCATTTATTTACTACTGTTGATAAAGTAAAACCTTACTTGTTTTGGCTCATTTGTTTAAGAATTTTTCAGCATTTTGCTATAAGAGCACAAAATTATCTTTCCTTTAATTTTACCCAGAGATCAAAACTGGGTTCTTTTATTTTTGCTTGATGTCAACATGGGTTCTGATTTGGAGTTGACCAATTCCCTTTTTCGATTAATTAGTGGACATCCTTAAAGACTTTAAATTGCGTATTTTTAACATGTTCTTGTTGAAACATTCTTCATATAGAGGATATATACGTATTAAATAAACAAAAATAAAAATTGCATTTCTGAGCATTTCTTTGTTCAAATTGTTGTAAATCAGGAGCAGATGCTAAAATGCTGTTAAAACTCGTTAGCATGATGTTGAAGCTTTACGGCACGCTACAAGCTCCCTGCTCCGCTCCATTCTGATGCATTCACTTGTAGTTGACTAGATCCATGTACGTTTTCGAGTTCCTTGTCCAAGCTGGCATCTGGATTTAAAAAACCTCCAGACAGCTTCAATATTTCTCGACATTTTTGTTGTACCAGGGATGTTAGGTTGGGGGTGTTAGGGGCAAATGGGAGAACGTGTGAACAGATGGATGATGGGAAGGGGAGAAGCTTACTCCTCGCAAACAGTCCATAATTTAGAGGTGAAATTCAAATGAACTACTGCTGCTCTGCAGAAACTAAGTCCAAGAAAGGGACACAGGTTTTCCAATTTTGGCCAAAAATAGTACAGTCATAATTAATAGAACACTGAGAACACTTTAAAATACATCAAAAGTTGATTGGATTGGGAATTTAAAATAAAGAAACAAGTTCATTCAGCCATTATGACCTTTATTCTGCCTCCACGTGGCCAAAAAATATATTCAAATGTCTTCCTTTCCTATCTGTAATGAAGTTATCATCTTTATCGAGATGTCCTTCTCAAGCCTTTGTCGTGCCTTGTTTGGTTTTGAGAGGCAGAGCTTTAAGGATCCGAGCAAGCTTTGGGTCAATCCAGAATAAAGTTGTGATCACTGCAAGGAAAAAAAAGAAAATCATTCTTTCAGTGACTTTTTCCTCGAGAAGGATTTTGTAACTGTAACTTGTCTTTTCTCCTTGCCTGCTTATACACATACACTCTCCTCAAGGTTAACAGAGGAAAAGAGTTGCTAGAAAATAGATTTTACACCTGGTTAAAAACGAAAGCACTTCTTTTTCACTTTGGACAGACCATCCAAGTTTCTAAGTGCTATATACACAACTTTCAATAAAAAGTCCATTCACCCGAGAGAAAGTTTACCTCGGCTGAATGTATAACCAGTAGCATATCAGCCACCAGAAGTAGCCTGATGGAATCTTTCCACTCTCCTCTAAATCGCAGACAAAGCGTTGCAATCTTCTGACTGATTGCTGTTATTTTCTTGCTCCTCTTTTTTTTTTTTTTAGCAGAATTGTTTCCTGGCCGCTTTCCTGCTGAAGTTTATCAGGTGTTGAACATTAGGACAGTTAGAGTTCATTGGTTGCGAAACGACCACAACAAATACACGGAAAACGGTTACAACTTTGTCTCAAAATGCAAAATCAAATGTTTTGGAAACACTGCTTAAAGCCTTTAGTTTCACAAAATAAAAAATAATGGAAAAATGGTCCTGGAGGCTTTGAATGTTTCCACACATTTTTTTTTCCTTTCTTTCAGGAGTAGCCTTGCTGCGTAGGAGGGTGCCATTTTGTTTTCAGATGTATTTATTCATAGGTCTGACATTTTGAAACAACCTCGGTGTTCTTGCAGAGTTACAAGGCAAGCTAATTTTCCTGCGTCCTCCGTATGTCGAAGCCGGACTCTTTTCCATAGGCAGTTAGATCTGACGACTGTTCACCAGCTATCTTTCTCATTTTGCTTCACGCTCTTCCAAACCCTGAACCTGAACTTGGGAGCTCAGGCATGGATTTATATGCATGCCCCTCCTTTGATGGCAGGGTAAATATTCATACCGACAGCCAAGGTGCCCCCTTCATTACCCATGTGTTGTGTGTTTGCCCACCAGTTAAATTCTTAGGGGAATTGTTTGGTGAGATGAATGGGGCCAAAGTGCTGAAGGACATATCGGAGTTCAGCAAACAATACCTCCCCTGATTGGTTCAGCTCAGTCCAGTAGGGAAAGTTAGCTGTGGGGAGGAGAAGGTGTGTGTGTGTGTGTGTGCAGAGGCTGTGTTGTCAGGTTTTGCTAGTCAATTAAAGCCGCCATGAATGGCTGGGAGGGAGAGGAGAGCACCTAGCTGTGCTTTCCATCTTTCTGGTCATGTTGGATCTGTGGAAGATATAAATGAGGTGCCGTTCAACCAAAAATAGGGAGAAAAAAAAATCCAGTCAATATTCATCTATTTAATAGCTTGGTATATGCTTATGGTGCCTTTTGAAGAGTGTAAGGTTTGTATTTCCCTTTGATGTGCCACCATTGTCAGACTCTATCTAAAATCTTCCTAGATGAAAAATGGTGACATTTTGTCTTTTTTTTTTTTTTTTTAATCCACTGGACCCAGCCTTCAAAGGTTGCAGCATTAGTTCAAAATGCTTTTTTACACATGGGGAGGCCATTCATGTTACTTTTTTCATTGTCGTGCCATGTATTTCTATCACACAGTGATGGAAGATAAGCATATAGGTTTATGTGACATGGTTTCATTTGAGATTGAAAAGAAATCAATGTGAAAAATATCCAGTCTGTGAGGAGTTGCTGAATTTAGTGTTATTGTTAACCTACTATTAAAGGTAATTGGACAAATTTATCAAACTCATTTTCCAATAATGGATAATAGCCATTATAGACATATAATAGCCATCTTAATGTACCAAAGTCAATACACTTCAACTTACAGCTTGAAGCAACAATTGTGGCAATTTTTAGCTTTCACAGTTTAGTTCATTCAAAGGTTTGTTCCCTCAGTTAGCCTCCAGTTCAAGAATAAAAAAAAAATTCAGACTGAAATATAAGGATGGATAAACCAAGAAAAAAAGTTTTTAGAGTTGTGTGCTTAAGTGTGATCATTTTGTGGATTTTCATAATCCTTTTCAGCTATTGTTGTAGATGCGTGTTATTTCCTTTTATTTATGTAATAAGCTGCCAAACACAAATCTATGAAATGTGTAGTTTGAAGCTCAGAGTGTGGTGTTTCAGCAGAATGAACCACACAAAGTTGTTACGTTTTTCTCCCAGTCAGCCCTGTTACAGCTAAAGCCATTGTAGAATTCTTCACTCTTTTGTCAAAATTAGCCATCCCATTCCAAAAATGTAACTTACTTTTAAAGTTTTTATTATATCATGGCATTTCCATTTTGAAAACCCTTTTGATGGCTCAGTTTTTTCTCTTAATTTTTTTTAAAGCAAATCCTTTTGATATGCTAAAATAACTTGACTGCATGAAGTCACGAATAATTAAATTAAAAAATAAAGCAAAACATATTTCTTTGTTAATATTAGTGAAAAAATAGGTTTCATATTAATTTAATATTGACGAAAACATTGTAATAAAACAAAATCGAACAACAGTAACACGGATGACAATGTGATTTGTTGCAACTTGGATTGTGCAATTTTTGAGTACTTTTGTGGGTTGGTTTGTAATATTGTGAGCGAATGACTGAGTTTTTTTTTCAGCAAGTTATTTAGCATACGGTTCACAGAGCGTTGTTGTGAGATTTTTATATACACAGTTCTCTAAATTGACCAATACTTTGTAATAAGAACTGGCTTCTCTGACCACTTCAGTGCAGCTTTTTTAGCTAAAAATATTTTTGTCAACATAAGACATCTGTGTTTGAATACTGTAGCAACTTCTACATACTCAGCCAGTTTGAAGTACCAAGAAGAGATGCTGTATCTTTCACTATGTTCAGAAAAATTAAGAAAAATGTATACAAAAATAAAAGACGTGATGAAATAAAACTGAGAGGGACACATTTTAAGCAGAGAGAACAGAGATAACCCCAAAGTTTAAGTTTGAACTTAAGTAGAGAAACATTTGAGTTTATTGTCAATTTTAATGTGGCAGCCAGTGTCTCACTATGAGGGTCTTTAACCTCCCGTAACAGCAATACATAACAGCAAAACAGAAAATTACATGGAAGAATATTTCTGTGACTTTAAAATTCCGCTCTGATCATCTTTAATATAATGTAAAAGTGTCCCCAGCTGTCTTTTAACTTGCCAAAATCTAATAAACCTGTCATTTTCTAAGACATAATTTCTCCAGAGCGCCAGTAGTTCATTAGAAATTTGCCTCTGAATAGTGAGCAGCAGGACCATAGAAGTAGAGCAACCCCGCCCCACTTCCCCTCCTCGATGCAGAGTGGAGTACAATATTTTCAGACAGCATTTTTGCGTCTGCTCCTGAGTCAGAACTATTTGAATAAAGAATAACTCTAATATGCCATTTAATGCCTAATTTTTTTTTCCTTTGTCATGAGAATAATTCCACAAGAACATGTTAAAAAAAAACCAAAAACAATTAGCAGGTTTTAACCTTTGAAACTTAAAAATAAAGTCAATAATGAAAAGTTGATCAACTCATTAATCTATTAAAAGAATAAAGGCATCAGCCATCTGTCCTTCTATCTCTGAGTTCTGTTACTCTTTCTATAAGTAACAGCACTGGAAGTAAATCTGAAAAATACAATTTTATTATGGTAAGATGTTAAAAAAGCTATCAATTTCAGGAAATAATAAAAAAAAATCACTTGACAATATCCTCGTGTCTGAAGCAGCAGGTAATCTTCTCAGCTTTATTCTCCCACCTCATACTGTATTATATGAAGGCACATATGTGTTTAGCTATTGAAAATTCACATTATCAATGAACCATATTTCTTTAATGTGTTGTTAGAGATCCAATGTCTTCCAATGACAATCCAATCACTTCAGATTACAGAAAATAGTATCAGATTTCATTGCGTAAAAAGTATATCAAAAGCTAAAAACAGAATTATTCATAAAGTGCAAAATTAAATTAAAACTAATAAAATGTAGTTGGAATATAGTTTCTTTTTTCCATTCTTCTAATGGCCACTTAACTCAAAATATCATATTTTTGGTGCATATGTACCCAGTTTGACCCATCATGCCAAAATACTTGGAGAACTACAAGCAAAGCTTTTGTGATACAATTTCTTTTTAGAGCAGGAGAAGTCCCTGAGAATGAAATAAGATGGGCTTTTTTCCCCACTAGAAAGCATGTCTGAAGGTCTGTCAGGAGGAGGACATAACTGGAGAGCCCACGTTCATGAGCATGCAGCTATAATGTCTAATAATTTTCTCCATTTCTCGCATTCAGCTAATTTGAGTCTTCCTGACTGTGGGGCTGTGTCCTCTATACATCTTCACCCACCATCCCTTCACATTTTCCCTCTGTGCACTCTCACTGTGGAGGACCTATACACTTCCAGATAAGAGGAAATGAAGTCTCATCGGCACAATTTGAAGCGCTGCTTTGAAGCTGAACATGGAAAAGCAGCTCCGCGCCTCCGCGCCAGCAGAAATAAGGGCCCTCTCTTTAAAAAAGCACTTTACCTGTGCTCCCTCTATGGATCACTGCTCTCATTAAACATATTTGGGCTTACATTCAAATTACAATTACTTCAAGAGCTAACTGTTAATGGGCGCAGGGGTTGAAAGAGTAAGAGAAACGTTTCTGACATTTCTTTTTATATCTCTCTTCCAGCTGAATTAGGATCACATCAAAAGGTGGAAGGTGTAGCATAAACTAACCTTAACATGAATAGGGATTCATTTCTTTAACTGAAATTAAAAGATGGGGAAAATTACTTTGCATTAGATTAAAATCTTCCAGTCAGCTGGGATTTTTTTTTTTAAATGATTATGAGCTAAAGCATTAAAGTAGCCTTGATCTGACCTTTCCGCACTCACAGAGTGACAGTGTTTTGTTTTTTTGAATCAAATAGGAAGCATATATGAGTGCAAGTAAGTGTGTATTAGTGTGGGGAATGTTGTAAGTGTATCAGACGGTGGAGAACACCCCCCTGGGTGCTCCAGCACAGAACCAAGAAAAGTGATACTTTCATCTATTCACCACCAAGATCCTGCTGGGTTTCAGTCTGTGAATGTGTGTGTGTTTTTCTAAGAGGTTAAAACAGGCAGATATGTCACCTTGGGCACTGAGAAAAGTTTTTTTTACTTGCTTTTTTTTTGGCAGATTTGGTAATGATTTCTAATTTGACACCTGGTAGATTTCACAATATTCAGGTGAGTGTTTGAGTTGTGCTCCGGTGTTCGGCAGATAAAAGCAAATGTCTTTAAAACTGACATGCACATTTCTTCCTCTGAGAGTATCTTTTATTGAAAAACCTGTTGACTGCCTCAGGAAAAATGTCTTTCATGTCAAATTTTTCATTAACCACCAAAGGAAACCAGAAGGTGGATACTTCCTCTTGATGCAACAGTGTGTTTAGGAGAAAATAGAGTTACACTGGTGAGCATTTGTAAGGTGCCTTATTTGTGTGTGTGTGTGCGCTCATGCTGCCAATGTGAGGGTCTGTGCTGGTTACTGCCTTGGGCGATAACACAGGATGTAATCCCGTGCATGCTACCAGTCTCTCAGCTGCCTGCATAGATGTTGAGAAACGTTTTAGCCCCTGCAGTGTGCCGTAGGGCACAAGTGTTCACCCTCCCCAAAGGCTACCAGATAGTAGCTGGATGGTGAGTTGCCAGCATTTTCTTCTTAAGTCCCCTTCCAAAATGTGTGCAGCTCTCTCTGCACTGACACAGTTCAATACGCAGCGATGAGAGATGGCTTAACCCATAAAAACCCAGATCCATTTTTGCTGAAATTGAAAATTATGTGGGATATACCGCAGACCAAGTGGACCACAGAACACATTTCTGATGTTTTTCTGTTACACTGCATGTCACCATGAATTCTTATGGATTAAGGAGGGAGACGTTGATTTTTGACAACCGTTACACTCTTATAAACTTGTGTCTAGGTGAAAAATAGTCTCTGAAAATTAAACCATCTAATGCCTTGCTTCATTCAGTTTAGCAGTCGGTTGAGACAGTCCAGTCATGTTTACAAGCTAAATTAAATGGCATCATAGCATATATTTATGCAGCAGCATGTGGCGTTTTCTGTAAGACTAACACACCTGAAATGCTATGATTCAGAGCTGGAGCACCAAACTTGGTGAGTTCCTTTATTTTTTATTTACAAACATCATAAATATTACTCATCAGAATTGCTACAAGCGATTCAGAAAGCATTAAAAAAAAAGGTCATGGTAACCAAGAATAAAGGAAAAAAAACATCCAAGATGTGATTTTTTTTTTTATTAATAGGAATCTAGAGGGGTTTAAAACAATGTACAAGTTGACAGGTTTGCATCAGTACTCAACAACAAAGTGACTAATGACAAAAAATGTTATAAACATTTTTTATTACTTTTTTGTCTAAAATGGGCTTCGTACTGAGACAAGAAACAATATTGCACAATTTTTGAAGCTGAATGCTTATTATTCAAATTGTATTTGCGACATTAGACTCATGTCAGTATTGTCAGTATTATGGTTGTCAATTTTTCTGAAAATCGATAATTGTACTGCTTATATTTTATGATATTCAAAGCCCTAAATTGGACTGAAGTCCAGTGTTCTGCATGATCATGATTCCTTAATCATTTAAAACCAGAGAAGTCAGTGGTGACACCTAAATAACAAATGCTCTTTGACATACTGTATGTAATGCATGTCAATTGTTCATGTGATCAACTCATATCAGCTGATTCTGTGTATTTTTATATCAGCCTTGCACCAATATGTAACAAAACACTATCGTAAAGTGTTGCATAACAATGTGACTTTTCACTGCGACTGAATCAGTTGATTTATGTCGATTGCATAAACACTTCACTTCTGAGCAGTGTTGCGTATCAGCACAAGGCTGCTTTCTCGACTTGAGAATCTGCTGGAATTATGTTAATGCGTAAACAGTTGAAGAGTTACGGTACTTGAAAGAACATCAACTCTGGAGCTAAAGCTCTGGTGTAAAAGAGTTAACTGCCCTCTGTCTCAAACCCTCCATCATGGCCCTCTCCTCTATCAATGGCTGCCACATACACTGCTTTCACTCATATATAGTCTTTCAAACTGAGTATGAAAGATAATAAATTTCAGAAGTTCATTTGCTTTGATTTGCTTTCACACACAAAAGGAAACCAAGGACTAAACTGCCTAGAAAGTTCTAAAGACTGCTCACTTGTGGGCAGAATTGGATGACCAGATGGGAGAAGTGTATAACCAATTGGCTCAACCTGAATTCTTATTCGTGAATATTCCTTTAATTGGTCATTTTACTACACAGTGTTTGCACTCTTATTACAAATCAGAATTCTTCCATTGCATGGTTTGAAGTGTATTTTTTCTGCAGCTGGTAACACATAATGATAACATCATTTACTATCTTTAGCCTTTTTCAGCACTTTGGTTCACCCTCAAGTGAATCCAGATCCCAACTCTTGGGATTTGTTGGTCTGTTCCACCATCTCTGTTTGGCAGCACCCCGATGTGATTTTAAGTATGGGAGGAGCTTCTACCAACTTTTTTTATTGACTGCTGCTTTCTAGAAGACATGGATGTTGTTAAGAGAATAGCTTGGGTTTAATGGTTTTAGTGAGCGCTACAAAAGAATGTTGCTGTGTCTGGGTTCACAAAATCCATCTGAGACACTCCAAGTAAATTGATTTTCATGTCAAACGGGTGCTTTCAGTTGTACTTTTGTGTCTCAGTGGCTCAGTTTGACAACTTTGCTGTTCCGTATAAGAATGTGATACACCACTGTACATCCTACCCAGAAAAATGCTTATCGTTAACTAACCCCTCTCAAATGGTAGTAATAAATGTTAGTTTTCACTCTACTCACTGATCATCAATGCATCAAAAGCTGAGTAAGTGATAGGTCAACAAGAGGCAAACATGTTCTAAAAGTCAGTTTTTTAACTTTAGAAAATGTATGCCATGATTCATTGTTTTAGCTGTGCAGCTTAAAACTTGCTGCCTCTCACAAATTGCAAAGTGTACCCTGACACCTTTTACTCAATCTTTAACTTTACACAGATTCTTGCTAATCCCCCATGCAAACCATGTTCGATGTGAACATGTCATATCACTTTCCAAATGAAACATAATATCCAAGTGAACAAACCTTGGTGTGAATCAAAGCAAATGCACAGTTGAAATAAAGGGAGTGGTCTATTGGTCAAAACTGGAAAATCTTGCAAGATTCCCTTGACTTAAAAGAAATCTCTTCAAACTTGCATTTCTCATTAACCATGAAACTTTTTTTTCATGGTTAATGGGTTTTAGCACTCATGTCTAGTTTTGATAACATCACCTAATCCCTATCATTAGTTCCGCTTTAGTTGAAGGTGTAGAGGATGATGTTTTTTTTTTTTTTTTTTTATCTGTGCATGATGTGTTATGGTTCAATATCTGCCCAGCCCTCACACCTCTGACCCTGCCTCTGACAGTTCATTACGAGGAGAGAGCTGGCCCCCCGCTGCATGTAGCTGCTGCCATGCAGCCATCATTAGTGAGTGATAGTGGTGTGTGTGTCTGCCACACAGCCCGTCTATCCAGGATGCTTTTCTTGGACTTTAATGGAAGCAGACCTAAAAGAACTACGTCGCTCCAGTAAGACACCCAGCTGAGCTTTCAGCTCTGCGGGGACAAGGCCAACTACCCTGACAGGTTTGAAGAACGCAGTACTATACAGATGCTGAAATGTAGGAAGTGTATAGAACAGCAATAATTGCACATTTTTGAAACATGATGTTGCTGTAAATGGGTTTAAAAACTGGGATGATCAGCTACAAAAGTATCTTTGAGGACACATAAACAAGCTGGTTTCAAATCTGACAGCTCTTGTTTGTCCATCTAAACCGGCTTCAAATCAGCATTAACATATACCTCCCGACCTTAGAGGTAATGATAGCATGAAATTATGGTTGCCTCAGCAGACCTTATAGCCCTCTCTGCTCTCCCTCCCTCTGGGTCCAAGGCCTCAGCCTTCAACCAAGACCGTCTCCCATGCCTTCTTCTCTCCCTCTCCCTTCTTCTTTTGCCTTCCAGTTCCACTCAAAGGGAATGTGTAACTGAATTTAAAATTGAGTGCCCTCCATTCAAGGACCATGGCTAATGAGACGTTTTGCCTTGAAATCCAGCCAGGATGTGGGTGACCCTGATGGGCAAGGCCTGGAGATGATAGCCACCTGTACGTCAGGTGTTTGGCTCCTCAGATCTCTCGTCGCACTGAAAACCAGTGAGGTGGTTTCTGCCAGAAAAAAAGGAATAGGTAAAAGCTTTCAAAGTACAAGCAGGGGTCACTCGGGGTTGCCATTTTGAATCCTACAGCTGTAGCTTAAAGCACGACCGTGTGATCGGTATCTATGACATTCACCAAGCATTCACTTACATCATTTCAATTTAAAAGAATGGCCACAATGGTTTGTGTAGAAATGGAAGTAAGACGATAGAGGAGTCCAATATGTGGTGCAAGAGAGGGGTTAGAGCATGGAGTGATGGAACAGTGAGTCAAAGAGATGGAGAAACAGTAGTGGGCCGAATAGAAACAGGTAATCTTGACAGTTTGCTGCACGGGGATCATCCAAGACACTCTGCGTGATTGCATTGATGAAAGGGATCGTCTGAGGGATTCTCCTTTTAATCAGGGGCCCTGAAGAGAAAACCTCGCGGACTGTGGGCCCCTGGCCGCTGCCGGCCACTGTCATGCTAATGAAAGAGGCTCAGGGTGTGAATGGAGAGGCTAGCTTGTTACCATTGCGCTAATTAATTCACACGTAAGATGTGTGCGCGAGTGAGGGTTTTATGCATTTTAATGAAGAGCCTGTGTGTGTGTGCGTGTGTGCGCAGGTCAAGATGACAGGGATTTGAAGCTTGAGTGAGAAGACAGCAGATGCATCTGGAAATAGTGTGGAGATAATTTGTGGGGAATTATTCGAAGGAAAGCCTCCATCTTGAGTCTGCCTCAGCATTATCTTACTGATTTCAGCTTCAAATTACTGTTATAACACACAGGAAGATACTGTGGATTTCACTCTAAACAGCACGCAAATTTCTTAAATTGTATTTCATTATTGATTGTCACTGATTTCAGCCTGTAATAAATCATTTCTGCTCTTTTTGAACATCAATTCTAAATTACTTTCTCGTATGGAAACCGCGCCGTCTCTGTCATTGTGCGTGCCGACAATCCTGTCTGATTTATTTTCTCACGACCGTCCACTTTACCCTGTCTGCTGTTTGTCAGAGCTCCTGGGTCAGTCCTGGAACAGCCCCAAAGACAAAAAAGTCATCCTTGGAAATGCGTTAAGGGTCTCAGTCCAGACAACCTTTTCAACCCAACCCATGTTCCCACGGACGAAACATGGAGAAGCTTGTGGATGGCCTTAGGCACAGCATATGGCCCTAGGCTGCAGCATTGTCTGAGCTGTTTGGATAAGAGAGGAAAAAATGGCATTGTTCACGTGTCACTCAGACGAAACGCAGGGGCGTGTGTCAGGGCAAACAGGGAGCCATCAGAATCCACGACCTTTTAATTTGCTGGTGGCCTCTCCCACAGACTTCTTTGTCCAACACACATGCCCTCGTCTGGGGTTTGAGACAAGTGGCATTGATGAGGAACTTAGATTTTATTTGATTAGGAGGAAAAAAAAACAATTGTTTTATGAATTTATCAGAACTATAAAAATTAGGAAATTGTGTGAAAGTTAGCAAAAAATCCCTAAATATTTTATACAAAGAATTTGTATAAAGGTGATCTGTTCTGAAAGAACAATTATTTCTGGTTCCAGGAAACACACGTGCACCTGCAACTTCTTTTATTTTTAGTAGCAGATTTTTTCAAATACTTTTGTATAAGTATTTTATTTAAAAACAAAAAAAGATCAAATATTTATGTATATATATATATATATATACATATATAAGCCTAAGGACAGCTTGCTCAGTTTTCTGAAGGCAGCTCTAACATTGTGAAACTCAGTGTTCAGAACAACACAATGTACCATAGGTCACTGTCTTACCTTGTGAGTGGGAGATACACTCAAAGTCCCTATATTTTGTTCCACAAGTACTGTCTCACATATACCACCCTACCCCCAACCTTGTCCACCCTGTAAAGTGCCATTATAAAAATGTCAAGGGGTCCCTCTCTGTCGTCCTGCCTGTCAAAATCATGTGCCATTATGCAAATCACTGTGTGAGCGCACATTCTCAAAGATTTAAATAGGCGATATGGGCCATGGCTCAGTAGAGACGACATTATTTCACAATTCTTAGAGAAACATGCCGCACTTGTAGATTGATTTAGAAATAAAACATTCCCTTAGTGCATTTTAGCTTCTTTTCCTTTTACAGATTAAGTTTGACTTTAACACAAGCAGAGTTTAAAATAAAAAATAGGCTTTTAATTTGAAAACAAAAACACAATAATATATATTTATAACAAATCCGGAAAAAAAGGCTAACACTGGAACTTCCCAGAGAGAAACACACATGAACAAATCTATTATACGTTTTGTGCTGTTCTTTTCATTGACGTGTGTGTGTGTGTGTGTGTTTGAAGCACCGAAGGAGAAAAAAACACACAAACAAGTGAGATAATAGAAAGGAGAAATATGTCATTTCTGGTGGAAAGAATCATTGATGGAGGTCATCTCTGTAATGCACCCATTTAGATGTTGAATCATTAAAGCCCTGTATTATGGCTTTGAATACATTTCCTCGTGATGGAGGCTTTTTAATCAAAGGGAAGCAAAAATACCTTTCTGTTGCGTGTGCACAACGTCACATAACAGAAAATAAAAAAAGAAAAAAAAAGAAAAGAAAAAGGAAGGATAACTTCCCTCACACAAACACATCAGGCCATCCATTAGCAGCAGAAGGGCACAAAGGAGCAAAAGACACAGGAGTGGAAAGGGAAATAGACACCGGGCCTTCTGTTTTGACAGCCATGAACTAGAACACTGCTCCGTTGTTTGCTTCTCATGGATGTGTTTGAATGACAGTGAGTGTGATGTACGCTGACATGTAGAGCTGCTTCACATTTCCTCTAATTGCTTCGCGTTGCCCGAGCTTGGCACACATGTAGAGCATGGTAAGAGGCGCCTCTTTTCAGGTCAGGACAGGGGGTTGCTGTGATTTGGCATACAAAGAGAAAAGGAGGCAAACGGGAGGAAGAAGAAGAGGAGGGAATCTCTGATGACTTTGAAGGACGGAGAGGTGACACCTTGCTTGTACTTGCGCGTGGCATTAAAAACTCTGCCTGGTTAATGCAGTGCCAGCGTCGTGGGTGACATGCGGGGTGCATCAGTCAGTGAAGGAGGACGTTTTTTTGTGGAAAAAACAAGATGCAGAAACAAAGCGGGGGGAGGTGGCGTGTGGGTTACAATACGGTGGCAGACGCGGCGTCACTTTTGATTCATGGTGTGCTGAGAAGAACTGAGATTGGAGGAAATCCTTGCAAGGGAGGGGAAAAAGCCTCTATCCTTGCTGATGCTATTTTAATTAAATAGTTGCTAGGTTACACGTTGCAGAACGATAGTGGTGGGTGGTGTGGCACAGGCGCCTGGGCAAGGGGAATGGTGTGTGTCTGTTTTCATGTCAGTCTGAGTGTGTGTGACGGCACATGTCCCCGGACAATGAAAGCACATCTCCTTCGTTTACCATAAGGATTTCAAATGTGAGACACATTTGACATGAAATACAGCGGGAGCGATTTAACGCTTCCTAAAACTCTCCGGCTCCTTCTTTCACTGTCTTTCCGTCTGAATTTTTTTTCCTCTCTCAGATCAGAGGATGGGTGGGGAGCCCTCTTTTATCTCAGTGACTTTTTCTTTTTTTTTGCCCCAGTATAGCGACTGGTGTTCCTTTTGCACACTGGGATTCCAGACGGTGCAGAATGCCACAGGGCCCCGGGTCCCGTTTTTAATTCCTTTTAATGTCCCCCTCTGGAATTAACCTGAGAAATCCGCATACAAACCACCTTTGTTTTTGAATGCTCCAACCTCCGTCCAAAACTTTTGCCAGAAAATACTGATGCATACTCTGATGGAAGGGGGCCAAGAGAAGCAACCACCTTGATGTTCATCTTCTCCCTTTGGAGCCCGTCTTTTCTTTTTTTTTCATGCTCCATTTCAATTTTGAGCACGCACCACTCAGCCTGCACTTCTACATTTTCCACCACGCCAGCATCAGAAACCCACACAGAAATCAGCATGCATTTTAGATGAATGAGAGTTGCCAGCTCAGGATGCAGATTTCCAATAATCACTTGATGCGTTATAAAAATAGAATCTTCAAAGGCCTTACTTTAGCTTTTATAAATAGGACCCCGCATAATTTTTGTCTTTCATTTTCAAAGTTATTTTTTTATCTCTTCTAAATCTTATGTGCTTTTATATGTTTTCCAGTTTTTCATTTAAGTAAAAATTGTGATTGCTTTTCGAATCTTTTTTCCCCCTCTGAAAAAACGCATCATTTTGGAAAACATCCGCTCTTTATGCATATACAGAAATGACAGGAATTTCAGGTGTCAGTCACAAACAACTATTTTATCTCATGAGTTCACATTTTTTTTCTCTCTCTACAGAGTTGAGCAGAAGAGGCTTTTTGTTGAAAGTACGTTGAAGCAGTGTCCGTTCTTTCCCTTCGGGACCTTTCACTCCTAGCCTTGTCCATGTTTCATGGTTTTGTCAGAGGTCAAAGGTCATTTAAAGTCAACCGTATGTTCGCCTGTGAATCTCACAAAAGCTGGACTCTCTTTGTCAAATGTTTTGTTTTTCTTTCAAATGACTTTTCCTAAATGATCTTCATGGCTGGCCCCTGATATTGTCCAGGTGAAGGTTTGTTCTATTTTTTTTTTCCTTATTTTTTCCCTTTCTTATTTTTTTTTTTATTCACGCCAAAAAAAAAAAAAAAAACAAAACCTTTCTAAATCTCCAACCCTCAGTCCATTGTGCTCAGACTAACGAACTAATTTTTCTCCTTTAACCAGAGCAACGCTCAGAATTCACAGCTATCCGTCGCACCTCACAATTCTTGAAAAACAATGCCGTTAAATTGTCTTAATTTGAGCATGGACTGGCTTTACAGCTGTGCGTGGGAGGACCTGGAGGTTGAAGTGCTCCATGAATGTGATGTGAATTATCTTCCTAATGAAATATAATACTGGAAATGAACTCTGCTGGACCTAAGGCACGCAGAACAATAAGAGGAGATGAAGAAAATGAAGCAGTTGTGTTCGCGAATGCGCCTCTGTATGTACGCCCTCAAATTTGTGCATGTTTTAAAAGTGCGTGCAATTGCTAAAATGCATGAAAGTTATGTTTATTTAAAAAAAACTGTGTTCATTCTTTTATTGAAGTCGGAATCCCTGAGAATACAAAGTGATGTTCACTGCACTTTCTTTGTCCTACTTAGAGCCCCACATTTGCTGGAGTGCATCAAAGTGCCTCCAACTAAGAAAAATGGATGAAGACGGCGGTGACTTTCCCGCAATTCTCTTAATAAACTGTCAGTCACCTGCAGCAATGACTGACACTGATATCATATGATGCAGCATTCCATATAAAAGATCTCTTATTCTTCCTGCGGCACAATCTGAGGCCTGTCCTCCCCTCGTATTATCACCATCATCGCTCCAACATGAAAGGGGAGAAACAAGTGCTGCACCGCTGCCAAAGAGAGACCTTGATCTCCGAGCATTTGCATTCGCCACCTTCGCTCTGTTGGATGTATGAACAAGTTACCAAGGGGCTCTCTGATTGGACGGCGCTGAAAAGCAAGCACTCTGCTAATGCACAAAACAAGCAGGGCTGACGCCCTCCCCTCTCCTCCACGCACTGTCACACTCGGTCGGTGGCACTAGAGGGCAGCCCACTCTGTTGGTTTTTTTGTTGTGAAGGAACGGTGAAATTCACATGGAGGGGTGTGGGACACCGCAGCAGCTTTTCTTAAAAAAAAAAAAAGATATGCGCATTCTGGAGAAATGTTGATTTCAGCTCAGGTCTCTTTAGGATTCAAAAGTCCTAGAAAATTCAACAGACTACTCTGATATTTTCTATCAAATCAATGATTATGCTAAACTCGCTGATTATTTGGTCCTCTCTGAAAGAGTATGTAGTTCATATCAACACACAAAATATGCCAACTTTAGTGTCACTTCTAATTTCCCTCATAATACAGGGACAAAATGGGAAACAAAAACCTTTTATTTATGTCATGACATTTTTTTTGGCAATAAAAGTGTGAGCACACATTTCTATAGAAGTCATATCTTTTATGGTATTCAGAATGCTGCTGATTTAAGATTTGAAAAGAATAAAAAAGTGAGCAAAAGTGCTGATCAGAGATGATGAAATATGAAAAAGAACTAGGTGATTATCACACAAGCACACTCACTTTCATTTTTACTACACACCTTTAACAATGATCGAGTACCTCAAATACAGTTTGAACATTTTTGGTAAGTAGTGGAAATAAAACGTTTTAATGTGTTTCATGATAAAAAATGTTGTTTTAAACATTAGCATTTTTATTTTGTATTTTAAAACTATATTTATTCCACAAATATGTAAAAAACAAGTGTATGGATGATGTACGATGTTTCACAACTTTGGATTACTGAAAATGTAAGTGTATTTGTTTATTTAAATGTGATTTTTTTTCCCCCACAGAAATTAATAAACCTTTTTACTATTAGCGCACCTGCAAAAATCCATTTTGTCTCTCTATGGAAAGCATAGACCATTGTGAATTGTAAAGCTATTCCTGTTGCACGCTGGACAAAATAGCTTCACCTTTATTTTCTCTTTTTATCTAAAATATAATGTAAAAAAAATAAGTACTTGGCAGAAGACAGTGAAATGCTTTGTTTTGCCCTTTTAGCTGTTGTCATGGTAATGAAAAGATGATGATCCCATGTTTTACATTGACGATAATTGTACACACCAATCTCAGTCAGCCAATTTGTAATTGGCACTCCGTTCAGCAGGAAGGTTTTTCTGTTTTTTTTCCTCTATGAGTCTTATAATTGGAGCCATTTTTGTTAAAAACATAAAAAAGTAGGTCACAATAGTTCAAGCTATGTAAAGTGTGCTCTTGTAAACCATTCATGCTACAAGGTCAGGTCAATCATGTGAGTATGGCCGCTGCTTCTCTCAATCATCATGAGGATGGGATCACCCTTCTGTGTTAGACAGAAAGCCTGCTTTTGTGGCGTCACCCCCTTCAGAAGTTTCTCACTTCTCCTATCCGTTGGGGATGGAAGGGTGGGGGTCTCGGCTTCCTTTCCTGAATCGGAGCTCCACGCTGCACCATGAAGAAGGGACTTCGGTGAATAGGCCCCACTCAAGAGGAATAAAGGGACCTCTCCACTGGTTTGTTTTGGAGGCTGTCTTATTGATCTGTCTACCTATGAATGAATGCATCAGCCCAGTTTTCTGCTCATGTGGACAATGGCACTTGAGTCCTGTATTAACTGGCCTGATGTTATTCCCAGAGAATGGCACGCATTTAGAGGAGTTGGGAACGTTTGTCATTTTGTCCGCAGAATGGAGACGGCCACCATAGGAAAAGCAAATCGATGGCCATTGACAGCCTTAAATCAGGGCTAGTTAGCGAGAATCTGCGGAGCATTTCCAACCCACAGAGGCGCAGAAACGCTTCATTTTATGAACAGCTCGTCTGAGACCTCAGTGATCCGAAAGAAAGCAGGCGTCACAAAATGCCAGAGAGCTTTCAATTCCACAGTCTTGACTTTGGAGAGATGACCATGGGCTTCCAGTCTCCCAGTTGAGATAAAACAACTGAAGATTATTGTAAGTTAAAATAATTTACGAGGTTTCCAGATATTTACAACCACCATACATCCAGTTATTTAAAAAGAAAACAACAGTAGCACTTTTATTCAGTTTTTTAACACCTTCTAAGGTCAGTATAAAAATCACTAGTCTCTGTGAAAAAAGAAAAAAATAAATCCAGCTTTACCTGTACACTCACATCACTGTAAAACAAGAAAAGCTTACCGTTCTCAATCACATTTAGTAGAATCTTGTTGATTTCCATCAAATATTATCATAATGTACAAACGCACACTTTAAAGTATTTAGACTCAATATTTGTATTGAGACATTGCATTAATAATATTTATGACACTTTTTTGGTCTAATATGCAACACATAAAGTCATGAACGGAGCACAAAGTAAAATACTTCTTTATGTGTATGTGATATATGTATATATTTATAATAAAAGATTAAAATTGAACAAATTATCGAACATAATTTATTTAGGAAAAAATCTAAAGCAGAAATAAATACATTAAAGAACATGAGGTGCATCATTTACTTTTCAAACCCAACACTGAGTACTAAACACTTACAGTGGCAATAAACTGAAGTCTTTTAAGCCCTAAGAGGCTGATGAAACTGAAAGTTTTAGCCATCCAGTTAACATCTCCAAACCACTTCATCAAACAATGGTTAGCCTGCATTTGATTTGTCAAACAAAACAGATTTTTCGTCATCATGCACACCGACAACACAAATGGGCACCTTCAAATTAGAAATGTTTACAGGACTCTTAACAATTAATAAATATTAAAAGCAATTTATAAAGAAAATAATCAACTTGTTTTTTTGTGAGAATCAGATTAGAAACATCAAACAAAAAAGGTTTTATAAAGTTCAGTGGTTAAAAAACGTTAAATCAGCCAAAGATGATTATCTTAAAAAAAAAAACCTAAAATTTAGGCAGAATGGATACATTCATTATGTGCAATCATTCCCAACAGATTCAAACTAAAGCTAAGACTTCTGACATCAGGAGCTGAAGCGTTGATATGGTGATGCTGGACTTTGTGGTGTACGCAAAAATATAAAAAAACGGAGCTGTTTTTATATTTTTCATTTGCATTAGTTGATGAATGTGCTGCTGAAATGTCAGGCCAGGAACACGTTAACACCTGGCACCGCATCCCCTACATTCCTGATACGGCTGGACAATCATTTTTGCCAGCATTCGTTATTACAACAACTATTTGTGCGTAGATTAAGACACAAAAACAAATTCAACTAAAAGATTTCTGATAAATATCTTTAAAAAAAAAATCAGATTGTTTTTTCTGTACCAGGATTAGACTAAAGGCAGCAAAGTTGTACAGTTTTTGAACACGAGTGAACATAAAAGATACAGCAACCACGGTCAGGGGGAGTGAAGGGGGTGGGGGGCTTACTTGGCACAATTTTGCAAATCAAAAATTCTACAAGACAGACAAAAAAACAAACATGAAAAAAAAACAAGGTTGCAGAACATAAAAGTTGTATTTCATCATCAACAGCTGACATGGCCTCCTTTTGATCCCAATGCCCTTTCAGATTACAGCTGATCCACAGCAGAGATCACAGAAACCCCCCGCCCCTCGACTGAGGCCTTGGCGCAGTCTTCCCTTCGAGTAATCTTTGCTGCTCAAAAACAGTGTAGAATGTTCACGCTGGAGCTAAAAAACAGTCCAGAACATGTTGATTTAAAACACGATGACTCTACTGGAACGCTTGTCATTTCAAAAATGCACATTTAGTTAAAGTGAAATCAAGTTTCGGTCAATAAGATGCCCTCCTCTAGTTTTGCAACACCACCTCCTGCTGTTCCTGGATAGCTGCTCTTTCCGAACAGTTGTGCTGCTTCTCCCTCCTCCTTCTCCTACTATAAACAGCAGATCGCTGGTCTGTTTGACACTTTAGTAAGAGATCGGAGAAGAGTTTTGTTCATTAAAAAAAAAATAATAATAATAAAGTCTTTTATAAGAGACAAACACAAGGCCCAGCAAGTATGGCAGTTACCAGTTTTCTCAAAAATCCTTAGAGAAAATAATAAAACCTTCTAAAGTTGAATATTTGATGACAAAGTCAAGTTGGTTGGGTTTGAGACATTCTCTAAAGCGAGGGTGGTGTCTTTACAAAGCATCACTTTGGAGCAGTAACACTCATCAAGAAGTGCAATAATAAGACCAGGAATACAAGGTAGTTTGTTTTGACACGTGTTCATGCTTTAGGATTCCAAAAATCTGCTATGGTCAATCTCAATTATAACAAGAATTACAAATCACAAAAAAATTAGTCAAGAAACTAAAACAAAATTAAAAGCTATTGGTCTAAAATCTGTCTTTTTCTGACCTGCCATGAAGCCAAAGCAGTAAAACAGAGTTTAAAAGTTGATTCATTGCATTGGATTCTTCAAATTCCCCCCAAAAAACTTAAATGATTTTTTTTTTTTACAATATTAAAGAGTAAGAAATCAAATATCCTCTTATGATAAAGTCTCTTATTAAGATCTTGAGCTTTTTTACCCAAATGAAAGGGCATGGTAGTAAAACAAAAACACAAGTTCACAGTCGTCTGTAGTGGAAGCACTGGAAGTAAAACCAGGAGCTCTGATATGTTCAGTCACTGGGAGGTCGTCCACCAGGGAGGAGGGCAGAGAGGGACTGTACGGCGGAGTTATCAGTGCCCTTCCCTCCACACACAGTCCTTTCCATCTGAGTGTGGTAGCACTGTGGTGGTTTGGATGCCCCTGCTGGACTGTTGATGCTATGCTGCCATGAGATACTGGTGGTAGAAGAGGCCGAACAGAGAGGTGGAGAACAGGCAGGCGGCAATCCACCAAGTGAAGAAGGAGAAAAGGCCCCGGAACAGAAGGGGACTAAAAACAGTTTGCAGGCCCCCGAGAGCCACAGAGAGCTGAGCTACGGATGCACGTGCCCCCGTCTCTATCACCGAAGCTGCTTCTGGAGCAACAGTTTGGTCCAACTCCACCACAGAGTCTGAGTTCACCTCGTAGGTGCAAGGCAAGTCCTCTTCGGTATACACCCACCAGGAATGACCACCTGTCGTTGGATGAGGCAACAGAGGAAAACTCTTCAAAATCAGGATCCAAATACTTCTGCTGCAGCAGTCCAGGAGACTTACCTAAGGTTTTTAACAGGAAAGTTGTATGCAGCAGCATCACCAGCGGTGCAACGTACTGCAGTGCGATCACACATAGGTAGTAAAACACTCGAGCGACCTGAGGGCAAATCAGATGGAAAATTTGTATTTACAGCAACACTTGCAAGACAGCAGCAGAAGCCGCTTTAAAGAGTATTCTGCCAAACTGTTATTTTTACTAATAGTAAAGACCGATGATTCGATTTATAATTTAAAATGATAAAGAATTAAGCTAAACACATGCTCCACCGGGCTTAAAATGGACTTATCTACTTTTTTTTTTATAGAAGAGCCTTTTAAGTGTTGGCATTTATGTGAAACTGTCGACATTTTTTATGACTGTACCACCAAACATGAACAGTCTGATGCATATATGAAAATTTGACAAGAATTTTATGATCAAACATTGTTTTTAAGATGTAAAAATATAGCAAAACAATTGAAGATAAATTTAATAAAAGCTTAAACAAAAAAAGTTTGTATGGAAATGCCCACAAAAAATACAAATATTTGTTGACTTATTCAAGTTTGTTTCTGTAAAACTGATACATTAATAAAAAACTTCATTTGTAAGTACATCCTTAAAAAATAGAACTGAGGTTTGTATCTACTTTTCAGATCGTTTTATCATCTTCTATAAATCAAAGCTTTTATTAAGTTGTGAACAAACTTGTATGAAGCTAAAATTCAACAAAAAGCAGTCGTATTTCTGTTTGAAAAGCAGACGGTATTTTGCGCATGGCATTGTTTGGTATTTTCCCAAATTTTTACCATTGCAATCACCCAAGAAAAAGAGGGAAAAAGTTCACTGTAGTTACATGTTTTTCCACTTGGTAACATACCATATCATTGTTATGATGTCTGTTTGGAATTCTAGAGAAGATTTGCTGGGTAGCAAGAAAACACCAGCTACACATGAAGAAAGGAAAGAAAAATTACCATCTTCTGCAAATCTAGTACCTGCCTGGCTTATTCTTCATCTGGTCCACACTCTTTTTGGGCTGTCCACAGGCCTGCAATGCCAGTCATCATTGAATGGCAAGCCTGAGCATACACATCAGTATGATGACCCACAACCGCAAAGTATCGTACGCCTGCTCAGTCATCCTAACAATAACGGAAAAGCAGGAGACAGAGATGGGATGGAAAAAGAGGAGGGAACATTTGTTTATTGGTCTGCAAACGGAACATTTCATTTGTGTGGCATCTGAATGGTTCTAACAAAACACAGAACAAATGTGCAAAAAGGAAAAGACACTGAAATCCCAAATGTGAAAAATAATGTTTTGGATAATCTTGATTCTGTAATTACTTACAAAGGCACACTCTCCTTTCCTAGTGTGGGGTTCATTATGTAATCCTTGGTGATGGGCTTCACCCACAGCAGGACCATGATGAGGGGGGACAAGAAGTTGATATGAAGCAGAGTTCTATCAACAAATTGAAAACGCTTAATTATTCAATTAGCAACCACTGACAGACAATAATTGCTCAGTAAATTTTATTTACAATAGTTTTTTTTTTTTTTTTAGGGTTAAACTTGAAGAAAATCAAACACTATTAATATCATCTCTTAACATGAGAAAAATACAGTAATTACACAAGGAAAAGGCACAAACAAATAGTAAATGAAAGGTTTTGTGGCAAAATACTTACTGTATAAATCTATCTGTAGTAAGATTAAGAGCATCAAGGTGCATCTGCGCCAGTCGAAGGCCGGGAAATGTTAAAAATGCTCCAATCAACGAACAGAGCAGAGCCAGTATCAACTTGAAGGAGAATTTAGATATTGGACCTCTGTTTAAAAAAATAAAAGAAGAAAAAAACAAAACATATAAATGACGGGAAAATTAGTAGTAAATACTTTTACAGTTCAGTGATACAATAAATGCATATTCCCACAGAGGCATTTGGTCCAGGGTCTTGCATAGTCAGGTCCACGCAAAGTGAAGGCTGAAGGCTTTGATCTAGTGCTAAGAACTATATTGTTTGATGTTAAAGTCTGTTGGTATCGTCTGCAGGTTGTCCTAAATTTTTTTTCTCTTTTTTTTCCTCTTGTCTGCAGGTTGTCCTAGAAATTGTCACCAGCTGATTGTTATCAGCTGATAGGAGGCAGCTGAGACTGGGTTGCTAATCAGGTGAGACATAGTTAAAGGCTGTGGGTCTCTGAAGTAAGAAAAGACCACTGGAAGACGAGCAAATTTGGAAATAGAAGAACACGGGGTTGAACTGTTCCCCATTTGAGGTTTGCACACCTGGACAAATCTTTTGGTTGAAGGGGACAAACAGTGCAACTTTCACATATACACGTGTAATAGTGAATTAGAGTAATAGTGTAATTACACTTTTGAGACATTTTGATCCCAGTGGGAAATGTTGTTTTTGTTCTGCCATTTGAGTAACTCTGAATATGACGGTGGTAATCAATTTAAAGCCCCTCTCTGATGAAAGTCATGTTTTTTTGAGTTTTTAACATGTGTGTGTGACATTTTTCTTATGAAAGAGAACAAATATAGTAAGCAATCATTTTGCTTTTGCATTTTGGACTATTTCTCCTTATAAATCACTGTCAATCAAACTGTTGCAGAAAATCTCTGTTTGAATTAATGAGCAGTTAAGATGTCACGATTGCTCTGCTGCACATGCGCAAAACCTTTCATTATCTGGCCCAGCAAGCGTGCCAAGCTCAGGTTCCGGAGAAGAATAGATAATCTTCCCGTTGACTGCGGTCAAATGAATCACCGTTAGCATTTCCGTGGTCAAATCAGCCGTCACTGGATTTTTTGTGCGAGTTTCATACAATATTTACTTTATCAGGACTGAGAACGTTGGGAAATTCTGCACTAGACCGCACAGTGGCAAAATACTTACTGTATGTTCCTGATGTGACTACAGATATGCGAACGGCGACTCATTTCGACACAGTTTGGTCCACAAAGATCTCAACTTTCTCGTACGAGCTGACATCCAGCTCGAAAAGAAACTACTAGACATTTTGTGGAGCAGCGGTGAGGATTTACGCTAGCGAGACACAGAGCCACCATAGTCATACAGGGGGGATCCGGGACGGAGTAGCTCTGCTCAGCTCCAAAGGCCACGCCCACCCAAAGAATATTTTTCAGACGGAAGCTTCAGATCAACATGAAAAATAGCTTTTTAAGACATTTACGTTGTGGGATTTTGGTTAAAAACTTCCTAATCATAATTAAAACACTACTGAGAACATTTTTTAATTAAAATATTGTCATAGGTCATAGGATTTTAAACAATATATTTGGATTTGTTAGGACTAACTGGATTTCTTAATCATTTTCTTGGGTTCCTGGTCAGTTTAGACAAAATACCCCTGAAGCAGTCGCTGCAGCTCTATGAAGTTTCCGTTTGGCTTGTTCCATTCACGCAACAGCAAACTGAACTAAATGAAAGTATAAAGAGTGAAAATGTTCAGCATTCACCATTCTATCAGCGTCACTTGGCTGTGCAGCCACCTGTTAAGTGGCTCACTGTTCTGCTCATCATCACAGAAACACGCTCCTCTAACTGGGGGATTTCAACAACTTGTGTGGACAATTTATTTATTTATTTTAAGCAGATTTTTCTCTCGAACAATGAAGCTGAAATTGAAAGAGAGGCATAGATGAATCAAATGAATGATGTGTAATATTTGTCTGGAAATGACATGTGCAGGTATTTTATGAAATATTTTATTCCACAAGGAACCAGTGAAGCTTCAGAGGACTGCCATCCACTCATCTACTGCGGATCGACTGGTGAAGGACCTGAGAGTCACCATCAGGACCTGCCAATTTTTTAGGACTCGGTTACCCCGCTTCCTCATTAGCGAACTCACTGAACCCTGTGTGCTTGCTCTGATGTTGACATGGAATTTTGACCTGCAATCAAAGTAGAAGCTGCTACATTTAAGTACTTTAATTGAAAAAAATCTGACTCATTTTTCTGCCTAGAGCATCTGAGAACAGAGAGAAAGTATCGTGCTCTTTTTGCTTTAAAACCTCATTTTAGAAGAGTTGCCAATAACTGAATTCTTTGTGTTTGACTAAGTGAATTGTAAACATATTTCAGTGATTCTTTGTTGCTAAAAGACTTTAAAGTCCAACTAAGATCACTTTTTTATCTATTGTAAAGCATTCCCACTGGTCTTTTAATTATGATTATGTAGTTTGTCATTTTCTGTGATATAGTTTCTAAAAGAGATAAGCAAGGACAAGAAAAAAATTAAGGTATACATGGATCTGTCTGTCTCCAAGTGGGATGCATCAGAATTGAGCAGAGCAGGGAACTTGCAGGTTGCACTTTGTAAGAAACAACTAAAAGCTTTTTCCAACTGCATTTTTTTAACTGCCCTGGTTCATACCATAACCATGATTTTCATTGGAGTGGGTGTTTCAAGTCTTCTAAATGCCAACATCAATCAGAGTCATTCAGGATTTATTCACCCCTTTAGTATCCATGCAGGGTACAATAGCAAATAAAGACACTTTTGAGAAATTTGGCAACAATAGACAGGCCAGTTAGGTTGATATTTAGAAAAAAAAAAACATACATTTTGTGGTAAAAGCTCCAAATTTGCTATTAATTAGAATGCCTTCTTCCAGAAAAAAAAAACAAGAAAAATCCATATGGCGGCCTTTGAAAGATGGCGACCATACAATCAATTGTTTAAAAAATATTTGACTTTGATTTTCCCCAATCTCAACAATATGGGCTGTTTTTGTCACAAAACTTTTGGAGTACCTACAGAATACCTACATATATTAAATACCGTTATTTATTTTTAAATCTTGGATTTTCTTTTAGCAAATATGCCTTTTCTGAAAGAAGGGATCCTAAGGCATTTTCATGCCAAATTTGGTACCTGTACCAAAAAATGCGCAATTATTTAATGACCAAACTAGGAATTGATTTAAAGTATGTTCAGCCACTAGAACTGTAAAGTAAAAGTGTAGTAGATAAATACTAAACAGTACTTACTGTGACTCTAGACCTTGATGATCAAGAAACTGTTGAGCGCTGTCAGAAAAATTTGCAAAACCTACAAATTAAGAATTGAGGTGAGTTTCATCACGACCACAAGCTTTCCTCTGAGAAACCATTCACAACACTCACCTGCCTCCAGACCAAACTCTAAATAGTTTTCAGTGACGATGAGAATGGCCATGGCTTTGACAAAAAAGAAGAACGCAAACGTGATGCAGAGCGAGCGCTCGCCTCCTTCCTCCACCTTGAAGTAGTGAGCCGTTATGGAGAAAAGTGTCTTACTGAAGGACACACACAAGTCAAGGAAAAAACTAAAGAGTGACACGAGTTACTGTTAGTCATTGCAAAATCTTTTCACACTTTCTATCTTTACAAAGTAAACATGTGAACGCTCAGTCCTCTAATGTCCAACAAACAGCATAAATTGGAGGATGCATGGGGCTTTGTTTCAGGTGCATGTGAGCAAGGTTGCAGTATTTTATCCATTCAACTAGCAAGGGATCCAATCACCGTGGAGATTAACCTCCAGCATTCCAAGTCTCCGCATCCTACTCACTCCTTTACGGTACAAGGACAGCATTCAAGCTAATGGATATTTTCTTTTGGTTCCTCAGAGAAGAGCAACTCAATAAGTTACAATTACAATAGGACTGAATTGGCCTGTCGCCACCAATGGACAGAGGATGAGCCACCTGTCACTCATTACAACAAACGAGTGAAAGTAAAAGTAAATACCGTCAGATGATAACACCTGAGGAACCGCAGTGTTTCAGATGTGCGAGTGAAAGGTTGACAGAGCAATGGAGCTGATCCGCAGGGCAGAAGCCTTCAACGTGTCATCAAAGCTGAAATAGGAAAACTGAAATCAAGCATTAAATTAATATATTGGTCCCACCTATCTATCATGTTTATAGTCCCATTTCATCAATTCCCCAGCCTGTCCTTTCCCCCGGGCTATCAGTAAGTTTTGGCTGTGAAAATTGGACTTCCAATCTGTGAGCCAGGCAGGAAATGACACACCAAGTGATGGCGGCGTGCCAGGTCCGAGAGGGAGAACTGGAGAGATTGATCCCTTTGGTTGAAGGGTAAGAATAATCTATATTATTAAACCACCATTCAGCAGAGCAACACAGCTGCGGGATTAGAATAAGGAGAGCCCCACGTGTTATTTTACATCACATGATTTGATCTCTTTTACAAACAAACACTGACATTTCCACGTTCACACTGTGAAGGATTCAAATAAAAAGCAAAACCCTGAATACAGACATGTATAACAAGCATGATACCATTTAAAGACCACAACACTAAAGACAAAAGTGAATCAAAGTGATTTTTTTTTTTTTAAAAAGCTTGATATAAAAGGATACATGACAAAGGCGAGTACAAGTAGACACCAGACCACACTGATGTTCATCTCTCTTGAGGGCTGAACTGCACAGTAGTAAAGCTCTGTTATCAGATAGACTGCAGTTGCTGCTACTGTGAAATCAACCAGCCACTGGAACTCTGGGAAGTAGTGTAATGCTGCAGGCAAAAAAAGAAATGGAGAGAAAACTCAAGTTCAGAACACGGCTCTGTTAAATAGTCAGCAGCATAAATGGAGGATACTAAAAAAATCTCACTTTAATTTCAAATGTATACCTAAAGTGTCAACTTCTGTGATGCCTTTTGTCTCCAGCTGCAGGTCTATGTCCTTTGGAATTGTTAATGGTTTACCTTCTATGTGACCATTGTATTTCCTTGAAGGGTAGAGAGGAAAAAACATTTTAAAAAAAAACAACAGATAGGCATTTTCAAGATACGAAATAGAAACATCTTTCTTTTTTTTTTTTGGTGATACAGACGTTGCCATGTTAGAGCCAGACAATGTCAATTAGTAGCGACTAGTCCAAATTGATCTGAGTCAACGTTTCTACAGCAACCATTCTTGCCAATAAGGAACTTATTGGAAGTCCACACCAGTACGACTTGAACTTGGGCAATGTCCGTCTGAATTCCTTCACTACTCACTATATAATGCATTATATAGTGTTTGCAATTTTGTATAGCTGTTCGAAACAACAATTCTGAAATCAAGAGCACTCAAAATCTTAGCAAAAAAACAGTGTGCATCGATGCTAACTATAATGGCAAATAAGACCACAATGTATTGCAATCAAACAATTTTTGCCAAATTTAATTTTTGAATTAACCTGTTCATAAGACCTGAATTTTTCGTATTTGTGAGATTTTTACTTCATGAAATTGGCAATGTTATATCCTCTGTTTAGACGAAAAAATAAATAAAAACAGTTTTACACTTAAACGCATACATTTTAAATTTTAAGGAATGATTGAAAATGTGAAAAATTAAAATGCAAATTAGAAAAAAATTTATTTAATACTTGAAAGAAATCCTAAAATTTTGAACTCTAAACCTAAAACTGTTACCAAAATGTGCATGTGAAGCAACCGTTGTTTTGTATTTTCAACTTTTGTTTTTTCATTTCTTTCCTTCGTTGCTTTCACTCCTCAGTTTAAGTTTCAATTCAGACTTTTCAAGGTTTTACTGCTGAGCCTAATTTTATTTGCGGGAGGGGCTTTGAGCCTATTGATTGAGTAAAAGCAGTTTGCTTCTCAATAGAAACTTATGGAATTTTAGCTTCTTGGAGCCAGCAAGTATTCCCTATTTGGAACCCGAGGGGGGGAGGGGGTCACTCAGTCCAGTTTTCATGTAGGGGATGATTTTTGACTTTGCATGGTTTCCCCTCCTGCTTCTCTTGTTGCCAGGTGATGAGTTGAGTCAGGTGTGTTTTAGGAACAAGATTAATGAAAAACTATAGCATTTTCTCAAATATACTTTTGGCTGTGGCTGATTATTGTTAAATAGTTTATTACGTAAATATGCAGTAAATATGTTATTACTGTAAATTTACTTAAATATGTATAAGGTGAATACATTCAATATCTATTGTAATTTAATTTGATAAAATGACAATATAATGAATTAAAAGAATCATGGCAGTGGCACAGAAATGACACTCCCTATAATAACACCATGTGACTTTTTCTCCAAGACTTTAAAGCATTTGTTGATTGACAGATCTGACCTGTCTCACACATGCCAGCCCAGAATTGTAACATAAAACTACTTTGAGTTCCAAAACATCACATCAAATGATAAGGGCCAACTTCCAGATGCAACTTCCATTTAAATTCACACTTTAGGGGAAGAGGACGCAAAAAAATTCAAACACTCAGAATATGAATTCACTTTTGCCTCGAGCCCTAAACATGAGCAGCAGTTGGAGTTATAAAGTAATCCTGAGGAAAATCACCTACAAGATTCAAAGCAAGACATCTGAAGACTTTGAACATATAATGATGCTTTGGGAACTTCAATGACTGCTTTTTAAAAAGTCTATTTCATTTAAAATATATATAAAAAATAAATAAATGAAAACAATGGTCCCCCAAACCTCACGTTACGTCACATTTATTTGTTTTTTTTTCTTATTTCATCTTTATTCAGCCATATATAAAAAGTAACCCTACATGCTCCCCACCCCACTAACTTGAAAAAAAAAAAACATTAAATTTTCTGCTCTTCCCTCCAACAAACCTGTCTTTCCTCTTCTGCCCTTTTTGTTTCCCAGCCAAGTTCCTCAACTCATCTTCCGTAGGGTGCTGATACCACCGCAAACTGTGAGCAAAAAAAATAAAGAAAGAAAATTACAGGGTGACATCAGATCCAAAATAGAAGCAGAAAAAAAGGTATACAAGACTAAAGCCACCTTTTCTCAGAATATTCATTTATTTCTTTATTTCTGAGAATTCTCAGAATTTGTATTAGGTGTTCAAGCATAAAAATAGAAGAAAAAGAGAAAACATTCCCATCAATTTGCCTTTATTAGAGTATGACAAGATTGATTTCATGTTCTGTAAAAGCAAAACGATTAAAATCAATCTAAATATTTTTCACATTCTCCAAATACTGAAAAAATTAGTCTTGGACTACAAATATGAGAGTAACAAAAAAGTTCTCGAATTGTTAAAGACTATTAATCAGTGTATAAAAGGTTTTTACAAAATCTTACAATAATAGCTAATTATTTTTTTCAAGCATGTGCAATTAATCATCTTTTAGAGAAAACAGCTTCTTAAAAAACACTTGCACTACTTTGCTTTTGATCTGTAAATCGGTAAAACTTTTCCACATACCTGCCGCTGCAGAGTAGCCATCTTGCAAAGGAATAATGAGGTATAATTTTCTGAATTACGCTGGCCATTACCATGGTAACAACCAGCTGCACACCAATCACACCCTATGCACAAGGAAAGGACACAATTAATTATCACATTTGAATAATAATCAAGCATACAATTACTAATTGAAGTATTTAACCTCTTATTTGTAGCTAATGATTTGATTTTTATTTAGATTCTATCAGTATAAGACACAGAGCATGAATCATAAAATTTTTATTTTAAGATCTAAATAATTTGCTTTTGTTTTATGTATTTATTTTTTTTTTCACACTCTAACAAACTTCAAGGAGTCTGTATAATTTGATTTTTTATCAACTCTTTGGTTCCTGAAGGGAAACTGCTAAACTAATACGGTACATAAATTCATTTAAAAAAGTCACACTATCCAACACTGTTGTTTGAAATAAAAAAATGCTTCAAAAAAGAAGCACAAATAAATAAAAATACAAAAAAAAAGAGAAAAAAAAATACCACCTGCTGGACAACTTCTGTACTTTGAGTTAAAAAAAAAAAAAAATCTTTCACCCGATATTCCTTGTTATGTCAGTGTAGCCACAGGCCAGAGCTCCTGTGGTTGTTACCAAAAGATTTAACACCATAAGGAGCTCAATCTCAAACCGGCACACTTAGATCAATATTCACTTAGGCTTAAGAGGCCAGAATCATTCCCATCAAGCTGCGCTTTTATCCACTTCGCTGTATGTCAAAAATCGGTGGGTCGGCTTCTCTTTGACGATCAGTGGGAAACGTTTGATATCTGCTACTGCACACATGAGCAAAAAAAAAAAAAAAGCAAATAGGTAAATTAACCCATGTTAAAATGTGTGTTTTTTGCCATTCCTGAACAATGAGTTCACACAAGATCATCAATAGAAACATTACCATATACGGTTTTCTCTACAGATCTACAAATGACTACAAAGACCAGAAAACAAACCTCACAGATCCACACTAAAACTGTGCTTAAAACTGAAATTTCCAATCTATGAAGATAAAGCGACCAACACTCTTATTTGAAGAGAATGATGGACAGCCAAACCTGTAAACAAGCCTTTGATTTTGGACTGGTCACCAGGATCCCCAGCATCACGCGGTGTGGGGTAAACTCCAAAAGCTTGAGTCAATACCTATTCTGAAGTCACTCAGGGGAGAGCGGGGGCCATTTATTTGCCAATTATGCTCAGTCAGATTTAATGCGTGACCAAACACAACCTCTCTTACTCTCAACATTCTTCCATCAGAGTAATGGTGGTGCTATATAGGTCAAAAGCACACAGCCGTACTTTGGTGGATGCTGACCATTATCTGCAGGAGACCTGCAAGGATCGCAGGCCTGGAGGAAATTGAGCCAGCATGGACTCCCTTATCTTGCCCAGTCCGCTTGACCCCCTTCACACAACAACCAAATGAAAGCTGTAGGGGGTGAGAAGTAAGAACTACAGTGATAACCAGAATCCAAAAGTGCTCCAACACATCACTTCTATTTTATTGATGAAATTAACTTCAAATCTATAAAAACTGTCCCCCAGCCTCACTTGAAAAGACTCCTCTTTGAATCGTCTAATTCTTTGAGTTAGAACTGGTTTAAAATAAACAGATCAAAGAGTAATATTGATGCAAAGAATGCAGCTGCCGTTGAGGAATATATACAAATCAACATTTTTTGAAACCAGAATAAAAAAAAAAAAAATAGACGACGAAAGAATAAACTTTGTCATCGTGACCTGTTACATGCACAATGAAGTGTCATTCAGTTGCATATTCAGAAAAGTAAATAACACAATAATATAATCAATATAAGGCACAACACAAAAAACACTGATTTCATAGTAGTTCACTTATTGTACATATGTTGAAATTTCTTAAAAAAAATAAATAAATTAAAATAAAAAATTGAAGAATCAGACATATTCGAGATCTGATGGACTTGTACTCCCGATCTTATTGCTATGCTTGTATTGTGTTACTCACAAATGTCAGGAGAGTCCACATGCAACTTAACTTTTTATTTAACCTTTATTTAACTAGAAAGAAGCCCATTAAGATCAAGATCTTTTTGTCCAGGGTGACCTGGCCCAGAGGTCAGCAGGACGTCATAAACAAAACAGTCACAAAAAAAATGAGATAAAAAAAAAAAAAAAGTAAAATTTGAAAAGAAAAAAAACTCTTTAAATGAAAAATACTTTTAAAACTAAAATAGTTTGGAACAGAGGAATAAATTAGAAAAACCAGGAGTTGAAGGACCCATATTGTGAGTTGTCTTTAGGTGTACTAGTAAGGAGTACGATCAGATAGCTTTGTTTTGGTCTGTACACTGTTTCACATAGAAGATGCAACAGAACCAAACATTTGTTTCCCAAAATATTTCTACATATTAGAAAATTTACAGCAAAAAAAAAGAAAATATCATACAAACATGCAAGACAAAAACCTAATTGGCTAAAAGGTGCACAGAGGAAGAAAACTTCTATGCAAAAGTTGGATTTGTTGGAGTAAACTTTAAAGGACCAACTATTTTCAGCCTTTTTAAACTAGTTGATGGTCAAAAATATTTCATGGAACAATGTGTTTGAGTCTCTTCTGCCATGCACAAGTACTGTTTACATGCATACAACCAAAAGTCGCTGTAACAATATTGCTTCATAGACGCTGGACTACACAGGAAATCCAAAGAATCCAAAGCTTCCAGGGCCCAAACCTTGCCATTTACCAGCAAAAACAAGCATATTTACATATAGATGGAAGTTTACAGAGATTATGCTGCTTAGAGAACTGAGAAAGAATCTTTCTGCTGAATTTCAACAAGTTGTGAGTGAAATGGGAAACAAAAGAGGAATGCAACACAGAGCAGATAACGGTACAGAATGTGAGAGTAGAAAGCGTAGCAGGAACTATGGTACTAACGCCTATGCTTTGGCGAAAATATAAATATATGATACCAACATATACAATATTCAAATATAGTGAACATTTGACCGTTTACAGCTTCATAGGAGGGTAAATTAAGTACATTTTAAATGGAAAACAGTTTAAAATCATATTAATCTGTTTTGACCATATTGTATCCTTCAGTTACATCTTTTTTTTAATAATTTAAAATCTAAGTTCTTGTAAACAAAAAATATCCAAAATAGTGTGATCATCAACATCTTGATGAAAAGTCATACACAAAGCTCTTTCAAAATAAGAGAGAAAAACACTTTTGTTCTAGTTAAGTTTTTCTTGTACAGAAAGTACAGCTACGTTATGAATGAAATTCTGATTCCTAAAAGTTTTTTTTTAAATATATATATATATTTTCCCCAGGAAAACAGATACAAAATTAACGCTTAAAAAATACATAGCACGAAACCACATAAAGGCTTTAACTAGTTACATATATGTAATAGAAAACCAATAAAGAAAAAGAGCTTTACATGGTTAACATTGCTAAAAGGATGCTATAGTGATGTGCAAGTTAGAGACAACTTGCATCATTTCAGAGAATAATGGGTACAGTTGATAGAATAAAAGTTAAACTCCTAATTAGGCAACATTTAGTTTTTAAAGTTACAGTTGTTCCTAAATGTTCGTAATGTTGAAAACTATGTAGGATCAAAATTAAATTATTGTTAAAAAAAAAAAAAAAAAAATAAACTTGTGCTTTCTAAACTGGTTTTTCTTTGGTATCCACATAAAAATAGTTATTCAAATATCTATTTAAAACAGCGTAGATATACTACTAGAGATATGGCATAGATATACTAAAGACCTTTAAAGTTGTAGGTGTAAACAGCTCAACCAGGGTCATCTGTTAAGGACAAACCACAGAAGGTATCAGGCAACACCTTAGCCAAATACTCACACCTTAGTATTTACAAAAATAAGCGTTCAATATGATAAATGTCAATTAATTCTAGTTTAAATTCATTTCTACATGTATCATATAACATGTAAAGAAACTATATGGATAAAAGTCAACATCACTTGTAACTGTACAATTAGCATCCCTACACTTACCTGTCAGGTTAGTTGCCGTTAGCTAGACAGCTAAAGATTAAATTTCACCCTTAAAATACTGCTTAAAAGATAAAGCAGAAGGGAAAAAAGTGGACAGGATGCAAACTTAAACATTACTCTCGTGGCTCAGGAACATTTAATATGTAGCTGATCGCCAAAACACCGGCTATCAGCACCTGCTGTTGCTAGCATGCTAGGCTAATATTCAAACTCATTCGCAGTAAGATGATGGTTTTGCACATAAACGGACCAAAACATTATCAATGAACGTTTTAACCACGATGTTTCAACCGAGTTACAGAGAGTGTGATACATAAGGTCTCGTGCTTGCTGTCTTACTCACCATGTTAATGCAGTGCAACTAAAACGGACTACCCCAGCAACACAGAGCACCCTGACTTGGAGAGTGAGCAGCGAGGAGCACATAAGACCGTCTAGCGATTGCCGTGCACCAAAATGAAGCAGGATTCCTGTTGAACCTGTCACCGCATCCGTGCACGTATAAGAAACATTGTCGGGTAAAATCAATGAATTCAGCCTCCGCTCTCAAGTATTTTCAACTGCAATAGAGGTCACACGAAAACTCCAAGTGAGAGTGTGCCCTTACATGTGCCTGAACAGAAAGGAATGATGTTATCGTTCCGGTTTGAATAAGAAATGTTAATCAAACAACATGTGTCAAATTTGGTAAAGATTTTAAAAAGAATATTGCAACTCATAATTTAAATCATATTTGCTAATAATTTAAATCATGTGTTTTTATGCAGGAGAAAGCAAGGAGTCTATGAATGTTTGGAAGGACCGCCTTAAACGGAAATGAGCACAAAAGTCAAAACCACACATGCGAGCTCCGTTGTTGCTACCTGTTAGGAGAAGAAAGCCATGACATGTTTATTTCTTGATACAGCTATATGTAGTTATTATGTGGAAATGTAGAAAAAGATTCTTAGGATGGAGTTAAAATTACGCTTTTATTGAAATAGTAATTCAAAATCACTGTGTTGATCTCTTCATTAATTATTTTAAATTCTAAAATCCGTAGTATCTTTTTTTTTTTACACTCTATTACTTGATATTTTGACATTTTCGTCTCCCTAAAGCGTGTAAACATACATATTAGGGTTTTGTGTGATTATTGCATAAAGTTACATCCAAGATTCATCCTTTGGGGGGGGGAATACACACCCATAAATGTTTTTATTAAAATTTAGACCACATGGTTTATATTTCGAAAATCATATATGTGAAGATTTTCTTTATTTAGAGTGACTTTTTAGTTTGTGTATTGTTATGTGAAAGACTCATTAATGGTTAATATTTCTCACATTTACTTTTAATGATTTCACACTGACTAATAAACTGAGGAAATTCAGAATTTTGTTTGTAATGTGATGTTTCATCATTATAAAATAATTTTTTATTTATTCAAACAAACAAGAAATTTAAGGAATGAAAAAATAAAAAAACTGATTATTAACAGGATGGTTTGGAATATATGAACTGCACACTGTTCACAGTCACAGGACATAGTGCGTAGACTGTCGATTTGCTTTGAAACTGAAGCCGCCAATGTGGACACACTGAAAGACACGTTCATCAGTGGGCGCATGAGTATTTGCATGTATTTGCACATGCGCATAACTTAGATGAGCCCTCCCCTCTTATTGCAGGGTTGCATACTCCACCCCTTGATGTCTTGCACTAGCCTCCCTTTTCACAAGCGCACAGAAAAAATTGACAATTCTGGTAATATCATTCCGTCCCATGAGTAATTGCTTAAAAGAAATAGGCTAATTTATATTCTTTAGTTATAAAGCAGTTCTGTTGTGATTGCTGATAACTACTAGTTATATGAGCAATAAACGCAATTACGTCTAAGCAATCCAGGGACCCACATTAGGGGATAATGCAGTGAACCCCTTCAGGATTTTGAAAAAGGAATTGTAAAAGAGTGTCCCAGAAGATACTGACTTATTTATTTATTTATTTCAGAATCTAGGTTATTCCATACATTTCACTCTGCTTTTTATGTATAATTGAATGGAATCTCATACTGTACATTCTTGTTGGTTTCAAATCAAACTCAGCACTATGACTGCTGCTGTTTGAACTCTGTGCTCCGTAGCACTTGTGCTCCTTTATTCCTTTCACATTCAGCATCGTCTGTTCTTTTTAGTCAGGCTTGTTATTTTTAGATGAAACATAATAGCCCGGGTCTTCAGTGTTCTGTGGGAGTTTCACAACCATTCTCAATGTTTATTCCAAACGACATCTGCTCTGTGCCCACTGGTTCCTTTAAGGTCCGACCCACGAGTCTAAAAAATTTACAGATGATGAGAATATTACAGTAAAGATCTCAGTCGAGTCAATCAAAGTCTCACTGTTGAATGTGGAAATTCATTTTTAATGGCAGGGGTTTTTTTGGTGCATGAGTGCTGGTGAGCATTATACATAATTTCCTTCTCTTATTAATCAAACAACAGTTTGAAATGTGTGTCACTGATCTCAGCAGTATACCTCGAAGCAAAGGAGGAAATAGAACAAAAATCTGTGTCAAGTACTAACCAGCAGGACTGAAAATGTGGTAGAATGTAATTCTCTTTGGTGCAGCGCCTCCTTCTTTATTCTCTCTAATCTGCTAGCATGAAAATTACAATGCAAATGCAAATACTACTGAATAATTTATATGCAGCTTGGAGTTTCCTCGCTGAAACCGGGAGCTTCTTGCTTGAGCAGAGTAATGTGGTATTCACAACACACGTTTGGTTAACTGGAGATAGACACCAAAGACATTTGCTTTAAAAGATGTGCTCAAAAATATTTTTTCAGAAATTGTAACAAAATATCTAGGGTTTCCGGGCATAATTACTAATGTCAATTAGCAAACCCTTTTGTCTTTGTTTTACAGAAAGCTTAAATTTTGTTGTATAATTTTTTACGTAATCCGTGTGTTTGATTTTTAATTTGAAAAGAGGAGCAGAGTAAAAATAAAAATTTCTGCAACATGTGAGAATGAACAATTTCTGCACAAAGGAATCCATGGCCATTTTATGTAAATGTCAAAACAAAGCATTTTTTTTTTGTCAGATTACGCAGTAATTTTGCACAGAAAAATACGCTTTTTACTTTCCAAACTGAAAGCATCATCATAATTTTATTTAAAAGGAATCAAATTAAAAAATATATTTTAAACATGGAGAAATGCACTTTTTATAATTAGTGGGATTCCTGCATTCCCATACACATATTTTGTCATCTTTAGAGGTGACACAAGCCTCAGCTTCCATCCTAAAACGTGAGTGTATCCAGGCTGGTGCTTCTGCAGGTTTTTCATCAGAGATTGTAATTAAACAGAAGCATTCATGAGTGGGCGTGCTCATTTTGCCTGTGTCCGGGTTTAGACAGCTTTAGAGGGATGGAAGAGGAAATCCTGGTGGAACACGGCGACGTGTGCTTTGGCTAATGTGGAGACAGAATATTAATGACTCCAAAAGTTTGTAACATTGGAATCAAATCATTTCTTTGGTGTTTCAATTTGAAAGAGACTTTTTGTTAGAGCAGCAGAGCTGTGTGATTATGTTTAAATGGTGAGGGGTGAAATGCCGGACTGTTTGGATTTTCCTTTTGTAACTCAAAAGATTAAGGTACTTGTGTGTCTTTTTGAAACATAATTCAAGTTGAGAATGTAGACTTGATTTAATAAAAACGGAAGCACACAAAGACGAGTGTTAAGGGGAATAATAAATGGAGATTTTGCGACTTTTAACTCATTTGCCTGAGCATCCTTTTCTGTGGCGATGTCAGTCTGTGCTAATTTCAATATAAAAAACAAGCTTAATATCAAAACCGTAGTGTATTTCAATGCAAAAAGATTTTATAGAAGGCACTTACTCAACGGAAAAAAGAAATATGTCATGTGGGGTTTAGGAACCTTTTTTTTTTCACTCTGAAGAAATTCTATACTCTATTTAAATTACATTGAGCTTCAGGGCTTAATGAATGTGTACATAATATCCCTATTGGGAAGCGGCACTTTTAATTTTTAAAGCTCCCGGTTATGCCGTTGTTATTAGGTTTTTATTTTTTTTTATTTTATCTTTCAAACAAAGAAGGATAAGAACCAGACTTCGCAGACACGGGGGCAGTATCTTGGCACAGCAAGAACCTGCGTTACTGGCAGAGCTTTATGCCAGTAAGAAAAGCTAATCAGTAGATTGTCTGAGTGTTTGGCACAACATAGTGTTGCTGTTTGCGGTGTGCGTGTTCCGTTTTCTGCTAAACAGCTCTTTTTCTTGTTAAACTGTTAAAGGACGGTTGGGTTGGGCTGACCACTGCAAAGCAGCAGCATAAAAATATTAACGCAGCCCACCCCCAGCTCTGTTCAAATGAAGACTGATTTATTTAAGAATTAATGTGCAATTCCATTAACCTGTGTGTGTATGTGTGTGTCTAAGTGTGTGTGTGCACGTGCAGCCGCAAAGACAGAGAAATAATGACAGAGCCAGAGGGAGAGAGATAGAGAGAGGTGGAAGCTCATTATAATCAGGCAATTATGCTGGCAAAATTAGAGGCATCCTTATTTTCTGTGTTGCAGCATCAGTGTGGACACAGCTTCTTAACTCGCTGCAGACTAATCCATGGATATGACTGCTCACTGCTTATATGGTGACAACAAGATGTGGAAGTGAAATCTTGTGATTTGGATTTATTGGAGAACTGGCGAGTCAAACAAGGTCTCTCATCTTATTAATTTGCATTGACGAGATTTTTTTTTTCCATTGTTGAGGCTTTGGTAGAAGGCAGAGAATCCAGGGCTGGTAAACGTACGTTCAACACAGGACCTTTTCTGTGCACAGTGTCTTCCTAACAGTGGTACAGAAAAAAAGATTGCATGTTTTCTAAAGATTTGTTTTTACAGAATGCTATGCATTGTTAAATGTTTGTGATTCTGAGGCAAAAAGTGTGTTTGTGTATTCCATATTTTTTTTATAAAAGATGTGGTAATGTTTTTAAAAAAAATCATTTAAAAATCTGATCACATTTAGAACATTTTTTACAAAGCAATAAAATGTTTTTATACAGTTTTTTTTGGATATAGTGATATGCTCAAATGTCAATAAAAATTGAACGTTATTCGTCTTGTTGTATTTATACTTAATAAAATCAGAAGAAAAAACCCCACTTGTGATCACAATAAGTGCAGATTTTTCAGCTCTTTCCGACTGACCATCAGTGGCATGTTCACACTAAAGACTTTGACCTGAGGTCAAGGGTGTTTGTCCAGACTGTGACTCTTGACCTCTATTTTATTTTTATCAACTCCCCTCTTAACGCGTATTGATTATCCCTCCCAAGAGACAGGAGGGCGGCAATAGAAGGTTTCCATTTGTTCTTCTCTCCCAAATTCTGGTTTAATTGTTTTTATATCAAACATCCCACTGAAAAAAATTGATCCACTTCCTGCATTTTTATGAAATGTGAAAGACATTTTTATGCAACTCTTTCTGTGCCTTTTCTTATTTAATCTAGTTGTGTGTGGAAGTGTCTCAACGTGATTATGCGTTTGTCTGGGTGGAATAGGACTGAGATGAAGTATTAAAGTTCTCAGGGAAGCTCTTGTGTCTGGGGATGGAGGAGGTAACTAATTTGGGATACCCTGTTAGCAAAACAAAGGGCCTGAACCTGTGAACTCGGGCCATCTTTCGACCGCGGCGCTGTGGGATGAATGGGGTTTGGGCCTCCCCGCAGTGCACCCCCATGGCTCGTCTGATCGGGGCGAAATTGCTAATCAGAGAGTATTTAAATACAGTTTTCAATATGGCTCATCTCTCATTTGGAAAGCATTCAACATATTCCCACTTCACCTCGACAAAAAAAAAAAAAAAAAGTCTTCACTTCTACAGGGTGATGCGACGGACAGCTGCAGTCCTGTCCTTCAGAGTTCTTTGACCTTGAACTCACAATACGAGGCGCAGCTAATGCTAGCACACTAATGCGCTCGCTTAACGGGAAAATAAATAAATTAAATGAAAACGTCTCATTTTTAACGGCTTTCTCACTTACTGGGACTTCACGTTTTTTTGTTTCACCACACGCTCTCTTTAACATGTGCTCAGGAATGAGGGAACGAACTCAGGCATTTTAAAAGTTTAACATAAATCACCTTCTGCGACACTTAGCCTCACTGACCCGGAGCAGAGCGAGATCAATGAAAGCCGTAACTCTGTCTCAGGACAGGTGATGTAAGTCCTGTTGGTAGGAGCGCCCACCGGCTTAGGTGACTCATCAGACAATAGGTCCTCTGTTTAGGCAGAAGACCAGCCCTCCCACGCACGTACACACACACTCTCCCATGTTCTTACCAAGACCAGATCATGACCACTGTCTATAAATACATACTGTAATGGAGGATGACTCAGACACGTCACTGCTCTACGGGGAGGACAAGGAGTCTGTTAAAACCCTGGAAGGAACCAAATAAAATCCTTCATTGACCTTTTATTGTGCTTTTCATGCATTGCTGTTATTCTACAGCTGACAATAATTTGAACCCTAATTGTTTTTTAGAGTTTTCTTTCAATCTCCAGACTACCAGGGAATGCATTGCAGTGTGTGCTCACACGCAGGTGCAAACATTAGCTTATTAGCATAACAATTAGTCACAAGCATACTTAAGACAGACAGTGTGAAGAGTCCCAGGCCACGTTCCCCATGTGGAAGGCTGAATAGAACGGTCCCGATGCTGTGTGCTCCGTCTAAAGCTGTATGTTAATCCACGCCGTGTGAGTAGATGATAACTCTTCTTTAAATAACGTGCCTTCAACCCCCCTCCTCGAGCCGAAAACCCAGACTGTGGGAGCAGAGTCGCCACCATTCACCATGACAAAAAACAAATTTGCCCACTTTGCCAAATTTATTCAAAATTCCAGAGTTTTTTATGCCAAGATGTAAGCTAATATTTGTATTAACCTCACAAAGTATTAGTTAAAAATGATATATTTTATACATGCATGAATTTATATTCATTTTAATCCAAAAGACGCATTACCACTTCTTCTGGCTCTAAATGCCTAAGGTGAAAGTTTCAAAGCTTTGATGTCACAACGCTGTTTGTCATAGAAAGTTTGACGTGTTCCTTGTATGACAGGAAATAGAATTTATCAACATGGAAACAAAGGTGTTAAAAGCCTCCAGGGGGACAATGTCTAACTGGGGTCAGGACTGTGGGGCCTCGTCTAGACTGTCTGCTTTTGTGGTTGAAGGGTTTCAGCCTCTCTGTCACCCTTTCTAAAGAAAACTCTGACCTGTGTGTGTGTGTGTTTGTGTGGTTTTCCTGACCATGTCTGCACTTTTAACGTTTTAGTTCTGGAATGGCATCTTAGAGCTAAAACACTTCCCAATGATTTGTTTCGATTTTTGAAACGATTTGCATCCACTTTACAACACAAAACACCCACCACAATCCCAGAGCTCACGCTTAATTTCACCCATAGAATATCACTGCGGCAATGAAGCAGTCACAGAAATAACAACTTTAGCACTAATACTTAAACTAAAATGTAAATCACAATTTCAACTACAAAAATAAAGCTAAGATCAAATGGTTTATTATTTTTCTTAGAATTACTGCCTGTGCGGCATGGGGTTGTGGTGTACAAAATTAATGCTTCTCTTGTTTGTGGAATTGCCTTTACAACAGCTTGTTTTGTACGCATGTGAGCAAACATTTTAAAAATTGATAGGAAAAAAACGTTTTGTTGTTGAGCTGTTTTTACATCACTTTTATGGATTTTTGTGTTTTATTTAATCTGTTTATTCTTTATAAGATTTTTATTCCAACAAATCAAACAAACTAAATTTAGAATTGACTCTATCTATTGTGTTTTAAAATTTAACTAATTTTGCTTAAAAGGTGTAACATCAAATAACATTGAGGCAGTGCAAAATGATTAATCAGAACTGTAAATAAAAAAGTCACCAAGTGGATGTAAACTAACAAACAGGGAGCTCGGAAGAGGATACTATGTAAAATTAGCTTTTATCAATGACTTTAAACCCTAAAATTATAATTAATAACACAATTTTCCTTTGACAAATACAGTAGATATTCACTAATGACCTACAACTGCATTTCTGCAACTCCTTAGAGCCTCGTAAGTTCTTTTTTAAATCAAATATTTACACTAAAAACCCTTAATAGTACAATTTATTAACAAAAATATTAAACAAGGCAGTTAATTGCTTATTTTGCAATTTGGCAAATACGGGAATTGTCATGTTACAAAACCATAAAGTGATGCATGTAGGTTCCTCGGTTCTCTGTTTTAAAACAATTGCTGGTAGACATTTTGCTGCAGTGATAACAGGCTCTGTGATTTGTTTGCTGTGCTTTATTGTGATTTAGTCTAAGTTTCATCATCCATTCTTGTAATTCAGAAATATGAGACAATGAAAAAAATTAAAGATTTATAGATCTGAAATTTAACTTAAGACCAAATAAACATGCTCTTTTACAAAGTGCACATTTAGAGCCTTACATTCAGAGAACATGACTGAAATTAGCCCGTCATACAATACAAACACTAATGCAGTGCAGGAACACAAAAACATCAATTGGGTGCCGAATTCAAACCCAACTCCCCCTATACTTGTTTAACGTCTTGGTGTATACAGGGCGCAGGGTTCTGCTACAGGGCATGGTATAATTGAAAGGCCAGAGCACAATACTGCTTATTCAAACCAACCAGCAGGCAAAGAGGGCATGATAGGAAAACAAAGCTGCAGCCCCAGGAGTGGGGCAACCCGATGTTAGCAATGGCTGCTCAGACGTCTCAGCCTCTGTGTTCTTACACTTGGCCTTGTGACTTGTGGATTGATGAAACCAAATGTTGGAATGCAAAGATTTATTTTTGCCCATTTCTAAAAGTAAATATTAAAACTCACATATTAAAAACAAATGTAACTAATCTTGTTTTACTTGCTTTGTTTGCTATTTATTATTTTGGATTTAATTTTTCATTATTTCATGCTTTAGAGTTGTTTCAATGTGGATTTTCATATTTAAAAAAACAAGTTTGCTCACACTACATTGTTGTGAGTTGGAATAAAAATAAAGTTTAATTTAAAAATGTTGAACAGAGCTTTATGAAGAGATCATGTGGAAGGTATTAACACAAATGAATATATGTATTTTTCCAGTGAAAATACTTCATTAGGTTATTTTGTGAATATGAATGTAGACTAAATATAGTAACTTTTCAAAATAATAATATATATATTTTAAAAATTGTATCTGTTATGCTCAGACCTTATCTCCTTCTGCACACCTGAGTTCAAAACCTCAACCTGTAACAGTTCAGCCAGCTAATAGAAAAGGAGGGAAGACAACAGAAATAAAAAAGTAAGTTAAATTAAACAGAAAAACACCAAAATAGAGAAAAAAGGAGATATAGAAAGTGAAAGAGTGGCATGGTGGCTTCTGGGAAAGATGACCACCGTCAACATTCTACAATTCCCGATCAGTCACTCTGAATCGGGCACACAGAGAAATGATATGTGTGCAAACACACGTGTAAGGCTCGCACCGCATTGACTGTTCTCTGTCTTCCAGACAAAGAGGCAGCAAATCAAAAAGTGTATGTGACAGCAGCCTCTTATGGTGTGATGTGATAAATACTGCAGAAATTAATTTGACTATTTTTTCCTAACATTTACTCAGTTTAGGAAGGGTTAATAATATTTTCTGGGTAAATTCTCCAAGTTGTACTGAGATGCGGAGGACTCGTCTTGTTCCATGCACTATAGCTGTTACTGCTCTCTAGAGAAAACTTGAGTCTATTGAGCTACAACATTTAGCTCTAAAGCCCAAGAATCTGAGCATAAACCGAATTATTGATCATGCAAACATCACAATTTGAAATCCATCATCAGATACGTTGAATCCTAAATATATTTTGCAATTGTGAAAAATCTGATCATCACACATATTTTTTTTCCAAACATTCAAATTAGTTTTAATATGTTTACTTATTTATTTAATTTCTTTTTTCAAATTTACACTTTATGAAAAAATGTTCATGGAAAACAGAATTCATGTAGTCACAACATGAGTAGAAAACAAAAGACGCTGAGCAGGTGCTGACTTCATGAAAGTCAACCGTCATCTGCTTTTAATGTCGTCAAAACAAACCACAGGAGAAGCATAAAAAACCTGTCTTGAGGACGTACAATATGAGACAAAAGGGTTTTTTTTTAAAAAAAGCTCTAAAATCTTAGCATGTTCATAAACTGAAGGAAACCCAACATGGACTGAAAACATGCATAACGGGGTTCCTATGAATGTTTGGATTAGATTTGATTATTGCAATTATCTGATTACAGCCACTTATGTAGTTCTTTATTTTGTTGGGCTCATTGGACAGGCTGAAACGAAAGAATATAAAGCAAAAATTCAATTAAAACTGAGATTCTTGAATGATGAATCATCATAACAGCAACCAAAGCGATTAGACTTTTATGCACGCCATATTTTGAAGGAAGGGGATATTTTAGCTTTTGCAATCAGCAAATTTTGTGATATGTGGTAATCAGCTATATTTGCAGGCAGGAGAATCAAACTTTTGGACTTTGTGGTATTTCTGTTGATAAGAAAAGCACGAGTGGAAGAGGTTCATGAGTGCCATTGCAACACGAGATCAGAGACACAAGTTCATCACAGGGATGAACCCCCTGCAGTTAATTAAAACAGGTTGAACATTTTTCCAACTGTCTATGACTGGCTGGCATCTTGTTTTTAGTGAAGATGAAACTTGCCCATGCAATGACCTAACAATTATAAAGTATACCAGAGTCAACACTGTTTATCCTTTTGTTTACCCTCAACAAGTTGAACAATTGTCCCATTCAATGCTAAATGTTCAAATGCCAAATACACAGTTCTTTTCATTGATACAGTTAAGTTTTTTAATTTTTATTTTTTATATAGTTTAGTAGAAAGGTTGGATATTTAAATTTTAAATTTACATTTTTTTTTTTTTTGGAAAGAAGGTAAACCTTTTGAGTTGCATGGCAGTGTGATGTTTATCAAGACACCAAGATGGTTCTCAAATCACAGCTGCCTCCTTTTCTGTATGAACTAAAGAAGTCACTTGAGTGACTGGTGAAAAGTTTCAAGAAAGAAGATTTTAAGTCCGGATACCAAGGTTCAACTTCCAGATATCCTCACTTGGATGAATGTAAATGTTCATCAACTCTTTCTCCGTGGAGTTTTCCTGCATGTGTGGATATTTTCCAGTCACTCTGCCTTCCTCCCATTGTCCAAAAACATGCTTTGATGTTGCATTGATGACTATAAATTGTCTTTTAGTAGTGAGTGAGTATGCATGTTTGTGTCTGGCTTTGCAATAGTCTGGTGTGCTCTGCTTTAGTCAAAAGCAGCTGGTATAGGCTCCAGCAACCCTAGTGACCCTGATAGCAATTAGTGGAATGGAAGAGGAATGGTCGGGAATACTTGTCTTTTTATAACGGATATTTTCTATGGCTTGTTATTGTCTGCTGTCTTCCTCCACTGCTTCAGATTCAGAGGTCAGTGTGACAGACATGAAGCCTGGTAAGAAGTCACCAGAGTTTGACTGGGTTATTGGGTTAACCTTTTGTTAAGATCTATTATGTTGCTGCTTTGGCTTCATTATTGGAGATTCGATGTTCACAAGTTCTTTAAAAATAATTCATCAGCCAAGAAAATTTTAATTTTTTTTGCATCATGTAAATCTTTTTTCTTTATTCTATTAAAAGACCCACTCTACTGAAAATTGTGTTTTTTGTATTTTTAATCTGTTCTTGTAGCATTTTTCTCTCAATGGGGGATAAATATAAACTAATGTAACCTTAAAACTGTACACCTTAGAATTTCTTTATTCAAATTGAGGTGAATTAATAAAGCAGTTTGAAAAAGCTCTCAGATGTGACACAGCAACTGAAATGCCAATGTCTCTTTGCTTTGCTCCTCTTACAGACAAATAAATCCATGTCTTAATTTTCCTCGTCTAAGCGGGTATCTGGTTCATACTTGTATAACTGGATAGCACAGATATTGCTCGCCATTTTTTTTGCCCTGCTATTGTTAGCGAGGGGTTGTGAGGAGCTAGCTAGCGGGAGAAAGTGTAAAACAGGGTATGATGGGATAAAATCTGAGGCTTACTTCTGCAGCAATAGTCCCACCCACAACGCACGAGGTACATTTGCAACACCGTTCTTCAGAAACTACATTCTAGAAAATGGAAGATCTTTTAATTTTGCCCCTAAAAAGCACAATCATACTTAATAAAAACCCAGTGGGAATGCTTTTACAACAGATCAACTTACAATTGTAGTGGGACTTTAAGGGTGGCCACCCCATAATTTGCATAAGTGATTTGGTTCAGTTTAATGATGATGACAAAAACATTTTGTTTTTATTACAAAGATCTCAAAGTAAACCAGCATCAGGCTAATATGTACATTTTCATTTGTTTCCTGGCTTTAGTATTGTTCTAAGACAGGATGGTAATCCACAAAACTCTTTATTTTGTATTCTATGACACCAGGGCAAATCTATGGTTTCCAGATCAACTAAGGAGAGATTTAAGACAAGTACAAAAAGTAGTTTCAAAAACACCTCATTTTTCTCTCCGTGAAGCCTCCAAACTTGGAGCTCTGTCGTCTGTTGGGTTCATAGGGTGGATAGTACTAGTGAATCTTCTCCTAAGCAAAATAAGATAACGCATGGCTCTGCTATCTGTAGATAAAAGTGAAATACTGTGTTTTCTTGTGGAAAATAGAGGTAGGAGTCAAAGCAAGAGAACTAAAAAGCAGACCTTAGAAATTGTGTTTCAAACTTTTTCTTGCCAGCACTTTACCAAGGTTATTTTTACAAGCCAAAAAAAAAGGAACTGCTTCATAATAACAAAACAAAAAGTTTATCACCTACTTGCACTATGAGGTACAGTTTTGCTTCAACCTTATTTTAAACAACTCTTCCAAGGACAGTTAGAAATGAAATGATAAAATAAGCATTAGCTTTGCAATAGTCAAGAAAAATGTGTGTTGTTGCAAAAACATAAAAATACTTTAAAGAAAATAAAGTTGCAGATATGTAACATCAATAACCAGAAAGAACTAGAAAATCTGGATGATAACAGGGTCAGGTACTAGATTGTTTACGTAGTTTTTCTGGTCATGTCTGAGCAGTGACATCTTCAGTGTTCATCTTCAGGGGTAACCAAGGGAAATGTTTGTTCTCTTAGACACTTTCACCCTACCTGTGAATTGACAAAGTTGTTGTCCACCTGAAAAACTAAATGTTGGAGTGTGTAGATTCATTTTAACCATGATTTAGCATCATATCACAATTTATAGTTGCTAATACAATTATTCTTTATTTTGACAGACAGATTCCATGACCTAAAGTCAATCCAGGACATATTTTAACCAAAAAATCAACCAGTGTGACTCAGAGATAAATACTTGGGACTGAACAGTTCAGGTGAAATTTTTCCAGATTCCTTGTATTTCTTGCAAGATAATTAAGTGTAAATTAAATATTGCACAAACAAACAAGTGAACAAGAATTATTGGCAAATCCATTCACATTTTAGTTTCATAAAGTTTAGTCCACTGTTGTTTTTCCACATAAAAAGGGAACATTATTGGAACATTCTACCACACTGTATCACAATGTCTTTGCAAAATTCAAAGTGTTTCCACACATTGAACAGTAATGATGGTTTGATCCTTTTTTTACTGTCATCACATGTGTGTTGTCTGCTGTGACATGGTTCAATTCTACAGTACTGCAATCCAAATGGTATTTTTGAATATCAATTCAATCAATATGTTTCATTTTAAATTATTTTAAGGGGGTGTAGGACGATCCGACTTATCTTAGACAGATTTATCAAGTTAAATTGTAAGCAAAGTAATTGATTAATCGATTAATCTGATTAATCATCACACCCTTACTTAATGCGATGCCAGAATGTTTAGGGACCACAAGCAAATAACCTTAATTTGACAACTATTATTCTAACAAGGTTGAAACACGTGTGTATAGCTATGGATACCAGAATGTCTCTTTTAATATTTTTTGTAATGTTAAAATAAACAAAAAGAAAATCAATGACATTTTTAAATGTATCTATTCTGCAATTTAATTTACACTTAATTATTCTCCCCACCCCGTTGATTCTTAGACACATCTTTGGACGTGACAAATAATGTGCTGCATTTACACACTTGAAAGTAAAGTTTTATTTCTCACTCATCACTGAGTGGGTAAAATCTGTTCTTTACAATTGACTGATCCCCTGAGGGAGTCATACTGGGAACCCCAATCTAAAACATTTAAGCTGAAGGAGTGATTGGGTCTCAGTTACGGATTTACTGGTCTGTCCCAAAGGTGGATTTGAAACCAAATCTCCCAGCAAACACTCTACCTCTTTGCCACAAAGCTAGAACAATGAAAACAAAGGTTCATTGGGTTTATGAGTATTTTGTTGTTGCGAACATTTCACCCTGCATCTGTATGCTCCCTCTGTTCCATTTTTCCCCACAACCATATGCTATCTGAAATGAACAGTCACTGTACACCGTTATTGCCTCTGTGTGTCCTCAAAAGGGTATAGTCACAGAGCCCTCACAGCTCCATCTGAGCAGATATACAGACATAATAGAAGGATGGAATAAAAGACTTTCTGACCATTTCTTTTAGATGTGAACATTGATGACGACTAGTCGTTTTATAACTTTTGCAAATCTGAGTTTATTAAAATATAAGCTCTGCCTATCTATCATTGTGGCAATAATATACTGTTTCTAGCAAAAATCCAAGGATTCATTGTGAAAGAAACAACTCATTATGTCGTTGCTATTGACGGTACATTAGAACTGGACAGAACGAGTGTGTCATCACCCATAGAAAATGACTTACTTCAGGTTCCAACAATATGAAGTCAATTCAGTCACCATTTTTTTGTGACATGGACGCCTCCATGTTGGAACCAGAAATTGTCATTAAGCAGTGATTGGTCTGCAGTTAACATTTCAATGGCAGCTACTATTGCTTATGAGTGAGCTTGTTGAAAGTCCACAATCTTTCCACTGAAAGTGGGCTCTTGAGAATCTATCAATCAAACGCTCAGAATACTTTTGTTGAGGGATCAAATCTGCTAGTTTATATTTTGAATAATTTTAACAACAAGAATGGTTATTCTAACAATTATAGTGACAGTAATAGCTGCTTATTTATAAAAATAAAAACTCTATAGAATTTTGGCCTTTTGGGACCAGCAAGTACTTCCTATTTGGAACAACAGGAGGGAGGGGTAACTCAATCCTGTTCTTATATAAATCAATAGTAATTACGCAACCAAAGAATGTATACATAGGAAAGAGATGCCCTCTCTTACTGCCAAGATAGAACAGGTAACTTAGAAGAAAAAAAGAAATGATAGAAGGCAAAAAAGATAAATAGATAAATAGATAAAAAAAGCATGTCAATTGTTTTAAAAAATGTCTGATTAATCTGTATCTGCTGGTATCTATATGAATACCAGAATGTGTGTGTTTTTTTTTTTTTGTTTTTTTTTTTAGGGATTTCATATTATCAGTTTAAATTTAGTAAAATACAAGCTCTTCACATTAGCAGTTGAAGGCTTACAGAAACTTTTTAAGGCACTATTGGCTCTTTAACCTTTATATTGTGCTTGGGTCAAAATTGACCCATTTTTGCAACTGAAAACAGATGCATTTTTACCAAACACCATATAAGGGTCTCATTCTGCTATTTTGATCTTTCCTCTTAACTTTTAGTTGTTCATATCAGATTAGGAAATTGATAATTTAATAATTCAATCAAATTGCAAAAAAAAATAAAAAATTAATTCTTCACCATGACACCCTATGGTTTATGTGCATGCTAATTTGAGCATCTGCTCAATGAATAACAATAAATTAGTTACAATAAAACAACCTTGAGGATTTATTTCTGCAAATTTGTCCTGCAATCCCCTCCATGCGTCTGTGTACGTCTCAGGAATGCAACATCAAGACTTGCCGGATGAGGCAGGATTTTATCAAAGTGACTTGGTGCAAAGTGTGAGTGTTTCCAACACTCCCTGGACATTTTTGTTGGTGTTCCTTTATTTTGATAGTTACCTGTAGATATGAAACCGCTGGCTCAAGGGCATCCTTTGTTTTATCACAAAAGCCTCCAGCACTTGATGCAAACATCAGTGGACACTCCTGGAACACACACCACCTCACCTGTCACAGTGTAACAATCCCATCAGCGTTGTGCGGCAAACTTCAAGCGCAAAGATGTACTCAGACACAAACATCAGCTTGGATTGGAGTCCCATATGACCAACGATGTGTGAGTTTGAAAACCTGTGTGTGTGTGTGTCTTTCATGACTGGCTGTGATCAGGTATTCTACACATGACATGATATGATGATACAGGCCCAATTAAGGGATGGGGCTGGGTGAAGAAAAGTGATGACAGGGCAAGCAGAAAACTATACTGTGATCTGACATCTGAGAGGAATAGAAACACAAGAGGGGGAGAAAGCGGAAGAGTGAAATGGGAAGGATTGGGGGAGAAGAAATGGTGGATGAGCTTGAAAGAAAGTTATTGAAAAAGAGGCTAAGAGTGGATCAGGTGCAGGAGACAAGAACAAAAAAGGGCAGATGGAAAATAAAAAAGAGGATTTATTTAAAAAAAACAGCTTGATAAATGAGTAAGACCAAAAAACACATTTTAGATTTAGTTGCATAATAATTTGTATGTGATCCACATTTGTGGGACTCGTATTAGCATTACAAAGCACTGTTCTTGATTTTTTTTTTTTATCAAAACAGATTTGTTAACAGATACATGTCAGAAACGCTTAAGTAGTACTTCATATAGGAAATAGAAGAATAGGGTTTGGAGCTTTTTTTCCCCTGCTGCTGTCTAAACTTGTTTCCTCAGATATCGTTAGTGTGCCTGGATAAACTACAACTCTGTCGGGTGTTGTGGTTTTGATCGGGACACGTGCCGCTTTGATCACCTTGCCAGCTTTTATCAGTCTGCGTGCTCTTTTCACATTCAAATGGAACCCAATTATGTCAAACACACTTTTTTTGCACACCTGGTGTGCAGCAACTTTTTTTCACAGAAAAGACAAAATAATTCACACTTAAAATGTCATTTACATGAAAAAAAACATCTTTATTTAGCTGTGAAAAACACGACAAATTAACTTAATCTTTCTTATACAACGCTGAAAGTATTAAATCGTTTTATTTTATTTATATTTTTCAACCTGATATTTTTGAATCTGATAAATATATTCTCAAAAAGATGACAGCAATCAGAACAGTCTGTAAGGGTTGAAGGCACTATTTTCAGCTTGTTCAACAGCACTTTGATAGATTACATTCACAGAAATATAAAGTAGCTGTAGTGGTACTACAGTGTGCACTTTAAGAGCAAAAATGGAGATCTGGAAGCTCATTTTGATGAAATTCTGGCCTCATTCTTCTTCATCCATCCAAATCGGGGAGCTAAAAAAGAAGAGAAAAGACAAGAGGGGAAAAATGCTGATTATTTAAAGTGCAGGAAAATGAATCATAACATGTCTTACTGATCTGTTGTATATAATGAAGAAAAAAAGAGTTTCTTCATTGAAACAAGAAATGCACAAAATGTAAATTATACTAAAGGATGAGGAGAGTAGGAAAGAATTTAAATAAATAAAAAAAAAAACCTAGTGAGCTCCAAGTGTAACAGGGCTCAGCAATATCCGCTGACACTAGTCCCCTCATATCACACAGCACTTGAAATTTCCTCTTATTGTTCGCTCTCTACTTCTCACATGTATTGTCTTACATGATATGCCTAGAACCTGATAAGAAACTCAGCACAGGTTTTTGTGGCTGAGGACACAGGCCTGGGAGTGTCTCAGGGTTACAGCTATAAATGAAAGAGACTCAAACACTGCAAGATTTTTTAGAAGTTCCTCTGGCGCACACCGATTCCCCAGAGGTTTTCTATCAGGTTATACCAAATACAGTCCATGCTGTGTCCATCAACGAATTTCTCTGATGTTTGGTTGGCAGTTCAGAGCTGTGCAGGGGGTCCCTGGGCCAATCACAGCAAGCCACGGTTCAAAAAAAGTAGTGAAGGGAGTTCGGTCAATTCAAGCACACTTTTCTGTCTTCTCCCAGCACCATATTGGTACACACCGGCTGCCTGTCTAAATGTGACAGCTGATTGCAGTAAAGCCCACGTGTGCCTCCACACTCCTGATCTTCTCTGCTGACACTGCAGTTCAGTGAGCTAGTGTACCATCTGCAGCATGGAAAAAAAAATCTTTAGGTAACATCATTTTTGCAACAAAACAGGCAGCAGCATCAAAAAAGCAGAGCAGACAAATATGTGAGAAATTGTAAAATGTTTTTCTTTATTATTACAAGTTCTAAAGAGGCTAAGTGTTTGTGTTTACACAGCAAATCTTTCTTTAAAGGCTTTAAGCCAAAGGGATGTTGTGTCTAATTTAAAAAAATACATGATTTAATGTCTAATTATATTTTAAAGTAAAATTAATAAACAACTGAAAAACAAATTATGGAATTGTTTTAAAAAAACAAATGTATTCCACAGTTTTAACTTATCAAAGCTACTTCAATTAGCTGAATACACTGGTTTTATATTCAAAAAATGAATGTATTTTAGAAAGTTCTCCCTATAAATATATATTTTTTTCTTTTCAATTAATCCCATACAAGATTCATAATTTTGAGTTTGGAAACTGTTTAACACAACAACATGGTTTGAACCTCAGCATCACTTTTTCTGTGGAAGGAAACTAGATAGTTTGCACAAATGAATGAAACCCATGATGGCTACATTCATATGTTTATATATATATGTTTATAATGCAAATACACTTTCAGTTTAAAAACTCTTTTATTGATATCTTAAATTTATATTACTTGTTAAAAAACAACCATGGTCAAATTGCTTAAAAAAAATAAACATCATAGGTATTATTTTATCCTTTAATTCCTTATCGATTAAGAAAAAATTTCATGTATTGGAGCTCTTTAGCAAAATAAAGAGAAAAGGCTATAAGATAGGGTATAGTCCTGCCCAAAAAACAGCAACGTTGAGGAACTAAATGTCTTTGCTTGGGTCTGAAATCTGGTCCCATTAAAAAGTATTCAGATACCTCAACGTCACATTATCAGGGATGTAATGCTACTGACTTCTTGTTTTTAAATGAAAAATAATTTAAAAAAAAATACAAAGTGATTTGATACAGATGCACTCAGGTACAAAAATGCAAAACAAATGACACTGTCTTGCAGCGTTAAAGTGCATTTTCAGACAGCTCTAACAAAGCCAAAGATTACAGTACTGCATGTGAACCAAATTGTCTTTGCATCAACACATGCATGCACATTCCCAGCATTCTGTCTCTATTTCTTTTTTTTTTTCTTTTTTTTTGATGATGCTTCTGAAGCTCAGGCAGACATATTGTTTTTCATCTGTCAGTACAGATGGAAACAGGCATGATCAAAACACACTACAATGGCTTTGTGAGCACCAAGGAGGCTGCTTGTATTGTATGCTTGAAGCACTGCATTATCTCTAAGTGTCTAGCATCCCGAGTACAGTAAATAATGAATGCTCCTCTTCCTTCTCAAAATCTCCTCCACTTTGGGGACCAGTCAGGGTTTACCTGTTTAACTGCCCCGTCTTCCTCTCTAGAGAAATGAGTAGCACCATGGGATGTGGCTCGGCTGAATTCATTGAGACAACATATCTCACTCTTATTTAAAGAGGGCTCTTTTGATACTTTTTTATTTAGTATTCAATCTAAATAAAAAAAAATCTTATTTTAAAAAGCTTGAAAAAAAAAAAATCAACCTACCTTTGATATATGCTGACTATCCATGTCGTCTTCAGTATGGAGGCTCTCGTCATTTATAGGTCATCATCCAACCTGAAAATACACACATATAAACACCAATGTAAACACTAACTGTACAGGCTTCCTCAAAATACACAAAGTGCTACGTGCTCCTTATGCTAAAGTATTTAATGCAGTTTTATTGAATCAACGTGTACAATAAGAATTGACTCTATTGTGCCGGAGCATAACTGGGTCTTTAAGGTCTCCTGCGTCTGTTTTTTTTCTACGCTTACAACGAAAGAGTTTCAGCTATTGTGAATTATTTACTTGATTCAGCATTGGGTCCTTTAACCCTGCAGAGGAAGCAGTGGCAATTGGGATTAAAAATAAACTCCTGCAACATCCTAGTTTGACTTTACATCCATGTAAACGTTTGTGAGCACAGATGCATGTGTGCAATCAGAGGGGTGGATTTAAAATATGAAACAGTGTGCAGCTCTTCTTCTTTGTTGGGACAGAGGAGTTCATCAGATCACTAAAATACAGGTGATCTTTAAAAGAATTTTAACACAGAAAATTGAAAATGTTAGAATTAAAAATAAAAAAAAAGGATATATAGCTAAAAACTGACTGGGACTTTCACTGAACTCAGATAAATTAAAATAATTCTACGCAAGCAAATAAACACACACACAGCTCCATCAACTTTCCTTGTCCATGTTACCATGGTATATCCTTGCATGCAGCAAGGTTGTCATGGATACACCCAGACACATCCGCCATCCCAGGAGCGGGGGGATGCTGAGCGCTTCAGAGGGGCTGGCGCCGAAGCTTTCCCCCCACTTACTCCAAATCCTCAGTCCCCTTTCTCTGTACCCCTTCCCCCAAAACGAATCCTTGTCCCTTTTCTCTCTCTGAAAAACAGCACAGCCTTAAAAAAAAGAAAAGGCTCTCCTCCCTTCAGTTCAGCAGGCCTGTAAACACACAACAGATGCCATCTTGCACCTTACTGCATTTCCTTTTTTTTAAAAAATAGATTGTAATGCAATCGATGCATTGTGAGACGGTAATACCGAAATTAAACTAAAAAAGAATGATGCTTTAACCTTGGCTGAAAGATGGCCAAATAGATGATAAATCAGAAAGTGCTTAGTTTGTATGATTATAAGACCTGAGGTTGATCTACAAGTTGCCATTTTTATTAGCTATTACCAATGATTCAACATTGCACATGCTTTAAAGGTAAACATTAAATTCTTGCAAATTTGCCCCATGGACTCACATTTATACTCACATGCACTCTATCCAATAACTTTCTTGGCCTGCGCCCAAGCCTACCAAGGTGAATATAGACTTGTAAACCTGCACAATAATATCTAAAGTCTTTAAAGGTAAAACACCAATCGAGCCATTTTATTTCAAGGTGAAAGCCAGGCATTCCTTTGATTTACAGAACAAATCCTTCAGTATTTCTCTACAAACGTCTGTTTTACTGTATTAAAACAATATATAGTTGCTATAAAAAGGCACATCAAATCGGCTATAGTGTGGGCTAAGGGAAGGAAGGGGTTAATCTTCTATGACATGCCCTCTTCCATTCCCACTCTCTTTACCCTCCCTTTTATATTCTTTCTATGGCAGTGCTCGCTGCCTGCACATATGCTGAGAAAAATAATCCCCTTTGATTGGAAGGCTAATTTGAAGTGTCAATAATTCTTATGCAAATGAAGGTACAGTTTCGCACGTCTAAATGGGCTGGCGGTTGGCGGGGTGCAAAGTTGTTTGTGCACAAAGAAAAAAAAAAAAAAAAAACACATAAAGTGCATTTCTGACCCTGGAAAATCTAAACTACTTAAATTTTCATTTAAAACTGGGGGACTTATGGGTTTGGTCCAAATTATACTCTTGTTTGAGTAATCTAATGCATTTATAAGCAGGCCAAATGGGTTCAAAAAAAATGAGTTTCATGTCGAAGCTGTGCAAAAAAAAAAAAAAAAAGGCTTTGAAGAAGCAAGTCAGCCTCCGTAACAGACAATAAAGCGTCATAGCTCCACGTTGTAATAAAAATAATGAGATCATGTTTAGAAAACCAGACGCACAACAACAGGTTCAATCGTGGGAAAATATTCGATCGCACAAAACAATTTACCCAGGCTTTTGTCATCTGTGCATTCCGTTCTGCTATTCTATACCAGAGATGAACGCAGTGAATATAATCCCAGTCTGCACTGGAAAAAAAGGCACAAGAATAGCCTGTTAACACAGAAAGAGGCATTAAAGGAATCTAGAAAGCTCAACCAGATATTTACATAGTAGCATTTGTATCTAAGAAATTGCAAAACCCATGCTCATGTCAATTGTAATAAAACAAGCAATAAAATAGAGTGAAAATTTGGTCAAGATGGTAAAATTCACAGGACACAAGACTCTACAGACTTCTGTCTGACCCTCTCAGCTGATGTGGCAGTTCAAGTAAGAAAAAGGCCTTTCAAGCTCAAAACAGGATCAAACAACTTGGTGTAGAGTCTGGTTACACCATAACAATAGCTTACATTCACTCCCAGCTTCCACACATAAGGTTTTACCTCAAAGGGAGTAAAGGGAGGGAGAGCGTAGTGTGAAGAGTGGGTTTGTGTGGGTATGGAAGGGAGTATGGTGATATCTTAGACGATAATGGCGTTCAACAGATTAGATGGTATCCGACTACTATGTTTGTTTTCAGTTCTCAGCTTCTGCAGGTATACTGAGATTCGTGGTCCAACCAAAAGGCATTCTAAAGGCTTTACGTACGGATGCATCTCAGTAAGTTAGAGTATCTTAAAAATATGTATTGATTCTTTTGAATAATTACGGCTGGATGGTGGAGCGGTGGTTAAAACTCTTGCCTCACAGCAAAGTCTACACTCTGCTCATGGACAATGAGACACAGAAGGTCATGGCTAAAGAAACTGGCAGTTCAAAGAGTTCTGTATCCAAGCACAAAAGTGGGATCCTGAATGGAGAGAAAACTTGGTAAAACTAGCAAAAGGTAACTGCAGCTATGTTAGGTTTCAAGACAAACTCTATTTGATTGGGGTGTAACAATTGATTGACTTAATCAAAGAATCAATTGATATTCTTAAGATTTTTCAAAGACCGGTTAGAGGCGAGTTGTTAATCAAATAGAATCCAACAGAATAAACCTATTCCATGTGAAATCGTTTTACTTGTTTGTTTGTTTATGTTTTTAATTGACATTTGATAGTCCTGCAATAAATAGAAGGAATCTAGTAAACTTCACCTGCACTGTTCAGTCTCCTGTCCCACTGGATGAAATTTTGACTAAAGCTGTCCTTGATCTATCTTAGGTCAGTGAATTGGATCGATTCGGATCACTCAAAATGAACCAATGTCGACAATCAATTGCATTGTGAACCACAAATTATGATATGAATTGTTACACCCCTATTACTTGGGTACTCAGAAGGGACTCTCATGCAATAGACCTCTGCTGGAATCATGACTTCAAAAACTACACAGAAATATCCAGGACAAGGACACTGACTGTTAAATTTTTTTTTTGTCAAGCCACTCTTGAACCAGAGACAATGTCTTTAGTGTCCTAGTTGGGCTAAAAAGTGGGATGTTGCTCAATTAGAGAACCAGGGTCTCAAAGACTGAAAAAAATAATAATAATAAAAAAAAAAGAATAATTTTTGTTTAAGGTTCAGATGTGGTTTGAGGGGCCATGCTATTTGCTGGTGACAGTTCCATGTAAGTCTATCAATACTAGTTTCCCAGTTATCCAAACTCTATGATGTTGATTACTGATATCTGACAGATTTATATCTATAACATTCATATGTATAGCTTTGCTAACCTGGTCAACAGGGCCGGGGTTGATCAGATTTTGCCATCAAGATTCTGTAGGGTTTTTAAAAAAGAAGAAGAGGAGACACAATAGATGCAACAAAGCCGAGCAGATGAAGACTGAGATCAGAGTTAGCTTGGCTTCCTTAATGCCTTAGCAGTTCCACAGAATGATCGCCTCCCTGCCATGTCATGTTACTGCAGTAACTCATGCTAAAAAGGATCCAAAGCCAAGTATGGACTCTTTCACATGTTTTATTATTCAGTAATCCAACAATCAATGTTCTCTCACTTTACTGATTTATAGATGTTTCAAATTAAAACGCAAGCTTTCCTGCATTGTTGGATTATATCAGACCATTGCTTTGAATGAAGACCCATTGACAAATTCCTAAAGATGGAGCCAAGTTCAAAGGCAGGTGTTGTAGACTTAATCGCCAACAGGATGCTGTCCGAATAATATCAGCAATAGAGACTATCAGCTGAACAGCTGAAATCCTGCATTTGATGCAATGACTGGTAGCGCTGGCAGCTTGCATTTGTTTTGTACTGGATGAGTAGTTTTAGAAAAATTAGTATGCAGTCAAGGATGGGAGGGCTTGTCAAGATCAGGAAGAAACATCTCCCACCTATTGGGTGGATTCTCGTTCACGAACAAGGCTGACAAGAGGGCTGACTAGTGTTAAGACAAGAAGCAAATAAAATGGCGAAGAACACATTGAATATTCCTTTTCATATGAGTGCACTGAGAACACCTTCATAGACAGGCATGTTCTCTATCTGTCTGTCTCGTATGTCTGTTCATCTGTCAAGACATTCTCTCTCCCTTATTTCTTTCTCACACTCTTTCGGCTGTCTCCGCTTTTCCAAAACTATATGTCATTCACGTCAAACTGCTCAGGCCTCTTTTTTTGAGGGTGTTCTGCTGGACCATAGAGCGAATAAACATCCATGTCAGGCGAAAGCGATCTGGGGCCGTTTTCTCTCTGAGCTTGAGCTCTCCTGGGAAACACACAGCTCATACAATGGTTAGAGAGGGCCTTTTGTTGAGGCTCTGGGAGCTGCATGGCTAGGTCTGGATCAAACAAGAGTTGTGTGTGTGTGTGTATACACTTTTACATTTTGTCCGCACACTCTCACACGAAATCTCAGACTTTCCTCATCTCCCTAAAGTCAGTGTGACTAAGTAAACTGCTTCACCCTTTAGCAGTTGTTAGAGAGCAGGAAGATGAATTTGAAATAGCCAGAGAAAAAGTGCAAAGAAAAAAAAAAAAGAGGGAATGGTGACGTAAGGCTGCACTGATTTAAACTGGTTTAGTGTCAGTCTAAAGAGGATTTCTGTTGTACTATATAGAGACCACAGTTCAAAGCTTGTGGGCTGAGGTCCCTCCAGGGGTCCGATTCATGGGAAGTCTGAGGGAAAGTGTCAAATACTAATGTCTGTGAATGTGTTTACAGGTGTTGGTTATTTATGGCAGAGCTAAAATCCACCTTAGCAATATGATTTAAAACCAGAACTATAAAAAGGATAGCAAAATGTGTGTGTAAAATAACAGCTGTCATGCCAAAACACAACAGATTTCAGTTTTTGTTCTATAGTGTTTTGACCTGGAATAGAAAAGGACAAACATTGTACATTTAAGAATATTCTCAAAGAATTTTCATTGAAGCCTACAGCCTTGCTCCTGACCATCTGCCTTTCCTGTAAGAACTATGGGAATTCTCTTACTAAAAGGCTTACTAAAAAGAACTGACTCTATTCATTCCCACAATTGCACTTTCTTTGAGACTCCCCCTTTTCCAGTCACCCGATTTCACACAAACCACCTCACTAGTCCCTCCTTTTCTGGCTTTGCATCCTTCTTCTTTCTCCTTACCTTCCTGAACCCCCTCCCCTTCCAAGTCCCTGCCTTCCTTACAACTTCAATTTCAGACACAATGAAGTTGTTCTGGCTGACAGTTTGGCCAGTAGAATGAGTGTTGTTTGAGCCTGCTGTGTGGCCCATTCTGCCCCTCGCCAGCTCAGTTACCAGGACCGTTGCAGGTGGTACATGGAGGACCACCGTCCTCACACTCCCATCATGGGCCCAGACAATTTGTCTTAAACTGCAAAGAAGCTAACAAGCACCATTTGTGGCATCCAGAATTAATCTAATAAAACACCATATATTTACTAAGCCGATATTTAATTGTCTTCAGATAAAACTGGCCCATTTTTATGAGTTTTGAGAGTGCGGATAGTCTTTAAATCTTCTTTTTTTTCCCTTCATACCCTCAATCTGTTATCCATCTGTTATTGCAAAGCCAGTGCCATTCCAAAGCCAAGTTGGCCTGATTTACTCAGTAACTCCATGTCTTGTAGGGCGTGTCAGAAAGGATTCTGTATTGGGGTCAGTTGTAAAGACAAAGCCTGCAGCCCTCTCTCCTCTGTCGCTTTTAGTAAGCATCAACCAGCTTGTTGTCCCTATGCCCCCCCTCTGAAATCCCTTTTTCTTTTCCATGTGATCTCTCCAGTTTCCATGCCAAGCCTGTAACCAAACAAATACAAAAACCTGTGCTGCAAATATTGTTTCATGTGAGTCTTCTGATGCTTGAGCACACAAAGGGACATACACAGTAGCCAGGACATGAGAAAGTGGCTTGGAGAGGCCCTAAAGGGGAGACCATATGTTCAGGCGTTGTATATCAGTCAGCTCACTCCCAGTGCTCTGCCAGACCACCATAACTTAGTTTGTCTTCGGCACAAAGTTTGGTCCAAGCTTGGCTGGGTTGATTAGGAACCCATTCTCTGGAACCAATGAAGCTTAACAGACCTCCAACAAGGGAGCTAATCACACCCACTCCTGCCCACACTCCTTCTTACTATCACTCTGTCAAAATCACTGTTTCTATGATTTCTGTTTTCCAACAAGAAACCAAATACAAGTAATGTGTTGGTGCCAGACTGTGGCAACTGCTAAAGAAGAGCGAAAGGTTACAAAAACAAACACCAAGTGTCAAAGTTTTCTTTCTCTGCTGTCTAGCCAAACCACATTAAAAAAAAAAAAGAAACAAACATGGATAATTGTGTCTCTGCTACGGGTTCGCACATGTTTGTGTGCGTGTGAGAGCACTGCAGCAGTGTCATGTTCTCACCTGACAGATGCTTTTCTGTCTCAGGTGTGAGGATTTTTCAAATGTTGTGTGTAGAATGAGAACCCACCCATGATGTCTTGTATGTCAATTGGAGAGCATGTGCGAGCTGAAGGACGTGGCACACTGACAATGGAGCGCCCCGGGGTGCAGAATTCTCTGAACGACCTTGAAACTCGGCACTCTCCATTCCCATGGCTGCAGGGACCCTGAGACACTCTGTGTATCTGCACAAATGGGAGAATTTGAGAGAGCAATTAATGAGGCTGTCACAAGTATCAGATCTACAGAAATAAAAAAAATAAAAAACGCTCACTGTATTTTGTGCAAATACACACCAAAAGATCTTCAATGCATAAACACTGAAACAGCTACTCTCAGTCCCACAGAGTAGAGGATTTCCAACCCAATGTATCCAGCAAACTTTGTAATTGGACTGGACATGTCTTAAGTACATAAACACCGTATATAGAGGGTAGCTTCAAAGTACACAAAAACACATGCAGATGTGCACAAAGATGAAGAGGACTTGGTGGGTCAAAAATGACAGTGGGGGGTACCCATGGCGAGGAGAGAAGCAATAAGAGGTGGTAAAGGCCATGCCGTCGGGTTCTGCTCGGACACAAATGTCAACAGCATGACAGCCTGTGTACAGAACCCCAGCGGTGAGGAAGCACACAAGATGATCAAGAAGAAATAGATGAACAGGAACGCATACTGTACAAGTACAGAAGGTTGTAATGTTTTTAGCAGGGATTTTTTTAACCATATAAATGCAATAAAACAGATAAAGATAGAACAAAAACCAAGTGACAGTTGAAACAACATTTTGCTTGAGCTATTTTTTAGTATTTTCATATAAAACTGTTCACTAAATTGACTTGATACAATTCCAACACCAACACTTTAAATGTAGGATTTTTTTTTTCTGAATCCCTTAATCAGATTCTCAAAAGAATGGACTATTACGTGCAACCCAAACTCTCATTTCAAGTTTTAGAAAGTGGAGATAAAACACAAAGCTTTCTACAGAGGTAAAACCACTGAATGCAAGGACTTTGCACCCAACTACAGCATCAGATGTAATCAAAAGGTGCACACTGAAATAAAATGTTAAAACAAAATGCAGCTTCATGACTAAGTTTATAGCGATCTAAGGTGGCAATGCTTTACATCGTAAAGAAAGTAAACTTACTGCATACATTACATCTCTTGTTTTACATTCAAATCACTTAAACATTTAAATTATGCTTCTTCAATCATACCCAGATGGGATCTTTCAATTACAAACATGTCTCCACGTGTGTCAGTGGATGCACCTTATCACTTAATGTGACAGAAAAGCTTAGCAGTGAACGCGGTGGATTAGTTGTTGACTGTGAAGAGTTAGCAACTTAAAATGGATGCATTTCATTTTAAGAGACAAAACAATGTCTAAGGAAGTATACAGGTTATTTGGTTTAACATCAAGATGGTATATACTCAATAGCACAAAGGGAAAGATTATGTAGGGCCATATATTCACATGAACAATTCCGATTACAGCACAGCAGGTTCCACGAACTAAAACCCGAGGCCATCTTTCTTTCAGAATGCTCCGTCTGCATCTTCACTCTTAATACAATTTCTTTCTTTCTTTCCTGCTCTTTCATTTCCTCCATTTCTGGCTTCTGACTGGAATCACAGCAAAGTTCCTCAGTGAAAGCAGTCTGGTCTCATCATCACAGGCGCTTCAACAGAGCCTCGGCCAGACAGTGGTGATTTGTGTCTGTGTTAAGGCAGAAATACTCCTTTCCTTTTTCATAGTAAAGATTGCTGCCATTATCTGGATCTTTTCCTCTGGATGACACACAAAAAAGACCAAAACATGGAGGGAAGGAAGATGAAGGAATTTACCCAACTGCTGTGTAAATTGCTGATTGAACCACAGCGATAATTCGGGGATGCAATTGTCAGTGTCACTTACAGTTAAGATGTGGGATTCACATCCTGTGGTGCAAAAGTTTTAGTGGGTCTGTTGCCAATGGTCAGCTTTTTGGAGACAGTGTTTTTGGAGACTGAGCTGGCGGTAGCAGAGCTGAAAATGTTGAGGTTCTCTTCGGAAGTGATGAGGATGAAGAAAGATCAGAGGGACTGCTAATGTTATATGTTTTGGATGTGAATACAAGGAAGCACACCGAGATGTTTTGGACAGAGAGAGGAGTGATCATGTTGGAGCAACTAGGAAAGAACCTGCAGGAAGACCAAAGAGGAGGTTCATGGAGGTCGCCAAGGAGAACATGGTTGGTGTGAGTGAGGAGGATGCAGAGGATAGGATTAGATGGAGTGGTGATCTCTAAAGGGAGCAGCTGAGAGGCAAAGAAGATTGCCAATGGTCAACTTCCAACGGTCCAGTCATTATCATGGAATATTCTAAATATAACTGATGAAAACTATTTCACTTTGTTCTCTGTAAACACATTTGTGTCCAACAATCATTCAAAAACACAGTTTACACATGAGCAAGTGTTGTGATAGTGGCATAATCTGAGCAATATTAAGCTAATGTGCAGTGAATTGCAACAGAAATGCAAATTCATTCTTGTCTTTTTTTCACACTGAGTAATGAAATCCAATCTTTTGTGGCCACTGGGCATCGAGGGTGGGAACTCCAGCGAGGCGCGGGGCTTTCTTTGGTCACTCGACTGGACTGTGAATGAGCCAGTCACCAAGCAGGAAAGATGGTGTGCCAGCGGCGTGCTCTCTGCTAATTGATTGCTTCTACTAACAAGAGCATAATGTATTCTATTGTGATCATCCGTTGCCCATGTTCATTAAGCCAGGAAGCAGCGTGATCTTTCCTTTTTGTCTTGCCCTTTTTCTCCCCCATGCTTTTCTTATCCCCCTCTCGCAATCCTCTTTTACTTCCTCCCTCCTCTCTTCTGCCCCCGCCTCTCTCTGGCGCTGGATGGGAACGGCGATACAAAGGTGCTATGACACGCAAAACATCCCTCACCATCAACAATGTAAAAAAGAAGAAGTGGAACAAAGAGCGGTCGGGGAAAAATAGAGTATGGCTGGCAGGATCGCTGATGATGGAAAGAAAAAAACAAATCCTGAGAAGAAATGTTGAAAAAAAGAAAGGAGAATAGAGAACAATTTAAAAGTAAAAAAGATCAGTATCAGGGAAATACCTCTTTCTCTTAACTCTCCCAGACTTTTCTTCGTGCCAGGTCCCAGACTGCTCCCCAAAACCAACTACTTTGTTTTGTACTCTTATTTTCCGCCTGCTTCCCTTCTCTTGCCCCTTTCTCACCCACCTCCCGTCCCCGTTTATGCTCCTCATCCTATCTCTGGTTTGCCTCCTAATGAGAGCTTAAGGACAATAGTGCCATTGTTGAACATGTTTGGAGCTCTGAGCTTAAACAATTGCTGTTTACCCAAGCAGTGGCACAGCTTGGACCCTCTTCTCTTTGGCACAGCTGGGCCAAGTTTGATTAAGTCTGTTCTGCAAGTCCTGAAATAAAGAAGCATTTGAACCAACAGCCCCCAGTATGTGAAACGCTCAGGGCTTATTTCAAAAAGTTAAATGATTGATCTTTTCTTTATTTCTGCAGGATGTCTGCAGCAGTGGAGGGAGAATTAGTCTGACTGTACCAGTCACACAGAAACCATGACTGTAAATACCTTGTATGTCACACAATATCTAAGCTTTTTGATTATTTTTTTTAGTAGTCTTTAACTTAAGTTAATTAAATTACCTATGATTTATTTTAGCTTTTTGCTTAATTCATTGTAATACTGTTTTAAGAACAATTTCTGGTTGGTGTTGTTTGTGCAGCAGTCGGAATTTTAAGACCCACTTCAATGAATGTTGTGTTTATGGTGTTTTCAATATGTTTAATTGAATTTTTCTCATGATGGAGAACATATATACAGGGAATTAAGCTTATAATTTTTTTTTAACGAAAATTACACTGGAAAAAGAGCATGTTTTTTATGTTGAAAATACACAAGCTCCCTGCCCCGCTCCATTCCCATGCATCCACTTGCAGATAAATAAATCCATGTACGTCTTTGTTTTCTTCATCTGAGCTGACATCTGTACAGCTGGATAACTCCAGAATTACTCGCCACTGATGTTAGCTTGGGATTGTGAGGGACTGTAAGCTAGCATGTAAATAGAAGGATGATGGGAAGTGAGGTAGGCTCACTTTGTACCAAAGGTCCCAACCACAACTAAAAGGTGAATTTTTAATGAACTACTGCCACTCTGCTGTAACTCTCATAGAAAAATAACACAGGTTTCTTGATATAAATCTTGTATCTACAGTTGTTTCTGTCTTTTGTGTTAAAACATGCTGAGTTGTTTCTAAGTTTAGACTAAATATGACATGAATGACAAGAAAGTCTTATGTCATAAAAAAGTGCCCGACCCATAAAAATGCAGGCCTTTTTTAAGAAACTGGTAGTCGTACTATTTATTACATACCAAGATATTTTTAAGAGGGTCTTTTTTCTGCAGAGAAGAGTGTCAAGGAAGACACCCTCTGTGACCTTTTGCAGCCTAATATATTTGCAACAAATCATTAGCCTGTCTAACTCTCCTGTCACAAACTAAAATATTTCTGGTACCAAACTCTCAATGAAGATATACACACAGTACTATACACTTTTTTTAGGAGAAGAATTAAATATATTAAGAAGCGAAAAGGCGTAAAGAAAGAGGAGACTGCGTCAAACATATGTTGAAAAAATTGGTGAAAATGATCTGCTTTCAAAATGACCTTCCTAATGTAGGACAAAGCTAATTTCTTGATTAAAAAAGTCCCACTTGGGCTGAAGATGCTGCAGGCAGTGGATCTATGATTGACTGCAAGGAAAAAACAGGGAGCTCTCTCTCCATAAGGGCCTCAGATAATATACCAAATGGGCATGGAGGTATCAAGCTGATGCTTGTGGCAGAGGCGTGCTGAATCAGTGGATTGAAAGTCTTTTCACTCAGCCACATCATTCTGCTCTGTGGGCTGTAACCTGCATGTGCTAGCAGCACTATGCAAAGCAGCATCATGAATATGCGTAATTAGGTGGGACTGGTGTAATTTTTCTGTGTTATGGGATGTGACATTTGTGGAGCAGGAACATACATCAGTGTCAGAACAACTGACAAATGCAAATCCCCCCCACCCCCCTCACCCCATTATGCGGTGAGACCTTCGACACTTTGTGGCACAAACTCTACAAACTGTGCGGTTTGCCTTCACGCATTTCATTCACGCAGCTGGAACCACGGCGCAGAGAATTGTTCGTACAAAATCGAGCAAAGAAATCCAGCAGACAGGAAAATACTCGTGCAAACAAACGTGCACAACAAAGACAGGAAATGAACAGTGAGACATTTGCACACATATGAAAGGATGCACTATAGAACAGCATAAACTCTAAAATAAGAGTATTTGTATAAAAAATGAACACATTTTTGCTCTTTAAGGGTAGCACAAAAGGACAAAAGACAAGGACAGACATTTAAAGATAAAGCATGTTTTCAATGGGAATCACTGTTTTTCAACAGTAATGTATTTTTTCTAATAAACTTAAAAATGTGAAGCACAAAGTGCTGATTTTTTTCACTTGATTTGTTTAAAGCGTTCAAGGTAAAAGCTGTAGTTTTGTTCTCCTGAGACTGAATCCTAAATCATCCAATTCACTATTTTGTTCTCTTTCATGCTATTCAGTTCAGAAAAAAAACCTTCAAAAAAAGCTAAAAATATCAAATCAAAAATAATATCATATCCTCTTTATACACTGCCCAAAGCAGCTATTAATAATAGGATCCTTTTTTTTAAACTAGACACAAACACATAATGTCCACAACAGACCTCTATTCCACTTTGTTGAGAGAGAACCAATTTAAGCAGACTGTTCTGAATCCCAGAGCCACCTCTGGTCTTTCCTTCTGCTTTGTCCCATCCATATCCCTTTCTTCGCTGGCGTTGATACACACATGTACAAACACACATATATATAAACACACGGACACTCATTGCATACTGCCTCCATCAACCACCCTGCCACACATGCAGAAGGGGAGGACACATCCCTCATAGCACCCAGGAAATTAACTTGACATTTGATGCAGACGGAAAAAAATATATATTTTGGTGGTGGGGGGAAGGAGGAGGTAGGAAGAAAAAAAAAAAGTGTACCAAAGCCGAGATAGTATAAACTCATCCCTTGTTCATCCTTCCCCATTGCAGTCCCCTTAAGCCCAGGGACGTATTTGAGGGGGATTTCAATAATCTGCAATGCAGAGGCTACTGGGTGTCCACGAAAAACAAATAAAAAAAAAGCCTTCATCTCTGTCCTTGTCAGCACATGTATGTTGTCTGTACGCATAGAAATATGCGTGTGTATTTCCATGATGTCTATGTGTGTTGTCTACGTCTGAGTTTATCTGTGTGTGTCTACATGTGTATATATTTGCATACGTGGGGTTATCGGATTTAAGATATAATGCATATGCAAAATTACAACAATTTTTACGTCTTGATATTTCAGTTCTACATTGTTAACCCACTGCTGTAAACAAAATGAGCCCCATTGCTGTTTAAACGGGTTCGGTCAACATCTGATGCAAAAACTTTGCACTAGATTAACAATTTCATTAAGTGTTTTATTTTAATCTCAGCAAGGAGCCCAGACAACAGGCCAAAGCGAACACACGCAAACACAGCAGCGCCCAGCAACACGGCAGACTGTCTCAATGTCCCCTGCATTAGACATGCAGGAATGTTAACATTATTATGCACAATTGTGAATGTCTGTCTGTGAGTGCCCTCCCCCTCCCCTGCACTGCCATATTGTGTCTGTGTGTTAAGTCAGTGAGTGTGTGTGAATGTTATCTGGAGGAAGATGGAGGGTGGTCTTATGCAAATGTTTCCCTCGTTTTTTTTTTTTTTTTATTTTATTCCTGGATGTGAGTTTAAATAAATTAAAGGCTGTAGTCTGACTATTATATTCTCTACGTGTTAGATTGGTAATCCGCGTTTCCTCTTTTTGTAAAGGAGGGATACCAAAGTACAAATACTTGCATACAAGGTGAAATTAAATTTAAAGAAATTAATCATTTGTGATTAGGGGTTTTAATCCAAAATTACATTTAGAGATGTGTCGGCGTATAATTTAAAATGGGGTTTGGGATTGCTGGGAGATGAAACAAACAGAAAGTAAACGGTTGCAACATAAACACACATTAGAGTGAGAACACAAATGTATTGTTGTTGTTAATAAATAAATGTGAGTTTAAAGTCCTATGGACATTTTTATTTATTTTATTTTATCTTCATGTGTGTGTGTGTGTGTGTGTGTATTTTTATTTTGTTTAATCGAGAATGCATTATATATTGCTTTTTATGTTTTTGTCATGAAGACACGTCTGCTTTAATCTTTTTGATTTCTTTCTTTAATTATTTTTTATTATTATTGTTTGTAAATGACTTTACATACACATACATGCAAGGAGAAAAATAAATATGATAACGACACTCAACATAGACCTGCCAGTCAATGAAAATGTCCATGTAATATTTCCATGCATCATAAATGCGTATTTTTCCTTGTTGGAGCAGAAAAGAAAGGTGAGTCTTTCATTAGCTCCTTTGTTACTAATGTCTGCTGCTCTGCATGTCATTAAGGCGGAGCCACAATATTGCATCATCCCAGCTCTTCACACACATGTAACATAAAAATATGATCCATACGCTTTACATCTCATTGATGTTCGCTGCATCTTTAGGAAGACAGCGATTACTATGTTGTTTTGGTGGTAAAAATAATAATAATAATAATAATAATAATAATAATTAAAGCCTTCTACCTCTTAGAGGAACCAATGTATACCAACATTGGTATAATTAGATTTTAAAACTAATTTGTGATATTTTTTAGGTAAAATCTTTTATTTTAAAAGATTTTGTTAAGCTTGTGTTGCATTCAAAGTCTTTGGCATCTTTTTGTGCCTATATAAACTCTCCTCCTGCCACATAGCTATTACTTGCCAGCAATTTGCATTTATTTGCATGATTTTCACAATGTGAATTTCCCTTTGTTCTGACAGTATGATGATGCGCCAGAAGCCCTTTCTGTCCTGCACTGTTACACATTCAAATGGAAGAGGATTCAAAAAAACAAAATGTATGTATTTTTTATTAGAAAAAAAAATCATTGAGATTTTTGCATCATCATCAAGACATGGTTTTGTTACACCTGGCAAGATAAAAACACAGAAATAAGTACTTTTACTTTTGTGAGGTACAATAGAAAATGGTGGTACTGCCATGAGGGGGAATGAACATCTGCAATAAATGGCAGGAACAAAGAAGCATAAAACATGACAAATGGGACACAGGGAAATAATTTGAAATCTCCAAGATGACTTGTAGTTATATTTTTCTTAATAATTTATCTAATACTCCCCCTGTAGCCACTCACTTCTTTCACCCAGTTTCTTGCCCTTGTAAAACCAGATCATGTCATAGCTAAACTGCATTTTGTGCAGTATCTTCCCTGTGTAAAATGTATTTGGTTGATTTGGGTGGGGTCTGCTTCATTTCTGCACACAGACACTTTTTTTTTTTTATCTTTAACACTCGTTAATCACAAAAGAAACATTTTGATTAGAACAATAATTGCTGGAGTGGCACATAACGGAGCCTGGACCAGTATGGAGATTGTCAGAATCAAAATGTGTTTTGATAATTGTGCTACTGAAATGGTCATCATAGCAAAATACATACCACAATGGAAAAGGTAAAAAGGAAAAATTGCAATAAAATAATGTCTGTCAGGCAAGATGAAGAACAAACCTGTTTTTTATTTTGGATTTTGAACCCAGGACCCTTTCATACTCTTCATGCAGAAATAGCTGAAGGGCAGATAGGTGTTTTTTATAAAAAAGAAAAAGAAAAAAAAAAAAAAAAAAAGACAACCTTTGCAGCTAAATAATGCAGAAACACATATAGTTTTTTCAACATACTCTGAGCAGCTTTGGGTTATAAGGAGTAAGGTAAAACTGTCCAGAGTGCTGCTCTGTAGTTGGTGCATCTTACTGGGTTAGCTAATAGTAAACAACAAAAAAGAAGAAAAATAATTATTTCAATTCTGAAGCAACATTATGATATTCTGAAATCTCTGAAATTGAATTTTGCTTGAAGACAATTATTAACTATTGATGACATTCTTGTTCGTGTTTGATCTAAACTGTCATAAAAATGGAAACAAGGAGACATGTCATATTTATAGCATGTAGGAAATAAATTCAGAAATGTTTAAGCTTTAGACCATTACAGGTTAAAGCAGCAGGAAAGAAGTCAATATGTTTTCGTTAAATAAAATATATTTTTTATATATAGTTTTCTTTTCCTTTTGTTGAATATTTGAGACACCATTAACCTAATTAATAACATTTCCTTGTATTTAAAACAATATTACCACAAAAATCAAGGAGCATGACTTACTTTTCTAAGTTTCTTTATATTTCCTTCTTTTTTTCCTGCAAACATTATTTTATAAGTGGACCGTTTACAAGAAGAGCGTAGATAATTTCATGAATAGTTAATGAATTTTCTTATTGCCACAGAGACTATTAGCAACACCGACATAAGTAACTGAAAGAGTCATCAGCCGTTTCATTCTAAATTTTCATCATGGTTTGAGATCACTGAAGTCACTGAGACATTATAGCCCTTATATATAAAAATGTTTTTATATAGGGATCATTTAGGGAGCAAACTTTGGCCTATTAAAATGTTTTCCTCATTTCAATGGCATGAAATGTCATTGGCAAAGCATCTAATTGGTTGAACAAGATGCCCTCCACGTATGGCCAACGCTGCCAGAGTGGAGAGCAATTAGTTTTTCAGTTGCAACAGGAGATTACTAAAATCACTTCCGAGTTATAACTATAGTGTGTCTGTGTGTGTTTATGTGTGATAATGAAATGTGCGCTGCAAGCTTTGTTTCCCCCCTGCGCTCGTTGTTTTTTGGATTGAACCACAAGGTTAAAATGGGTCATGGGATTTGATATTACCCACAATCATATCGCCTCAGTTCCCTTTTTAAAGCACTGTTGTTCTGTTTCCTCTGGACAACTACTAACATCCATGCCTTTATCCAGCACACATGGGTTAGCTTTGCTGCAGGCAAACAGACACACATGCACACTGACTAACACATCAGCAGAGACGGGCACGGGGAGGAAGAGCAGTTAAAGCATCTGCTAACAAAGAAGCTATTTTCAGCAGTGTCTCTTGAAGTGATGAAAGGGTTGGTTATCAAACGTTGATTAAAACTACAGTTTTTTTTTTTTTCCCGCTTTCTGCACACAGAGTTGTAACACTTTTAGTTTGGAATCAAATCTCACCTCCTTTTTTTTCCAGTGGAGGCCTACATTCCAGCAATCTTTTGATGACCTGTAGTTCCTTCTCCATGCTGGTCTTTCCTCCTTCGTTCCTGAAAAATAAAAATAAAAAAACAACAAACACACAAAGAATGAATGACTTTTCCAAAACTGAGCTATTTAACTTGCTGAAAACAAGAAAAGCTGAGCAAATGAAGAGTAGGGAGGCGGAGGTCAATTTTATCATAGAAGTCAAGCTCGGAGGAATCTTGAGTTGCTTAACCTCCGTTCTCTGCCACAGAACAATGCCAGCCCACCACACGAACACCGTTATAGCAGTCCACAATCAGAAACATCTGGATTTTTTATATTTATTACACATTTGAAAATAAAATTGCCTTGAAATTTGAACCACTTTGAACCTTTCAATGAAAATTTACATTTGACATTGCAAGTAAATGTATCTATGAATGTCCTTTCCATGTAAAAACAGGCCAAGAAAAAAAAAAAAAAATACACCTGTAACATTACATCTAAGGTATCCAGTTTTCTTATTTTACCTGAAGGCAACACCTGATCCTTAAGAAAATATTGTAATATCTCTATACAGCAGTGATTTTTTTGTTTGTTTTGTTCTTGTGCTTCACTGTTAACTGTCCTCCCCTGTGATCCTGGTGAGTTTGGTTTGTCGGCATCAAACTGACAGATGCCACATTCTGTTAGGGTTTCAAATCAGAGCTTCCACACACCTAGAAAATGTGAAACCTACATGATTCACACTGACAGTAATTAATAATAAAAGCCACTTCACATCCTGAGTGCTCTTTAATTCTGTTTTAATTTTTATCAAATAATAAAAAGTCCATAAATGATTAATCCTATAGTGAAAAGTGAGACATACACATCTACATTTAAATACCACCTAACAACAAGGTGATATTTACTACTCTGTCAAGCTACCCACTGCAATGTTTTACACTTCTGGGAGTACCATGTGGTTATGTGGCAAACCAGGGTGCGTGTGTGTTTTGAGCCCTACGGCAGAGTTTAGGGTAACTATGCAACACCCCCCACACACACTTTCACTTGCTTCTCCCTCTGCGGCTTGTGTGGCTTGTCTCATCCCATCTCCCTCCTGCTCCTCTATCTTCCTTCTCTGCTGCGTTCCACTCCCACGTCTCCACCACCACCTCGCTTTTAGCCTCCACGTGTGTAAGGTGGGGGAGTTAGGAGGGGTTGAGAGGGCACCACACTGTCACCAACCGGTGCCAGTAATCAAGCCTTCCTTTTTTAAAGGGAAAAATGGTGCTGAGGTGATGCTAAATGCAAGGAAATGGTATGTTAGAAAATACCAAAAAAATAAATTTAATCTTTGAGCTGCACTGATATGAAACAAAGTGTAATTTGAAATGGGATCGTCACACATATATCTGGTGGAATGATGCCGTTGTAATTATGCCTTTCTCACAATGTGCCACTCCTCACCCATTTCACCTGCGCATGACAAAAGAAAAGGCAAGGAACAAAAGTGTTTCCTTCATGAGAGGTGTGTCTTTTCTCCATCACAGCAGCTAACAGTGTTTCATTATCCAAAGTTGAGGTCTGTATTGCCACCCAGCTCCCCCATGCTGCCTGTCTCATTTCCTCTCAGTAACAATCCATTAGCCAACGCCAGGCTCAAACTCACAGCCATTTAATTATTCTCACTTCTCTGGCAGCAGGCCAGGGTGTACCACTCATCAGAAGAAACAGGGAAGCAGGGATGGGACACAGCTGATTTTGTGTGTAAACTACACAAAAAAAAAAACACAACCAGCAGGCGGTACAAGGACACACAGCTTCTATAATTCCGATTATTCATTCACATTCAAGAAGGCGATACACGCATAGAAAAACACACGTGTATCCACAAAAATTTATACATCAACAACAAATTTAATGGGACCTGTAAAGTGTAACAAGAAACGGATACGTCGAATAGAATACTTTCCTAAACGGGTGAGGCACATATGTGTGTGTGGAGGTGTGTGTTGATGCCAGAAAACTGGTTAAGATGTGCGGCATAAATCATTTTGAATAATATTCCACACGTTCTTCATGCTCAGGAGCACTTGAAGATGAAAGGGAATGCTAACGCTGTGTCTGTATCTCACTGTACAATGTGTTTGTGCGCTGATGGTGTGTGTGTGCACTTATTTATACCACCTAACTGGGCACATTTATGGTAATTAACAGATTGGAGAGGTCAACGGTGTGTGTGTGTGTGTGGTGCCAGAAATGAATTAAAGACGATAAAACAGAAAATGATGAGGCGGGCATGACGGATTTACAATAAAATGGCATTATTGTCATTGACGTCCTTCCTCTGCCCCTTGTTGTCACAACTGGTAGAGGGGCTTTAAAGATAATATTTATTTTCATGGATATCTAAATACTATTGTTGGCTAAAATGTAAATCTTACAAAAGCTCTTTATTTTAGAAAAAATACATATCTGCAATGCAAAAGTTTCAAAACTTTTTTGTTTGTAAAATGATAAAATTCCCATGATGCTATAAAAATGGGGAGTTGTGATTCTTGATTTTTGTTTAGACAAAACTGCAAATTCTTACAAATGATGACCAAATCAATAAATATAGATAAGCTCAAAAGACTGGCTCTTACCAGTTTGCCTCTAATTAGCATGATTTCAGTCATGGCGTCCCATTAACAGCGCGTATTAGCCTGTTTCGCTAATGCACAACAGTAATCAAAGGAATTAACGCATGCGAATGACGTTGTTAGCATGCAAAGCTGGTCGCTGACAGTGACTGAAATGCTGATCTGGCCCGTGTACTTATGCCGCGCGAAATTTGTGCGAGCTAATGTGCATGCATAAACGTGTCTATGCCAGCGGACATTTTAGGTCTACCCTCCCCACTCTCACTACTGCCAAACGCCTTAAGATGGTGGCACCTTGAGGCAGAGAGAGACACTTGTGCAGAAAGCCAACCTCCTCCTCTTTTTCTCCCTTCTTCTACCTCAGGTCCTCATGACAACACAGGACAGGCCACCCCCCTCACCCCCCCCCCACTTCCTAACCTCTAGTCTCCCTAATAAATATTTAACTCACCCCTCTCTAATAAGGATATTAGGCGAGAACACCCCAGCCCTAGCGTATATGCATGAGTCCTTTCTCATCAAATTTACATAAAAGGACCAGATGCTAATACGAGCATAGCATCCAGCCCTCACTTGCCTATATGCACTGGCACTGACTCCCTGGTCTGAGGGCCCATATAATTTAATTGCCGCACTGCATATATTTTCCAAACGATTCGCCGTATTCAAATTTGCGAGCGGGCCTCGATGCCAAAAAGCTCTACAAAGAGCAGAAAGCCGGGCAGATTCGAATTGTGGTGGGGGCTAGTCAACAGTATTTTTGCATTTTTTATGTTTCTGAAGCTCCGCCTCCCATGCATAATTGAAAAGATTATGTAGAGTATGAGAAAGAAAAAAATCCCAACACCTCCAGAGCAAACGCTGAAGGCTTGCATTTTACAGAACCAGAGCTTGCTCATAAATTACCCGTTTTCTTTAAAGAAATAAATAACCTTTGATCGAATCTTCCTGACACTGT